>CM048750.1:329982936-330582936 GCA_026315105.1 Locusta migratoria
GTGCCAGACTTGCTGTTACACGTGATCTGGGTGTCCAACCTCCTTACACAGGTGCAAGCAGTAATTGAGATGCAGATGGATGTGCAGCTGCATTCAGTTGCACACTCGGCCAACAGACGTCACCCTCCCACCATCAGTCCCCATAACAGGCAGTGTCCTGAACCGTCTAGTACAAAACAGTTCAGGCTACCACCTGCAACTGACAGTGCAGCAACAGCACCCAATCAATGTTTAATCAGCTACCAACTGGTTTCTGGTACTACCATGACAATGTCAGCAGTGATGAAAGAATGTGTTGCCTTTCCTGTGTACCTCCAAATGCCAAATGCTAGTGCAATTGACTAGCAGTGATAGATACCTCATTCTAACATGAGCTGACCTGTCGAGTTTGCCCTGCTTTGTGCTCAGAGACTGCAGGAAAGCTGCAGCCCTGTCTAGTACATCAGCTAACAGTTCTCCTATTAAAACACACAGCACACACCATCCACATCTGCACAAAGCACTCTAGAAAACCCTTCGTTGTCAGAGTTCTTAAAAATTGCCCAAGCTTTTGAAGAGTCGTGGACAGCAGGAAACCAAACAGAGGCCTGGTGTGACATAACAGCTGTTCAGCCTTCCCCCTCTCGCCATCCACAGGAAGACGAGCCCCCTGAGGAGAACATTGCCACGGTTACCCAACACTCTGTACGGTTGAGCGGTAGACGTCCCTTGCAACAGCAAAAGATGCGGGCATGCGGCTCGCAACAACAGACGACAGAGGGCTGCTCTAGTGCTAGTCAACTCTAGTAACTAATTACAAAACAAAACACCATCAATATCTCCTCGTTCACATCTCTTTACTCTGAGTATACACAGAGTTCATTCTAGTGCACAGTGTCCTTTAAATATGTTTTCCATGAGAAGTAGGAGGTCCCTGTCTGGGCATTGAACTGTGAAATGAACTGTGAAAGAAATAGCCCAGACAGTAATAGTCCAAGCAAAAAACCTCCATAAATACCCAAAAACTAATCAATTTGGTCACCTTGTCTAGCTAGGGAAAGCATGTAGTGCTTGAGACATTACAGCATTCAAAAATTCATCAAGATCAAAGCAAAACTAAGCATTTTGTCAAAGTTCATATGTTACCGGTAAGTACCCTTCACCGTTCACTGAACGAAATTTTATACAAACAGTGAGTGACACTCCTCTTGTTTTTAAGGTCAAGTGTGCAAAATTTCATCAATATCAGAACAAAACTATACATTTGAAAACACAGGATCACACTGAAAAACACACTTTGTTGTTCTCATATTTTCCAGTTTTATTTCATACAACCCTTGTTATGAAAATAATGAAAACAACAAAAAAGAATCTGTGAAATCAGTCTAGTCATTTTCAAGTTATGGCACAACCAAGGTATTTAGAGATCCATTTCAATGTTGCAAGGTACCTTCCCCCAGGTACTGTATGAAACTTTAGGTAGATGGTGATCTTACTCTTGTTTCAAAGGTCAAGCATGCAAAATTTCATGAAGATAAAAATGAAACTGTAGATTTTGTCAGTCTGTAAGAAAAGTATCCTTCGCCATGCACCTTAATTCTGTCCTATCACAAAATACTTTCTTAGCAGATGTCTTCTACCTATAAACAACATACTGGCAAAATTTCAGCTTTCTAAGTGCAGTAGTTTTAGAGATTTTGTGTTTAGTCAGTGAGTGAGTGGGTGCATGAGTGACCTTTCTCTTTTACATATATAGAGATATCACCTGAATTATGTTTCTTACAGAAACATTATTTACCATGTTGTCTTCGACATCATAGCACCTGAACTTTGTGTCATAATATGATATTACTTTGAAGGTACATCTATTGATGTATATGTAAAATGGCTGCAAAATACATTGTGAATAGCATTAGTAAGAAAGATGTAATAAATCATATGCTATGCTTGTTAGGCAGTTTTTCATGAAACTAATTTTTTATGACTCTATATATTATGAACTGTGTGTCGTACTATGATAAAATTTGAAACTACATTCAGTGGTATGTGTGTATATTGTCTCTAACATTTCTCAAGAATACAATGAATAGTGTATAAGAAATAAACTGTAACGTCAGGCCAAACGCTGTAATTTTACTGCATGAATGCTGGAAAAGTAGTAAGCGACAAACTTTTTTTCCTTTCATCATTTTGCTGGGGTTGTCAGTGAGAAGAAGTTTCCTAAGGGTTTGAAATTATGTTAAAAGTTTGTTGCAAGTCGCTAAGTGCTCTCCTTCTCAAATAAAGGACTGATAAAGTCACACTATCAGATGCCGCAAGATGGGGATGTTTTCTTTGTTTATGACATTATATCTTCTGAACTATCAGCCCTATCGCAAAATCCTTTCTTAGCTGATGTCTTCTCCCTATAAACTACATTCCTGCCAAATTTCAGCGTCATACGTGAAGTAGTTTTCGATATTTCATGTTTAGACAATGAGTGAGTGAATGAATGTTCTTTTGCTTTTATATAGATAGAGACTGGATGGGGACTGGATGTGGGGCAGAGGACCAAGGACTGCTTGATGGTCAGATAATGCCTTGTCGCACTTTGCCTCGAACTTGGCCTTCACTTCAGCTAGTCTCTTTGGCACAAGCTCGTGTGGGTGAAAAAGTGGAAGGACCAAGACATTGTAATGATATGATGCGGCTTTGGTGCTTCGCCTTTTGTGGTACACCAGGTGGGCAAGTGACCTCTGGAAATTTGTCTAATATATCTGAGTTCAATCTGGGGCACATTAAGGTATTTTTACTGTAAAAAGTGGCCTGCTGCCACTGACACACCGTTGTCCAGTTCATTGTTGGGTGTTGGCGATGTCAGCCAACTGCTTGTAATGGTACAGGAAATTGGCACCCAGGGTTGGCTATTTCTTTCACAGTTCATTTCACAGTTCAATGCCCAGACAGGGACCTCCTACTTCTCATGGAAAACATATTTAAAGGACACTGTGCACTAGAATGAACTCTGTGTATACTCAGAGTAAAGAGATGTGAACGAGGAGATATTGATGGTGTTTTGTTTTGTAATTAGTTACTAGAGTTGACTAGCACTAGAGCAGCCCTCTGTCGTCTGTTGTTGCGAGCCGCATGCCCGCATCTTTTGCTGTTGCAAGGGACGTCTACCGCTCAACCGTACAGAGTGTTGGGTAACCGTGGCAATGTTCTCCTCAGGGGGCTCGTCTTCCTGTGGATGGCGAGAGGGGGAAGGCTGAACAGCTGTTATGTCACACCAAGCCTCTATTTGGTTTCCTGCTGTCCACGACTCTTCAAAAGCTTGGGCAATTTTTAAGAACTCTGACAACGAAGGGTTTTCATGTTGTAAGGCACACTCCCTCACTTCCCTGTAGGACGTCAAGCGAATAATCACATCCATGACCATCTGATCCGCATGACTCTTTGTGCACCTCTGAAACAAAATTGCAATGTCGACTAAGACTGTGTAATTTGGCCGCCAATCTAGATAAGACCGAAGCAGTTGTTTACGGCATCTATAAAACTCCACAAGAGCAGCTACAGCATGTGTACACTTGCAGTAGTAAGAAGACAGTAATTGACACATGTGATCGAAAGTAAGAGACATGGAGTCTTGCAAGGGGGCCAGTTGGCACAACAAATGATAAATCTTAGGAGAAATCCATGAAAGAAAAAGGGTGCAGTACAGCCAGGCATCCCGGACATCAAAAGCCTGAAAATGTTGCTGCAGATGGTTTTTGTAAGACTCCCACTCTTCCGTGGCCCTGTCAAATGCCGGGAAAGGCAGCGGGTATGAGATGGGTGTTGATGTAGCCGGTGCTGGGTGTGTGTGTGTGTGTGTGTGTGTGTGCGGACAGCGCCAAAGCTGAAGACTGAAATACCTGGGTAAGATTCTCCAAAGCTGTTGCGAAGACCTGAGTCTGGTTTGCAATGCTCGAGTCTGGTTTTGCAATGCTGTGCCAAGAGCCATATGTTAATCAATGAGGTGGCATATTACTTCGTCAAGTGTAGCTTCTGTCATTTCACAGGCCTCTCTTGAACCTAGGTGAAAACAGAATGCATGGAATCGAGCACACTCGTCGCCAACGAGTGTCGTAACCTCCAACTTTTATCACATAAAGACTAACATAAATGGCCTGCGTTGGCCGTTAACTACAAAACTGAACATAACCACATAACTGTTTGGCATGCACTTCACAACTGTTTGTGCAACTCCGTGTTACCTCCGCCTTCGTTTATAGAGGGCGTGGTGCTTGTTTCTATTCTTGCATGCCTCTGGTGGAGGGCACTGCAAGTAAGTAGTCAGTGTGCTCGATTCAACTTACGTAGTGCGCACTACTTTTATAATGGCTGGATTATGTAACCTTACTCTGGACTCTTTCAAGAAAACATAAGTGTATTTAAGATGATGTCTCGATTGATTTCATTTATTCATTCAATTAATTTTTAAACTTATCAAGGTCTTACAGTGTGGTACGTGATTATGCTGTAAACCAATGCTACATAGAGGATTTTTTTAACATTGTTAGAAAAGTGCTCAGTATTATACAACATTTTTAAAATCAGATACAGTCTTTATTGTTTTGGTGACTTGTTTTGACCTATTAACAGAGGCCCTTGGTTATACTGGGAAAGGAACCCATACTGTACAGTGTAAAGAACAATAAGCAATGTTGTCTATGCACAACACAATATAATATCTATTTTTATCAAGTCTGAGTTTAATAAAAAAGGTAATTCTAGATTGATGACTGATTTTTTATAAAGTGGAACTGCATTTATACCTTTCTCAGCTCTTACATTTGTCACACTTCTATGTTAAAGAGTGTGCACTTTGATTTTGCATGCAAAGTTACCCCACTTTCACATGTTCCACTTATACGTTTTTACTCTTTTATACAATTATTTTAACTCCTCCACAGTAATTTTTGTCATATTTATATAGTATGAAGACTAAGAAATCAGCTCAAAATATTTTGTATATGGTGTGGCCAGTGATTGTTGGTTTCCTGTCTGTATGAAAAGTCACAGTTGTTATTATTACAGCATTTGCTACAGTACACATGCCAACACTTGACCCTGTGGCTGTTCGTTTCATGTATAACTTGGCAGAACATTGCTCCCAGCAGAAACAGTAGCAGTAGCGGCAGCATTATAGCAACAGCTGTATCTGTTCCCAGTGGCAGCTGTGTGAATGCATGAGCAGTACAGATTACTGATTCTCGAAGGCTCTAAGAAGGGGGTGGGGGGGATGCGGTGTGAGGTCCAACAATCATACAATACTGTACTGTACAGCTGGTGGATAGCAAACTGAGTGAAACTAGGAGTGTTTTTGCAAGAGGTGAACTAAAGTTTTTTAGTGTACAGTAATTTCGAATTATTGTGCATGTGAAAATGATGAGTTCATCACAAAATTAAAGATATCTTTCTGTGAAGGAGAAAATAAACATGTGATATCGTCAATGCACGCACCGTGGCATCGGCCGCAGGTCTCCCGCCATGGCCCGCAGAGGGCGCCGCTCCCGCTGGCACATGCACAGCCCCATACGGCCGGACAGCGCCAGCGTGCCTGCGCACATAGAGTGCTTCTGTGACTCCATGGCAACCACGGCCGGCGTCGCCTCGCAATATAGCTCACCACTGAGGCCGCATCAATCGCGGGTTGACACGCCACAGCTGCCAAGGTTATGGCGGGCATATTCCTAGGCCACCCGGCTTTTATAAGCCCCCGCTCGATCGCATCCGGCAGTCTCATGCTGATCGTCGCCTTACACCATCAGGACATCACGCTTCAGCCGCCTCGAAGGGATTGTGTTAAGGACTCCGCTATGCTGCCTGCCACCGACGAACCTTGTACTACAGATTGTGTTAACACTCTGGTCGGAAATAAATTGTGTTTTGGTTAAGCCAACGCCTCATGTTAACTGTTGTGTGCCATCTTGGATACAACAATTAAGTGGTGACAGAGGCTGGTTTTTGGTTGCTGTCGGAGTCTATCATTTGGCAGTGTCGTGACTTTCGCTGTTCCGTTCTCCAGGACGGCGTTGTGCTCCGCTTTGTCTTGTCTACAAGGGTACTCGTGTTTTCTGGTTTTCAGGTGCATAAGGTAGCTTGCTTGCGTTTACAATTTTGTGTCCCAGCCTTGTCGCCGCTTTTGTGTCTCGTTTCCGTTGTAGGTGTCGGTGGCCGAGTAGAAAGATACCGACACAGGAAGAAAGGATGCACGCTTGTGCAGGTACGGAGGTGAGCAGCCAGTGGGACAGTAGAAACGAGAAACACTAGAGTAAATTAGAATGAGATATATATTTCTTAGAGACTTAGTAATACTTAACTTTTACATAGCTCAGTACTGCAGAATGCTGATACATAGTTGAGTTAGAGGCCTGCCTAATGCCGCTCCGATAGCCAAGTCTTCACTGGTGCCTATCTGATTCCGAAGTGTTTGCTGGTTCCTATCTCAGTCCCAAGTGAACGATGTCGTTCAGTGGTGGCCACGAGCGGAGTTGCAGCAGAGGGCACTCGTGGCTGTCGTCGTAACAATGCCGCGCCGTGCGTGCATGGTGGCGTGCAGCGATAGTAGGTGGCGCGCACTTTAGACTTGTGTGATACCACAGACAACTTATTTTCTATTATTTGCATGTTGTTCGCTGCCTAATTTCCCTTTGCCATGACAACCTCGAAAGTTGAGGACCTTGTATCATTACATGAACTTTTTAAGTTTCAGTCGCTGCAGTTTTCCCAACTAATGGACACGGTGAAGCAACTCCTGCAGCAGGGCTTGCTTCATCACTCCACAAAGTCGGACGACACTAGCAGTAGAAACCGGATGGCCCCACCGTTCCGCAAGTTTGACGCTGCGACAGAAGAGTGGGTCGAGTACAAACTGCAGGTTGTTCCAGCATTTTGTGGCCTACAACATTTTGGGTGATGTTCGAAAATAATATATTTTTTTCCTTGGGTTGGAGTAGATATATTGCGCATTTGCATCAAGCTCTTTCCTCATACTGAACCTGAATCAGTTCCTTTTGTTGACCTCATTGCAGCGCTAGACAAGTATTTTGAATCCCAGGTGTTGGTTGCCGCCGCGTGGTACAAATTCTATCGCACAAAACGCCAACCTACGCAGTCTTACCGCCAATGGCTTATGGAATTACGGGGCATGACTCGCGCTTGCAGATTCGAATGTACCTGCGGTCAGTCTTACGTGGATGCCATGCCCAGGGACGCCATAGTTCGAAATGTCATGGATTCCATACTCAGGGCAGAGGTTCTCAAACTGTCTGACCCCACTCTTGAGGATGTCATTCGAATAATTGAAGCCCAAGAATTGTTTGATTCTGCAGAGCTGGAAATGTCACCCCCTGTGGTGGTGGCCCTGGATACATGACAGTCCCAGCATGACAGGGGTGGGGGCCCTTTAGCACGCCGCAAACCGCCTACGTCGCGCCAATAGCAGCAACGTAGTGGCGGCAAACTGCAATCTTGCCCCAAGTGCTACCTCTCCCACGATAGGAACTCTTGTCAGTTTTGTCGAGCTAAATGTCTCTTTCGCAATAAGGGGGTCACATTCAGTCCGTGTGCTCTAAGAAACTACGGGGACAGTCTGCAACCACAGCCAATCGCTGGTCGGAAGCAATGGATGTCAATCAAGTTGACCTTGACGATGCCGCACTCCTCAACCAGTCAGTGTCAGACAAACAAGAACCATTTCAGACCTGTTATAGTATTTCCATGGAGCATGCCCCATCCACAGGTTGCCCACACCGCCCTTCTAAGTTAGTATGGGAACCAAAGAAACTTTTCATTCAACTGCGAATTTGGGGCCAGGATGTTACCTTCCAGTTAGATACTGGGGCTTCCATTACCTTAGTCAACAGCTGCACATTCGAGAAACTCGGCTCCCTGCCACTTGAAGCGTCTGCTCAGACTCTCACCACGTACAATGTAGACTCCATCACTGTTCTTGGCAGGTGTTCCCTTCCGATGCAATACAGAACTACCACCAAGATGATTCCAGGTACCGTCCTCCAAGCTTATGAGAGCCCCAACATCTTTGGCCTCAATGCCTTTGATATTTTTGGCCTTCAGATCACAGACAACGTTGCCACTATCCATTCCCACATTTTCCACGACAGTAACAGGAAATTATGTGATAGATACCCACTGCTTTTTGAAGACTCTTTGGGTATGGCTCGGGGTTTCTTCGCGCACATCACATTGAAGGACAATGTGCAACCGCGATTCTTCAAGGCCCAAGAGGTTCCCCATGCGATTCGGGATGAGGTTACAGCAGAGCTGAAACGAATGCAAGTGTTGGGAGTCATCGCACCCGTCTCCGCAAGTCGTTGGGCATCACCTCTCGTCGTGGTCAGAAAACCGAATGGTCAGCTTCAACTCTGTGCAGATTTTAAGTCTACGGTGAATGCACAGTCTATTGTGGATTCCTATCCTCTTCCTCGGCCTGAACAACTCATGGATAAATTGCAAGGGGGTGTCTTTTTCTCGAAGATTGATCTAAAAGAGGCATATCTCCAACTTCCATTGGACGATGCAACAAAATTCTTCCTTGTAGTCAACACCCATATAGGACTGTTCCAGTACCAGCGCTTACCTTTCTGCAGTGGGTCCACACCTGCTATCTTCCAGCGATTCTTAGAACAACTGACTGCTAAGGTCCCCTCCTGCTCCAATTATCTGGATGACATTGTAGTCTCAGGCTGCATGCCCGATGAGCATCTTCGAAATCTGAAATGCCTCTTCAACGTCCTCTCTGATGCAGGCCTCAGATGCAACCGGGAGAAATGTGAATTTTTCTGCAATCAGATCGAATACCTTGGTCATGTCATCGACTCAAACGGCGTCAGGCCCACCTCCAGACACCTGCAGGCCATCTGGGAGCTTCCTTCCTCCAAAAATGTCACTGAGCTTCAAGCATTCCTTGGGTAGATCTTCTATTATCTTCGCTTTATACCAAATGCTGCTCAGATTGCGGCACCGTTACATCACCTCTGTCAGAGAAATGTCCCCTTCCATTGGTCGACCCCACAGGAAACTGTGTTTTAGACTTTGAAAAAAGTCCTGCTTAGTGACAGATGCCTAGTCCATTTTGATCCATCAAAACCCGTGGTCCTGGCAGTGGACGCGTCATCTTATGGCATTGGTGCAGTTCTCTCCCACAGGTTCGGCTCCACTGACCGCCCAATCGCTTTTGCTTCCAAATTGCTTAACAAAGCTCAAGTAAACTACAGCCAACTAAAGAAGGAAGCACTGGCTATTATATATGGTGTCTCCAAGTTCCACCAGTACTTGTATGGACGGAAATTTTTCCTGCTGACAGATCATAAGCCTCTCACTAGTCTCTTCCATCTGGCAAAACCTGTGCCCACACGAACAGCTCAAAAACTCCAACATTGGGCCCTCATCCTAGCCAATTAGGACTGTGAGATTCTTTATTGCCCCACAGCCAGCTATGCAAATGCAGATACTTTATCTCGTCTTCCTATCGGATCAGACACGGCGTTTGACTCTTCTGAGGACGCCTGCTTTCATATTGACCAGATCGATGAGGCTACTGTGGACAACTTTCCTATTGATGACACTTGTATCACTGCGATGACAGAGCAAGATAGTTCACTCAGGCTCCTTCGACAATTCATCCTGACTGGCTGGCCCATGGATAAAAAGCAGCTTCCCAATGAGTCTTTTCGACGTTGGTTTTCTCAACGCCACGCCTTTTCCGTCCAAAGTGGCAGTTATTTTGTTACACATGCCAGTGAACAAACTTGGGTTTTCATCGCTGCCTCACTGCAGCACTGAGTCTTGGAATTACTGCATAAAGGACATTGGGGCATTATGCGCTCAAAGCAATTGGCATGGCGGCACTGCACATGGTTGGGGATGGACAGGGATATTGAAAATATGGTAACTAACTACAGAGAATGCGCTGAAAATCAACCTGCGCCTCATGAACAGTTTTTCAACTGGTCGCAGCCAGACGCCCCGTCCATATCGATTTTGCAGGTCCTTTCTGTGGATCACGATGGCTTATAGTTGTGGACGCATATTCAAAATTTCCTTTCATGGTCCCCATGACTTCCACGACATCAGCCAGCACGATTCGAGCTCTTGCAACTATATTTAGCCAAGGTCTCCCATCCACTATAGTGTTTGACAATGGACCACAGTTAACTTCCTCCGAATTTTCTTCTTTCTGTAAGGCCAATGGCATCATGCACATCACATCAGCACCTTTTTTGCCACAGTCCAATGGCGAAGCCGAACATTTTGTGCGAACGTTTAAGGCTCAGATGACAAAGCTCAGGCTATCTCACTCCAGGGGGATAAGTCACCTGCTGAACTCCTGCATGGCAGGGCACATCGTACTGCTCTGCATCTCCTCCATCCTCCACGGTCTCCTACAGCTCCTTCAATTCTTCCCACAAAATTCTAGGCCACCGACAAAGTGTACTTCCGGGTATTTAACAGACATCGTTCGTGGGAACTGGGTATTGTTGTTAGACCTTTGGGCAGGGCAACCTATATCATTCGGAACAGTTCAGGATGGATGCAACACAGACACCAGAATCAGTTATGCTCCCACACTATCCCCGATCCTGCCACAGACCTTTCTGTTCCAGGACAAGTTTGAGTAAAAAATCCCACACTTGGGACCACCCTCCAGAGGGTTTCATCCCAGTCCCCAGGCACCTCGGTCGGGCCCCTCACCGGGTCACTGTCCGCACGTCCGCTGTTGCAGCCGACACCACCACCGGCGCCATGGCTGTCTCACCCTGACCGACCACGGCTCCAGTCCTCGCTGCCTCGGAAGCTGCAGCCGAGGTCGTCTTTCTCTGGAACGTCACCTCCCTCCCCTCAACTGACTCCGCAATCAGCTCAAGCGCAGCCACAGATCTCCTTATCTTCAGCTCCTATGGCACCTATGGACCTGGACCCCCCACCATCTCCTCGGGATCTAGCCCCCTTCATTGGGCAAGATGCACTTCCTGCCTCCAACGGTTCTTTTCATTTCAGCAAGGACACCCACGCCATGGAGCTCGATGAGGCACAACCGTGCCCAGACCCGGCTTCTGGTCTGGCTGCATCGTCCATCGCCCAGCACAGACGTCCCCGTCGCCGCCATGGCCTAGTGCAGTAGACCACCACGGTGCGGCATTTTGGGGGGGAAGAGTGTGATATCGTCAATGCCCGCACTGTGGCGCTGGCCGCAGGTCTCCCACGCCATGACCCGCAGAGGGCGCCGCTCCTGCTGGCAAATGCACAGTCCCATACGGCTGGACAGCGCCAGTGCGGCCTGCGCACATAGAGTGCTTCCACAACTCCATGGCAACCACGGCCAGCGTCGCCTCGCAATATAGCTCGCCGCTGAGGCCGCACCAATCGCGGGTTGACACGTCACAGCTGACGAGGTTATGGCGGGCGTATTCCTATGCCACCCCGCTTTTATAAGCCCCCGCTGAACCGCATCCAGCAGTCTCATGCTGATCGTCGCCTTAGGCCATCAGGATGTCACGCTTCAGCTGCCTCGATAGGATTGTGTTAAGGGCTCCGCTCTGCTGCCTGCCACCGACGAACCTTGTACTACAGATTGTGTTACCACTCTGGTTGGAAATAAATTGTATTTTGGTTAAGCCCACACCTCATGTTAATTGTTGTAAGCCACCTTGGATACAACAAAACATAATTGAACAAGTTAAAAGAAGGCCTAGTGATCCTAAAGTGAGTCTCACAAACTATGATACTGACCAATGAAATGCAGACAAATTTTATTCTTTTGAAAGCTGGTCAGGTGAGAAATGCCGGTGTATCAAGGGTGGAAAGTTTGAAGAAGTAGAAAAGTGTCTACAGACTTTCTTTCAGCAAAAGTATACAGCTACTATAACTATTTCAGGTGCTATATTGAAAGAAAATGCTTTAGAATTTACAAAAAACAAAAGTTAGATGTTGAAAATTTCAATGCGTTTTCTGGTTGGTTATACTACTTCATAGTAAGGTGTGTCAACACTGGCAACAAAGTTTGTTTGTAGACTAATGGTGTGGATTAAGTCTTTGAAGAATATTGAAAAGAGCTTGATTTCCCAAGTTTCATTTTAACATTATTCTCACTTTTACATATATTGTATCATTCCCCTTCAAAAATCTTTATCTCCAGTGTGATATGAACTTGGGAAAATGTTAATTAATAAGACTAGAAAGTGGCATCATCAAGACTCAGAAAATTACATTATGAGACCACATACAGGGTATTTTATCAAACTTTGGTCAGAATTTAATTTCAGAAGTCCAAGGAGATAACTTTTTTGATTTCACATGCAGCCACTTACTACTGTTTAATGTTATTTCATAAATAAACATGACATCTCCTTGTTTTTAGTACTGAGAGAATTTGTTGACTTTCCTGACTCAGAAAATGAGAGTCATGCAATGTCATGTCACACAAATTAATTGAATGATTTCTTTCAGGAAAATCTCTATGAATGTATTTTGTGTGCCTGTTGCTCTACATCATGCCCTTCATACTGGTGGAATGGTTCTAAATTTTTGGGACCAGCAGCAATCCTGCATGTAAGTGTCCTGAATTACAATCTAGATTGTTTGCATGGTTCATTCACAACAAACCCAGGAGAAATTGTATACACACTCAAAATCCCTCTTTATTATACAAGAAAATTCTCATTCACTGTTTCTTAAGCACTTGTAAAATTAATTTTCTGTAAAATAAGTAGAAAGTAATTGAAAATCACCTGTCACATTTAAAATACATAATGAACTTTCAGTATTAATAGAGTAAATTTCATCTTTGATGGAGGAGTGTTACTGTTATGAAAAATCTTGATGTTAAAATGTAAATTTAACATGAAGGAAACAAACCAGAAAAAATAACATGAAACTTAAAAAAGTGCCAGGACAACTGTTTAAATTAAATTAACAGTCACAGTACAATTAAGTTAATACAAGAAAAGTATTCTGAAGAATAGTGGTATTACAAGCTCTAGTTGTTGATTATGGACTGCAGTTTTCATTCGTTGGTTTTCAACAATGGTGCACACAGAATGGAATCAAGCATATTAGAGTACCTCTGTCTGACCATGACTGTAATCACGTGGCCAAGCATTTTGGCTCAACAATTAAAAAATAGATGTAAAAACTGTTAACACCCATGACTATCAATTCTGCAAGCCTTTTTTTTATCCTTTTATTGGGCAACATCAAAGCCCAGTGTAATTGTTGCATGGGCCCCTTGTTATTCTTTGTAAAATATGTTGCATCATCAGCCAGAACAAGAAGTAGTAGAAGAAAATGATGATGAAGAAGAAGAAGCTATAAGTACAATGTGGGCATCCTTATCTGGGCAAACATATCCAGATGAAACTCTGGCTTAATACATGGCTCCATCACAGCCTACCAAGGCAGCCAGATGGTTCTGCTGGCTCACCTCAAATCATCATCCCCATACTGGCCAGGACAATTTCAGCCCAACGATGTGATTCATGGGGGGGGGATCAGGTAATCCCATCAGACATATCACTGATTCAGTCAGCATAATTTTGAGTTTGTTAGTGTGGTTCCTGAGTACAGTGCGGAATGTTACAGCCAACCAAGAACTTGGCACAATACCTGTGTCAGGGAAAATAACTGCCATAGACTGTCACTGACTTGCTGTCACAACTAGCTGATGTTTACAGAAAGCTATTTAGCATATCTACAACAAATCTATAGTATGTGGACTATGTTTTGGGCATTGTTGTTACTTACTGTCAAAGTATGCCTGTATGCTTTCTTGTAATGTGAACTGTTTTTGCTCACATTCAGCAGACAGTTATGTTATCAGTGACCAAACCAACAGCTTATAGATGCACTGAGAGTATGCTTGGCTCCAACACCAAGGCAATGCAGTTAATATACAATGCTCTTGAATAATGGATCAATGTAACATGAATAAATAAATTCAAATGCTTTCCTGTTTAAACTAAAAATGGTGTTCTCCTTCACTAACATGTGAGTTATTCTGTAAATGTTTGGTTACTGATGAAAATTCTCCACAGAGCTGCAAAAATATTCTTCAGAAGAGATAGATTGGCTGGCCAGTACTTACCTTAGTTCTGTATTGCTGATAGTCACACAAAAAAGAAAAAAATGGAGGAAAAATAGGAGAAGCTTTCAGGATTGTGTTCCATCATCAGATAGGAGAGGTGATAAGAGAAAGGAATGGGGAACAGAAGTGATCATTACTGTACTTGTTTTGTATTGTGATTATTGATGTTCTCCATTAATTCTGTTATTTTAAAATATGCACATCTTTCTAAAGTAAGATAAATGCTTCCAGTAATATCCTTAATTACATTCTGCTCAGCTGTTGGAAACAAACAGATGCAAACTGTGGTCTATTATCAATAACAAGAGCTTCTGATGCTCCTTCAATAAATCAGTGTCCTGAGAAATTGTAGTATTCTCAACAATGATCTGTTGTTGCATGCTGATAATGTTTCATCACTTATATTGTTAACCATGTAGCTCACAAAAGATAGTCATGGTTTTCTTACATAAACTATAGCCTAGCAACATAGATTCAGATTCAGATTCAGATTCAGATTTTTATTGTCTCATAACATACAAGTTAAATCATTGATTTAGTGTACAGGAGACTCGTCAGTATAAAATAATAATATATACATACAATGTAGTTATAAAATCACAGTACATAATTATATGTTTTTATCCTGCTCACATTCTCAGATCATCATTTAAGAATTCATCAATTGAATAATAGCATTTTTGTACCAGAGTGCTGTATAATTTTCTTTTCATTGATTCGGTTTCAACCTTTCGAAAATGTGTGTTTTTTAATTTATTACATATTTTCATTCCCATATAGTGTGGGGCCTGGGCATATAGATTTAGTCTGTGGGTAGGTAGCATGAAACTGTCTTTGTTCCTCGTTTCATAACTGTGCTGGAAGTTATTATGAAGAAATAGTTCTGGATTATTATTTATGAATAGAATTATTTCGAATAAGTACAATGAGGGAACACTCAGTATATTTAGATTTCTTAATAATGGCCGACAGGATTCTCTTGGCTTTCAACCACACATGTTTCTTATAATTTTTTTCTGCAGGATTAATATTCTTATCATAATGCTAGCATTTCCCCAAAATATGATGCCATATCTCACAATTGACTCAAAATAGCTACAGTACACTATTTTTCTTGTGTCTAAACTAGTTACATTGGCTAGGATGGACATAGCGAATGCAAGGCTGTTTAATTTGTTTTTTAGGTAGTCTATGTGTGAGGACCAGGATAGATTGCTGTCCAGTTTAATTCCCAAGAATTTAACATGATCTGCTTCATGTAGTTCCTGACTATTGTGCTTGATCTGTATGTCATTTAATTTAGACTGTTTTGTCTTAAACTGCATTACCTGAGTTTTTTTATATTTAATTTTAGACCATTTAGATGGAACCAGACATCTAGGTTTTCTAGGATCTTTAAGACATTATCAGGAATTTCGTCTGCTGTTTTGTTTTCAATCAGTACTGACGTGTCATCAGCAAATAGAACTGAATGATAATTTATATTGATGGGTAAGTCATTAATATAGAAAAGAAAAAGGATTGGGCCTAGAATTGAGCCTTGTGGTACCCCCTGTGGGATAGTTCTCCACTTAGAGGAGTATTTTCCTTTGCTCGATGTTATGACAACCCTTTGTTTCCTCTCTGTTAGATATGATGTACACCACTGTAGGGCAGTACCCATAATTCCATATTTTTCCATTTTATATAATAATAGGGAGTGGTTCACACTGTCAAACGCTTTGGACAGATCACAGAATATTCCTGCTGCTTTTTATGATTTGTCTAAGGTGGAAGTAACTTTGTTGACAAATTCATTGATAGCATAGATTGTACTTTTCCCTTTTTGAAAGCCAAATTGCTGTTTTGATATTATATTAAATTTGTGACAAAAATTTTGAATTTGAACTGCAACAATCATTTCAAATATTTTGGAAAACACGGGAAGGAGTGAAATTGGACGGTAATTTCCCATATCTTCTTTAGAGCCTTTTTTAAACAATGGTTTTACTTCCGCATATTTTAGGGAGTCTGGAAAGTAGCCTTCTTTAAATGATTGATTGATTATTTTACACAGAGGATATGCTATTATATTTGAAGCTGCTTTAATGACCTTTGAAGGTATTTCATCCCATCCCGCTGAATTTTTATTTTTTAGGTTTAATATAGTTTTTTCTACATCTTTTACTGTTACTGTGTCGAATTTAATTAGACACTCATTTTTGTTCAGACTAGAGCCAAATAGATATACATTATCTTGATATGAGGGAACATTAACATCAGATTTTGCTACTGTTATGAAAAATTCATTAAATGTTTCTGATATCTGAGCAGGATTTACAATTATTTTGTCTTGTATTTTTATTTTAGAAATTTCTTGGTTGCTCGGTTTAATTCCAAGTTCAGATTTGACAACTGTCCACACTGCCTTAGATTTATTTTTGTGCTTTCTGATGAATTTAGTATTTTCCATTTCCTTTGCGGCTGTTACCACCTTCCTAAACAATTTTTTATAAGATTTGACATATTCAATGAATTCAGGACTCTTATTGGATTTCAGCTCGGCATGTAGTTCCCTCTTTCTTTTACTCGATATTTTTATGCCAGTAGTTATCCATTTTAGCTTACTTGTTGTCTTTCTTTGGCAGACCGTGGGTGGAAATGTTTCATTGAAAACATGCAAAAAACTATTCAAGAACCTATCAAAATTTTCTGAACATGAATCTTCATGCTGCAATGACCAATCTATATCATTTAATCTACAGCAGAATAAGTTAATGTTGTCTGGATTAAATTGTCTCTTCAGGAAACATTTCCTCCCATTTTCTTTGTTTGTTTTTAATAATTCCATAAGCAGAGCATAGTGATCTGAGATGCCTAGGTTTAAAGTGAATTTGGCATTCTCATTTAATGTATAATTTGTTATTATGTTGTCTATGCAAGTTGCTGATTTATCACTTACCCTGGTGAAATCAGTGAAATTTAATCTAAACCCATATTGTTGAATTAAGTCATTGAACTTCGTTGAAATGCTTGTTTCACTTGCTGTATCTATATTGAAATCAGCCGCAATTATAATTTTTTTCCTCATTTCTTTCGTGAGTTTTTGTAGGAGACACTGGAATTTGTCGAAAAATAATTTGGTCACTTCATTACCTGGAATCCTATATATAGATATAATAACAATATTTTGTTGTTCAAGCTCTACACAGCAACTTTCAAATATAAGTTATTCGTTAAGAAAATTAAAATCATCTCTTTCCTTATATTGTAGCGAGCTGTTAATAAGAATACAGGATCCTCCGTGAGTTTTGTTTTTTCTACAAAAACTACTAGCTACATTAAAGTTTTCTAATTTATTTAGAACTGTGATAGAGTCTTCTGTGATCCAATGTTCGTTTAAGCAAACGACTTTGATGTTTCTACCTTCGGAAAGAATAATTTGCAGCTCATCAATTTTTGCAATTTTATTCTGTAGATAGGTGGCACGCAGGCCATGAATGTTCCAGTGCATTAAGAACGACGAATTATACCTATTTACTGTTTTCAACACGTCTTCCTTTGTTGTATCTTTGTCTAATACATGTTTTAGTTCACCCCCCTCACTGATTGCCAGTTTCCCCTGTTTCGTATAATTTTGCACAAGTCAATAAACATTTTGCTGAAAGTTGCGGAGCCCAGCCTATTTAGATGCAAGCCATCCTGCCCTATACAATCATCTCTAATAAACTTGTTTGAGTCTACAAATATTGCACCTAGTCTGTTACACTGATCACGGATGTTGAAGTTTATTTTGTCTATATATTTGTCACTCACCGATCTTCTACGCAGTATGCTGGTTATTATAATTCTTGAATACGGGTAGATATTTTTCGCCGATCGAATAACATTCCGCGTTTCGTTGACCAAGTCCTCTTCACTGCAACTTCGGAGTGAGTTTGTGCCGACGTGTATGAAAACGCCTTTGTAGTTTTCACTGTTGGTTACGTTTTTTGAGTTGTGCTTCGCCTGATGAATGTTCTTTAAGTGATTATTTAGCTGATTCGTTCTTATTCCTGGACGCACATCGATTTCACAGTCTGGAACCACGACGTTTTTTATCATGGAATCACCGATTATTAAGAAGTAGTTTAGTGTTCACTTTTTCTTTCTTTTCCTGCTTGTCCCTCTTTTTGTGCCGCACGACAGTCCATTTGTATTGGTTTGTTGTATCCGCATAAGTAGCATCGTTTGTCACTTTTCCATGCCTAGGCCTACCCGATTTGTTTACTGTTGCATCATTTCCAGAATTAGAAACACTTGAATTTTCTTGGTTCTTTTCACAAAGGGATACATTTTTGTTTGTTGTCTCCGCATAAGTAGTATTGCTTGTCACTTTTTCACGCATAGGCCTACCCGATTTGTTTACTGTTGCATCATTTCCAGAATTAGAGACACTTGGATTTTCTTGGTTTTTGTCACACAGTGATACATACTTTTCGCACTTTTGTGTCTTTCCATCACTTGCAAGTTTCGCATTTTCTTCTTTCAACGCAACTATTAGCTTTTTGAGTTCTTCAATGTCATTGTTTAGTATCTTGATGATTTCATTTTTCGAGTTTATTGTGTTTAACAGTTCATTCCGTTCATCACATAAACATTCGCCACACGACCATGGAAACTCGTCATTTACGAACTTAAGGTTCACTTTAGCACATCTTTCATGCATCCAAAATTTGCATGTGAGGCACAGAATACCTTTTATTACGCGTTTATCGCACTTTTTACAAGCAGAAGAGTTGTATAACTGCTTCTTTGAGGAGATCGAAGTGTCACTGCACTGAACTTTTGACGCCATCTTGCATCTCTCTTTTCTTTATTTCTTACTAAAGTATAGCACAGATGTCATCACTTCTCATTTGTGTGGTAATTGTTAGGAAACTATGTTTTCTATTGACCAAATAATACACTGAAAATGATAGCTGTTATTTTTTAAATTTTTATTTATTTATGGGTGGAGGAAGAGGTGTTGGTTATCATCTCTGAGAGACGTGGAAGTATTGAACCATACACACAATATCCTCACTAATCTGTGGTCAACACAAATGGTATTGTCCCAGTTTCATCACTCTGGAAATCTTCCAATGGGGCTGAGAGGGGAGTTGCAATAAATGGAACCACAAAAGCTTTGGAATCATCTCTCAACACTAATGGTCATTTAGATTTATTAAACTAAACCTTTGAAAAGATGAGGAGCATGGCACCCTGAAAAGAAAGTTATATGGAGGCTGCTGAAGAAAGGGTGTGTAATCATCAAATTTGTATGAACTGGTCGTAGATGTGATTGCTGTCGTCTCTGAAAGATATGAAAAAATCTTCCACTTACTGATCCAATTACGAAACAGTATGAAACCAAACAGTCTCTTGTTTGATGAAATATCTCCTTAGGGCCCATATAGAATTCATAATATTTTTCTAGGCTGATGGGTGATTGGGTAGCCTGATAAGAAAAGATCTCAGCAATGTTACTTGCAAGATGCCTACTGTCAGGTAAATTTCACTCAAATACTAATAAATACTGTTTGAGGAATCACCAGATGAAAGTTTTTGCATACAGGAAAATACAGAACGTCTGGATATTGCACCTCAATCTCCACCATGCAAATAATGTCATTGTGCTGTGGTGAACATCTCAGAGATGAATGTTACAAGATTTTTCAAATCATATGTGTACTTATGTTATAGAATGACTGTGACACCATATTGTAACTTATCAAAGACCAATCTGAGAAGCATGTGTGGCTGATACAATGCCAGTCAAGAAATAGTCTGAGGGATGCCTGCCAAATACTCAGACATCAGTTTAAAGCCCTCTGGTGTAGGGAGGTAGCCTACATCAGGTATGACCCATGTGGTCTCCATTGATCTCATGATGACCCATACCTCACTGTTCAAGTATAATTTTTATTTATTTATTATTATTATTTACATTTCTACCCATAGAAGTGATAGTGAGTCCCTGAAGAACTTAGACAGGGGGAGCTTATCTCAAATAGCACAAATTTTGAACTTGCTCAACAATGCAGTGGCAATAACAAGTGCTACATGGCTGCATAGTAATCAGTATTTCATTTATTCTGCAGAACATCAGTGCATCAGTGAGCTTCCGCAGTCTACTTGTTACAAAATATAATAATCAAAACTCCAGGTTGGAATTCAGTAATATAATGACAGCTTACAACTCATCGCAAAGACGTAATGACACACTGTAACAGGCAAAAAAAAAAAAAAAAAAAAAAAAAAAAAAAAAAAAAAAAAAAAAAAAAAAAAAAAAAAAAAGCACCTACATACAACACTTAAGCTATTGGCCATGGCATTCTTCAGAATAAAGAGCACACAATCACACAGGCATACTTCACTGTCACACAACTGTCATCTCGGGCTGCCACACTCCGAATCTGAACTCGGAGTGCAGCAGCTGGAGATGATGGTTGTTTGAGTGTGAAGTGTGCCTGTGTGATTGTGTGAATTTTCTTCATTCTGAAGAAAGCCATGGCTGATAGCTAAAGTGATGTATGCGTTTGTCTTTTTTATGTGCCTGTCAAAGCTTGTCGTTATGTCTTTGCAATGAGTTGTAAACTGTTATTATTACTTTGTTGTTAGTACATACAGTTTGTTATTTTAGATTGTGGCCCATGCAGAGTTAGTGAGAGATTAGTCATCCACAATACTAGCAAGTCTGTACACCTCTGTACTGTTTACTTACCCGAAGACTGAATGAAGGAGCATATCAGCAAGTTACATGTTAATTTGGCTTGCAGAAGGATATGCTCTTCTTGAGTCCATCCTATGACAACTATAGCTTCCAGATAATTGACACATAGTAAAATATTGACAACACTTCATTCTAAAAATTTCTGAAACATTGGTAGGGTACTAGCATTGCTGGATGGTAAAATACCATAAGGAGTATTTACTACAAGGATGGACTTTGAAAATATTCTTTTGAAAATTCTTTATTTGAGAAATACTGCCCCATTACAATTATAAAATAATTTATCTAGATACTGAAGGGTTTCTGAGTTCACAATCAGTTGAGTGTTTATCATATCTTTGAAGTTCCTACAAAGATCTAACTAAGTATATGATTTGTAGGCAGCTGTTTAGAATCAGGTACCGAACTTTTAACTACTATAAGCAATCCACTTCTACTTTCACCTCATTGCTTAAAGGTACCACCTGCAGTTTGAAATTTTTTTCTACTGGCATTCTTTTAATGTAATGTAAATAATAAATGAGAAGCCACTACCAGACATGGAGAAACAAGGGGAAGAAACAAGGGAACCATTGGAGATATAAGGAATGCAATTCTGTTGTTGTTATTGGGGTTTTTAAATGGGGGCTAAACAACTGGTTTATCAGTCCCCCATTTCCAGCTAAAAGTTCACATAAACTGTGGAAAACCAAGCTTTCTAAGTCCAGTACACGAGGTATACAGAGAGCCAGTGACTGCTAAAATAACATTAAAAGGAAAATCACACAGGCAGTTGACCAAATAAACAATGTTACTAAAATATCACAGCAGTAGATTGTGGCT
This sequence comes from Locusta migratoria, assembly GCA_026315105.1. Lineage (NCBI taxonomy): Eukaryota > Metazoa > Arthropoda > Insecta > Orthoptera > Acrididae > Locusta > Locusta migratoria. The sequence goes on from CM048750.1 coordinate 330,004,596, forward strand.
GGCTGATCACAAGGATAATAATGGATGAGCCAGCCATTCTGCACATATGGAAATTGCCAGTCAAAAATATGACTGTCAATACAAAAGTGACAACAGATTAAAACTGTTTGAATGGTGGGTGCCTGAAAGATCATGCTTAGGTACCCACCATTAAATCATATGATAAAGCCAGCTGCATGAATAAAACCTAAAACACAGTCACCCGGATGGTTTCAGAAATCTCAGTTGGGGTTGTGGCAAATTTTTGACTGTGGAATCAATATTCTTGTCAGCATTTGTCTTTTTCTTCTCCCGATGGTTTTTCTTGCTGGGGGGCTTTTAGGGCCTCAGTCTCAGGGACTGAGGAGGACCGTGAAGGTATACAACCATGACCAGCAGTCTGTGGCTGTGTCAGCCACTCACTGGTGGATACCAGGGCATGACCTTGTGCTGAAGGGAGCCAGTGGTGGTTGGAACAGTCTCCTCAGCAGCTGAGACTACAGCAGCAGTGATTTGTTGGACTGACATATCGAGATTGGATGATAGTGGAACAGAAACCACAGCAGCCGAGGTGTAACCCCACCAGTCTACTCAACATAGACACCATATGGATTGGTAGCCTGCAGATTCGAAGTGCAAGAGTGACATTTGTATGGGGAAATGGTCATTGTGGACCCTCCAAGTTAAATGTGGGAACAGGCTTGGGCTACAGACAGACAGGTCAATAGCAGAATATGTGCTATGTGCTATACTAAAATGTGTGCATACACTGGTGTTTAGGAGGCAAATGTCTGCTGTTTCAGTAAAGTTTCAACATCTCTACCATGTCCCAAAGGCTGGGTACCATCCCAGATAGGGTGGTGGGCATTGAAATCCCCTGGAAGAATAAATGGTTGGGTAAGTTGCACGATCAAGGCAGTGAGGTCAGTGAGGGACACAACTTCATCCGGAGGGAGGTATGGAGAACAGACAGTTATGTCCTGCAATGTCCGGATTCTTACAGCCACTGCCTCGAGAGCCGTGCTGAGAGGCACAGCAGCACTAGAGACAGTGGTGAGGACATATCTGCAGATACTCTGTTGTAGTCAGTGTGACTGTTGTAGTAGCCTCAATAGTCTTGCAGGGCTGGCGTCCAGTGAACAGAAAACCATGTTTCCTGTAGGGTTACACAGAAAGCAGGATAGTGGCACAATAACTGCTGCAGCTTGGGTATGTGGCAGAAGAAACCTCTTCTGTTCCACTGTAAGATCGGACTACTTCCTGACTGCTGAGGTCTGGTGATATTGAGATTCTGTTGATTCCACAGAATCGCCTGTTGTCACTGATGGCAGAGGCTGGGCCACTACGTCCATTGCTTCCAAAGTCTTGGCTGTTGCCAAGTCCTCTGGTGAGGCGAGGATTTCCACCTCATCTTCAGATGCAGACATATGGGGTGTTGGCAAATTTTTGACCGTGGAATCAATATTCTTGGCAGCCTTTGTCTTTTTCTTCTCCCACTGGTTGTGTCAGCCACTCACTGGTACTCACTTAGTCAGTGGGAGAAACCATGGTAGGAAGAGAAGAGAGCCATGGGATCCCTTTCTGGTGAGAGGTGCTGGAGAAGGCCGCTGCTTCTCCCGGAGAAGGCTGCTGCTTCTCCCAGAGAAGGCTGCTGCTTCTCTGGCTGGGGACTGGGGACTGGTGTCCCCAATGGTTGGGAGAAGGGCCCCAACCTTCAGGAGGGCAGTTTGATGTTGGTGGCCTCAAGGGACCACAGGAGTTAGTGATACATTGGAAACCAAAATCCCCATTGTGAGCGGAGACAACATGATGGCAGCATGTGTATGGGATGAAGACGCTCATATTTTCTTCTGGCCTCTGTCCAGGATTTTGAACTCCACGATCTTCATTTCTTTGTGGAGCACACTACAGGTCGGCAAGCAAGGTGGATGTTGCAGCCCACAATTCACACACACAGGAGGAGGTGTACACAGAGCATCCAGATGTGATGAACACTCACAGTCTCTGCATGTGGGGCTAGATGTGCATCGGGAGGACATATGCCTGGACTTCCAACACTGAAATCATTGTATAGTGGGAAGGATGTATGGTTTTACATCACACTGGTATATCATTATCTTGACCTTCTCAGGCAGTATATCACCTTTGAAGGTCTAGACAGGCTACAGATGATGGAAGTATGTCTCTCTCTGTCACAAGAATCATGCTAAATCCATGTGAGCACCAGGGGAAGTAGGCAAGGGAAACATACGGAAGTTTGGGTCTGGCCGGGGAGTGTGTTCGAGTGGTATGGGAGGTTCCTCAGAAGTTGCTTGCTAGCAACTGTTCAACCTCAACAGCCATGCATCTCTTTGGCTCATAGCACACCTTGAGATGAGGTTTATTATTATTTTTTTTGGATAGAGGTTTGTACCGTCCTCCCTACCCAGGTGATTAATCCAAGGACCCCAGGTTCTGAAATGTACAATGTTCCATCATTTTGGCAAACGATGGTCGCTGAAGCATGCACAGAGCTTATTGTGTGGCAGACTGTTGGCGTGACACAGTCCACAGCTCAGGACCTCGCCAAGTCTGTACTCAGCAAATTAATGCTGAGCCCCTGAGGGGTGCAATTTTGTACATGGATTGTTATTCTGATTGCTTTCATATGTAGTCTTACATTTATTACACAACTACTTGCAATTAAAGCACCAAGAATAATACAGGCACACATGAAAATATATATTCTAGTCTGAGCAACCAAAGCACAAAAGTAAAATCTGGAGCAACTAGCTCTGTTGGGTGCAGGCTGACAAATGAGGCCCAAGGAGAGACCTGCCATACAGGGAGCCAGTTGGGCTTTAAGATGGTGTTGCCTGTTCACAGAGATGGCACCCTCCTGTGACACTCTTGTCAGCAGCGAAAACTTCATACGACACAGACACACAGGCCATTGCATCTGGTGACATATTTCAACATCTATTTACTATTCTGGGAGACTGAAGATGCAGGCTGGAAGTGAACAGTGGCTGGAAGGCTAGAAGGGGAGAATTATGATTGCCACATAGTTGCTCAGGTGCATCTGTGGAGGGTGCAGTCATAGTGGGAGCAACAGGAAGGGCACTGCCCAGAGTGCCTTCATCAGCTCATCAGTATCTGAAGAGGAGTATGTGGGCACTTCGCTGGGCATCCAGATAGCTGGGGGGTGCATATGGGCTGAAGTGTTGCGACACCAGGACCAGTGTGGTATAAAGACCTTTCAAGCACTGGTGATGGGGGCAGAGAGGCAAGCCTGATCTCGATGTCGTCACTTGCAGAAGACGTATTTCTCTCCAGCATCCCTGTCACCAAAGGCTCAAGAGGTGCACTAGACACTCAAGGTGCAAGACCTGAGCGAGCAGGAAGTGGAGATGGAGGTAACAGCAGAAGCCTGGCAATGGCCCAGCACCTGAACTGGCGATGACCAGAGGGGATGGACCCAGTGAGGATAGAAGCCATAGCCCTATGTTGTCATCTGACAATCACTTCTGAGAGGGCCCTCTACCACACTGGAATATTTCATGTGCTGACTTCATTGGAGGAGTGGAGTTGCCTTTGGTAGGGTGAGGTGGCAGGGGGGTGGGAGGTGGGGGGGGGGAGGTGGCCTCATAGCCGGAAGGACAAATGCCATGAGTGGTAGGCAGCTGCTGTGACCTGTTACAATAACTTGGGTGGTGGCCATCTCACAGTTGCAGAATCTGCCATTGGGCGCCCCACAGGAACAAGCTGCAGAATTAGAGTTGGCAGACTAGCCCTTCTACCACTGGCAGAGGTAGTTGAGATGGTGGGAGAGCTTTGATCTATCTATGTTGACTATGAACTTCTGCCCATTGTGAATTTTTCTGTACTGTATCTTTGGGCCATGGATCCTGGCACAGCAGGTATAAAAGTGTCCAGGGCTGAAAAAAGGTTGCACAGTCTTTGCAGATGGCGTCTCTAGGCTCTTACAGAGTTCCAGTTTAATAGTATGCACCATATGCTATGACTCCTCATTACTCTGCAGATGAAAGAGGCAGAGATGAGATGGAATATATCATTTTTTGGCGCAGAAGTTCCAGAAAATGCTGATGCGAACTGTGGGGCATTATCAGAGACAAACATCTAGGGAATGCCTTCAATACCAAAATCTGAACAAGAACTTGCAGGACACATGACACAGCAGCTGTCTGCATAGGCTGACATATGGATAGTTCGACTACTTACCACATGAACTGATGGATAGGGCCTGGAAAGTCCACATGAATAGGTTCCAGGGCTAGCTTGGTGTAGGACATAGGCAAAAGTATGCCAAGGTGCTGCCTGCTGGCTACCAAACCGTGCACACATACGAACCAAAATCTCTATTGGCCATTACACAAAACATTATGGGAGGACTTTCTTGTGCATCATACCCAATGACCACAGTGCAATAGAGCCAGAATACTAGTCTGCAATGTTTGAGGCACCATGACACAAGGCTTGCTAGAATCGATGCTGAGGAGGAGAACATCATCAACTACCGACAGCCACAGCCATAGCTGTGATACATATGATACAATATGTGTGGAATGGACCAGTCTCTTTAGTGGATAAATGCCCTGGCCTTCCTAAAATTACATAATTTATCACCTCGCAGATCATTTTGTCCTGATGGGTGAACTGAGAGATTCAATGGGCCATTATAGGAAGCCTTTCTACTGCTCGTTACAGGGGATTGCCTTATCTGGAGTAAAATACTTCTTCATTATTGAAGGAAGAGTCTGGACCCTTGAGCAGAAGAGACAGATTGGAATTGGCATGATTCATTGTGGACTGATATTGAATCTTACAGATATATGCACTTAAAAACAAAGCCCAATGCCGGAGAGATTGTGCAGTCTGGTCATGAAGATTTGAATGTGGTCCAACATTGTCACCAGTGGTTTGTGGTCTGTGATAAGCTTGAATTTATTGCCATAAAGGAACACATGGACCTTCGAAACACTGTAAACAATAACTAAGGTCTCTTTCTCAATCTGAGAATATATGTGTTAAGCTTTCATCAGTGTTTTGAAGGCAATTGGCTGCTCAGAGCCATTTTCAAGAGAGTGAACCAGGACTGCTCCAGTTACATGCTGAAGGGCATCTGTACCCAGGACAAACTGTTTGCCTTGTGTGAATGTACCAAATCACTGCGGAGATCATGAAAGGGGTTTGATACAAGTGAATGCTGAATCATAAGCAGCAGACCACACAAATGAGATTACTTTTTTGAATTATGCATTCACACTATGGACATCACATTTGGTAGAAATTTTGAATAGTAAGAAACTACTGGAGTTTTATTAGATTATTTTGGTGAGGAAGATTATTGTTTGCCACAGTGAGATTACAAACAACTCAGATATGAAAGAACACACAGAAAATATTGTGTGGAAAACAAACCAAAGGCTGTGTTGTACTGGTAGAACACTTGAAAGATGCAGCAGTTCTACTAAGGAAACTACCTACAATATACTTGCCTGTCCTATTTTAGAATATTGCTGCACATTATGTGATCCTTACCAAGTGGTATTGTTGGAGGGCATAGAAAAAGTTGAGAGAAAAGCAGCTCATTTTATATTATTGCAATACAGAGGAGAGTGTGGCACAGAAATGATCCATGAGTTCAGAAGGAAATCATTAAAGGAAATGTATTATTTGCTGCAGCGAGATCTATTTGAGAAATTTTGTTCACTAGTTTTCTTCTCCTAATGCAAACATATTTTGTTAGCACCACCTACACTGAGAAACATGACCATTATGATTAAATAAACTCAAACAGAAAGATGTAGGTGTTCCTTTTTCCCATGAACTGGTAGGCACTTAAATGTGATTCACAGTGTAAATATATTGTACACCAATAACATAATAAATAGCTTTCACATCACACAGCTATCGTCCTGATGTGGTATGGAAGCAAATTTCCAGGGCCACTTGCTCATCCACTCCAACCCAGAACCTTCCACATAAGAACTCCAAACGTGCCCCTCTTGTCACCAGATACTTTCCGGGACTGGATCAGATTCTGAATGTGGCTCTCCAGCAGGGATATGACTTCCTTAAACCCTGCCCCGAAATGAGATCCATCTTTCATGACATCCTTCCCACCCCACCAAGAGTGTCCTTCTGCTGCCCCTTTAACCTTCATAACCACCTCGAGGTCATCCCTATGAAATCCCCAAACCACCATCCCTACCCTCTGGCTCCTGCCCCTGATGTAAAACCTGTCCTATGCACCCTCCCACCATCGCTTATTCCAGTCCTGTAACCCAGAAGTTGACACAGTTAAGGGCAGAGCCATTTGCAACAGCACCCACGTGATTTACCAACTGAAATGCCTGCACTGTGAAGCCTTCTATGTGGGAATGACCAGCAACAAAGTGTCCATTCACATGAATGGACACAGGCAGACAGTGTTTGTTGGTAATGAGGATCACCCTGTGTGATGGTGCACGGCCAGCACATCTTGACACAGTGTTACACTGTCCGGGTTATATGGATACTTCCCACTGACAGCAACCTTTCAATATGCTGGAGATGGGAACTTGCCCTCCAGAATATTCTCTCTTCTCGTTGCCCACCTGGTCTCAATCTCCACTAAATTCAAATTCCCACCCACAATTCAACAACATCTTTGCCTTTGAATTCTGAACAGAGCCTCTGCCTTGATTGGCAGCTCCATCCAACTTCTTTGCTTTTACATATGTCTGCCTTGGTGTGTGTGTGTGTGTGTGTGTGTGTGTGTGTGTGTGTGTGTGTGTTTACCTGCCCTTTTTTCCCCTAAGGCAAGTCCTTCCACTCCCAGGATTGGAATGACATCTCATCTACTTCCTTAAAACCCGCATCCTTCCTTTTTTCCCCTCCTTCCATCTTCTTTTCCCGATGAAGCAACAAACGGTTGTGAAAGGTTGAATTTTTGTGTTTGTGTGTGTTTTTATTTGTGTGTCTGTCAATGAACCTGTGCTTTTGGTAAGTTAAACCATCTCTATTTTTTATACATATATAGATGTAGATGTTGACCTGGATACAGATGTAAAGTGGACATAGGGTGGTCACCTACTTTTGATACAAGATGTCTCAAGTACTCAACTTCAGGTTGGAAGAACTGTGATTTCTGAAAGTTGCACTTGAAGCCAGCCACTTGCGATTCCATAAACAAGAGCTGAAGGTTACTGAGGAGGCTGTTTTCGGAGGAACCTGTGACAATGATACCAACAAGATAGTTTGCACAGTATTTACTCTAATAACTGCTGCAAAAACCATTGGAAAATGGTGGTTGCTGTTTTGATGCTAATTGTCGGATGTTCGAAATGGTGCAGTCAAAATGGTGTATTGATGACCACAAACTGAGGCATATACAACCATGTTCCAGATGTGTATTTGCCAAGCCAGTATTGGAAAAACTCTTCACCCACCTGTTGAATGTAAATTTTTCTGGGCAGTGCTTTTGAAAAAAGTATACCATCTACTGAGTTTATGGTAGACTTGAAGTCACTGCAAAAATGAAGATACTCCTGTGGATTTTTCTATTATTGTGAAGGTTATTACCCATGGACTGGAATGAACTGGTTCAATTGTATCAAGGCTTTACAATCTGTCCAGTTCTTATTTAACAGCTGTCTTAGAGCACATGGAATATAACAAGTGTGACAAAATTTTTAGCACTGGTTTGGGTTTGAGAGTGACGTGAACCCATAAATCCATTGTGGTTCTCAACATAGACAAAACAGTGATCCAAACTCGTGACAAAGGGATTCTAATTTACGAATGAGGATGGAGTCCAAGGCGAAGTGCACAGCATCCTTAATGTGAAACCCAAATATCATAATAGCTTCAAAATAAAAACTATTTTCATTATCCATGCTCGTGACAGCGAAAAAGGTAATTTCAAGGTATCACAAACTGCCCATGCACTGGAATCAGCTGGTCACTTGATCCAACCAAGTGGAAATTAATGCTAGCAAGTCATGGCTTCACCACTGTGGACAAAGCCAGAGTTAACCATCCAGTGGCTGAACAAACTGCTGAGTACTGCCTGTTCAGTTTCAGTAGCTGCTTCTTAGCCCTTATTATTTGGATCCTTTCCACTAGCACCAAGTTTTGTCAACTGCATATATTAAAGTTAAACTTGCAAAATATTCTTTGTTCCTGTAATTCTTTTGGCTCAATATCTACTAATTAAAGTTATACTTGGAAGACCTTCTTTGTTCCTGTAATCCTTATGGGCCAATATCTACTCATTTACGTGCTCACATTCTCATGTGCCCTCATGAGAACCCTAACTTCACTCATCCTGGATTGTTTCCTTTTCACCAAGTCTGCCTTTTCTCTGTCATCCTCTCCTTATCGTCATCGTGTGATGTACAATTTCACCTGTGCCAGTGTTTCATTTCAATTCCATGCAAATGCTGTCTCTCCCTCTCTTGTGTACACTTCCCCCCTCCCTTCAAACTTTCCCAAACATCCCACCACTGACCACTGCTTGTCTCCTTTATCTTACCTTGCTAACTCCACCTCCCCCCCCCCCCTCCCCCGCAACACATCCTTTCATCTCTATATATCTGCACAACTGCATGTCTGGCACTGCCTATTCTGTTTGTCATCTGAAAGATCATGTGTCTGGCTATGATTCAGTGCCTTTGTTATTTGGCACATGAATACTATTGCTTATGTTTACCCTTGCTTATGTTTAAACATAAAATTTGTCATGGTTTCCTTTAAGTACCATTCTTTTCTTTTTATTTATTCAGACTTTCAGTTTTGTTATATTTTATTTATTGCATTTACAGTCCATTTAAATATAATATGAAAAGTATAGGAGGAAATTATCCTGGCGGGATAAACAAATATAAAAAATAGAAAACGGATGACTTACCCAAAAGGACCAGCTCATCGATAGACACAAATAAAAATAAAAATCACACTCAAAACACACTTACTTGCCCTTCAGCTTATTCTCTCCTCCCGTTGCCCACCTGGTCTCAACCTCCGCTAAATTCATATTCCCGCCCACCATCTTTAGCATCTTTGCCTCGGTTCTGTGGACAGAGCCTCTGCCTCAGAGTATCTCTGTCCAACTTCTTTGCTTTTTACAAATGTCTGTCTAGGTGTGTTTGTGTTTGGATATGTGTGAGTGTGTGTGTATTTGTCTACCTTCCTTTTTGTCCCCTAAGGTAAGTCCTTCCACTCCTGGGATTGGAATGAGTCCTTTTCCACTTCCTTAAAACCCATATCCTTCCCTTTCTCCTCCCCTTTTTTCCTCTTTTTCCTGAAGAAGGCTTTTTACAAATGTCTGTCTAGGTGTGTTTGTGTTTGGATATGTGTGAGTGTGTGTGTATTTGTCTACCTTCCTTTTTGTCCCCTAAGGTAAGTCCTTCCACTCCTGGGATTGGAATGACTCCTTTTCCACTTCCTAAAAACCCATATCCTTCCCTTTCTCCTCCCCTTTTTTCCTCTTTTTCCTGAAGAAGCTGCCAGTCGTGGCGAAAGCCAGTAAGTGTGTTTTGAGTGTGATTTTTATTTTTATTTGTGTCTATCGATGAGCCGGTCCTTTTGGGTAAGTCATCCGTTTTCTATTTTTTATATTTAAATATAATATGATTAATTCATAATATTAATATTTTTTAATTATCATCTATATGGTTCTGAAGAAAGAAAAAAACAACATTTTCACACAATTTTATGTCAAAGTGTGATGATGTGGTCTTATTTCAGGCTTACAGGTGGATAATTGATTCACGTGATGAATGCCATGAATACCGACTAAGAAAAATTAGTGATAATTATTCTGTTTTTAGATGTCACACAATCATGAATTGTACTGTTGCATGTCCTAAGGTAAGCAATTATTTTAGTAAAAATATCATTTCTATATCTACAATTTAAAAATATTTAAACACTGGCAACTATTTTTACATCTGTACTCCACAGACCATTGAGTAGTGTGAGGAGGAGGGTACATAGTGTATCACTATAGTTGTTTTTCAGTCTGTTGTATTCACAGATAGTACACTGGAAGAAATATTACCGGTATGACATTATGTGAGGCTGAATTTGTTTTGTATGGTCACTGTGCAACGTGTCACATTTTTGAGGAAGGTTCTCCACAATGTGACTCCTATCATCCAGTTTGCTAAGCGTCCTAGACCAATGAAGAGTACTCGAGAACAGCCAAATTCAGATTTTATATGAGTCACACTTTAGTAATACTCTTACAATAAATCTAAGTTTAGGCTCTGACTTCCCTGCATCTATCTATTCATGGTTGTTACACCTTAAATAACTAAGAAAAAAAATAAAAAATAAAAATTCCTGGATACTTGATGGCTGAGATTGATTATATAGTAAAAAAAATATTGGTTATTTTCATTGATTATACATGAATTTTATTGCATTCTGCACATTTGTTTATGTTTGGAGTTGGTTGTCAATCTTTACATCAGGTGCTGGTCATTTGCAAGACTTTATGCAGTTCAAAGCTAGTTTCTAAATTTTTCACCTTCATGTCTACAATTATGTCAGTTACTAAGCGTGACACCATCAGAGATTGTTGCTTCAGGTAGTCAGTATGCAGTCTAGTACCAACTGCTGCCATGTATCACCTGCATAGCAGTAGTTGCTTAATTTTTCTCCATTTTCTTTACTACACTTTTCTTAAATATTGTTAGTACTTCTGTTTTTGAGAGACTTGTTGTTGTGTATTTGCTAAATACTGTTGCATAGAATTTTTGTCTGGGATTTGTGCTTTCATAACAATAAAAAAATAAAATAATAATAATAAAAAAAAAAGAAACAAAGTCCCTGAATTTACTGCAATGCGGGAAATTTGTTGCACACAATTAATCCTTGGGACTGAGTTTGGCTGAATCCCAATGTAGGAGGCTCCAAAATATTTAGTGAAGACTGGAATGTATACCACAGATAGATCAGGTACAATTGAAGGGGGTGTATTCACTGCAGTTGACAAAAATATTGTTTCTACTGAAGTCGAAGTTGAGAGTGACTGTGAGGTTATCTGGACATATATAACAGGTATAGGTAAAATCAAGTTAATGTTTGGGTGTTTTTAAACCAGCTCCCCCCCCCCCCCCCCCCTCAGCCCCACTGTCACAGAGTTAAGAGTCATTGAAAGAAAGTTTACTCTCAGCAGTGCGAAGGTACATGGATGATGCATTATTGCTCTGAGCAGCTAAATCATCAGCCTACATGCAATGGAAATATTTTAGACATTTTTGCTACAAACAGGCCAATCCTTGACAAGATGTTACTGTGGAGACAGGTGTTAGTGATAATGATGTCATCATAGTCACAGTGGTCACCAAAGTTAATAAATTGGTCAAGAAGGCTATGAGAGTGTTTATGCTAGAAAGAGAGGTAAGCAATTGTTAATGTCCCTCTTGAGGAATGAATGGACATCATTTAGTACCAGTGTGATGGATATACAGGAATTACAAACAAAATTTAAATACATTGTAAATAAAGTGCTGGAGAAATATGTATCAACAAACAGGATTAAGGAAATGATGATATTCAAAAAATGCTGAGAAAGCAAAGGCAGTTGCACTCTCAGTTCAAATAATGTAAATAAATTTAAAAAATCAGGCAAAAGTTTGTAGAGATTTGCACGCCAATAAAAAGATTGATGCACAGAGCATACAATAACCCCTGCTGTAATATCATAGTAAAAGATCTTGACAAGAATCTGAAACAATTCTGGTACTACATAAAATCAGTAAGTGGCCACCATCCTGTCACTTGTTGACCATTCTGGGGTGGCAATAAAATAAATAAATAAATAAAAAATAAAAAGCCAAAATTTTAAATTCAACATTTAAGAAACAATTTATGGAGGAAGTCCGTGCAAACATACCTTCATTTGATTATCACACCAACTCCCAAATGGAAGCCATAATAATAGGCAGAGCTGGCATAGAGACAACTGAGAGAGTTGAAAACAAACACACCAGGTCCAGATGGGTACCAATTCAGTTTTACAAGGACTACTCTGTGGTATTGGCCCCCTACTTAGCTTGTATTTATTGCAAATATTTGATCTAGTGCAAAGTTCCAAATTATTGAAAAAGGCACAGGTATCTCCCATGTATAAGAAAGGCAAAAGAACGGACCCACATAATTACAGACCAATATGAGCAACATCAGTTAGCAGTAGAATTCTTGAACATATTTGTAGTTCTAATGTAGTAAATTTCTTTGAGTTAGAAAAGCTTCTGTCCATGCATCAGCTCAGCTATAGGAAGCATCTATTGTGTGAAACTCAGCTTGCCCTTTTTTATCATGACATTTTGCAAGCTGTGGGTAAAGGGCAACAGACAGGCAGCATATTTATCAAATTTTGAAAGGTGTTTGGCACATTGCCACACTGAAGACTGCTAACAAAGGTACGAGTATATGGGATAAGTACCCAAATATGTGAATGGCTCAAAGGCTACTTAAGTAATAGAATCCAGTATGTTGTCCTCAATGGCAACTGTTCATCAGAGACTAGGGTATCATCAGGAGTGCCCCAGGGAAGTGTGATAGGACTGTTATTATTTTATATCTATATGGATAGAGTGATGGATAGAGTGATTTGTAATCTATGGCTGTTTGCAGATGCTGATGCTGTGGTGTACAGGAAGGTGGTGACATTTAATGACTATAGTAGGATGCAGGATGACTTGGACCAAATTTCTAGGTGGTGTGAGGAATGCCAGCTTGCTTTAAATGTAGAAAAATGTAAGGATATGTACAAGAGTAGGAGAAATAATTTGTGATGTTCGATTACAGCATTAGTAGTGTGCTGCTTAACAGTTGCATTGATCAAATATCTAGGCTTAATGCTGCACAGTGATATGAAATAAGGCCAGTTGTGGGGAATGTGGATGGCTGACTTTGCTTTATTGGGAGAATTTTGGGAACATGTGATTTGACCGTAAACGAAACTGCACATAAAAAGCTTGTGAGACCCCATTCTGAATTGATCAAGTGTCTGGGATCCCAAGAGATTGGTTTAAAGGAAGACAAATAAGCAATTTAGAGCCAGGTGTCTAGATGTTACTGGTAGGTTCAGTCAATGTGCAGCTGTTACTGAGATACTTCGGGAAATCAAATTGGAGTTGCTGGAGGAAAGGCAATGTTCTTTATGAGAAACACTGTTGAAAAAATTTACAGGGACAGAATTCAAAGCAGGCTGCAAAATTATTCTACTTCTGCCAACTTACATTTTGTGTAAATACAACAAATTTAAGATCAGAGAGGTTAGAGCTCGTGCATATGCATACAAGCATTTGATTTATCCTCATTCTATACATGAATGGAACAGGAAAGCAAGTAATTAGTATTGGTTTTAGGTACCCTCTGCCATGCACCTTGGAGTCGATTGTGGAGTATATATGTAGATGTGGAAGCTACGGGCTCCATATACATTGTTTTAACAATTTAATTGATATATGTGAGTTTTTAAGATTTTCAGGTAAACAAGGAAAAATGTATAAGATTTATTGCAGATCTTTACCTCTTGTGTAGTTTTTGAACAACATATTTACATAAACAACTACAACACAGTCAGTATTTTATTCCACAATTGAATATGATACCACTGTTTATACAAATATGTTGTTCTGAAAGTTCCTACAAGCTATTGCTTTTGAATCTTGTGTGCATGTGTAATATGCTGTGTCTGCAGTGCATCTGTCAATTAGATTCTCTTGCCAGTTGCCAGGGACACAGACATTGGTATTCAGAAGAGCTACAATATAATCTTCTCAGTTTACAAGCCATGTCACATCAAATAAAATTCTCAAACTTGGCAAAAGCCACAATCAATGCGGGCATAAAATACAGATTAAAAACATGAGAATTTTGGTCCAGACATCATCTTACTGGGATTCCGTTATTAAAGAAGTGGCTGAAATTAGATTAAGCAGCAACAATTTGAACAAAGTCCAGGAGTACGCACTTAGCGTGGCATGTTGGCGGGCTATGTACATAGAGGACAAGCAGAGGTTTTGCAACTGTGTGGAGGTGGGAGTGCCAGTTTTGATGATGAGGGAAGAGTTTGCCATAAATAGTGTGGTGTCGCACAAGTATGAAGTGCACGCCACGTACTTGTGCCGCGCGCCGCAATGCACGCACGGCGTGGCATTCTTATGACGTCAGTCACAAGCGCTCTCTGCTGCAACTCCGCTCGTGGCCACGACTGCTGCATCGGCCACTTGGGAATCAGATAGGCACCAGTTAAGACTTGGCTATCAGATAGGCACTAGGAATCATCAGTAGGCTGACCTCTATCTAATCTATGTATCAGCATTCTGCAGTAAAGAACTATGTAAAAGTTAAGTATTACTAAATCTCTGTGAAATATATATCTCGTTCTAATTTACTCTAGTGTTTCTAGTTTCTGCTGTCCCACTGGCCGGTCACCTCCGTATCTGCACACACATGCATTCTTTATTCTTGTGTCGGTCTCTTTCTACTCAGCCAGCGACACCTACGACAACCTGCGGACGAGACACAAAAGTGGCGACGAGGCTGGGACACAAAAGTGGCGACAAGGAGCGATAGAAGAACCTTGGACCAGATCGCTTGCAGTAGCCAGACAGCAGCAGTCGGATCACGCAGAAATTGCTCCCGCCCACCCACACTTATTATAAGATTTTTGGTGGAACGTATTCTGTTACGTGTTTTGGGGACTTTTTTGTTGCAGTGCGTCCTCACTTACATTGCATTTGTGTTTTGTTATAAGTTACTTGTATGCGCGGCACCAATCGGTCAGCATGGCCACTACCCTGAACCCAAACTTAATGGAAATTATTCAGTTACAGACGGCGCAAATCACGCTACTACTTCAAGCGGTGTCGCAGTTGATAGCACAGGCTCACCAACAACAAAACCAGCCGTCGCTTCAGCCGCCGATATCTGCAGCCACACTGCTTCCTACATTTCGCCAGTACAACCAACGTGAGGAAGAATGGAACGACTATTTGGCGCAATTTCAAGAACTCGTCGCGGCTCATCAACTTACCGGTCAGACCGTGAAACACCTTTTCTTATCGGTTGTAGGCACCAAAACCTTCATGTGACTGTAAAAACTTTTCCCCCACTCATCTCCTCGTGATCTAGAATTGGATCAAATTGTAGATGCACTGAATGCTCATTACGAGAGAAAAGTTCTTGTAGCTGCGGCGCAGTACCGATTTTTCAGACTAAAAAAATCACCAGATCAGTCACACCGGCAATGAATTATGGAATTGAAAGGCTTAACCCACGAATATAAATTTACTTGCTCTTGTGGACTTTGTTATAGTGATGTTATGTCGAGAGATGCAATTACGCAGAACATTCAGGACCCCAGAATTAGGGCAGCGATTGTGAAACAGTCTGACCCCTCATTAGACAGTGTACTGCAGCTTATTGAAGCACATGATACCTTTGACTTAGCAGATGTAGAAATGCAAAGCCACAGTGTTAATGCAGCGCACCACAACGGATGCTTTCATAGTCACAGTTCTCAGTATAGCACTAGTGATTCTTTTAATTCTACCGGCAGTGCTGAACAGACAATGAACATTAGCCAGTGTGAAAGTGCAACACAAAGATCGCCCCGTCGTGTTAGACAAAGTAATTTGACCAACGGGCGCCAACACTCATTTCAGAAAAATATTCGTAAATCTTGCCCCCCAGTGTGTCTCTCGCCACAAGCGTGGACATTGCCCAAGTCACAACGCCATTTCTTATCAATGTGGCAAATCAGGACATGTACAAACAGTGTGTATGCAAAATAAAAATTGTAAGAACGGTGCTGTTAGGAACAGTGCTTTGCAGAGGGCTAGAACAGTTCATACAGTAAATGTCATACACACTGTGGATTTGGACAGTACTTCTCTTGATTCTAAAATGCAAGACAATTTCCCTGCGCCTACGGCAAAACTAGGTAGTGAGCTATGTCACAAGCGCCGTCGAGCGCGTAAAACAGTGCAACGGAAAAGGGTTCGAGACAAGCAAAATGACTATGTACAGTGTAATCCTGTAGTGAACCTAGTGCCTTCTGCAGCTTCTCATTCTAATAGTGCCCAGTACTGTGTAGCTAGTGACAGTAAACTAGATGTAGCTACTCAAAGTAATTTTAGTGCAGTAGCCTCGCATTGCGCTGATGCCGATCCAGCGGTAGTGCCATCTAGGGACAGTGTTATTAATCTATGTGCCAATTCTGTGCCGCTTCCTACTGCATGCAGCCCGCGCAAGCGCAGCAAACAAGCTGTATTAGACGTTGCCCACATTCGCGCACCTGTTGAGCACCACAAGCAAAAACTTTTTTGAGACTCTTTCTGTAGAAAATAAGACTGTGCAATTTCAGCTTGATACTGGTTCTGCTGTTACATTAATTAATAAAGACAAACTTCTGGGTTCCCCAAAACTGTCGCCATCTCAACATGTGCTAACAGCGTATACAGGACAAAATATTCCGTGCTAGAAACGTGTAGCCTGCCCGCCTCTTTTCAAGGTGTAACAAAAACAGTTGCTTTTGTAGTTATTCAGGCCAAATCAACACAAAACATTTTTGGACTAGATGCATTCGATTTGTTTGGCTTATCAATTCAAAGTGATGTGCTTCAAATTTCGTCAGTAGTGCCTCAGGACAAAATCAATGCATTGTGTGACAAATATAGTGACTTGTTTTTGCCGGAACTAGGTTGTGCAAAAGACTTCATGGCACATGTAACTTTAAAGGAATCTGCAGTACCAATATTTTGTAAAGCTAGACCAGTGCCTATCGCCCTTCGGGATAAAGTTGATGCAGAACTTAAACGTTGGCAGGATAGTGGGGTGCTTTCTCCTGTTTCTGCGAGTCAGTGGGCCTCGCCTTTAGTAATTATAACCAAGCTGTCAGGAAAACTTCATCTTTGTGCGAACTTCAAATCAACAGTGAACAGTCAAACAATTGTAGACACTTATCCCCTGCCCAGACCCGCCGAACTGATGGACAAATTAGGACAGTCTCGCTTCTTTTCTAAGATTGATTTAGCAGAGGCATACTTACAGATTCCGCTTGATGACGAGTCAAAAAAGTTTTTTGTCATTAATACTCACATGGACCTTTTTCAATATCAATGCCTACCCTTTGGCAGTTCTTCAGCCCCCGCTATATTTCAGCGTTTTTTGGAACAGCTGACGGTTTCTGTACCGTGTTGCGCGAACTATTTAGATGATATTGTGGTCTCAGGACACACAGTTGAAGAACATTTAGCAAACCTGGAGTGCCTTTTCAAAGTGTAGACTGCAGCAGGTCTACGTTGCAATAAAGCAAAGTGTTCGTTTTTCCAGACTGAAATAAAGTACTTAGGCTATGTGATTAATGCCCAAGGAATCCATCCCTTACAGTCACATCTTTGAGCAATCAAGAATGTGCAAGAATTGCAAGCAGCAATGGGAAAGCTTAACTATTATTTCAGATTTATTCCCAATGCCCCTCAGATTGCAGCTCCACTGCATCGCTTACGTAGGAAGAATGTTCCTTTTGTATGGTCTAAAGATTGTTAGGTTGCTTTTGACAAATTAAAGTCTGCACTACTTAGTGATGCATGTTTGATTCCCTTTGACCCACAGAAGCCTGTAGTGCTAGCAGTGGATGCCTTGTCGTATGGTCTGGGTGCAATATTGTCACATCGTATTGGATCTCACAATCGTCCTATTGCCTTTGCGTCCAAGTTCCTGAGGCCAACGCAACAGAATTACAGTCAGATAGAAAAGGAGGCCTTAGCAATCATTTACGGCATCACAAAGTTTCATCATTATCTCTATGGTAGAAAATTCTATTTGTTGACAGACCACAAGCCTCTCACGTCGTTGTTCTCACCCACAAAGCCAATTTCGCCATGAACAGCACAAAAGCTTCAGAGATTGTCCTTGGTGCTGTCTAATTATCGGTATGCGATTTCGTACCGACCTACCACTCAACATGCCAATGCAGACACTCTTTTCCGACTTCTGGCTGGCCAGGATGTGTTGTTTGATTCTTCCAAAATGGCATGTTGTCAGATAGATTCCAGCGATGCTTCCGCTGTCGCAGACTTCCCTTTGAATTCTCGTCGGGTTGCACAGGAAACGGCTGCGGATGTGGACCTAAGTGTGGTAGCACCTTTTGTTCGCTCATTGTGGCCTGCCAGAGCCAAAGACATTGAGCGGCCTCTGGTTCGACGTTATTTTGCACAACGTCATGCATTGTCTTTAAGTCAGGGTGTTCTGTTGTTGCATACCAACAACGACCAACCAAGAGTGATTGTTCCTCATTCCCTGCAATGAGAAGTCTTACGCCTACTGCATCAAGGACATTGGGGTATTGTTCGGACAAAGAAACTGGCCAGACGTCATTGTACCTGGGTTGGTATGGACGCCCAGATAGAGGGCATGACGTCACAGTGTACTGTTTGTGCGGAGCATCAGGCGGCTCTTCTGCAACGTTCCTCAGACTGGCCACGCCCCAAGGGACCATGGCAATGTTTACATATTGATTTTGCCGGACCTTTCTGGAATACATGCTGGTTAATTGTTGCAGACCCTTTCAGCAAGTTTCCTTTTGTGATTGCCATGAACTCAACGACAGCGTCTAGTACAATCAGTGCCTTAACATCAGTGTTTTGCATCGAAGGTTTGCCTGAAACTATCATCAGTGACAATGGACCTCAGTTTTTTAGTGCGGAATTTTAACAGTTTTGTCATGTGAATGGTATTCAGCACATAACCACCGCACATTTTCACCCTTAGTCCAATGGTGAAGCAGAATGTTTCGTTCGAACATTCAAGTCTCACATGGAAAAGATGAAAGGTCAGCACTCCAGGTAGCAAGCTCTTCAAATTTTCCTGTCCATGTATCAGTGCATGCCATGTGACGGCCCATCTCCTGCCAAGCTGCTACATGGCCGCCGTCACCGCACTCTCCTTCACCTGCTGCAGCCTCCCACGCACCGAGTTGGTTCGTATGGCGCTTCGCGTTTTCAGGTTCCTACGCCGGTGCTGTACCGGGCACCATTCAGCTTGTGCTTAGTCGCAATATGTATGTTGTACGTTCTTCCACAGGGTCGGAGCTGCGGTGCCAGGCAAACCAGTTGCGCCTGCACAGGCCGCGCGATCCTGTCTTTGGTTTCTTGATTCCAGACCCAGTTCACCGCCACAGTCACATCGCTCGCCGCCGGGCCCAGTGTCCCAGGACTACGAGATCATCCCTATGGATGTCGACGTGCCTCCGCCACTGTCGCAGATGACAGTGTCACCGATAGGGACTCCAGGTCCGTGCGTGTTCCCCCCCGCCTGGGCCATGCACCTCAGAAGAAGATGACCTGCTCCCTCTGGATGGAGGCGTGTGCCCTTCCCCTCGTTTTGGTGGGTTTCCCAGAGGATCGCAAGGTGGATACTGGGGCGCGGATGGTGTCTCGATCCCAGCCTCTGCTACGACACCTGTCCCACCAGTAACGCCCCCGCCCAGGCCCTCCTCCCAGTGCTGTCCCCGTGGCCCTCAGCCCAACGCCACGACGGCGCGGCGGTTTGGGGGTGAGGGGTGTGGTGTCGCACAAGTATGAAGTGCACGCCACGTATATGCGCCGCACGCCAAAATGCACGCACGGCGTTCTTATGATGTCAGCCACAAGCAACCTCTGCTGCAACTCCGCTTGTGGCCACGACTGCTGCATCAGCCACTTGGGAATCTGATAGGCACCAGTTAAGACTTGGCTATCGGATAGGCACAAGGAATCATCTACTCGGCCAGCGACACCTACGACAACCGGCGGACGAGACACAAAAGCGGCGACGAGGCTGGGACACAAAAAAGAGCTCAATAATTGTATTCAAAGTGAAGCAACTTGTAAACAGAGATGATTATACTGAAAATTCTGCCATGAAAGACTCTGAGGTCATAATAGGAAGAGCCACTACTTGAATTCAAATATGACTGATTTGTCAGAGATGACAATCACATTAGGTTTGTGGCTGACAATGTGCTTACCATCCTGGCCTCATGATACAGTGCTGTAGTTTGCACACGTGGAGGCCAGCTTTCACTATACATAAATTACTGTAGACTTCATCAAATTTACACTGGTCATGACTCAATTAGAACATCGCTAAACCACCAAAGTAGCGGGAGTAATCAACAGGTCACCTAAAGCCAATACTTATAGAAATTAAAGTCCAGTCTAATACAATGAATTTCCAAATTCCAGGAGGTTCGAATTCAAGCAGTATTAATGCAATAAAAATTTATGTCATTTGAGAAGCAAGGTGAGCACCAGCGGTGTGACTGACAACTTGCTGTGTGCATTGTGGAGAGCTGCTAGTAAAAGCCATCATAGCATTTCAGACAGAGATTACTTTGAACAAGGTAGCTGACTTGACTAACAGGATAGTTCCTGCCACACTAAATGCACAACAGCCTCAAGTGTTCTCTGCTTTGATTACTGCATCAGCCTCTGTGTGTGACCTAACATCAACAATGGTCAAGCAAGCTGATTACAGCCAAGTTTGAGACCCACATCAAACAAACTGACAAGCTATTATACTGGCAGAATGGCAGCAGTGACTTGTATTGCTTTCATCAGTGGTGGACTAAGGCTATCAGAGGCCCAGTACGGCAGCAAAACAAAATGAGGCCCCCTGTCCACATGGAAATACATGTATACCATAAAAAAGTAACTTTTGAGATATTGAGCCCCCCCCCCTCCACCCCAAGGAAGATAGGACTGGGCCAGTCTTAAAAAAAAAAAAAAAAAAAAAAAAAAAGAAAAGAAATAGCTTTTGAGGCACTTAAAAAGAAACAGCATCTGGATAAGAACAGCTCTCTGTCTGCCAGGGCCTTGCAGACCAAGCACACAAGTGCACAACACCTTCTTGTCGCCCGAATGCCAGAGCAGCAGTTGGATTTAGATGCCACTTCCTGCTGCCAAACATCCTCTCAGCTCTTTTTTAATAGACCAAATGATGAGACAGAGATACTCAATTGATACTGGCTACGATTTGTGTATATTTTCCTGGAGACTGCTTTGCCAATATAGGCCAGTGATTTTGTTCTGTCTTTCCATTGAAAAAGACTTCATGATACTGATGAATGGCAATCAACATATGGAGATAGACCTAGGACTCCATTGAGCATTCACATATGGCTTCAGCAACATGGGTCTCATTGAGCCTATCAACTATTGTACTGCCTCTATTGCCTGCTGTCATATGTGTGATGGATCTTGTGACTTAGGATTTCCATCACTGCACAGTATTGCACCCAACAAAGGACTTGCAAGCAACCAACTGGGAGTATAGAAGCCTACTGAAGTAGTTTCCAGCCCTGACTGGGGTGCCTGGAGCACTGAAGGAAGTATGCCAGCCAATTACCTGTCAACCATGACATCTAGAAACTGATCGATTAACAGTGGCAAAGGAGAATTTAAAGCCATGCAGAGAAAAGGCATTATGAGACCATCCACTGGTGTTTTCCCTCACAGCTGGTGTCTGTAAAAGTTGGTGCACGGTGTTCATGGAGGCATTATTGTATGCTCTGTGCCAAGACAGTGCCAGACCAGTATCCCACTCCTTAGCTGTAGGGTTATAATTAAGCATTACAGGGCAAAACTATTTTTAGTGTGCTGCACCATGCTACAGTGTACACACAAATACCTGCTGCAGAAGAGGTCATTCCAAAGACTGCCATGTATACCAAGTTTGAAAAATGCAAGAGCCCATGGGCTTACCAAGTGAAGGGAGGGGCAGTTTCTCCTCCCCACCTAGAAATATTCGAAACTAGTCACAGAAGCTGCAGTCCGGGAGTTACTTTTACTTGTACAGGCTGTCAGTAGGGACATTCATATAGACATTTACTAATAATAGAAATTGTAAAAGTAGGTGCCATCATTCTCTTTGAACACTTCAATCTTCAAAAGTACTAGAGGAATTTTCATTTGGTTTTCACAGGAATCTTGAGCAAAGTTTAGGGTAGGATATAGGCATTATTTCATCTTAATGGATTATATAATAGTAATAGTAATTTAAAGGACTGTTAGTAACTATTGTGTATGTTTGTCCGTCTGTCTGTCTATTAGAATCTGCTAAAATCCAAAACTGCTTGATGAATTTGTGTGGGGTTTTTACAGGTAACTTGAGTGACAGTGGCTACAGTGACAGTAACTTGAGTGACAGTCTAGCTTGTTTGGTGCAACATACAGACTTTAATGTGTTAAGTCTTGCAATGTGCAGGAAAGACAACAACTCCTAAAAATTGCTAATAGGTTTATTGAACACAAAAAAATTCTGGGCGTACAATAACACGTTGAGAAAACAGTTGGTCAGTCATGTAGGAATAGAAAACAACAAGTATAATAGTGAAAACATACACACAGACAATAAACTATTACACCTGCCGCTAGGCCAAAGTGAAACAACTACACTGCTTCAAAAACTACACTGATTGCGGCGGCAGCTGGATCTGGCAGCATCAGCGGAAGGCTACAACCGGTACTCTGCTGTGATTGGTTGGCACTGTCACTTGGCTGACGATAATGTAGTGCCGCCGTACAGCGCTGTTTCTTCTGCCATTGGCCGTTGTTTATGTGTCTGTTATTACATGTGAGTGCCTACAAAAGGGAGCTCAGCAGCCCGCTTTGGCTGCCTGTAATGTGGGCACTCTACACGATTAGGGGCTCCCACAGCATAATGGATCAAAATCAGGCCAGAGAAAAAAGAGATGTCTTGATTTAATCTTTTATCTGAAACCATCATATTTATCTGTGTGAAAAGGCTAAAATGCAAAACTAGTAAACCAACAATCATGAGGTTTCACAAGTAAACTGAGAGTATCTTGGGGATCAGAATCAAATAAAGTAAAATAAATAAAGAAATATAATAATAATAATAAAATATCGTGATTTAAATTTTTAGGAGTTGGCTGTGTTCATAAATATAGCATAGTACAGAAAATTACCAATAAATGTGCTTTTTGTTTCGTAATGCACCACAGAATGAATAGATAGATAATCCTGTTTATCTTTTCGTTGGTTGTTGTTATGGTCTTCAGTCCAGAGATTGGTGTGATGCAGCTCTCCACCCTACTCTATCCTGAGCAAGCCTCTTCATCTCCTCATAAGAACAGTAACCCACATCCATCTGAATCTGGTTACTGTATGTGTCTCTTGTCTCCCTCTGCAATTTTCCCCCCACAAACTTCCCTCCAATACTAAATTAATGATTCCTTCATATCTAAGAATGTATTCTACCTACTGTTTTATTTTCTTCGATTTCTGTCAGTTGTTGCCCAAATCTCCCTCTGGAATTCGCAAGAACTTCAGGTTCCTTCAATTTATCCAGATCCCATCTCCTTATATTCCTGCCTTTCTGCAGTTTCTTCAATTTCAGTCTGCCATTCATAATAAATTAGATATGGTCAGAGTCTATATCTGCTCCTGGATATGTCTTACAGTTTAAAACCTAGTTCCAAAATCTATGCCTTACCATTATAAACGCAATCTGATACCTTCCAGTGTCTCCTGGTTTCTTCCACATATACAACTTTCTTTCAGGATTCTTGAATCAAGTGTTTGTTATGATTTAATTATGTTCCATACAAAATTCTCCCAGATGGCTTCCTCTTTCATTCCTTTCTCCCAGTCCATATTCACCTACTATTTTTGCTTTCCTTTCTTTTCCTGCTACAGAATTCCAGTCCCCCATCAAAGTGTACATTTTCTTGTCCCTTAACTGTTTGAATAATCCCCTTTACCTCCTCATATACTTCTTTGACCTCCTTATCATTGGCAGAGCTAATTGGCATATAAAAATGTGCTACTGTGGTTGGTGCAGGCTTCATATCTATTTTGACTACTATAATGTGATCATTGCGCTGCTCATAGTAGTTTACCCACATTCCTGTTTTCATTATTAGACCTACTCTTGTAATGCCCCTCAACTGATTTTGTATTTATAATCCTGTTCTCGCC
This sequence comes from Locusta migratoria, assembly GCA_026315105.1. Lineage (NCBI taxonomy): Eukaryota > Metazoa > Arthropoda > Insecta > Orthoptera > Acrididae > Locusta > Locusta migratoria. Next base: position 330,028,565 of record CM048750.1, read on the forward strand.
TGACGAGAAATCCAATGCCTCTTTCCACCAGACTTCACTAATCTCTACTATATCTAACTTCAGCCTATCCATTTCCCTTTTTAAATTTTCTAACCTCCCTACCTGAATAAAGGATCTAACATCCCACACTCCAACCCATATAATGCCAGTGATGTCTTTCCTGATGACGACATGCTCCTTAGTAGTCCCCACCCAGAGATTCAAATGGGGGTCTATTTTACCTCTGGAATATTTTACCTGAGTTGATGCCATCATATATTAATTATATTAATACAATATTATTTATTATACAATATTATTTATATTAATACAATAGAGTTGCATGGCTTTCAGCCTTTCGCAGTAACTGTATGGCAAAGTCACATTAACTAACATTACAAGGTCAGATCAGTCAGTCATCCAGACTGTTGTCGTAGAAACTTTTGAAAAGGCTGCTGTCCCTCTTCAGGAACCACACATATGTCTGGTCTGTCCACAAATATCCCTTCACTGTGGTTGCTCCTACAGTACCGCTGTCTGTATCGTTGAGGCACGCAAGCCACCCCACCTCAGCAATGTCTGTGGTTCATGGTGGTGGTGGTAACAGAAGTATTTTCATAAGCTTAGGTCAGTGAGAGAATGAAGCACTGCTGTCTTATTTTTACCAATACAAATTATCAGATAATGATTTCAATTTGCCTATTAAAAACGTAATGAAATAGCTTTGTTTTAGTTGATATGTTTTATTTATATTTGACTTCTTGGTTACAAAAAATGTGTTTATTGACAAATTGATCCAATAAGAGTTCAATTTTTATTCTTGGATATGAAAATTGAGTTTCTTGACAAAGTGATACAATAGGGGTTTATAAAGTTCCTTGCATGTAAAGGTTGGGGTTTGACTTAGTACTTCATTTGAATCTTGCTGGTTCTGCTCACTGCTGCCATGGTCCATTTCGATCATGCTGGATCCAAACTATAACTACTGTGGTAAAATTAGTTTGGAAAAGTGTTCAACACACTTATAATTATACTCCACATACAAGTTTTTAGTTATAATCAGGTTTATTGCACAAAATGTTACATCATCTACTTTCGAAAACTCACTGAAAAAACTGCCCCCCAATTCTTCTTCCAGACTCGCTTATATACATTTCAACAATCAGAAAATTATGTACACTTAAAAAATTACATAGGTTGCTTATGCTAATCATAAATGCTTTATCATATCACTATCCCATTTTTACAGCAAGAAAGAAATCAGTAACATTCATTCTATACTCCATACCTTGTTGCTGAAGTGTTTACTTCAAATTGAAAATATTGCTCTGCAGAAATAATTTTTACTAGAATAACATAACTGTCAATCAACATCACATAAAATAAAAACCCTTATATATATATATATATATATATATATATATATATATATATATAAAATAAAGATATTTGACTTACCTAAAGTACAGGCTCGTCGACAGAAACATAAAACACACAAAAAATCGAGCTTTCGACACCACTGGTGGCTTCTTCGGGAAAAAGAGGAAGGAAGGAGAGGAGAGGAGAAAGGGAAGGATATGGGTTTTAAGGAAGTGGAAAAGGAGCCATTCCAATCCCAGGAGTGGAAGGACTTACCTTAGGGAACAAAAAGGAAGGTAAACAAATACACACACACTCACACATATCCACATGCAAACACAGCTAGGCAGACATTTGTAGAAACCAAAGAAGTTGGACAGAGATACCACTTAAGGCAGAGGCTCTGTCCACAGAACCGAGGCAAAGATGTTAAAGATGGTGCGCGGGAATTAGAATTTAGCGGAGGTTGAGACCAGGTGGGCAACGGGAAGAGAGAATGTGTTGAAGGGCAAGTTCCCATCTCCGGAGTTCTGAAAGATTGGTGTTGGTGGGATATATACACACACATCCACACATTTACACTGACGCAAGTACACTTAGGCAGACGTATTGTAGAACTGTAGAAAGCAAAGTTTGCTTTCTACAGTATGTCTGCCTAAGTGTACTTGCGTGTGTGTAAATGTGTGGGTGTGTGTGTATTTGTTTACCCACCTTTTTCCCCCCCAAGGTAAGTCTTTCCTGTCCCGGGATTGGAATGACTCCCGGGATTGGAATGACTCCCTTCAAACCCTCATCATTTCCTTTTCCCTTTCCTTCCCTTCTGCGTGACGAAGCAGCTAGGTTGCGAAAGCTTGCGTTTGTGTGTGTGTGTGTGTGTGTGTGTGTGTGTGTGTGTGTGTGTCTGTGTGTTTATTTGTTGCTATCACTGCCTGTGCTCCTTCGCCTGGTAAGTGGACTTCACCTATTTTTTACGTATATTTTTCCTGTTAGGAATTTTTCCTCTATAGCCATGTCTGCCTAGGTGTGTTTGTGTAAATGTGTGGGGTGTGGGTGTGTGTGTGTATTTGTTCACCTTCCTTTTCTTCTCCCAAGGTAAGTCTTTCCTCTCCTTACCCATCCCTTAAAACCCTCGTCATTTCTTTTTACCTATCCTTCGCTTCTGCCTGGAGAAGCAACTGGGTTGTGAAAGCTTGCATTTGTGTGTGTGTGTGTGCGTGTGTGTGTGTTTTATTTATTTGTGCTATAACTATAACTACCTGTGCTCCTTCGCCTGGTGAGTAATCTTCATCGTCTATAAAGGGTGTTTCACTAAGTGTGTTTGCCTCTGTAACTTATAAAATAATAGGTGACGGGACATTTTAATGTGGTAGGTCAACACACTTTCTGTGGAGCTATGAACATAGTTTATTGTATCATTTTCCAAAGAGTTACAGAACAAAGATATAATTTTTAAATGGAACAATAGTCTTTTCTATCGTGCATTGGAATTGTTGAAACCAGCTGCGTCTAAATGAATTTCATCGAACTCACATCTAAGTTTAGAAGAAGATAGAGTGTAAAGTCAGAGTTATGGCACATCCAGATGAAAAGGATAGAAACAGAAAAAAAGTGGCAAAAGAAAACAAAAATTAAAATAATTTGTCACATAGCTAGGGCCCTTGTGTTTGCCACATGCATGATGAATAAAATGCGTATGTATCCACCGGAGGTTTACATAATTTTTAATACATAAAGTGTTACTTTTTTTCTTGTTTGTAGTACTTAATTTGTATAATGTTTCTAAGGCAAAATACTTTTCTGGATTTTGGGTATACTAATCTGAAGGCGCTTGGATGCGGAATTTCAACAATCTCAAAGGGTCCAATGCAAATGTCAAAGAATTTGTTAATCTAATGGTTTTAGATTTTGCATTACCTATCACTAAAACAAGTCACCCACAGAAAGTTTTGTAATTTTAGCTCTCTTATTATGTCTATCCTTCCTAAGTTTTCACTGCTGTTCCATGTTTTTCTTAACAATTTCCTCTCTCTCATCCCTAGTTGTTCTTTACAACCTGAAAAATTGATTAGTTCACTGATTAGGTTAGGTGGTTTTTTGTTGTGTAAAATTTCATACGGTGAGAATCCTGTGGTGGAATGCTGTAAGCTGTTGACTATGTCTTCAAAATTGTTTAAGTGTTGTATCCAGTTTGAATGATCCTTTCCACAGTAGGAAACTTCATGCATGTACCTTTCTGTAGGGTTGGTTGATGGTGAATAAACTGAAGTCAAGCTATGTTTTATATTTTCTTCCTCAATGAACCCTTTCCAAAACTTTGCTGTGAATTGTGCACCATTATCTGACAAAATAGCTTTTGGTTTACCAACAGTCAAAAAGTAATCTTTTAAAACTTTAAAATAGTGTTTTTGCTAGTTGCTTTCTTTAGGGCCGGTTCGTCCATCTCTCGTTAATCTTGTCGTTAGTAAACGAGAAGATGCCTTTAACGTCTCATTAAATGTGCTCATTAAGTGCACTGCGTTTGTCATTGCCACATACACCTCTCGTTTGCCAACCTGGAGAAAATGAGAAGGTACGATATATTTCGACTATGTTGGCAATAGAAACAAATGAAAGTGCAGTCTGAATAAACAGCTGTTCCCCATATTTGACTATCAGGGTCAGGGAAGAGGTTAGCAGACAGTTTTATTTGGTGCTATTACAAACAAATGTGAAAGAAGATCAAATTTTACAAGAAATTAGTGCAAGAGTCTTGTGTCCTTAATAGAGAAATATGACACATTGGAATGTAAGCAAATGAATTCAATGCTGTCCATGGAACATGTAGGACAGCAAAAGTGCTTAGGGCCTAGTACGATAATATACTGCCAAGTGCATAGTACGTTAGTACAGGTTAAATTGTACGATGCTTCTCGCCGGACTGAAGTGGCTATGTTGGCACCAGCGGTAATGATGGCAACTCAGATGACCAATAAATGTTTTTTTCGTGACAACTTCAATTAAAACGATTTTTTTTTCTGAACGGACAAGGGTACATACAAGAACCTGTCGATCATAGAGCAGGTACAGTATTAAATTTGCTGCGAGTGAAACGGGCAGCAACAACATTTACTCTGTAGCTCATGAAAAATATTAACGCAGTTCTACACTTCATTGTTCATCTGTTGCCAACATAAGCACTGGAGCCCGGCGAGAAGTGTCGTAAAATTTTACCTTAGTGCAAGCAATAATTTGCACGAAGGCGAAAGTGCATTGTTCCTGTAGATCAGAGGAAGAAATCACATTTTAGGCCTTACACTAAGTGCAACAAGCATAAGTAAATACTGAATTAATAAATTTGCACACATAGATAATGTATTCTGTTTTTTATTACAACAGATAACTTACAAAATTCATAACTATATGTTGGTCTCTTCAGATGGTTGTGTAGTTTTTCATGCAGTATTTCCAAAGTGGCTTTTCGAAGACAAAATTGCGTAACAAATTCTGCATCATCCCAGCATTCAAAATGATTTGGACGAAGATAAATACATCTAGGACACCTTATAGGGGCAATGTCCTCTAGATCATCCAAAATATTGACATCGTAGTAATTGTCAACGAAATCTTATTCCAGCCATTTTCATGATACCGATTCTCACTTAACTAGTCGTCACCCGTAAGTTTGTATTTTGATATCACAACAATATTTTTAAGGTTATGTTGCGTATCTGCAATGTATCAAACTCATCTAACGCTACTGACAGGGTGAGAAAAATGATGATACAATAAAGCTGCTTTCCACACTAGTTTTTTTATACATGTAGTGTTTCTGTTATTTTGTTCGATAAATTGGTCTTTTTCACATGAATATATTGATGTATTTTAGCGCTTTGGAATCCTGTCATTTTGATACAGATTCTCACTTAACTGTTCGTTAGCCGTGTAACGAGCAGAATTCTACTCGTTAACTTAACGGCCAGTTTGAGGTCCTTTAACCTCAGGTTAACTCATAACGAAACATTGACAAATGCAATTATTCACTAACGATAAGTTAAAATCTTAACTGGAACTTAACGAGACATTGACAAACCGGCCCTTAATGTGTATAATTTAATAAATTTAGAAAACAAATCTACCACAACAAGAATTCATATATAACCTCCCTTACCTTTCGGTAAGTCCATATAAGTCAATTCCAATCATATCCATAAGTTTTTCAGGTATAATTTTTTTGCATATATCCTATACAAGTTTTGTTATTCACTTTCACTCTCTTACATTTATCACAAGCACTTAATTTTGTCCTGACTCTTCTTGGAAAATATAAAAATACAGGTTTTCTTGGAGCTTTTGAATGCACTTTAATGCTCCACAGTGACCATCACTTTTATGTATATAAGTAATTAAAACATCAAAACACTGTTCAGGCCAACGAAACTTCCATCTGTCGTTGTCTGGACTGTTTCTCCTAAACAAAATACTCTTGTAGGTGATAAAATATAGTCTTACCTTTTCATGTCCCCTTTTTTCTAAATAGCTTTTCACTAATTTCCAATTGTCATGATTCTGGTATCTTCTAATTCCATTGCAATTTTTTCTAATTTCAGCTTCACCCCTCATTCCCTGTAAGTACACAATTTTGAATTCTCAAGTGCACCTCGATTGCACAGAGGTAGAGTGCTAGATTATAAATCCAAAGGTCGCGGGTTCGATCCCCGCTAGGTCCTAGGATTTTTATCTCTCACTTTCCACTTCTTTCACCTCTGGCAGTGTTGTTCATGTGGAAAATGCCGAGAAGCACCGTGGTTCGGAACCCACGTTAAGCTGTAGGTCCCCCTATAACTGGCTGATTAAGTCAGTTCGAAGGTCTGAGGAAGGCAACGGCATACCACCTCCAAACAGGACCAAGCCTAGTAAAGCACTGTGGTGTTCAAACCAATCTTCAGATTGTTGACTGCTTTACCTTACCTTCTATAAAATCATTGAATCCCTCATTTTCACCCTCCAGAGGTAACCTAATCAATGCACCTGCTATAACATTTTCTCTTCCCTTAATGTACCTGACAGTGTAATCAAATTGTTGCAAAAATATAGCCCATCTTGTGGTCTTGTGATATAATCTGCATGCCTGGATATAGGTAAGTGCTTTGTGATCAGAATAAACTATGATTTTAAATTTAGTGAATGCCCACTGCATTGCAAGGAGTTCCTTTTCAGTAACTGTATAATTATTTTCGTGTTTTTGTATGGTCCTACTAGCAAATTCTACAGATAAATGTTCAGTCTGCCCATTAACAGTTTTTTCTTGAAATATATATGCTCCAAGTCCTGTCTTATTGCTGTCAGTCATAATGCAAAGGGGTAAACTAAGGTCTGGTCTGTAAAACATTTAGCTGTTACATATCTGCCTCTCAATTTTTTCAAACACTGATTGACAGTTTTTATCCCATAACCATACACTGTTTTTCTTTAATAAATTATTCAATACTGGTGTATTTAATACATGACACCTCATGTATTTTGGGTAAACTTCCACTAACCAGAAAAATATTTTAATTCCTTTTTTGATTTTGGAGCAGGGAAGCTTGCAATAGCCAAGACTTTATCTTCATCAAGAAAAATTCCCTCCTCACTTATTGTGTGACCCAAAAAATTTAGCTTTTTCACACCAGATTTACATTTCTTCAATTTTAATGACATTCTCCCTTCCCTTAATTTTTTAACTACTTTTTTCAGTAAATATAAATTTTCTTCCTAAGTACTGTTTGTAACCAAGACATCTTAAACATAGATAGTAAGTCTTTTTAACAAATCTTGTCCCAAAACCAAACTCCCCTATGAGTTCTGCTACAGAAACATTTAAACCAAAAGGTACTACACAGTATTGATATGATCTCCCCCCATAAAGAAAAGCAGTATACTTTCTAGATTCAACTTCCAAGGCTATCTGGTGAAATCCACTAGTGAGGTCAAGGCTAGTCATATATGATGTATCTTTAAACTTGTGTTACAGCTCATCTATATTTTCTGGGTGGTCTGTCTCTCTTTCAAGTAATTTGTTCAAATGTCTAGACTCTAGTTTTATTCTAATACCTTTATCACATTTTATCACAATGACCATTGGGTTATTGTACTGGGTGACACTTCTTTCTATGATTCCCCAAGTTTCCATCTTTTGAAGCTCCCTTTCAACATCATGTCTTGAAAATGGTAGATTATATGGTTTAAGGAAAAATTGTTCCTGTGATTTTAATCTCAGCTTGCACTCATAATTCTTTACCCTACCTGGTCGGTTACTAAATACATCCCTAAATACCCACAAAACTTCCCTTCACTCATCCTTCTGCTTGTTAGTAAGTTTTTCTGCATCTTTTACTTTACTTTCAATAAGATTACTGTAATGAATTTCTTCCATCTCATAATAATCTCTCTCCTCTTCTGTTACTTCATAGCTTCCAGCCTCATCTAAATATTTTACACCTGTGATTTGATTTATATTACTGTTATTCCCTATCATAATTAATTTAGTTATTTACCCCACTTTTTGGTTCAGTGAAAGTCAACTCCTTAGTTATCAAACAGGAGCCTACCTGAGCTTTTTGTATCCAATTCATCCCAAGAATCACATCCCCATTTAGATCAGACCCCACAAAACACCCTTGTTCAAATGAAATTCCTTCAACTTTAAAAGTGAGTAGTGCCTGTTTGGTAATTACCTTACTATATTTTCCTGTGTCTCCCTTCAGTATTATTCCAATTACTGGTAACTCAACAAAATCAGTACTGTTTCTATCTCTTAATTTTTCAGATACAGCAAATACAGAGCTCCCTGTGTCCACCAGACATTTACCTTCCCACTTGTCAGTTTTAATGAAAATATAAGGACTACCTGTAATTTCATTGACAATCTCACTATCATGAAACAGATCTTTCTCAACCTCACTGAAGTTTTCATTATCTACTATCTCAGACGGTTTGTGTGGATTCCATTTTGGCTGTACAGCACTGACATTTTCTTCAAGCCCTTATTAAAACTACATTCCTCTTTCCACCAGTCTGGCTGTAAATAAACACAGATCTTTTCCAACATTTCTTTTACATTACCTGCATTATCTGTATCACTGTAATATTCCAAGCTGCTTTTAATATTTCATTACCTATGTTTTTCCCACATTCACTTTCACTTTTACTGGCTTCAAGTGCACTAGTGATGCTGACTGGTAAGATTATACTCTCATTTAGCTTCCTAATATTCCTTTGCCCTAACTCATATTTTTCTACAGATTGATCTGATTTTAGTTCAACATAACTCATACCATTCAACTCCTTAAATAATTCTATCTCATCACTTATAACTTCATCTACATTAGTACTAACTTCAGCATTATTACTACAATTTCCTTCATCCTTGGCCTTAATGCACACAAGTTCACTATTATCTGTAATAGTTTCCCCTTCTAGTATATGACTGTTTGTCCTCCTAGCAACATCATTTGTTTCACTGTCAGCACTTTCTGCTTGCTTACTGATGTCAATCATCAATCTATGCAACCCAAACTCATCAAGATCTCTGTCTGCACATATATTTCTTATCTTAGTCTCTGTGTTTGTATGGCTAAACAGTTGATTCAAAGCTACCTCATCAGGTTCTACTATTTGTTCTTGACTTGAAGTTTCTTGATTTGTCCCACACACATCCATATTCATAGCTCTCCAGAATTTTCTTTCAAAATTCAACCTGTTGCTATATTCTCTGTCCCTATAAGTTGACTGCAACATAGATTCAGAATTATACTCTGACTGATTATTGGTTTTAAAAGTGTTAGCCTGATTTCTAATCCTTTTTTTCGCTCCAAAGTGACAGGCTCCCAGTGGAATGCTGTCTAGCTTGTGACTTGTCGTGACTATTTCCCTTGTTTTCCAGTCTTATATCATTATGACTGTTATTTACATTCCACTGCCTATTCCAGTTCCGTTGTCTCAGTTCCTGTCATTTTTTGATGTAACTCTCCTATCATCTCTCTGTGCTTGCCCACATCTGCTGTCTCTTTGCCTATTATTACCTTCCTGATCTTGAATATTAACCAATAGTCAGCACGGATTCAGAAAGTATCAATCTTGCGAAACACAGCTTGCCCTTTATTCATTTGAAGTGTTAAGTGCCATCGACAAGGGATCTCAAATCGATCCCATATTTCTGGATTTCCGGAAGGCTTTTGACACTGTACCTCACAAGCGGCTTCTAATGAAATTGCGTGCTTATGGAATATTTCCCCAATTGTGCGATTGGATTCACGATTTCCTATCAGAAAGGACACAGTTCGTTGTAATTGACGGTAAGCCATCGAGTAAAACAGAAGTGATATCTGGCGTTCCACAGGGAAGTGTTATAGGTCCCCTACTCTTCCTCGTGTTTATAAAAGATTTAGGAGATAATCTGACTAGCTCCCTTAGACTGTTCGCGGATGATGCTGTTGTTTATTGGTTAGTGAAGTCAACAGAGGATCAAAAGCAACTGCAAAGCGATTTAGACAAAATTTCTACTTGGTGCGAAAATTGGCAATTGACACTAAATAAAGAAAAGTGTGAAGTAATACACATGACCACTAAAAGAAATCCGCTGAACTTCATTACGCAATAAATCAGTCAAACCTTAAGGTCGTAAATTCTACCAAATACCTAGGAGTTACAATTACGAACAACTTTGACTGGAGAGAACACATAGAAAATATTGTGGGGAAGGCGAACCAAAGGTTACGTTTCATTGGCAGAATGCTTCGAAGATGCACCAGCTCCACCAAAGAGACTGCCTACATCACACTTGTGCGTCCTCTCCTGGAGTACTGTTGCTCCTTGTGGGACCCTCACCAGGTGGGACCGACGGAAGATATTGAGAAGGTTCAGAGAAGGGCAGCTCGTTTTGTTTTATCACGTCAAGGGGGGGGGGGGGAAGCGTCACGGAAATGTTGCACGAATTGGGGTGGAAATCATTAAAAGAAAGACGTTATTCATTCCGGCGTGATCTGTTTGCGAAGTTTCAATCACCGACTTTTAGTTATGAATGAGAAAATATTTTGCTAGCACCCACCTACTTAGGGAGACATGACCATCCCAATAAAATAAGAGAAATCAGATCGAAAACAGAACGATTTAGGTGTTCTTTCTTCCCGCGCGCTATTAGAGAATGGAACGGTAGAGAAAAGTTATGAAAGTGGTTAATGAACCCTCTGCCAGGCACTTAAATGTGATTTGCAGAGTATCTATGTAGATGTAGATGAATATGGTTCCAATCCCCACTTTGATGATCATTAGATCTGTATCTATCATGATTTCCTCTGTCATCCCTTTCATAGAGGTTGTCTAGTTTACCAACGAATCAAAATTTTTTTTCTACTGAGTCATCAGCTCCAAAAGATAATTCCCTCAGTATTCTCCCTGGCAACCTTCTTGTCAATGTATCAATTAGTATTATTTCATCAAAAGGACTGTCTAAGTGTATAAGCTTCTTTAACTGAGCTTCACAAAATTCTCTCATGCATTCATCCGCTGACTCTTAACGTGGTTCATTATATATCATTCTTTATTTTAGCTTGTTCTACTCCTGACCAAAACTCACTCAAGAAACTTTTCTCAAAATCTGAATACTTTATCTCCAGACTAACATGTTGGTTAGCCCATGAGAGTGTGTCCCCATCCAAAAGCCTTTTTACCAATTTTATTTTAAGTGTATCACTCATGCCACTAACAAAATTTTCATTACAGTATTTTATAAAATCTACATAATGTAATTTACTGTCTCCTGAAAAGTTCTTTCCTGACACATTACTCCACAACCCATTACTGGAACTACTAAAAATTTTACTGAGAAGATTGTCTTGAAGTTCAGCTACATTTCTGTTCATTTTTTCCGCATTTCTTTGCCACACATTTAAGTTACTGGTTACTATTGTCTGTGCAGAAATGATTTTATCCTTAACATTATTTATATCATCATTAATTTTCTTTTCAAGATCGGTTACATCTGCCCTAAGTGTGTTGCTTTCCTATTTTATTACATCTTCTACTCCCTTAAAATTTTCATTTATTCTCTTTACTTTGTCAGTGAATGCAGTTTTAACTTCTATTAATTTTAATTTTACACCACCAACATCCTCACTAATTTTTGTGTTCTCTTTTTTGACGTGATCCTTGAATGAATTTAGATCCTGTCTCACTTCCTCAATTGCTATGTTTTCTTTCTAAATTTCTACTCTGATAATCTTTATTTCCTCCCTAAGCTCAGTTTTCAGTTCATTCTTTGATTGATCCATTTTATTTCTGATTGTTTATGTAGTAAAGCTGTAAGTAATTCAAAGACTTCTGCATTGTTTCCTACTATATCGGCATTACTGAATCCATGAAAAGGACTGCATATGGCCGGCCGCGGTGGCCGAGGGGACTGAGGTGCTTCAGTCACGGCTGCACGGCCACTACGGTCGGGGGTTCGAATCCCCCCTCGGGCATGGATATTTGTGCCGTCCTAGTTCGTAAGTAGTTTGTAAGTTTAGGGACTGATGACCCCGTAGTTAAGTCCCATAAGCTTTACAAACATTTGAACATTTTTTGACTGCATATGACATTATCACCACTTTTGGAATTTGTAACACTGACCACAACATTATTTTCATGGTTGTCGACACGAATTCCCTTGTCTCTAACATCAACACTGCCATTGTCATCAATTACATTCTCTATCTGTCCCAGATCTACACTGTTATCTGAGTTTTCCAATTTAAATGCTGTAAGTACAGTCCTCACAATGATCAAAATAAATATAACTTCACATGCACAATTAGTTCACCAGTAATGAATGTGTAAGTTTGAAATACAGTACTTATCTTTTGTTTTCTGAAGGAACCAATGGTCCATAGGTAAAATTCATCGTTCTCCTTTATTACTTTCCTTGTCCAACCATTATTTCCACTGCATACAACTTCAGCCGTGCCATGAATCCATTATTGACATCTGGTACAGATCATATTTTAATGCATTACAATTTTTAGCAATAAACCTGACACTCAAAAGCACTATTTACCACAACTGGTTCTGATGTATTTCAACTAATCCCAGCTCTTGTCAACAGATATAAACTTACTTGTATGTAAAGGTTGGGGTTTGACTCAGCACTTAAATCTTGCTGATTCTGCTCGCTGCTGACATGGTCCATTTCAGTTTTGCTGGGTCCAAACTTTAACTTCTGTGGTAAAATAAGTGTGGAAAGGGGTTCAACTCACTCATAATTATACTCCACACACAACTTTTTAGTTAAAATCAGGTCTATTGCACAAAATGTTACATTGTCAACTTCGGAAAACTCACCGTAAAAAACTGCTCCCCAATCCTTCTTCCAGACTCACTTATATACATTTCAACAATCAGAAATTCGACTAACTCATTAATAAAAATAATATTACCAGAATTACAATCACAAAATTTTATTTTACAGCATTTCAAAAGTTATAAAGTAGACTCTGTGTTTCATGACATTTCCTTATAAAAATGAATCTTAACAAAGCAACTAACTTTTTTTATAATAAAACAGCATTAAACGTATTTTAAAACAATGTTTTCATTTTTGGTTTTAATTAAATTGTCTAATGACTGAAATTCTTGTTGGTAATACAATTTCAGATCATATACTACCAGTAAATTAAAAATACATGTCACACTTGCCAAAATTAACAACATTAGAAAATAAACTGATTTAATTTCTTTATCTACTGGATCTGGAATCGAATATTTCATTTTACTTTGGTATCAGGTTTGTCCAAAGAAAGGAGCTGGTTTTGTTATTTTACAGGTTCCATTTTTACTGACTAAAGCCTGGAACCCTAAAAAGTGATGGTTTGCAAAGGCCTTTCTTTAACTTCCATTTGGAAGCAAGGTCTAGCTAGTAGAAATAATAAATCTGCAGCTGGCAGATCCCAAAATATACAAAATGAATTAATTCATTTGTGTGGAGATGTTATTGCAGGGAATATAGACACTGAAATTAAAAAAAGCACAGTTTTATGCAGTGTTGTCAGCTGAAACATTAGACATAGCTGAGAAGAAACAGTTGTCAAATAGGCATGTGATTCTACAATGAAAGCAAATTGAAAATCAGGGAAGAATTTGTAGGTTTTCAGAACTGATGTCACAAAATGCCTCATCAGTTGCTGAGGCCGGTATTACACTATCAAATTTATTGTACGAAGAAATTGGATGAAATGTTAGTCCTATTTCTTTGACAAAGATTTTTGATGTGATGCCGAGAGGGGGTATTACACTATCACCCAATATTTAAATATATGATAATGAACTAGGTTTTTCTGTTCCTCATATTAAAAGTTGAAAATTAACCTCAGAAAAGGTATATACCCAAAAGACAGACCTAACATGACACACTGATTTCTTGCAACAGCAGAAAGCTACTTTAGTGTACAGTTGGCATTATAATATTGCAATGCACATTGACAAAAATAATATTTCAGTTTACACTCAGATACTGTACTGCACATTGACATAAATAAGATGCAATGTATAAAGTACTTAAAGAGGAATTCTAATGTATATACTGTTTGATACAGTATATTGTCATCAGGAACAATCTTTATTTAGCTATTTATTTTGAAAATTTATTGTTTCATCAACTACAGATTTGATGTAAATTTACAATGCAGATAAACATTTTTAACCATCAGCATCTGGAGTACAAAAATGCAAGAATCGAGAACTACAAAAAACATTTATTTATCTATGAGTATACTGTGTCTGTCGCCTCCTCCTCTACGCCGTCTTTTTAGAATGCAACCTTGGTAAATCCAGAGGCAGATGTGGATGCCTATGAGAAGATGTGTAACACATCGTAGCTACCCAATTAACACCCAATTTATTTCTTGCATTGTACTCTGGTTGTAAATCACTGAGCGCCTCATCTGATTCGTACATTTCTATCAATTATGTACCCAACAAACACACCCAGAAAACTTGGCAGCCATCAGCTATTTCTTTCACTACAGAATACAGACATAAAATGGCTGCAGTGATGCTAGCACTCCAAGCAGCTACATTTCTCACTGCAGGAAACAGATGACGAACGCTTTCTTTGATCAAATCTAAGGCCAAGTGCTAGATTTGATCAAAGAAATTGGACCAAAGATGAGATTGGACAAAAGTGTCCTATTACACTATGTCCAGTATATTGGACAAATCTTCTTTGTCAAATAAATTGGATAGTGTAATACCAGCCTGAAGCAACTGACTATTTCTTGGCCATTAGTAATCTTCCAACTGAAGATTGTGTAGGATTTGGCTTTGCTGGCTTTTCTACAATAGTAGGCAGGGAGAGCAGTGTACAAGCCATTTTAAGAAAGGAATATTATTGAGCCTCATATGTTGATTCCTCAAGCTACAAATCAGCCTTGGTAAATAATGCTGACACAGTGCCATAAACTAGGAATACTATTGCCACTGAAAAAGGCACAATAACCTTTTTTAGAAAATCGGCTACACATTGGAAATATGTTCCTTGATTAGCATTCAGAACCAAACCTCTTGTTGGTGGCTTGCCTGTAAGGTGAGTGCAGCTGGTTGCCCCCTTACACCACTCGCCTCCCTGTGCATTAGTCGGGGGTGAGGGGTGGGGGTACCTGCACACTTTGCACCTTGCATGCCTGCAGCTACACACAGCTTGTCCCGTAAGCACATTGTTGTGAAGCCCTGATCTAACGGGAACTGGTATATCCACTGCGGCACGGCTGTTGAGACATAAAAATCTCTATTGCTAGAAGAAGACAGCTTCACAATGAACTAATATGAAACAGAAATCCAGATTTTATTAAATATGTTAAATGATATTAAGCTGTATTCAGAAAAAAAAAGAGGAAAGCAGTGTGGTCAGTTGTCAAGTCACAGTAGCAAATCCAGGAGGGGTAAGCTTTGGGGCTGCAGGCCCCATCCCTCCCCCGACCTTACAGAGCATGAGGAGGAAACCTCCTAATATGAGGGTTTATTTTATTTTATTTCTGTTAATGCCTCACGAGTGTCAAGCCAAAAATGATATTGTTGTGAGCAATGTAAAAATGTAAAATTGTTTCAGTGAATTCTTTTTAAATGTAGATATGGAAGCCTGTCAAAACAAGGCAACTTTCATAAATTTTGAAAACATTCAGAACAAATGTTTCAAATCACCTATAAAGATGTGGAAAAAATATTGTTATTTAAAAACAAAAACTTATTGGGGTGGGATGAAACACTCACATCTATAATAAAGTAAATATACAATGACATTTCACTGCCACTGTCCTTCAAGCAGGGATGTTTTCCAGATAAACTGAAACATACCAATATGTAACGTGAAAGTTTCATTCTGGAAACATCCCTTAGGCTGTGGCTAAGCCATGTCTCCACCATATCCTTTCTTCCAGGAGTGCTAGTCTTGCATGGTTCGCAGGAGAGCTTCTGTGAAGTTTGGAAAGTAGGAGGCGAGGTACTGGCGGAAGTAAAGTTGTGAGGCGGCATCGTAAGTCGTGTCGGGATAGCACAATCGGTACTGCGCTTGCCAGCGAAAGGCAAAGGTCCCAGGTTCGAGTCCCAGTTCCGGCACACAATTTTAACCTGCCAGGAAGTTTCATATCAGCGCACACTCCGCTGCAGAGTGAAAGTTTCATTCTGGAAGGGAATTAGATGTTTTCAGTCTTTGCATTAACAACCATAATGAATATTTTGACATTGCAACTCAAATATGTATAAACAAGAAAGTATTATAAAATGCTTGCATTGTATATCAAGACATGTCTCCTCTATATAAATCAAATTATTTGAAATTGTACATAACGTTTTGAATACATCACATTTGATATTACACAATGAAAAACCTGGAGGCTCTGACTGATGTGAAGAAATTGTCATTTGTATTTTTCATATCTCTTTGTTAGATATGACTGATAAATTTTTGTTATTTGCACAGCATTTGAATCCTGGCAAAGCAATAGCTGAAGTCAAAAAGCTTCTAGTTGGACTCAGCAAGAAAGAGGAACCTGATATACCTCCTGCAAAACTTCGTGGGGAGTAAATCTGCACAATATTTTAGTATAGAAGAAATGCCATGTAATATTTTTTTAAACAGGTGCAAAATAAAAATATATAACATCATATGTAAGTTTTGTATGGTACTATTGAGTCCTCCAAAATATTTTATAACATAGCAAGCTGCTTTGTATTTCTCATTGTACATGAAAGTGACTTCCCATTCAGTCACTTGTTGTGGGAGAATTTTGGATTTACAAACACAATTTTATCTCAATAAATTATTTTGAATTAAGTGATGTGACACAGTAAAACTTAATGAAGAAAATCTGAAACTGTGTTAGGCATTAGGGAGTCTGGTAAAGGTATATCCAAACTTGAGGCTTAACATGTATGATATGCTGTAGCGTAGGGTGCGCCGCTTAATTCTAATCAAGCGCGCTGACTAAGTGCTTACAATGCCCACTACCAGAGGTGCACAGGACTAGAGACAAGCAGTGAGCCCTCTACTAAAGAATGAGGATGTAGCGCGGAGTTGCACAGGCAGCTGTCTATTGTATACCTAACTGTTAAGTTGTTATGTTGAGTTCGTTACTTAATAGCCGACGTGGGCCATTTACGTTAGACTTTATATGATAAAGTTCAGAGGTTACAACATGATACATGAGTAAGAAACAGTCTGTTATAGTTATAGTACAGTTAGGTGTTTTATAATGTTAAAAAAAATATTGCTCTACTTTTTGTGCCCAAGGTCATCATTGGTGATCGTTCATTTAATATCAATGTTAGGCCTAATGAAGGCTGATGACATTGAGTGGGTAATGCAGGCAAATAAAATGGAAAGCTGCTTCAGGGATGCAAGTGAGGTGTATTTTGCATAAAGTTGCTGATTGAATGTTTACCTCTGAGCAGCAGTATGGCAAATGGACCAGCAGTTACATTGCATTCAACTTCTGTACAGCTCTCCTGGACATATCATTTTCTATGTGCCAATTACTTGTCAGCTGCCTGAGCTTGCTCTGTTCACACTTAAAGGAAGTGAGCTGCAACACTTAGCAATTTCATAGGCCAAAACAACGTTGTACACTATTACCCAATCCTCGTCCTCCTCTCTCACATCATATAGGCTGCTTTCTTCACACTATTTATCCCCTTCATTATTGTATTTGTAATCCAGTTCAATTCTGCATACAGGTTTAAATTCCAATCATTACAACATATTTATGTTGATTCTTTAGTCTTATCTGTATTGCTTATCAACTCGTAACTGCCAAATTACACCCACCCTCTTGACTGAGCCAGCTCATTTCCCTTACAGACTGAAACTGTAACTGCCAGAACTTAACCAGCCATGTGACTGCAGTCTAGATCAATTGCATTAAGTTCAAACAGTAAAAGCAACTTGCATGTATAAACCATATTTGGTTCTCAGAATGAAGGACATAGTATGAAATCCAAACTACATATTTGTGCATCTGTGTGTGCTGTTCTCTATAGAATTGGTGTTGAGGTGATTGGTGACTGTTACTTTCAAATTGTTGTATTATTTTATATTATATGCAGATGCTATATTATAAGCAGATGCATAATACATGTCACAGCTGTTTCACTTGTACTCTGCAGGTTGTCTGCATCGATACTGCCCATAGTTTTTTCTGCTTTTGGACACAGATAATGTACATATTTGTGGAAACTTCTGATTTAGTTGTATTTTTACCCATATTCCAAACAAAACATTAAAAAAACAGTCACACAGGTAAACAACAGTTAACAGAAGATGAAACCTCTATCACACAAATTAATGGTAATTAACAAAGGCCATAGTCATAAATACAATTCTTATTGTCAAGCAGCCACTAGAAATGGAATCAAGAATCTATATTGACCATTGATCACATAAGGTGAAGTAGGCTTTGTCATTAGTACAGTACATGCCAGAATAAAAATTTCTCATATCATTTGCAATTAATAGTTCTTATGAATGCAATTTTTAACTATGATAAAATTATAATAGCTTATTTAGTGCAGAATGCACATTAAGTGTAGAATATAATTTAGGGTGAACAGATTTTCAAACTCAAAATATGGGACACATATTAGAAGGGGAAATTAAGCTAAATTTTTGAAGCGTTTTGTAAACACTGTATCAGTAAAACAGATTTGAGTTCAAATATTTGGTCCATACTAAAGCTACATAAATCACCATACCTTAGGCCTATTCTCAAGACTAACACTAAAAAAAGGGGGTAAAAGATGTTGCATTATTAATGGTGTAAATATTTTATTGTTGTCAGCACAACATGACAATTTTATATAACAACATTTTTCATATGGGCTGGCAGCTATTATTATATACATAGATTACTTATTTTTCACTCTTTCAACTACATTTTTCAAAAGAATGCACATCATTCAGAAGTGTGATAACTTGAAAATCAGTTTTGTTGAAATTAACACTGAAGAATCCTAAGAATTACTAAAACTCTTGCTTTCATGAGTCCATAAAGCTGTGCCATCACACACTGTGCAAAGATAAATTATAATCTGCAATTTTTTCCAGCAGATACCGCGATTTGAAATAAGTTGAAAGATATATTTTTTCACTAACATAATATTTCTAAATTTGTGCTTTACATACAATTTCAACACTGTTCCTTTAGTGCAATCCATTGACTTGAGGGAACGGTGTGTTCCATTGCAGCGAGACGATTACTTCATCATTCATCATACTATTCTCACATATTTCAACAAAGGACATACTTTATTATGAAGTTTTGCTCTAAAGAACTAGGCCGCATGTGTTGGCTACGACGAAGCAGCCGAGCACATTGAGGCGCTATGCTACGATGCGCGAGGCTGTTCCCCGTCGGGGGTTTGACTCCCCCCTCGGACATGGATGTTTGTTCCACCTTTAGTATAAGCTAGTTCATAAATAGGTTGCAAGTTTAGGTACTGGTGACCCCACAGTTAAGTCCCATAAGTCTTACAAAAATTTGAACATTTCGTGTGTGTTGGACAACTGTAAACTGACCTCATCTGAAATAACACTTCTCTTCAACATGGAAATAATTTCTCACTTTGCTGTTGTTCTTTTGAAAATGTAAACTCACTTTAATTCCTTCATTAAAAATATATATTCCTTCTGGTACTTTGCTTTAATCAAAAAGTGTAGTTTTTTTGCTAAGATCACATTCACAGTTCTCCATTTTATTATGAAACATGCTACTCCCTTAATTAAGGGACGGTTGATGAAAAAAATGGGACAAAAAAAGTCCCATATTTATTTTGTTGGGACAATGGGACACTTAAGTTAAATAAGGGATGATCACGTATAATATAAGATGTCTGGTCACCCTTAGTTAATTTTTCAATGTATTACGTATCTACAAAGTATGCTGAAAAAGAACACATCTAGTAAATAGATTTAATAAATTTATGTGGATTATGCATACGAACATTCATTAGCTAGAGGAGTAAAAGTTTACTTGTTGTGTAGTGTGACAATGGCCAGAGCCGACCAATTGTAGTGCAGATCCCATAATAGACGTTCTTTCTACACAATAAACTATTATTTTCATACAGCTAAAAAAAAAAAAAAGTCTCATGAGGTATGGACAAATCTATAATTTAATCGATTTTTACCATGAATATGCATGTAAAAGAGGGGTTTACTTTTTTCACTGATCATGAAGTAAATAATTAATGTTGTTCCTGCTCTGTGGTTGACAGGTTCTTGTGCATTCCCTTGTCCACTCAGTAAATGTCCTGTAATCATAATCATGTCATATAGTATCACCTGATTAGCTACATCACATGCAGCAGCCATTCGCAACATTGCAACACTATGTCACAACATGACAAGTAAACTTGAGTCATTAGTGGACAAAATTATACATTTATTAAATGGTAGATCTATGTAACTGCAAGAGAAGACAGCTAGTACAGATGCTGGAAAAATGTTTCATTACTGAGGCAATAAAATCTTAACAGTAGAATGGACTGTCAGCTAGGCAGTTATACCGTCTTTCCTTAAGAATTTTAAATGATATGACCTCAGCTGTTGGTGATCATTGTTGAAATTTTTAGAGTATTTACTTTTTGTGAATTACCAACTTTTGCTCATCTGTATCTTGGTATGTGAAAATCTGCCATTTTTCTGATGATTTAATTTTAATCTTTAATAAGTTCCCTGACAGCACCTTTAATGCCACTGGTTTTCACATATATTACACAAATATTTAAGATCACAGCAATAAATAGCCTGAACCTAGAAAACAGTGGACAGCAGTTCCCCTTGTGGTTAATGTTCTGAATTTTCAGAATTCTCAAAATGTAAGGAGTTCGTCCCCAAATAGGAAGTTGTGTGTATCTGAAAAAGTCCAAAGTAAATTACTCTAAGAAAGTTTCCAAAGGATACTTGACATCTTTAAACACGCCTGGTCTATATGTTCTTCCTAGTTATGTTGTGAATTAATGTAGAGTCCTAAAAGTTTCAGTGATATATTTTTGATGGCATTGGGCAATCCTAAGAGAAGCTGTTATTTTTTCAGCATTACTCAGTAACTTAGTTGATGAGAACCAGTGGAGGGTGAAATTGAATGATTCCTGTGTGCTAATACTTAAGGCTGTGTCGTTCTGGTTTGAAGTGAGCAAAATTGTGTCATCAGCATAGCATATTACTGTACTGTCTATGTAATAACGCAGGTCACTTACTGCGATGTTGGAGGAGGTCCCAAAAACTGAGCCTTGTGGTACCCCAGTATTAATTATTGTTACTGGGGAGTGTTTATTTTTAACTGTGACAAATTGCCTTCTGTTGTGAAGAGATGAAACTTTTACTGATAATCCTGGATTACACTCACAATTATATTTTAGTTTTGCTAACAGGACAACATAGGGAATGAAATTAAATGGCTTACTTATATCACAAATGACATTACATTCCACTTTTTAAAGTGGTTAATGTCTGCTCAATAATTTCTAAACAGCTATAGTGGTGTTTCTACCCTGCCAGAATCCACACTGACTGTTGCTCAGAAGGTATAATTGAAATTGGATTATAGCTGTTTGTCCTCCTTTCTAACTGGAAACACTCCAGATGGTAAACATTTGTTAAGTATGAATGTCAGCGGTTTACAGGTAAAATCTTGTGTTTTTATACATTGCAATTGGAGAGTCAGTGCACTCCATACTCTTTAGAATTTGATCATTTTGGGAATGTTCTTTTAATTTCAGTGTGTATCATATACAAATTAAAGACATATTCTGTTAGTAGATAGGTATTAAGCAATTCCATTGCAGATATGTCAGTTGATTCTATTTTACTTTGTTTCTTTAACTAATAAAGAAGTTATTCAATTCATTGCGACAGAGCCATGTGTTGCTTGTGCAGACTCTTGAGCTATAATTTGCCATGCTGCTTTGCATCTGTTGAATGCACCTCCTGTGTAACTCTGAATGTTGGATGAAGTTCAGGACAGTATATGTAAAGGGACCTTAAGTTATTGAAAGTTCATTAACTGTGTTCAACATTTCTGTGTTAAAGTCCCCACATATGGGAATCTGTTTTATATTTCAGTACCTTCTTGACACTAATTTGGATTTTGCAAAACATGTATCAATGTCACCATCAGAAGACCCGCATAGGCATACAACTATTAGATTTTCATTGGTGGCTTTCATGTGACTGAATTCTGCATCTAACTCTTCATAGTATGCAGTTACATCAGCTTTTGGTAATTTGATATCTCTGATAAAGATACCAGCCTCACCATTTCATCCTGGTAGCAGCAGATGTAATGCGTAGAAAGCAAATCTGTTAGAATCTGAAACATCTATCAGATTTTCAATTAACCATTACACAACACATCAATATTTGTGTCATCACATAAGTGTCTGAGATGGCCTACATTACTTCTAATACAACACATTTTAGTTTTTAATATTGTGAGGACGTTGTCTTTCTTACTGTTTTTGTGGAAGTCATTTAGTTTTGGACCAATGTTTATACTCCATCATCTGGAGGTGGTGTTCTTGACATATTTTTATTCCCGTGGTTGTTAGATTGTGCTGCTGCCATACTTGGCCCACCATAAATTCTGATTTCTAGTCGGTGGTTGCTCTTCTAGTTGGTCGGCTGCTGCTGGGTTCAGTTATGTGAGTTATGGCTGCTATTTTTGTGATATGAACACTTCTTCACTTCCAGATAGCGATGTATTTGGTAAGTCTGCCTTTCCAGATTCACTTGGTGTAGGTCTTACATATAGGTGTGATGTTTCAGTTTCACTGTCTTGAGTTTTCATTAGCTCTGTGCATTTTTCCAGAATTATTTTGGAGATCAGTTCTTTATCTTTCCTGTTAAAACAAGGCCTATGTGTTATAATTCTCTGACTTCAGGAACATCAGTGAAGTTCACATTATTATGCTCTTTCACCATTTTGCTCATGTTCTGGTTCGCATGTCTTAATTTCTTGGTTTACACACCACCATTCCACCATATCATATCTATGTGGTATTCATGCCTAAAAATGTTCGTATTTTTCAGACACCTTAAAATGTGTTGGAGAACAATTTTCGCTTGACTTTTTGTAACATCATTTGAACCAGCTGAAATAACAGCAAAATCTTTTGTTTGTTTATGTAAAAAGTTACAGTCATCTGTATTCTGGTAGTGTTAAATTTTACTCATGGCATCGGTGGTGTAGTGTTCAAATGTTGGCAATAAAATTTTTCCCTTTATGACGGCAAGGGTACAGACAAGAACCTGACAACAACTCAGCAGAAACAGCAATAGTTATGTGTCTCCTGGTCGACACGAGTAATTATTCCCTGTAATTCCGTGTGATGGATTTTCAAAGAGCAATCGCAGTTCGCTGCCAACAACAGCACACAACGCTGCTGAGGCTGGAAGTAAAATTTTACTCTTAGTAGTACCTTTCCCTTGATTTCGTATATTTTTGCGCTCAAGTGCTTTATGTTGACAGCACAGCTTTTGCCGTGACTATCTGATTAAGTACATACTTTTCATTTGAAATACAGGGGCAGTTTACATGCTTTTCTGGTTAATTGTGAGGCGTAATTGTAGTTCTTAGTTCTTACTGAGTATCTTTCGTTATCAGATTTATTGTATCTATCTGTAATTGTCACAGTTTTCGGTTGGGTGGTGTTTATATTTTAAACGGGCCGAAACAAAATTTAACAACACGGGTTTGTTACCTGGCTTGATGTTGTTCCGTGCATTGCACAATTTTTCACGTCTTTGTAATTCATTAATGTACTTACTATTGTTTTCATATTCTTATGTTAATTTCGTGTAGTTGTGCTTTCTTCCCGCAGATTTTCAGACTTAGCGCAACACGATTGCTTTATTATTTTGATCGTTGCAAACACAAATTAAAATTCCAGCTTTTGACTCGTGAAGCTCTCACACAAATAGTGAAATATTCTTCTGCATTTTATTCAGCTGACATCTTTCCCTGACATGTTGCAGTAACGTCACTAATTTCACTCGCTTTATGCGCTACAAGCGAAATCTCATCTGAAATATTTTGTCATTTTAAAACTCTTCCCCCCCACCCTCCCGACTACTAGTTTTGTACTGTTACGCTGCGCAACTCAATGACACATCACACGATATACTATTGTTTTTCAGAATTTAGAAAAGAGCTGATATAGGCCTACTTAATTTCACATATCCACTATCCGCATGTGAGCAGTATTTATTAAATACTTCAGCTGTAGCATTTCGGTTTCCCCGACATTTCGTTTCACGCGCGCATAAGCGAGTAACGTCATCAGTTACCGATGACGACACTTCCGTTTGGAGCAGATGTGCCTAGGAGGTTTAACGTCTTGTGCTCAGTGGCGTAGCTACTACACCAAGGGCCCCGGGGCAAAAGTGATGTTGGGGCCCTCTCTAAACTAAAACTATACCACAGGCGCCGACTTTTGAAAATCTTGGGGTATGCTCAGTGGCGTTTCCAATAGGGGGGGAGGTGGTTGCCGGCCTGCAGCCCCCCCCCTCCCCCGACAGGTATTTCTAAAAAAGAAATCGTTATTATATTTTTCCAATTCCAGGTACAAAGGTAAAGTGATAATTTTGTTTTATTTCAGTAGTATTTCTTCTTTTTTGCTTCATCTGGTGTTAATTTAGGACCATCTTAATCTCTGAAAGGAGAAAAGTAATTTTTTAACATACAGTAAAGAAATTAACAGCCATTGATTTCAATTTCACGTTTCAGAAATACTGGGCGGCTTATGCGATCATTTTAACCTGTTTTTCAAGTTGTAGTAAGTACAGAAATCATTTTCAGAGTTTTCTTCTTCTTAGACATGCATATCAGATAACGATGTGCCTAGGGTTACCAGATGTCCTCTTTTACCCGGACATGTCCTCTTTTTTGGACCCTAAAAATAGTCCGGCCGAGTTTTTAACAAAGTGGGTATAACTCTCTGAAGTGTCAAAATCACTAACTATAGAGGAATTAACCTTTCTTGAAACAATGTGAGTACTGAATTTTCTCGTTTCTGTGCCGCCGCTGCTCTGAGGTCAAGCTACTTCGGAACAATTAAAATATTTGGCGTGGCAGTTGTGTGAAATACGAGCTTCGAGGCGGCCAATTAAAAACATACAACTGCAACAATGCAAGACACTGCAAATCCCCCCCCCCCCCTTTTTCTCTGGTCGGAGTGTTGTGTGACCCAAAAATAAGACGTTAAGTATGTCGTGCTGGGACTCGGCAGTTCTGTGTGTTGTTTGTCAACCACACTTATGACTTTCAGATCAAAAGCTAGTGCAATGTTCGTTATACATAAGTTAAATCGTTGTTGAAAACTTCATACAAATGTCAGATGCCACAGTCACCATTGCCGTTTCACTATTCGCTTGTTTAGGACCAAAGAGACGCAATTACACAAACCGTGTTTTGAAAATATCGATTTAAAGCTTTTGTCCTAAAAACTGAGTAGTTTTTAATAATTAATTGGAAGCCTTTGTACGGTAAATTAAAAGTTTATTTTATTCATTGCTTTTTTCACCTAGGCCTTACATATTCCGTTCACTCACTAGAATCTAGATGCTAATCATGTATATAGTCACGTCGGTCTGATCCGAAATGGGAGCATAGCTATATCAAGGTACGCTTAGATAATTTTTCAGTTACTTTATTCGTGACGATTTCACAGTCAACAGTAGGGCCTACTGTGGTTTCCGTAAATGATGCATCGTAAAAAATTTCAGGTGAAAATAGGGGTGATCGCCAAGGTATCTTATAAGTATGGAAAAAATGTTCAGCACTTGTTGTTGTTGGTTTTTTGGGGACTAAACAGATAGGTCATCAGTCCCTGTTCAGCACTTAAGACGATGATTACAAGTGATGAAGTAATGAAATATTAGGATTTCACTGCTATGTAGTCATGTAATTCGTTCTACGGGTCTCAACATTTCATGCTTCTTAATTTGTAAGAAGATGAACAAATTTCGTAAGATGTATCACAAACAAGACTGATAATACAGCAGAGACATCACTGGTACTAGTACTTCAGTTGTCAATAAGGAGAGAGAGAGAGAGCGCGAAAGTAGGTACTTCAATGAAACTAGAAATGTCCTCTTTTCTGAAGAAGGACATATGGTAACCCTAGATGTGCCTGTATTGTGAATACTGTGTTCATTATCGCAAAAACTAACTTCCTGCCTTCTTTTTTTCTGTAGATTTATTTTCTATACAATATTACGAAAATAGCCCATAACCACTTCTCCTGTCATACCATGTCTGTCGATACCAATATGTTTACAACGCATTGTTACTTCACACACCAATTCAGTAAACAGGATGAAAAATGTCACGACTTAACACTAACACGATTCCTTGAAGACAATTTACTTCCAAGAGAATACATAAACGTTAAATTAGTAGTACACACATTTTCATCGTATCCTACGAAACCCACTTCATTTCTAGTTATTTAATATAACAATTAAAGGTTACCTCCTTCAGTTTACGATATTGAACTTACAAGCAGCATTCCATTAACATTCGGACTATTTAGAAAATGATCACTCACAAGTCAACATGAATTTTAATGCCTATAAATTCAATTACCTGCTTTTTTTTAGATAATCTTTTTACAGCGGTGTATTACAAAAGCCAGCCGCCCATCAATGAAATGAGAGGGTCTAATTTAATTACAATCAAGAAGTATAACGTAAAGAAGAGAATAATACCAAAATTTTCAGTGGGGTATGCCGAGCATACCCACTCAAATTTCGGGATATGCTTGAGCGACCGGGATACCCGTAATCGGCGCCTATGAACTATACATATGCAATACTACTTCGTCAGGTCTTTACCGTTAACTGGACGACATAATAAGGCAAACCTAAATACTCTTAAATAAATTACTGTGTGTCACGCAGCAGATAATATTTAATCGTACTCTCTAATATAATTATAACTGTGAAAGTTAATTATGCTTTCAAGCAGAATCTACTGGGTGGATTTGGATGAAATTTTGGAGAGTGATAGAGTTGGACCTGGGTATGACATACAGATAAAACTACCATAGAATAGTTTTCGAAGTTGCTCCATACTAGGTGCATGAAGTCGCAGGCAGAAGCTAGTAAAAATGAACAATGAAGTTTTACTCAACCACGAAAATATGGTCCCCTGCCGCGAATCAAATCATGAACAGTATTGTCACACGCTGCTAGTAATTTAGCTGGTGGCAGGTCGCACGTCTTTGCGGACAAGCAATACCTTTTTATGTTTATATTCTGAGATGGGAATAATTTTTGGATTTCAGTTTGAAGTTTGTTGGCAGTGATCAAAACGTTAAAAGTCGAAAATCCTTCATTCAGCTAAAATATTGTATACAATAGAACGTCGATTATCCGAAGTGTAATTGGGGGACATGGATGTTCGGAAAACAGATTATTCGTATAATCGAACTGTACACTTCTACAAGCCGATAAGCAGTACTGTACAGTAAATGTATTTATACTGTATCGCGCGATCATTCACATTGCGCCGAGCGGCACGCCGCAACACCTGGAAGGCTCAGCTGTTGCTGTGAACAGCTTTGATGCTGCAGCTACTTCTGCCGACTGGAGTTCAAAAATGTTGTACACAGCGACTGTCTGCCTGTCAGCAGGCCCCACTAGAAGAAATGTTCCGTCACTCTCTGGCCCAGTGCGGCTACTGTGGGTAGCTTAGTTTGATGGGAGGGGTATTGATGGACGGTAGGGTGGGAAGGTAATAAATAAATGAACAACGCTCTACTGTAACTTTTTTCGAACTTTGCTCACGAAGGCCGAGGGGCCCCTTGATCTCGGGGGCCCCGGGGCACTGCCCCGCCTAGCCCTATGATAGCTACGCCACTGCTTGTGCTACTTATTAGGTTTGGAGAAGGTATTTCATTAGTGTCTTCTAATTAAGAAAGTGCATATGCAACTGGTAGAGTACTTCAAGACGAATACTTCGATCATTAATGAAGTAACTCCTTTTTTATCGGTAGATCTCCAGTAACCATACCGCGCACGGCAGTTTGTAAACGGTGCGTGCGAATTTGCGATTCTTTAGGGGCCCATATCTCACGTTCTATTCATCTCAGAGTCAAGGGGTAAAGTGTTCTGGATAGATCTTGGCCTAGTGATCATTTGCGTACATATTAGAAGAATGGACATACTATACTTATCGTACAGTACATCGTCAATGTTTTCAAAGTACACACTTTCTGGAGCCCATCCAAATTGAGCAAATCAGTTGGCTTTTGTACATGACGTGTAGTCTATGGTGAGCTTTAAACGGCTTACAAAAGCACCATTCATTCATTGGCGGCTCCTGAGAAAATCTAAAAAAAAAAAAAAACCGTGATTTTTGGGTACAAAAAAAAAAAAAAAAAAAAAAATCGAATTGTGGGGATGGTCCCTTCGATACTCTCTATTCATTGAAAATCTTTGAAATTTTTACCATATATTCTTATGATGAAATTCTCGAGGCCGTTTTTAAATTTTTTCACTATCGTTATCCGTTACCGAGATGCAGGGGTTGAAGCTTATCATAATTTTGCACAAAATCACAAAACCCGATTTTTAGCCGTTTCAGCACTGCGAATCGCAAACATCTAAATAACTAACCACAGAAAATTGGTCAAACATTTACAATACATCCTGTGGGCATTTATCTATAAACGGCATTTTTCAGTTTTCGTAAATCTTAGTCCGTTAGCAAGATACGGCTGAAAAACCGCGATATTTTGCTAGAAAACTGCGTATTGTGCTGAAAGACGGCGTACGGAGAGCTCTGAAACTTACCATGCGATTTGAAAAAAGGTACTCGGCGAAAAAATTTGATTTTTGTACATCTTAGAGATTGAAATCTTCGGTCGATGAAGGGGTCATTTTTGTTTTCGTTTACTTTACAGTTAATATGCAGCATCCGGATTAGTAAACTGTTGCAACATATTTTAAAGGGTTTGCAGAGGTAAAAACACATTGCGAAGACTTCTCGGATGGTTGATTTTAGGTTACACATAGCTGCATATGAAATGTAGATAACATATCGAAATTTTATTTAAAGTTTAGAGCAGAATGATATCTTAGTGGTTCTAGAGATATCGGTGCGCGACAGAAATAGGTTCTAAAGCGCTATTACTGATAGTGAGGTAACGTATCTTGATGCATAGTAAATGACGAAAATGTTATGTATACGTTGTTTAGGTATTTACCTAGAAAATCTGTTGCCCGTTTTTGGAAAGATGTATTCATTATCGCGATACGCTTCAAAAATCATAATTCTTGGTATCAAAAGATTCAACTGCGTGCATGGGCAAATCTACACTTCTATTCATGGCAAATCGTCGAAATTTTTACGATGTGTTCTAATATTATGATTCCGGAAAGCTATGAAAGTTTTTCCGATAATACTATCCAGCCGGGACGGATGGGAACCTTACCCGTACAGGACCTGCAACATGCGGTCGTGCATTATCCTGTTGAAATGTAGGGTTTTGCAGGGATCGAATGAAGGGTAGAGCCACGGGTCGTAACACATCTGAAATGTAACGGCCACTGTTCAAAGTGCCGACGATGCGAACAAGAAGTGACCGAGACGTGTAACCAATGCAGCCCATACCATCACGCCGGGCGATGACAAATACATGCCATTCGTGCACCCAGGTTCGTCGTTGCGTACACCATCACAGGCGCTCCTGTCTGTGATGCAGCATCAAGGGTAACCGCAGCCATGGTCTCCAAGCTGATAGTCCATGCTGCTGCAAACGTCGTCGAACTGTTCTTGCAGATGGCTGTTGTCTTGCAAACGTCCCCATCTGTTGACTCAGGGATCGAGACATGGCTGCACGATATGTTACGGCCATGCGGATAAGATGCGTTCCATCTCGACTGCTAGTGATACGAGGCCGTTGGCATCCAGCACGGCCTTCCGTATTGCCCTCCTGAACCCACCAATTCCATATTATGCTGACAGTCATTGGATCGCGAGCAGCAATGTCTTGATACGATGAACCGCAATCGCGATAGGTTACAATCGAACATTTATCAATGTCGGAAACGCGATGGTACGCATTTCTCCTCCGTACATTAGGCATCACAACAACGTTTCACCAGGCAATGCTGGCCAACTGTTGTTTGTGTATGAGATATCGGTTAGAAACTTTCCTCATGTCAGAAAGTTGGAGGCGTCGCCACCGACGCCAACTTTGTGTGAAAAGCTAATCATTTGCATATCACAGCGTCTTCTTCCTGTAAGTTAAATTTCGTGTCTGTAGCGTGTCAACTTCGTGGTGTAACAATTTTAATGTCCAGGTGTTCAAAAATGTTCAAATGTATGTATAGCTTATGGGACTTAACTACGGGGTCATCAGTCCCTAAACTTACAAACTACTTATCAACTAGCTTATCCTAAGGACGGCACAAATATCCATGCCCGAGGGGGGGATTCGAACCCCCGACCGTAGTGGCCGTGCAGACCGTGACTGCAGCGCCTCAGTCCCCTCGGCCACCGCGGCCGGCTGTCCAGGTGTGTATATGCATAAATGCATTACAGATTTCATACATGAAAACATCAGCTACTGTATTTATTATATTATTTTGAATGTTTGCTGATATGTATGGGAAAACTGGAGACACTATTAAATGACACTATGGTACTAAATGTTCTTTCAAGGTAGGATCAAGCTCAGTGTTTGCAAGAAGAAATTCCATGTAATTTCTTTTGATTGTACCTTCTGAATTTTCTTTGTGGCCTCAAAAGTGTAGTTCTTATTTCGCCAAATAGCAAATTGCATTATGTAATGATTATAAACTGTTCAATACTTTCCTGTTATTACTTACTTCATAATTGTGCAATTCTGTTTTTGTCGTTTGTTGAGAACCCTAAAGTATGTCAGTCGTAGCAGGATGTGCAATAAATATATTGAGGATGGGTGTCAATCACCATCCTCATGACCTAGGTCATGAATTACCTTCCCCTTCCATTCCCATTCTTTTTTCCCCTTCTCTAGTCCCTGAAGGAACCCTGTTCCGAAAGCTTGTTTTATTTTCGTCCTTTTTTCTTTCTGTGTGTGAATATCGGCGGTACAGTACAAAGGCAAGTACTGGCCAGCCAATCCATCTCTTTTGAAAAATAAATTGTGTGTATAATGTACACACACACATACACACACACACACAGGTTACTACTCACCGTAAAGAGATGGTGATGAGCTGTGACAGGCACATACTAGAGACACACACATAAAACACTTTCAGCTATCAGCCATGGCCTTCTTCAGAAAATACGAGGCGCGTCCAAAAAGTAAGTTCCGTTTGGTAATAAAATGAAATTGTACACAGATACAGAAGAAATTTTTATTGCACAAAATTCTACAACTCTTAAACTACTTTTCCACATAACTGCCGAAATTTTGTAGGCACTTGTCATAGAGTGCCACAAGTTTTTGCATGCATCCTTCACAGAAGGTTGCAGCCTGTGTATTCAACCATGTGGTAACAGATTTTAGGTGAAAGAAGAGATGAAAGTCGCTAGGAGAGAGGTCCGAGCTGTATGGAGGATGATCAAACAGGTCCCATTGGAATTTCCGTAAGAATTGTTTGGTCACATTCGGTGTGTGAGGTCAGGCATTATCGCAAAAAAAAAAAAAAAAAAAAAAAAAAAAAAAAAAAAAAAAAAAAAAAAATCTTTTGACAGTAATCCTCTTCTTACATCTAAAATCTGTCCTTGGAGGACAACACTTCAACGATGATTAAAAGCTGAAAGAACAGGTTACCACATGGTTGAATACACAGGCGGCAACATTCTATGAAAGAGGCACACAAAACCTTGTGCCTTGCTATGTCAATTGCCTACAAATTTTCGGAAGCTATGTAGAAAAGTAGTTTAACAGTTGCAGATTATTGTACAATCAATATTTTTTCTGTATCTGTATGTTTAATATAACCAAACGGAACTTACTTTCTGGACGCGCCTCGTAGAACACTCAGGCAATCAACAACACAGTCATACAATCGTCACCTCTGGCTGCTGCACTTGTTTCGACTGTTTTGTGTGATTGCTGTGATTGCATGGCCGATAGCTGGAAGTGTTGTAAGTGCCTGTCGCCACGTCTTTGCGATGAGCTGTAAACTGTCTGCCTTGGCATGTATGCATGCATGTGTGTGTGTGTGTGTGTGTGTGTGTGTGTGTGTGTGTGTGTGTTTACCTTTCCTTTTTTCCCCCTAAGGTAAGACTTTCCACACCCGGGATTGGAATGACTCTTCATCTATTCATCTACACCCTTAAAACCCACATCCTTTCCTTTTCCCCCTCCTTCCTCCTCTTTTCCTGATCAAGCGGCCAATGGTTGTGAAAGCTTGAAACTTTGTGTTTGTGTGTGTTTTTATATGTGTTTTTGTGTATCTGTCAATGAGCCTGTGCTTTGAAAAATAATTTGTACTGATACAAACGTCTGACGTTTGGCGTCGCAAGTTATATACACACATACACAAAGATTCAAGCTTTCCCAATGTATATATATATGGGGATGCACAGAGATGTAGAATCCCTTCTGGGCCAGGCTGCTTGTGACATAGTTAATGACTGCAACATGGCATCTAATGCTCACCTGGCTTGTTCCCAGGTAGGCCTGGACAATGTGGTTGGCGGTTTTGGCAACATTGCACCAAGCTCGACACTTCTCAAGGCCACAACTCTTCCGTGCCTTGGTGGGCAAGGCGTTAACCCTGACCCACACACAAGACACGAAGTCGTGGCCAGACAGGAATTGGCTGGTGTCACGGATTCAATGGTGTTGGTCAGGTGTTTTGGCAGATGGGCAAAGTGCGGTCCAGTTGATGATGTCATGCAGTCGTGCTGCCTACTTCTCTCCAACTTGGGCAGCATATCGCCCCACATCAGGTGTCCCTTAACATCACTGTTTCCTAATGAAACTCCACCAGGTCTGCATCACTTACCTATGCCCCAAGATGCTCGACGGTGAGAAGGAGCCTGTTCTGCCTCAATGAAGTACTGATCCAGTGGGAATTTGGGATGCCCAGTCCACTTTGTGCGACTGGAGTGCGAAAGTAGCTCATGGGGGTGTCCTTCAGGGGCAGAACCAACTCATGGATCAGACGCATATGTCCAAGGACTTGAGTGTGACTCAAGCCGAGACCGTGGTGTAGACCCTGGGGGATGATGTTGTGGAGAGTGTACAGCCACTGTTCTGGCTACAGCGGCACTCTGGTGATGATGTCTAGCAGTTCCCCCATGTGCTGCCTTGGGTTGAAGGACGAGAACTGCAGCTCCTGGAAATGGAAAATCTCTCACATGCACAGGAATGTGTTGCCGCCTGTAAAGGTGACAGTGCTACTCACCTTCATCTTCTTCTTGCGGACAGAGGCCATGAGTGCGCGAGAGAAGCATTTCGGCGTATTGATGCACAGCCCCAGATGGTCAAGGACTGCTACTGTGGAATTAATCAGAAAAACAGAAAAGTCGATGTGCATCGGTATCTGCCTAAAACATAAATAAAGTGGCTAATGACCTGGATGACAACTGCAGTTAGAACGCTTTTCCGCTTGTTGGGACAATAGAACGTTTCTAATGCACGATATGGCATGAAATTTCAACTTCGATACTGTTAATCGGATATTGATAAAGGTTTACATAAGACATAAAAAAATAAAACAAATAGTCACAGAATGCGGAAATACAGTTAGGTGAATTTTATCCATTATGGATGTTGAACTCCGAGACTGTTCCTTATAGGTTGTGGAAATAAAATCCGCTACCAGTCACAATTATTGGCGGTTTATTAAAACACTACCGGTTTTGGGCTTGTTCCCATCTTCAGGTGTTTACATTCAGTGTTGTTGAATATAAGTTAAGTATCCAGTTCATGTTCGTACATTTCTCATGGATATTAGCTGAGAACATTGTAGTAACAGTAACATGATGCTAATTTGCACTCCCATGTTTCAGGTTTTGCACAGTACACAGTACACTTTATAACTGTCACTCCAAACATCGCAATGTTTACATTCAGTTTCTCACTTAAAATAATTAGTGGACGAAAGTGCAAGTAAGCGAGAAATTGTTGCTATGCAGCGCGAAAGAGCAAATATAGCAAACTGTCCTAACAGTGGCGGCGCTAGGCGTCGGCGATGTCGGCCACCGCCGACGGCCTCGCGGTTGTGGGGGCCTCGCAAAACATTGTTACAATTTTTTAGTTTTTTTTCTTTCTTATATTTGATGTTTAACAGTGCTTTACAACTGCTAGGTTATGTAGCGATGACCTACATCTAACTTACACTAGCTTAACCAATGAACAAACACAACATCCGTACCCAAGGGTGGGATTCGATCCCCGACGAGAGCGATCTCACTCACCGTGGTATGACGCCTTAGTGCGCTCGGCCATTCCCAGCCTGCAGCTATTTAGTTGTGCGTATTTATTTCCTTATGAGTGCAGCAGTGATGCGATTTTTAGTTAAATACTTGCAAAACAATTTCTTCAGTATATTTTAGAAAACAACTTGGAAGAAGTATATTCAAATGTTTATATAACAATCTGAATCATGCTCAGTTCTAGTCAGTACAGCTTCGGCCGAGAGAAGCTTCTCGAAGTTAAAACTGATTAAGACTTACTTGAGAAGCACAATGAGCCAAGAAAGACTATCTGCGATATCAATACTATTAACTGAAGCCGAAAGAGCGGCTAGTATTAATTATGATGTGATGTTTAAAAAATTCAGTGAGACGAAAAGCTGAAAAGTTACTCTAATTTGTGTTTGTTTATTGTAATTTTTGTCATAGCAATAATACTTGTATATTATACTAATAGAATTTTAGTATAACGATTAGTGATGTACAATTCAGATCATTTAACATTTTATTCATTGCTGAAAAAATGAAAGGGTCCTCGAAAAGACGAATTCGTCGACGCCCAGTTTTCGTCTAGCGCCACCACTGTGTCCTAAATTACTGCACTTGTCGGTGCTTAAAAGTACGCAGTGTTATAGTATAGAAAGAATTGGATGTGGCATCGTCATACATGGCAGCATGTTTTGCCTTGTATGATGCCAGAACAACAAGTAATAAAATATAAGAATTATTTAATAAATCTATACATACTATAAAATCGATGTTAGTGATGTGTGTGTGTGTCTCGCACGCGTGTTCAACGTCTCCTCCTACTATAGGATTTTTTACTATGGAGATTCGAGTTTAAGCTTCAATTATTACAAGCTAAATAGTAGGTCTATCCCAAAATGAGTTACACAGTCTGTTCCTTGTTTTCTTCTGCTTCGCGACATATGGAGCAATTGTGTTTAAGAGTTCAATATATATATATATATATATATATATATATATATATATATATATATATATATATATATATATATATTCTTAATTTGGAAACCGACTAGATACATGGAACAGTGTAGAATAACTACCAATTCCATATCAAGAATTTGGTGAAATGTTTTTTGAAGCCTGTGCTATCTACACAGGTGTACTATAAGTACAATATAAAAATACGCACTTAAGTGCAATGAAGAGCTTACCACAGATGTACTAATGTCCAGCTCTAGTATTACATTTTACAATTGCTTTCTGAAAGTTTACACATAGAGACGTCTACATTTAATGAATGATTTTTAGCAACTGTAGACATCATGATCAGCAATAATTTCTACTGAACACGCCCAGTGTATATGAATCTTTGTCTAGTAAGACCGGTAACGCACTAGGCAGCCAGGCTGCGGCAGCCAATGAAACAATGGTGGTATATGGCAGGCCGCTATAAGCACTGGTGGCTGCGACAGCCATCAAAACGCGGCCGACTGCACGGCTGTGGCAGCCAGCTGGCTGCGGGCAGCCAGTGCCAACAGCGAGCCTCGCACTGAACGTGTGTGGCTGCCAGCGATCTCTGCGCGCTGGACCAAGCAGCCACACCTTGTTTCCAAGTTGTCATGACGTTCGACACACAGAAATTTATTCATGAAATTCAAAGACGAAGAGAAATCTGGGATGTGTCTCGTGAGCAATATAGTGATCGTGATGTGAAGAGAACGAGGTGGGAGAAAATCGCAAATGTAATGTGTGAGGAGAACATGTCTGAAAATGAAAAGAACGAATTCGGTAAGTTACTTATTATTTATTACATAGAAAAAATTGCTTACAGCTACAATAAGGAAGAAGAGGGTTCATTCTACACTTAATACACACTAATTCACATGGAAACAACGATAGTTACATACATAATATGTAATTACTACCCCAATGCAATTCTGTTTTGCCATTCCGGCGGATTTTCATTCGTGAAGTAATCCGCAAATAAATCTCTATATGCTGATGCTGATGAACGGCCCCCTGCTGTTGCAGGACCTGGGGAAACTTCCAGTTCTGGTGGGACAGGGACATCCAGCGTGTCTTCAAATTTGTAGCCATCTCTTTCTCGCACATAGTTATGTAAAACACAGAATGTTTTTATTATGGCAATTGTAAATTCTTCCCGAACATCCATTGGGCAATGAAAAATTCTCCATTTATTTGCCAGAATGCTAAACGTACATTCTATAAAGCGCCTAGCACGAGACAGTCGGTAGTTATACATTCTTTTTGTGTGTGTTAAACTCCTTCCGCCATAAGGACGCATTAAATTTTCAGAAATGCCAAACGTTTCGTCTCCGTCAATAACGTACGGCATCGGTATTCCATTGTTAGATATCGGACTTTTCCCTGGGATTTGTAAATTTTTATTTAGGAGTTTTTCATACAGAATTGATTTCTTAAAAACAGACGAGTCACTACATTTTCCGTATGCTCCAACATCTATGTACGTGAATTTATAATCTGCGTCACTTAAAGCAAGTAGAAAAATCGAAAAATAATTTTTATAATTGTAGTAAAGTGAACCTGAATGACGGGGTTTTATTACTCTGATATGTTTCCTATCGATGGCACCAATACAATTGGGAAAGTTTGCATTTTTATTAAAACCATTTGCTATTTCAATCCATCTTTCTTCATTCAATTCTGGAAACTCAGACTGTCTCATATTCTCCCCAATCACTAAGCAAGTTTCATATATAATTTCTCGGACAGTGGTATATCCGATCCGAAACTTGTGATTCAATGCTGCTTTAGTACATCCTGTAGCCAGATATGTGAAACAAAACATGTCCATATGAAAAAATTGAAACCCACGTAATTCTATCAGGAATATTATTACATTATTGTAATTTATTTTTCATATGAACATCCCGAATTTCATCACATCGGCGCAGCTAACAGAAACTTTTTTTTGCACGCAAATCTCTGCAACAGAAGTGGAAAAAACATTCGAACAAGTTTCAAAAATAAAAAGTTCAAATGTCTGTACAGCTTATAGGACTTAACTACGGGGTCATCAGTCCCTAAACTTACCAACTACTTATGAACTACTTACGAACTAGGACGGCACAAATATCCATGCCCGAGGGGGGATTCGAAACTCCGACCGTAGTGGCCGTGCAGACCGTGACTGAAGCGCCTCAGTCCCCTCGGCCACCGCGGCCGGCAACAAGTTTCAGCAGGAAACTAAAACGCAGAGCAATTGCCGAAAGCAGATCTGCAGCTTTGCGTAAGAGACCTTACTTGTATTTCGAACAATTACAGTTTCTTAAGGAAACTGTTGTAAACAATGCAACTGAGACCAGTCTGGATGAGACGGAAATTGCTGAAAGTAAGACAGTAGCGTACCAAATTCTTCAGTCATTCCCAGAAAGAAGCAGAAAAATAATGACGAGAGATTGATTGATGTACTGCAACAGAGTATCGCAATGAGGGAGGAGCGTGAAAGGAAACAAGACTCTGATTCGGATAGACTATTTCTGTTTTCATTATTAGATGACTTCAAAAAGATTCCGGAACAACGCAAGCTAACAACAAAAATGGAGATTCTTGACGTCATAAAAAGAGCACAAGTACTTCCACTGTAACCTCATCACCAAAGCTATTCTGATTATGTGTCAGCAACACTAGTGGCTGGACCATATAGACTTAGGTATGAACCAGACGCCGCGAGTACACAGCAATATCAGCACGGATACACAGGTACACCACAGCCAAATGGTGGCCGAGTATACTTCAGCAGAGGGCAGAGTGAAACTCGCCGTGATTATCCCACACCTGTTGCACAGAGACAGCCCGCTGCCGCGGAGTATGACCAGCTGTCATCGCCCTCTGATTCAACTGTATCAACTCAGAAGTCTGAAATACTTGATCTGTTCCAGAGAACTTTAATATATTATTATTCCTTTCAAATGTTGTTTAAATGTCGTTATAATTTAACATGTAACATTAAAGTACTAATGTCAAATCATCATATATGTTTTAATTTTTAAACTATCACTTAAGTTTCCCGAGTTTGTCTTTTTTTTTCATTTCGTTCAAATCCGTAACATTGAAATCGATGGGCCAGGGGGAAAAAACGAGGACAATTGAACAGTTTTCCTCACAAATTTAGCGTTTGACTCCTTCGAAGTTTTTTTTATTGCACATTTTCTAATCCGAGCGACCATTATAATCAGTGACATAAATATTTGGTGTTGTTACTTTCTGCAGAATTTTAGAACAACAAATACCTTTTTTACCCGAAAAAAGAATTAACTTACGTAAATTTTGAATTGCCATATTACCCCCTGCCCAATTATTTTCAAATATTATTAAGAAAGAATTATCATATTTGTTTCTCTTCTGGCATTATACAAGCTCGCATACGAGTATCAGTACGCGTAATGGAATTTCTTATATTTTCCAGAAGTTTATCAAAAGATTAGACTGACATCCTTGTATAGTTAAAAAAGCGATCTGGGTAGTATCGAAGATCCTTGAAGTAATATTTAAATAAACCCTTCGAGTGCCGTTCCACAGGCAGAGGATGAATCCAAAATCTGTTTTTTGCTTTGCGTTTCCTTTGAGACTACAGGTGGACGATTATCGCACCTTCCACGTCCATGTCGCTCTGCCGATTGGGTACAGCTGGCCGTCAGCTCACCAAATGGCTGCTTAATATTTTGGCTCCGCAGTCTGGCTGCCTAGTGTGTTACCGACCCATATGCTCGCTCTATAGCGGCTTCATCGCAAGACACAAATTATACATCCGAACAACAGAAAAAAAGGAACAACATACCTATTTTATAAAAATAACGAGAAAAGTCAGTTTGAACCATATTATCATACAACTACACACCTTGTTAAGATACAAAATAAAGATGGTAGTCGATGAGACATTTAATGCTGGGAGGCCTCAGTTTGTTATCTACGCCGCCCCAAGCCTCCAACAGCCAAAGTCCACCACTGGTTCAACTATCAAGTAATTTCAATCAGACCGAAGCACTTGCATAAAATTTACGACAGTAAAATAAATTACGCTTTACAGATAAATAAATATCCTAAGAAATGTATCTGAATACTGACTTACCTTACAAATATGAAATCAATCCCAACAGTGTGATAAATGAATCGAAATATACGTAATAACTTATTTACAATAAACAAGCAACCAATTTTGCACTCAGTAAAGGCAAGAAACGTAGACGGAAGTGTTCTACGTGCAAGTCTCTTGACACACTGTGGTTTGTGCGCCATTTTGTCACTGCCATTTAGTACCCATGCGCAGATTCATGACAGGTATTGTATCGGAATTCTCGTAACTGATCAGTCGCAATCGACAGCAAGGTTACTACATAAGAGAGAGTCGGCAACACTCGTTGGACTTGGAGCCGTGCTGGTGGACGATGCTCGTTGTCAACTAACTGCACAGCGTGTGCTAACAGCCTGGTGTCACTTCATTGTTGTCTACCTTGTTGTGTTATTTGTAACTGAGCTGGGCTGTCGTTATTGGGTTTTGTTGCATTATTTTCATTATTTTATGTGTCAAACAGTAAACTCAGTTTCGATAACACAAAGTATTAAACTGAAAATTTCATCACTGCTGCACGGAAACGGACAACTACATAGCTGCGAGCGGGAATGGCTGGCGCACTAAGGCGTCATACCACTCCCGTCGAATCCCACCCTTGGGTATGGATGTTGTGTTCGACCTTGGGTTAACTTAGTGTAAGTTAGATATACACTACTGGGCATTAAAATTGCTACACGAAATAGAAATGCAGATGATAATCGGGTATTCATTGGACAAATATATTATACTAGAACCGACATGTGATTACATTTTCACGCAATTTGGGTGCATACATGTGAGAAATCGGTACCTAGAACAACACCTCTGGCCGTAATAACGGCCTTGATACAGAGCTTGAACAGAGCTTGAACAGAGCTTGGATGGCGTGTACAGGTACAGATGCCCATGCAGCTTCAACACGATACCACAGTTCATCAAGAGTAGTGATTTGCGTATTGTGACGAGCCAGTTGCTCGGCCACCATTGACCAGAAGTTTTCAATTGGTGAGAGGTCTGGAGACTGTGCTGGCCAGGGCAGTAGTTGAACATTTTTCGTATCCAGAAAGACCTGTACAGGACCTGCAATACGCGGTCGTGCATTATCCTGCTGTAATGTAGGGTTTCGAAGGGATCGAATGAAGGGTAGAACCACGGATCGTAACACATCTGAAATGTAACGGCCACTGTTCAAAGTACCGTCGATGCGAACAAGAGGTAACCGAGACGAGTAACCAATGGCACCCAATACCATCACTCCAGGTGATACGCCAGTATGGCGATGACGAATACACGCTTCAAATATGCGTTCACCACGATGTCGCCAAACACGGATGCGACCATAATGATGCTGTAAACAGAACCTTGATTCATCCGAAAAATGACGTTTTGCCATTCGTGCACTCAGGTTCGTCGTTGCTTATACCATCGCAGGCGCTCCTGTCTGTGATGCCGCAGCTATGGGTTCCGAGCTGATAGTCAATGCTGCTGCAAACGTAGTCGAACTGTTCGTGCAGATGGTTGTTGTCTTGCAAACGTGCCCATCTGTTACTCAGGGATCGAGACGTGACTGTACGATACTTTATAGCCATGCGGATAAGATGCCTGTCATCTCGACTGCTAGTGATTCGAGGTCGTTGGGATCGAGCATGGCGTCCCGTATTGCCCTCCTGAACCCACCGATTTCATACTCCGACAACATTCATTGGATCGCGACCAGCGCGAGCATCAGTATCGCGATACGATAAACCGCAATCGCGATAGGCTACAATCCGACCTTTATTAAAGTCGGAAACGTGATGGTACGCAGTTCTCCTCCTTACACGAGGCATCACAACAACGTTTCACCAGGCAACGCCGGCCAACTGCTGTTTGTGAATGAGAAATCGGTTGGAAACTTTCCTCATGTCAGCACGTTTTAGGTGTCGCCACCTTGTGTGAATGCTCTGAAAAGCTAATCATTTGCATATAACAGCATCTTTTTTCTGTCTGTTAAATTTCGCGTCTGCAGTACGTGATCTTCGTGGTGTAGCAGTTTTTATGACCAGGAGTGTAGGTTCTCGCTACATAACCGATCAGTTGAAAAGCGCCGTTAAACATAAAAAAAGCTAAAATTTCAATCATGTTTTGCGAGGCCCCTCAAAGGCGCGAGGTCGTCGGCTGTCAACGACATCTAGCGCCGCCACTGTCTATAAAGACACCAGAAAAATTGTTTTTGCAAGTTCCAAAAAACTAGAAGATGCGCAAAATGTGGTTGACACTCGCTCGAAGAGGTCCAAATAAAATAGCGGCCACTTCATGTGTGTAATTCTGTGAGGGTCATTATGATGTAAGTAAATACTCAATATTATCTCAAAAGGTCACTGTTAAGTATTATTCTCTTCTATTGCAGCTTAATGAGCTGATATTTATATTTGCGAAGTAAAACTTCATAATGTTACACGCCTACGATTTATATGTATTTAAAGCCTTTTTTCTAATGTATTTGGTGAAAGTACAACATGAATATTGTTTTAGCCCATTATACAGTATAGCACTGATCGTTTATCTCCAGTAAGTACACTGTTATCGCAAGTAGATATTATTCAAACAACCGATTCAATAATGGATAATCGTTTTATACGTCAACGCCCTTCTGGTTACTTTGCTACAAACATACCCAACCACCGAGCGAGGTGGCGCAGTGGTAACACACTGGACTCGTATTCGGAAGGTAGGTGGTTCAAATCCACCTCCGGCTATCCAGATTTAGGTTTTCCGTGATTTTACTAAATCACTCCAGGCAAATGCCGGGATGGTTCCTTTCAAAGGGCACGACCGATTTCCTTCCCCCATCCTCACCCAAAAATCCGAGCGTAAGCTGTCGATGGGACGTTAAACCCTAAGATTCCTACCTTCCTTCAATACCCAATTGCATAATAAATATATGGGAGATGTCTTTAATGCGCTGATTTCTTTAGCCTTTAAACTTTCGTAATATGCAAGCG
Source organism: Locusta migratoria (assembly GCA_026315105.1). NCBI lineage: Eukaryota > Metazoa > Arthropoda > Insecta > Orthoptera > Acrididae > Locusta > Locusta migratoria. The sequence continues at coordinate 330,070,861 of CM048750.1, forward strand.
TAAATACGATTAAAAGTGTTACAAAAACGCGTTAATTGAAGCAAAAATCGTTGTACAAATGTACTAAGGCATTTTGCTGTATTTTACATGTTTGGAAGTTACACCTTGCTACCAGTATTGAAGTAGTAAAGCCGGTCGCGGTGGCCGAGGAGACTAAGGCGCTTCAGTCACGGTCTGCACGGCCACTACGGTCGGGGGTTCGAATCCACCCTCGGGCATGGATATTTGTGCCGTCCTAGTTCGTATGTAGTTCATAAGTAGTTTGTAAGTTTAGGGACAGATGACCCCGTAGTTAAGTCCCATAGACTATACAAACATTTGAACATTTTGAAGTAGTAAAAATGCATAATAGAATGAGACTATAAAAGAACATACCGAACTCCTCATAATAATGAATGTGACCTACCGGTACATCTAATACATTGTGAGGATATTTCTTCTATACTGCAACTGTCTATGAGCAGCAAGCTGCTTGGTCATTGAAGATAGGCCTGCGACTGTATTATTAAAAGCAAACCGGTTGGAAGCTTAAGAGCAACTTGTTTTCGCTGTTTCAGGTAGAACATTGCGTCAGTGGTGTTTGCGTGACTAGCAAGCAGCTGTTTCCGTAACATCCGAGAATCTGTACAGGTATTTACCGGACGTAATAATACTCGCAGCACCGGAAATCTTCTCCAATGAACACTGACATTAGCGGAACTTTGGCAGCATGGCACAATGATTAGTAGCTACTTGTTGCCGAGGACAAAAAAGGCTTCCTCGCCAAAAGAAAAGAGGCACAGTTGCATTACATACGCAATGAAAACTACCATTAACTTTTCACGAAAGCAGTTCTTAACTTTTACACCACAGTGTACTGAAGTAAGCCAACTGGGTAAAAAATTCACCAGTCCAGGTGGTATGAATCCAAGTTTGCTGCTTCGAAAAGCCTTTCCTTCATGAAAATACGTGAAATTCTCCGAAATATTTGGACTTTTCTTAGTTGTTGCCTTATGAACACTGCAGGACGTTTTACGATGTTAGTCGTTCTTACGCTTTTTAAAGTAAATATATGCGAAACATTTTAGCTCCAACAGCACTTCTACTCGTCCAGTAGTTTGAAAGATAAGGAAATTCAAATATTGGACATTGTTTTGCTAAAAATTAAAATCCAGTGTGTTGCCCTTATTTCAGACTGAATAATCGCTTATCGTGCGAGAAAAGTCATAAAATTTACTGAAGTTTTAGTAAATTTTACTTAGTCTCACTTAAGCACAAATAGGGAGTCTGCGGGCCAAATACTTCTCTCGAAATCGTACAAAAACAAAATGTCAGAAGACTGAATATTTTGAAAATGAGTGAGGAAATCCGTCTTATGCAAGACACGTCGTTGTATTTTTATCAACCAGACATCTTATGGCACTTATTGTGCCATCTTATTTGGGTTTTGCCTTTTATTTTCTGCAATTGTTTTACATGTTTTGATCGTATAATCATTTCGATAAATTGTTTAATTTTGGAATTATGTCGAATGTATTAGGCCTACGTTTGTTTACAATACCTATATGATTTTATTGGTAAGATTTGCAAGCTGCCCTTATTCAGCAATGACGAGTTTTTACAGCTTGTCGTCTACAGCAGATGCTCGAGTTGCCATTATCGCTTCGATATTTGCCTTCTGCTCTTTCTGTTCACTAACAATTACTTTAAATTGCTTGTCTTGTTTTTAGAATCGTTCTTATATACTTTTAAACAGTTCTTTCTTAATTTAGGCTGTCCCTCCTGATTCTTCTCTTGTATTTGAAATCAGTCATCTAGTTTCTTTGTTAAGTCAAGTAAGTTTGCGAAAATATTTAAATCAACTTGCTGGGAGTGCAGGTTCACTACTTGCTACATTTGTGTCCTTTTCCAACGATTTCGTCATTTGTTGTACCTTGTGACTGATTTGCAGTTTCTGTTCCATTCCTGAACTTTCCCCGATAAGCCGATACTGTTCTTCAATTCAGTTACTTCCTACATTGTCTAGCTCGTGTGGTACCACCATTCCGCAATCTCAAGTTTAAGAGTCTCTTCTCCGATGCCTTCACGTTCACTTCGAAATTTACTTTTGCCTTTTTGCTTTCCATTACTCTACATTCTTCATATAAATCTAGTAATTGTAGGCATAACGTACGTAAAACCCGAAATAATAAAAAATTCCCTTAGTACATGAAATTCCTGAATAATACTCGCAAAACATACTCAAACATCGCAAAAATTCATATAACTCACAACAACCCCCACAAAATTCACTTAAACGCAATAAATCTCTCCTAATTTTCCCTGAAGTTTAGTAAAACAAATTACCCCACCAACCTACCTGTCCACATAAAAAATTGCCGCCGGCCGCAGTGACCGAGCGGTCTGCGGCGCGCCAGTCACAGTCTGCACGGCCTCTACGGTCGGGGATCGAATCCCCCCTCGGGCATGGATGTTTGTGTCGTCTTTAGTATTAGTTAGTTCATAAGAAGTTTGTAAGTTTAGGGACTGATGACCCCGCAGTTCAGCCCCTTAAGCTTAACAAACATTTGAACATTTTTGAAAAAATTGCCTTCGGAATTGAACAATGATCAACACGATGACGATGGATTGTACGTACTGCCTCTTCTTGTTGAATTTTCACGTAAGGGAGTTGTCTGTCTTACATCCAAGTAACTCAGGTTTTCAAAGGAGAGTTTTAGTAGTCAAACCACTTTTTAAGCCAATTTTCGGCTACAAGACTTTTATTTTTGAATTAATTTCGCTCAACCAGTTTTAGTTTTAGCTTTTCTTCATTAGCTTTTGCCCCGAAGAAAGTGGGGAGTCAATAACCAGGAAAGAGGTCGATGACCTCCCCCATCCGAGTCATATCCGCCGGCCGCGGTGGCCGAGGAGACTGAGGCGCTCCAGTCACGGTCTGCACAGCCACTACGGTCGGGGGTTCGAATCCCTCCTCGGGCATGGATATTTGTGACGTCCTTAGTATTAAGTAGTTCATAGGTAGTTTGTAAGTTTAGGGACTGATGGCCCCGTAGTCGAGTCCCATAAGCTGTACAAACATTTGAATTTGAATTTGAGTCATATCCAAGAAGCTTTTTAAAAATTTCTTTGTATTTTTTCAGTTGTCCATAATGCAACCCGTTTTCCAGTTGTAAACGTTAAAACGGCTTAATATCTGCTTATATTGTGTAGAAGAACTGAACATCTCCCCCCCCCCCCCAAAAAAAAGAGGACTGAGTTCCCTCTCCTCTTCCCACCTACAGGAATATATTATCTACGTGGATGGAAGGATAGGATGGGGTTTTATGGACCCTCGACTGCTAGGTCTTCAGCGCCCACGTGGCTGGAAGAAACACTCGTGACAACATGTCCTCATTTATTGTAAAACTGTTATTAACAGTGTTATTATAATTCTACATCTTTTTGTATTCCGTTTCTATAACTTTAATACATTCCCGAAGTAAATTGAATCAATGATGTACGAAATAAATTTAGTTTCCGCCAGTCCACCTTTTCCATTACTGACAAAAAAGAAGTTAATTACTCTCACTGGTGGAAATAAATTTTGATCGCCTTCCAGTCAAGCAAAAGACTCTCAACAACCAGCTTTCAACAGGGCTCCAAACGTTTATTCACTTAATTTTGCAAATCAGTTAATAAATTACTGATATGGGTAGAATTGTAACAAAAATGAAGCACTCATCGTTCAGTATCGAACAATGAAGACGGGTCTGAAAAATCTAACACCTAGTACCCCAGGTTAGGTAGCTAAGTAGTAACAGAACACTGGTTCTGGCTGATTCAGAGCGAGAACACAGTGACCTTGAACGTGGTCTTTTCGTTGGATATTACCCTACTAGCAAACCATTAAGGGACATTTCAGCTATTTCTTTTTTGCCACCTCTATGAACCACAGACATTGCCGACGTGGGGTGGCTTGCGTGCCACAACGAAACAGATAGCCGCACCGTAGGTGCAACCACAACGGAGTGGTATTTGTGGAGAGGCCTGACAAACGTGTGGTTCCTGAAGAGGGGCAGCAGCCTTTTCAGTAGTTACAGGGGCAACAGTCTGGATGATTGACTGAGCTAGCCTTGTAACATCAGCTAACATGGCTTTGCCATGCAGTTATTGCGAACGGCTGAAAGCAAAGGAAACTACAGTCATTAATTTTCCCGATGACGTGTAGCTCTACTGTATGAGTATATCATGGTGGCATACTCTCGGGTGAAATATTCCGCAGGTGCAGTAGTCCCCCATTCGGATCTCCGGGCGAGGGCTACTCAGGAGGATGTGATCATTAGGAAAAACAACACTGGCATTCTACGGATCGGAGCGTGGAACGTTAGATCCCTTAATCGGGTAGGGAGGTTAGAAAATTTAAAAAGGGTAATAGGCTGAAGTTAGATTTAGCGGGCATTAGCGACGTTCGCTGCAAACAGCAGAAGGATTTCTGGTCAGGCGAGTACAAGTTTATAAATACAAAATTAGTTGGTGATATTATAGGAGTAGGTCTCATACTGATTCAGATAATAGAAATATCACATCAATTAAAGAACTGCGGTGCATTGACAATGTACCAAAGCAAGAATAAGTGGCGCGCTATATTACGGGTAATACTAAATTTAATTGATGAAAGGAGAAGATATAAAAATGCAGTAAATGAAGCAGGTCAAGTGGAGTACAGACGTCTAAGAAATGAAATTGACAGGAAGTGCAAAATGGCTAAGCAGAAGTGGTTAGTGGGCAGATGCAAGTCGGTAAAAGTGTGTGTAACTAGGGGAAACAGATACCGCCCACAGGAAAATAAAAGAGACGTTTGGAGACAAGAAAAATTGCTGTATGAATATCAAGAACTCAGATGGAAAACCAGTTCTGAGTAGAGAAGGGAAAGATGAAAGGTGGAAGGAGTATATTGAGGGGCTCAACAAAGAAAATTAATTGCGAGACAATATTGTAGGAAAGGAAGTAGATGAAGATTAAATAGGAGATACTATAATGAGAAAAATTTGACAGAGCACTGTAAGACCTAAGTCGAAAAAAGGTCCCTGGAGTAGATGACATTCCTTCAGAGTTACTGAAGTCTCTGCGAGAACCAGCCATGAGAAAACTATTTCACCTGGTGAGTAAGATGTATGAGATAGGCGAAATACCCTCAGATTTTAAGAAAAATGTAATAATCTCTATTCCAAAGAAATCAGGCGCAGATAGGTGTGAAAATTACAGAACAATCACTTTAATAATTGTTGCAAAATTTTAACACGAATTATTTACAGAAAGATGGAAAGGCTGATAGTTGCTGACCTCGGGGAAGATCATTTCGGATTTAGGAGAAGTAGAGGAACATGGGAGGCAATACTCACCTTACGACTTATATTACAAGATAGATTAAGAAAAGGCAAACCTACATTTTCAGCTTTTGTAGATTTGGAGAAAGCTTTTGACAGTTATCTGTAATACACTCTTTCAAATTCTGAAGTCAACAGGGGTAAAATATAGAGTTCGGGAGGTTATTTACAACTTGCACTGCACATCTGAAAGTACAGCATAATCGGCTTCAACCTTGCTTATGGTTTCCGATATTGGTCCCGAGATACGCCGTGCCTCGTCAAACCGCTGCCATGTTTCGTCTGCTAAGACAGAAGACTTAAGTGCACACTGCACATTTGGGCAAACAGTTGTTTCTAACATAGCCTCTTTATTCGTAAGTAAGCTGCCCAAATAAACCACTGTAACTGCCCAACGGGTTGGTGAGGGAAGCTTTAGTGTCACAGAAACGTGGCCATATTTTCTCTTTGTTTTGTTGTCAATAAAGCATGGGGGAAATGATGCTCCTTAAAGAAAATTGATAGAATATTGGCTGAGGTGTTGTCACGATGAAGTTAACGACACTGTTCCCTGGTACATCGGTCCATCTATCTGAAATCAATGCAAGAGCAGTTGAGCGTTCCAACTTCTCTGTGACTAACGTCTTCACACATTTATATTCGGCAGAAAGGAAAGATGAACTAAGCAGGTAGGAACTAGGAGGCTCAAAGGTGGGCCATAGTTTCTGCAATGCTTCCGGCCAGTATTTCGAATTCGGCATAGATAGTGGAGCAGCTGAAACATATGTTGCTTTAGCAATGGCTTCATCAATATTACCATCAGTTGCTGGATGGATATCTTTATGCCCGGATGTAGAAGGTTGTTCTCTTGATTCTGTTGTAAGCTGTTTACTGAGAGCAGAACTGGAAGGGAATGACGATAGAGAAAATGAAGACGCAGACCCTGATACGTCAATATTCTGCACTCCAGTATTTATTGGCATATCCGTTTTGCTCCTTTTCACCTGCGATGTATCATCTGAAGCTATACGTTTAACAGACTGAGGGCACAGTTCGCATCTGGTAAGATGTTCCTTTAGTCATGATGCCAAGGCGAATGATATGTGGTGTTACAATATTTACATGTTACGTGTCTCTTACCATCAACTTGCCATACTTCGAAGAGATCCCACACCTTAGATCGATGACGCATTGCACTAACTCTCCTATCCTGTCTGCGTATGATAGCTCAGAGTAACAGCAACTGAGGAGTGTCCGCACTGTCTGGCTTTATATAAACCTGTCGGCTATGGCCCCAGCTCTGTTCTAATTGTTTCCGGATTCATTCCGTTCATTCCCCAATGGTAGCGCCTGATGAGTATGCATTTTACACTGCGGTATGGTATTGCGGGTTGCCTGACAACGAGGGTGAAATGAACCCCTCTCCGTGTCATAATTATATGGTTTTAAACGACAAGTTTCTGAATCCAACCGTATGAAACCGTATTTTTAGATCTCTAGGTTCTGCACAACTTTGGTGACTAATTTGAAGGACAGTAACAGATGCAAACATGTAACACTATTGTGTCGGTTCTGAATAAATAGCTACCACTATTTAAGTTCCAGCCCTCGTATTTATTTTTTACCGATGTTATCCATTTCTTTGACCACCAGTCGAATTGTAAAGTTGTCATGGACACACAATAGAGTCGAATGACTACGAAACAAGGAATTAATAATTTTAAATCTTTCGAGATCCATATTTTAGTCTCTGGAACTACTGTAGAAGACCAGTACATTTTGGCGCTATTTAAGTTACTAACACTTGAAATGGGCCGTTTGGGATGGCCTTATGACAGTTCGAAATTTAATTGCAAATAACGCCTTAACCGTTCATCTGCGACGAAAATTGAAAAAGCGGATTTGCAGAGGAGAAGATTCTTTACAACTCGCTCACTTATGTTTTTCCATCTCCCCGTTTCAAGATATTTGGAAAAATTGGCGATTTCACACTATCAAGTGGCAGATGTAGACTCTGACCATAACTCATTGGTTACAACTGTAGATTCAATCTTAAGAAATTGCAAAACGGTAGAAAATTAAGGAGATGGAACTTGGACAAATTGAAGAAACCACAGATTGTCGTGAGTTTCAGGTGGAACATTAGCAAGGACTGACAGAACGGGGGGAAAGAAGAATGGGTAGCTTTGAGAGACAGAGTAGTGAAGCCCGCAGAGGATCATATAGGTAGAAGGACAAGACCTAATAGAAATCCCTGGACAACACAGGAGATACTGAACTTATCTGATGTAAGAACAAAAAAGAAAAAAAAATGGAGCAAGTGAATCACGTAATAGGGTGTACAGACGTCTAAAAAATAACGTTGACAGGAAGTGCAGATTGGCTAATCAAGAGTAGCTAGAGGACAAGTGAAGGACCGTAGAAAAATATGTAATTTGTGGAAAGGTATATACCGCCTTCGACAAAATAAAAGAAACATTTGGAGACATGAAACGCTGCTGTATGAATATCAAGATTTCAGATGGAAAACCAGTACTAAGCAAAGAATGGAAAACAAGGGTGGAAGGAATATATAGAGGGTCTATACAAAGGAAATAAATTTGGAACCAGTATTCTAGAAATGAAAGAGGAAGTAGAGGAAAATGAGATAGGAGATACGATACTCCAAGAAGAATTTGGCAGAGCACTAAAAGATTTAAGTTAAAACAAAGCCCCTGGAAAAGATCATATTTCATCTGAATTGTTGATACTCTTGGGAGAGTCAGTCATGAAGAAATTGTTATGCCTGGTATGCAAGATGTATGAGACAGGGAAAATACCTTCCGACTTCACGAAAAATATAATAATTCCAATTCTAATGAAAGCAAGTGCACATAAGGGTGAAAATTACTGAACTGTCAGTTTAATATTTCATGATTGCAAAATACTAACACGAATGGAAGAACTGGTGGAATACAAGCTTGGGGATGATCAGTTTGGATTCAGGAGAAATGTAGAAACACGCGAGTCAGTACACACATTTGACTAGGCTTAGAAGATAGGTTAAGAAAAATTGAACGTAGGTTTTTAGCTTTTGATGGTCTGAGGAAAGCTTTTGACAGTATTGAATAGAATACAGACTTCCAAATTCTGAAGGTAGGAGTGGTGAAATGTAGGAAACGGAAACTTATTTACAACTTGTACAAAACCCAGACAGGAGTTATAATAGTAGAAGGGTATGGAAGGAAATCAGTGGTTAGGGAGAGAGTAACATAGGGTTGTAGTCTTTCCGAATTGTTATTCAGTCTGAATATTGAGCAACCTGTCAAGGAATCCAAGGAGAAATTTGGAGAATCAATTAAAGTTAATAAATAAATAAAAACTTTGCGCTTTGTAGATGATATAAATCTGTCAGAGACAGCAAAGGACTTAGAAAATCAATTGAACGGAATGGATAGTATCTTGAAAGGCGTGTATAGGACGAACGTTAACAAGAGCAAAACAAGGCTAATGGAACGTAAACTAAGAAAATCAGGCGATGCTGAAGGAATTAGATTAGGTAATAAGACAATAAAAGTAGTAGATGAGTTTTGTTATTTGGGTAGTAAAATAACTTCTGATGACAGAAGTAAAGAAGATATAAAATGAATAATGGCTGTAGCATTTATGAAGAAGCGAAATTTGCTGACACCCAATATTAATTTAAATGTTAGGAAGTCATTTCTGAAAGCATTTGTCTGGATTGTAGCCTTGTGCGGGAGTGAAGCGTGGACGATAAGGAGTCCAGACAAAAAGATCACAGTAGCTTTTTAAATGTTGTGAGGCCGGCGAATGATAAAGATTACGTAAATAATGAGGAGGTTTTGCAAAAAACTGGGGACAAAAGGTAGGGGAAGGTCGGGTAGCCACGGACACAAAAATGAATTGCTAATGAAACAACAATAAACAATTTTTCTGTGTTAACTTTCATCGTAAAATGAAACCAGTAACTTCTTTAGTCATATCACTTAGAACTAAGCATAGATAATATTTTTTATGAACTACCTTAAACAAACTTTTTAATCAGTTTATTGGCACTAAAAAATTTGGAGGGTAGCCCCGGACACAGCATTCAGTGGTACTCCATTTGTTTCTTGGCCTTGAAAACATACAATTGTAATAAATATCTCAAGCATCTACATAAAATCAGTTTTCATTGTACCAGCCCTTGCAGTTATAGCACTGAATACAGTCTTCCTGTCTTCTTCGAAGATTTCTCCACATGTGATGCATTCTGTCTCTTTTCCTTGATCCTCTTCGGAGAGACTGAATATTTCTCTTTGCCATGAACGTTTCTTTAGTGCATTTGCGTTTTTTGTTTTTTCGACTTGTCCTTTTTATTGCATTTCCTTTTCTGTCTCTCTTCTCAACCTTTTTTTTTATATGGAGATGACCCTTCTTATTAAATCTATGAGGGATTTTCAGAGCTTCTGCAAGATCAAATGCTAATTTTAAAAACTCTTCTTATGGGTGAAAACCGCCAACGAAGTTAAACAGGAACGACAAAAAAATTTTGCGCGAACAAAATTCACCGTTGCGAGTAGCTCGCTCGGTGCCTATGCCACAACTGACTTGCATGTGTTTTTACTCCACAGGGCGCGCATTTCAAATGCAGTCTTGCCAATGCAACGTGCTTGGTTTCTTAGAAATTTAAACGTCCGCGGTTACCCGCCGTCCGGGGATACCCGACCTTCCCCTATTTGTCATATCTTTACTAAGAGAAGGGATAGACAGGTTAGTGGGACACATTCTATGAATCGTCAACTTAGAAGGAAGTGTGTGGGGTAAAAATCGTAAAGGGAGACCGAGAGACGAGTACAACAAGTAGGTTCAAAAGGATGTTCTTATTCGGAGACGAAGAAGTTTTCACAGGACAGGGTAGCTTAGAAACTTAGAGTGCTGCATCAGACCAGTATGCGGAGTAAATACCACAACGCCGCGGCTGAGTGGCCGAACGCACTGAGGCGCTATGCTCCGATGCGTCAGACCGTTCCCCGTCGGGGGTTCGAACCGTCCCTCGGGCATGGATGTTTGTGTTGTCTTTAATATAAGTCATCTTGTGATGGTGCAGCTCTTGTGTCTTCCGTACTTGCAGTATTAGATTCGTGGTTGATTCCGCCGTATGCAAAACACTTCTTTTGTTTTGTTTTAATACCAAAACTAGTTTCGGCACTTATTGTGCCATTTGCGTGGGTTTCTGGTGTTTATTTTCTATAAATCATGTTACATATTTTGGTTATACAATCGTTTGGACAAGTTGTTTGGTTGGACCATTTTGTTAGATGTTTTAGGCCTAATTTATTCAAGGTACTTACATTGTGTCATTCGCAGAATTTGCATGTGCATTACTTGTGGGATGACAAGTTTTTATAGCCTGTCATCTGCAAACAACAAGACGTTATTGTTTGCGAAAACTGACTGATTTATTGTAGGCCTACATTAGCCTGGAAATTATATTGAAATTATTTCTATGTGGCTGTTTTCGCTTACTTACATTTGAGCTGTTGTGTAGCTGCTTGTTTGTTTGTGGCGTGTTCTTATGTTTTATGGTCTTCAGTGCGATTTTTGCTGTGAAACAGCACTGTTTTCATCGCCATTTTTCTTGTTGTGATTGCTGTATGGTGTCATTCCACAATTAATGCACATGAAAATCCTGCGAATGACACAATGTAAGTACCTTGAATAATATTCACAGAATATATGACATCAACTGCGATTGGGCAAAGCTGAAAATGTGTACCCAGCCGGGATTCGTACCCGGGTCTCCTGCTTTCTAGGCAGTTGCGCTGACCCCTACACCACTGGGGACACAGTGATCACCGCACATGCAAGGACTACCTAAGAACGCCTCCCGTCAGATACAAATTCCCAGCTTCGCCCTGCCCACAGTACTCAAACTCGTAGTTATGAAACTAATTCCCGTAAGAGTAAGGGCTTCAAACTTGCCCACCCCTCCCCACTAACGATAGGATCATTGCCCGTCACCGGCATATTATATATATACATGTGGCGTCTGTTCCGAAAGAACAGGCGTCACTTCTAAATGTTCAAATGTCTGTAGAACTTATGGGACCTAACAGCAGGTCATCAGTCTCTAAGCTTACAAACTACTTATGAACTAGCTAAGACTAAGGACGGCACAAATATCCATGCCCGAGGCGGTTTCGAACCCCCGACCGTAGTGGCCGTGCAGACCGTGACTGGAGCGCCTCAGTCCCCTCGGCCACCGCGGCCGGCACGTCACTTCTGATCCTGCAGTTGTTATTATTTAATATTCACAGAATATATGACATCAACTGCGATTGGGCAAAGCTGAAAATGTGTACCCAGCCTAGAAAGCAGGAGACCCGGGTTCGAATCCCGGCTGGGTACACATTTTCAGCTTTGACCAATCGCAGTTGATGTCATATATTCTGTGAACATTAAATAATAACAACTGCAGGATCAGAAGTGACGTCTGTTCTTTCGGAATAGACGCCACATGTATATACCTTGAATAAATTAGGCCTAAACATCTAACACAATGGTCCAGCCAAACAACTTGTCCACACGATTGTATAACCAAAATATGTAACATGTTATTATAGAAAATAAATACCAGAAACCCACGGAAGATGGCACAATAAGTGTCGAAACTAGTTTGGGTATTAAAACAAATAAAAAAGTGTCTTGCATAAGGCGGAATTAACCACAAATCTAATATAAGTCAGTTCATAAGTAGTTTGTAAGTTTAGGGACTGATAGACCTACAGTTAAGTCCCATAAGCTTAGCAAACATTTGAACATTCTTTTGTTGGCCACCAGCGGACGCCACTAGAAGGCGCAACTATGCCTTATGTCGGCTAGTATGCGAAGGATTAAAAAAAAAAAAAGTAACATCATGTTTCAGAATTTAATATCGAGTAACTTCTGTTTGAATTTTTTTTTTTTTTCGATTTTTTTACTATGATGGTTTTTCCGTTATATTCTTTTGCAGTAAGTCATTTACTGGAGGTTCGAAAAACGGTTTGAGTTTGATGTTTCATCCAAGGGCACACGCAGCGGGGGAGGGCGAGAGGGTCCCACCCCCACCCCTCGAAAAAAAAGTTTAGGGGTACACTGGATAAACTGGAAATTTCCTAGTACATATTGATTTCTTCATTGTTTAATATTGCTTCTCAGTGTAGCATGGGTAGCGCAGATCGAATTCTGCTTGGAACTCAATGTTTTCAAGTGTATCTCTTATTTCAGAATCGTGTTTCCGCTGTTTCGCTACCTAGTTTGGGCTACATTAAATTATCAAATGATAATTATACAAGGGGCACGACCTGGATAATTCATTGGGCATAGACCAGGTAAATTATTAGTACACGTGAAAGGGTCCCACTCATAGATGTGGCAAAGCGAAATAGCTAGCCAGGTCCGAGGGGGAAAATTGAAGTGCAGCTTTACGTATCTATTTCAAATATTTTCATGTAGAGTAAACAACTAAGCGAGAGCAGAGTACATGCTTCAATTCTACAAGTGAAAGCAAATACGAACCAAATAATTAGTGAACTACGCTACAGCGATGCAGAAATCAGATTGTGTGTTTTCAGTTGGAACACCTCATCCCGAAAGTAATTAAAAACGTGAACTTTTCCGATATACAATCCACTATTCGAACCTGCTATAATGACGTCCCAAGTTCAGAAAGTGTTGTAAGAGGTGAATTCGAGAGGTGGAAGAAGAAACGGGGCTGGCCGCGGTGGCCGAGGGGACTGCGGCGCTTCAGTCACGGTCTGCACGGCCACTACGGTCGGGGGTTCGAATCCCCCTCGGGCATGGATATTTGTGCCGTCCTTAGTTGTAGCTAGTTCATAAGTAGTTTGTAAGTTTAGTTAGTAGTTAGTTAGTAGTTAAGTCCCATAAGCTCTACAAACATTTGAACTTTTGAATTTGAAGAAACGGGAAAATGTTGACCAGAGTGACAAGCTAAAGAACGCAGTCGAAACACTAGAGGCATATCGTACTCAAAATCTTTCTTCCCAAACATTCGAACACTTCTTCAAATATTTGCTGTCTTTCCAGTGTCAACATGCAGTTGTGACCGAAGTTTTAGCTGCCTGCGTCGTCTGAAAACTTACTTGCGCTCGACAATGAAGGAAGAGAGGCTGAATGGACTGACACACTTGTCTATTAAGAGGAGGCGGTAGGCCCTATCTCGCCAATGTTAAATTGGTAAATTTATGTACCTTTTTCTCTTGAAGTGTTAATTTTTTTAGCTTATTATGAGACGTATCTTGAATACACTGAAGCAGAATAAAAACATTTTCTTATTAAGTTTCTGAGAAATTAATTTTTATATTAAGACACACATTTTTATTAAAATTTTCCACATTAATCCACCATTATTGTGTAATGGTGTGATATTTTTCAGTAAGCTTGCTTCAGTGAGTGTGCTCTGCTCTGCTGAACCAGATCTGAAAATTTGAAAGCAGTTGTTTTAGTACTTTCTGAGAATGAGGTACAAATTAACTAAAAATGTAGTTTCTCAGAAAATGCAGAAATTTTTCATTGTTCTTAATACTTCCAATTTTATCTACCTCCGACTTTAAAAACAGACTGCTCCATAATGATCATCGCCTTACTGTTCTTCCTGCTGCTTCAAAAGCATCCTTTTCCTGATTAATTTCGCTTCCTTAGAGCTTATTTGAGAGGTGTAGTCTGATTTGACTAGTCGTATCCTGTACAACAGCTGCAAACCTTTCATAGTATTTACACCAGGATTAATACCAAGAAAATTTCAATACCCTAATCCTTCCCACATTACCATTATTGACTGACAACACTGCATCAGCAACACCCCATTTCAATGTTTTTTTTTTTACCAGCAAACATATTTTGGTATTCGAGACCAGATCAGATTATTGAATGATTCATTTGGATTTTGGCTTCGTCCATGTAGATACTTTTTGTAGATACTTCTGGGTTTACTAAGTCACGATACACAGGCTTGATCAAGTCACTTATATCTGACGGCATGGAGTATTTGTATACAAATACTGGGTAATTTCCTAGGAGCCGTGTACATCGAATGAAACGGTAGTGCCATCGATATATATCGGACGGCGTTTCATATAGAAACGATAGGTATCGAACAAGCGAATGTTATGATTTTTACGAATATTTCATCATATTCGTATTTATGCTGATATCTCAGTTGCAACACCAATCGAAAAAGAACCAATGTTAATTGCTTATAGAATGATATCTTCACTCTCGAAAATACCAACAGCGATATACCGCGCCAAACGGCTGTCGTCTTTTTAGTGCTACCGAGGCGGTGTGCGGAAACCGTCACGCCATCCCTCCGTGGTGCCATCAGTCCACGGTGCACTGTAACTCTTAGCGCTTCGGAACAAAGTGATTAGAACAGGGTCTGTTTTGTCTGGTCACTCAACAAATAAGTGTTGTAGCGTGTCTCCAGCAAGTGTGCCGATGTAGCAGCCACTAGATATTTGTCGACTTGCACTTGTGTGATGAACGGTCTTTAAGTAGTGGCTAATGTCGATGATTTGCTTCCTGTCTTGTAATTCAATTAATTCTATGTTACGCTTGCACATTTTTTCATTCGAATGTGTCAGTAACGTCCGACAATATTCGCGAAGTGCAGCATCTCAATTCTTATTGTTGTCTTCGTTCACTGAAACTATAAGAAAAGAAATGCGGAAAGGAATTGTCGATCGCGAATAGCTTCAATCACTATGACAAAAACGCAAAGAAGTTTCCAAAATCCGTTTGCGAAGTACCATTCACGTCGCACAGCAAGCGTGCGTGTTGCTACAACTGGCTGCGATACTGGAAGATAACTGTTTTCCTCTCAGATTTCGTGTCAGATACACGTATAATCGACAGTAAGTACGATTCAGGGTCTAAATTCTCTCTTTTTAATTTTTTGGCAAATTTTGAACATTTACGCTGTTTAAAGTGAGAATGACTGTAATAAAATTTATATCATAATATATACGCGTATACTAGTTTAACGCCCGCTGTTTCGCATGCGTAGGCTGGTTGGTCGCCACCAGTTGTTTCTCCCTTTTAATATAAATTTTCATAGAATCATAATGAAATGTGATTACTACTTGCAGCCGCGGCAGACTGGCTGTGCGTATTGAGGCGCCATGCTGCGGTGCGCGCTGCTGTTTGCCGTCGGCGGTTCAAATCAAATGTTCAAATGTTTGTACAGCTTATGGGACTTAACTACGGGGTCATCAGTCCCTAAACTTACAAACTACTTATGAACTACTTACGAACTAGGACGGCACAAATATCCATGCCCGAGGGGGGATTCGAACCCCCGACCGCAGTGGCCGTGCAGACCGTGACTGCAGCGCCTCAGTCTCCTCGGCCAGTCGGCGGTTCGATTCACCCTTCGGGCATGGGTGTTTGTGTTGTCGTTAGCATAACTTAGTCTAAGTTAGTTTGAGTTAGTTTAATTAGTTTGTAAGCCTTAGGGACTGATGACATTTGATTTTACTACCCCTTATGGCACCCCTTAATAGTTAAATTTCGAAAAATATCCCAACATGTGTCTTCTAATTCCAACAAAGGATGAAAATATATATATATATATATATATATATATATATATATATATATATATATATATATATATATATATATTTTGTAATTCTGGGGTCAAAATTGGCTTAATAGCAACGTATTTAAAAAAAAAAAGTTTCATCCCTTATTTCACGCCCGAAATGAGTAATTTTCTGAAAATACCGAAACCCGTATATTTTTAATTCTGACCAAGAAAAAATATACCAATTTATGTGGTTGTAGCTTTAAAATTATCTTAATAGAAAAGATTTTCGAAAAACATCCCCTCTCAAATTTAACCCCCTTGATGGTTGAATTTCCAAAAATACCGAAACACGTATTTTTTTAAATTCTAACGAACAATACGAATGCAATTTTTTGCAGCTCTATCTTCAAAATTGTCTTGACAACAATGTGTTTTCGAAAAGAAGTATGTTCCCCTATTTTCCCCCCTAGTTGCTGAATTTCCAAAAATACCGAAATTTGTGTCTTTTTAATCCTGATCAAGAGTTCATATCCTAAGTTTCATAGTTATAGCTTGAAATTTGAGTTAACAGCAACATATTTTGAAACTCAACTTTTGCATCCCGTATTTCACCCCCTTAATGGTCGAATTTCCAAAATACCGAAACACGTGACTTTTAAATTCGAACCCCGAATCCAGATCCGAAAATTTGTAGTTCTAACTTCGAAATTGCCTAAATAGCTACAGATTTTCGAAAAACACCCCCTCTCCTATTTAAGCCCCTTAATGGTTGAATTTCCAAAAATACCGAAACACATATATTTTAAATTCTAACCAATAATGTCCCCTAAAAGAAATCCGCTGAACTTCAATTACGCGATAAATCAATCAAACCTTAAGGTCGTAAATTCTACCAAATACCTAGGAGTTACAATTACGAACAACATTGACTGGAGAGAACACATAGAAAATATTGTGGGGAAGGCGAACCAAAGGTTACGTTTCATTGGCAGAACGCTGCGAAGATGCATCAGCTCCACCAAAGAGACTGCCTACATCACACTTGTGCGTCCCCTCCTGGAGTACTGTTGCGCCTTGTGGGACCCTCACCAGGTGGGACTGACGGAAGACATTGAAAAGGTTCAGAGAAGGGCAGCTCGTTTTGTTTTATTACGTTACCGGGGGGGGGGGGGAAGCGTCACGGAAATGTTGCACGAATTGGGATGGAAATCATTACAAGAAAGACGTCATTGCGGCGTGATCTGTTTGCGAAGTTTCAATTACCGACTTTTACTTCTGAATGTGAAAATATTTTGCTAGCACCCACCTACTTAGGGAGACATGGCCATCCCAATAAAATAAGAGAAATCAGATCGAAAACGGAAGGACTTAGGTGTTCTTTCTTCCCGCGAGCTATTAAAGAATGGAACCGCAGAGAAAAGTCATGAAAGTGGTTAATGAGCCCTCTGCCAGACAAATGTGATTTGCAGAGTATCTATGTAGTTGTAGATGTAATACAAATATCAATTTTTGCAGCTCTAGCTTCAAAATTGTCTTAATAGCAACGTGTTTTCGAAAGAATTTTTCATCCCCTATTTTACCCTGTTACTTGTTGACTTTCCAAAAAGTACTGAAACTCCTGTTGTTTTAATCCTGACCAAGATTCCATATCCGCAGTTTCGTAGTTGTAGCTTAAAATTTGAGTTAACAGCAACATATTTTTGAAAATCAATTTTTTGCGACCCCTATTTTACCCCCTTATTGGTTGAATTTCAAAAATACTGAAACACGTGTCTTTTAAATTCGAACCCTGAATTAAAATCCGAAATTTTGTAGTTCTAGGTTCAAAATTGCCCAAATAACAACGTATTTTCAAAAAAACGTTTCATCCCCTTTTTCATCCCCCTACGGATGGAATATCGAAAAATTGCTTCTTTAACGACGCCTACAGTGTAAGATCAACACGATCTACAAATTTCAAGTTTCTATCTTCAGTGGTTTGGGCTAGGTGATGATGAGTCAGTCAATCAGTCAGTCAGTCGGGACACTGCCATATATATATTTGTGTGTGTTCGTGTGTGTGTGTGTGTGTGTGTGTGTGTGTGTGTGTGTGTGTGTGTGTTTGTGTGTTTCAAAATTAGTCTCATAAAGTCCCTAAGGGCAAGGACACAACTCTTGCGTGGTTGTTACATCTATCTGCGGTTTGAGTGACAGCTGTGGAGAATCTAAGGGACTGTGTTCTTGATACCATGTACGCATTGAACACTAGTGTTTACGAGACCAAAGTGATGCACAGTTTTTGTAGGTGTATACTACAGTCATGGCCCCCACATTCGATAGCGGGCCCTGGACCAAGAATCAGAGACGGACCCAACCCCCCCCCCCCTCCTTTTTTTTACTGTTGAGTGCAGTTGTTTGAAATTGCAAGTTTATATCTTAATCATACAATTTTTAGAATGTACTTTAACTTGGTTTAACAAGGTATAAATTTGATACTTAAAATTGAGATTTACTTACAATGGCCACAGCAGGGCCGTATTTAGAAGTTGGTTTCGGGGGGGGGGGGGGGTGGAAATCAGCGAATTATGACGTATATACGTTTATTCTAATTAGTGAAGCCTTACAATCTAAGTTGCACTAAAGGCTCAGATGTATTTCAGTAGATAGAATGTGAAATTTTATTCAATTCAAATCCCGAAGGAGCAACTTCTGCATACTTTTGAATTACTGTATCAGAAATTGGGAGAATAGTGAGGCTTTTCTCCCCCTTGGCTACGGCCCTGGGCCACAGCAAGCCCTAGTTTAGCTCAACAGTTGTTCGCACTTCTGGGAGATACTGCCCCAGGTAAGGTAGAATTGCTGTACACACACGAAAATCTCATCTTCGCAGGAAGTTGGCGAAAGGAAACAAACATTTATCACCACATTACACCGAAAGCTTATCCAGCAATTCCTTTTCAAGACACACCATAAGTAACATCAAACTGTTGCGCCAATGGCATGACTTGAGAACAAATCCCTAAGCGGCATGACAACCAGAGTAAAACTGGCAAAGGAACTAATTATATCACGTTTTTATAGCTGCTCTCTAATCTACTTGGCATTTCATACTAGAAGGATCGCATGCAAGCTACTGTATATAAGAATCTCTGGAGCCAAATTGGCCCCATGCAGTTTTATTGCTTATACGGCCAGATAGTGAAAGATAATTCAGTGTAACCATAATATGTACTTTTATTGATTTTTAACAGTGGAAGGTCCAGATTGGAATGTTGATAATATGAGGATTGCTAGCAATTCACCATATTTCCATTCATGCAACTTTTGCGAATAATGAATTGCCAAGATCGCGGTAGTTCGTCTTTATTTACAACAGACGACCGGTTTCGATGAAAATAGACGTCATCTTCTGGTCTCTGCACTAATTATAACATTATTACATAAATACACATTGTAGGCAGTTAGATTGTACTGATGGGTTGTCACGCGTTAAAATATGCCGTTTGGTTGTCAGATGTAAACCTCGAGTAGTACTATGTACATAAAGAACCACCATATTGTGCAGTAGTGAGTGACAACAAGCTCGAGTCTTATATCTGACAACCAAACGGCATATTTTAACGCGTGACAACCCACCAGTACAATCCAACTGGTTACTGTGTGTACTTATGTAATAATGTTATAATTAGTGCAGAGACCAGAAGATGTCAATATACATCGAAACCGGTCGTCTGTTAAAATAAAATAAAGACGAAATACCGCGATCTTGGCATTTCATTATTCACAAAAAAACATTTATAAGATCGTTCCCTGCCATGAGCAAATTATATTCATTCAACTTGTAAATTTTCGGCCATGACCTTCATCAGAAAAGATCACACTCACACAATCAATCACTCAGACATAACTCATCCATACATGACCACCATCCCTAGATGCCCTACCGAAATCAGTGCTGGAATGTATGGCATTGTTATCCCGTATTGAAACAACAAGGAGACAACAGTTGGTTTTATTTCGTACACAGTATTACAAGAAAACATGCCGAAAGTACAGAGAAACGCTATGAGGGGTCCTTCTAGGTAGTAATCTTAATGTTTAGGAATCTATTTGAAACAGAACACTCTAAAAGAGAGTGCACAATACTTTGGTCACCTTAGTGAATACACACACACACACACACACACACACACACACACACACACACAATACCAACGAATGGCAATAACTAAGAGCATCAATCGAAGTTATCGTTTAAGATAAGCGGCTTATCATAAATACCTACTACAATTGCCTGTAGAATCTTCTAAAATTTAGTTGGGTGAAAAATATTCGATACGTTTTTTCTAGTTTGTTTTTACTTTCAGTTACCAAAAAATGGAATCATTTGGGGCTGGTCTCGGCCCCCTTCAGCACCGGGCCCTGCACCCATGGGTCCACCCAGCCCCACCCTTGTGGGGGCCATGACTACCGTGACACGACGCACAGAGTTGCCAGGTTTTTCCATTGCTCTGTCGCCAAATTTTAAACAAAAAGTAGCCAAAATATCGCCGTGTTTTCATCAATAAAATGCCAAAATATAACCATCTTTTCATCAGTAAAAATAGCCAAATATCGCAATCTTTAATCTGTTAACATTATTATGTTATGGTAATTACGGCATGTTAATCGACAATAATAATCCTGAAATTCAGGGAGTAAGCTGGTTTCTGAGTAAAAAGCAACGAGCTAGCTCGTTGGTAAAAAAGTAACACAAACTGTGGCACTCTCACATTCACAAACATCAGAATGAACTTTCCAAGGAAACTCATACTTCACAGTTACATTTATCTGAGTCCATCCAAGAACTGAATCCAGACACACCACCAACTGACAATGAGGCCAGTTAAAATATTGTCACATTGTAAATATAACAGAGAGACTCCGGAAATTCAGTTACATTTAACTATCACATTTATTCATTTCATAAGTTAGAAAAATTATAACACAAAACTGTTCAAGAATCATTCTGTCAGACTTACTCAAGGGATGTTCTCATGCATAGGTTCGATTACCAATCACTTTCATCTTCTTAAAAACAAATATTTACCGATGTTGAATAGAGTTATCGAATCTTTCAAACATTTCTTTAATACACACAAAAACATTACAACATTTTGAGGTGAGGAAATTTATAATAATGCACTATGCAATCCATACTTTGAGGTGAGATGGACTTTAATTCGTAATAATCAGCCATGAGAACGACTGGGAAATCATCGCCTGTTCTCCATCGACATTTATACTCTGTAAACTATTGTTAACCACTGTGAAGTGCGTAGCAAACGGCTCGCTTCACAGTAGCAGTTATGAATTTCTGTTGTGCTGACGTATGGAAAGCGGAAAAAATACTGTTTAAATGACTCCTTGCATGCTGTAATTTATATAATCTTATCCTCAGCCGGCCGCGGTGGCAGAGGGGACTGAGGCGCTCCAGTCACGGTCTGCACGGCTACTACGGTCGGGGGTTCGAATCCCCCGTCGGGCATGGATATTTGTGCCGTCCTTAGTCTTAGCTAGTTCATAAGTAGTTCGTAAGCTTAGGGACTGATGACCCCGTAGTTAAGTCCCTTAAGTTCTACAAACATTTGAACATTTTTTTCTTATCCTCATGTTCTCAGCGGGAGCTACGGTACGTAGTTTACGTCTATCTTAAATCTGTAAGCTGAGTTGTTTACATCTCTGTGACACTCTCCCGCACATCCATGATACTTGAAAACATTTGTCCTAACTAGTGTAGGTTGATTACATTTCCCCAGCATTATACCGAAGTTTAGCCGCTATCAATTGTTTTAAAAAAGGTAAAGCAGTCAACAATCCGAAGATTGGTTTGAACACCACAGTGCTTTACTAGGCATGGTCCTGTTTGGAGGTGGTATGCCGTTGCCTTCCTCCGACCTTCGAACTGACTTACCCAGCCAGTTATAGGGGGACCTACAGTTTAACGTGGGTTCCGAACCACGGTGCTACTCGGTATTTTTCACATGAGCAATACTGCCAGAGGTGAAAGAAGTGGAAAGTGACAGATAAAAATCCTAGGACCTGGTGGGGATCGAACCCGCGACCTTTGCGTTTGAAGTCTGGCACTCTACCATTGTGCAACCAAAGCGCACTCAATTGTTTTACATTTGTTATATATGTAGTAAAATAAAATAGCCATTAAGTCGCCAACCAATTCCTTTAATAGCCAAATTTAATCGCCAGTCGCCAGACTGCTAGAATGGCTACTATTATAAGAAAAAGATAGTGAAGAATGCGAAAAATCGCCACACGTGGCAACGCTGACGACGCAGCGCTGAGGAGCCGCCCGCAAGCAGCGAGCGGTAGGCGGCGCACGTGCTGGCAGCGGCCGCTGACGCAATAGTCGCCCGCCTGCCGTGTGTCACGTGCAGCAGGCCTCCAGGAAGGCCGGCACAGCACAGCACAGCAACAGGCACGGCGCGGGCTTCTAAGCTCCGCAACCGGCGTTGCGCAAGTGCGCGCACCGTGACGTCACAGCCGCCACTGCAACCCTCCAACGTCTGCTGCCGCACGCCTCAAGGTCGACGCCTGGACGTAACAGGACATCGCGAGGTGGGAGACCGTGCACTGGGGAAGGCAGGCAGCAACTTCTCCCCACAGGTCTTCATCGCACAGACCCTACGTACCACACACTCCAGACCAGCGGTACTTAACCTGCGGCCCGTGGCCCGGCAAGCTACATCTGCATCTACATCCATATGTGTGTGGTATGTGGTGGAGGGTACCTTGAGTACCACTATCGGTTCTCCCTCCTATTCCAGTCACGTATTGTTCGCTGAAAGAAAGATTGTCGGTACGCCTCTGTGTGGGTTCTAATCTCTCTGATTTTATCTTCATGATCTCTTCGCGAGATATACGTAGGAGCAAGCAATATACTGCTACACTCCTCGGTAAAGGTATGTTTTCGAATCTTTGACAAAAGCCCGGCCGGCCGCGGTGGCCGAGGGGACTGAAGCGCTCCAGTCACGGTCTGCACGGCCACTGCGGTCGGGGGTTCGAATTCCCCCTCGGGCATGGATATTTGTGTCGTTCTTAGTCTTAGCTAGTTCATAAGTAGTTTGTAAGTTTAAGGACTGATGACCCCGTAGTTAAGTCCCATAAACTATACAAACATTTGAACAAAAGCCCGTACCGAGCGACAGAGCGTCTCTCCTGCAGAGTCTTTCACTGGAGTTTATCGATCATCTCCGTAACGCTTTCTCGATTACAAAACGATCCTGTAACGAAGCGCGCTGCTCTCCGTTAGATCTTTTCTACTTCCTCTATCAACCACACCTGGTAAGGATCCCACACCGGTGAGCAGTATTCAAGCAATGGGCGAACAAGTGTACTGTAGCCTACTTCCTTTTTTTCGGACTGCATTTTTTTAGGTTTCTTCCAATGAATCTAAGTCTGGCATCTGCTTTACCGATGATTAATTTGATATGGTCGTTCCATTTTAAATCACTCCTAATTCATACTCCCAGATAATTTATGGAATTAACTGTTTCCAGTTGCTGACCTGCTATAGTGTATCTAAATGACAAAGGATCTTTCTTTCTATGTATTCGTAGCACATTATACTTGTGTACATTGAGATTCAATTGCCATTCCCTGCACCATGCGTCAATTCGATGCAGATCCTCCTGCATTTCAATACAGTTTTCCATTGTCACAACCTCTCTATATACCATACTATCATCCGCAAAAACCCTCAGTGAACTTCCGATGTTATCCTCAAGGTCATTTATATATATATCGTGAACAGCAACGGACCCACGACACTCCCCTGTGGCACCCCTGACATCACTCTTACTTCTGAAGACTTCTCTCAATTGAGAATGACATGCATTCTGTTATCTAGGAACTCCTCAATCCAATCACACAATTAGTCGTCCAGTATTCAAAATTTCGCAATAAAAATGTCTAATGCCTGACTGATAAAAATGGGCGAGATGCGAACTAACCAGTGCCCTGAATGTAAGCAGCACGTTCTCCACAACGCACGTCGTTTGTTTCGAAGCAGGCCCCTCTGATTGGAGCATTCGAGTGTTTGCTGCCCCGGTGCTTTCCCCCTCCCTGTCCTCACCGAGTGGCGGCTGTTGCAGCTCGGATAGCGCTTGCAAACCCATTCTTTTCAGTGCGCTGAAGTTCTGAATCCTATCCAGTGTGACACTGTTAATCTCTCTTGCGAGCGTTCAGCATGAGCAAGAAAGGTTCGGATATAAGTGTGCCATTTTTTATGCATACTGGGAAGATTCGTATTTATTTGTAAAGTGTGTTCAGAAAGCACTGTGCTTAATATGCAACTCAACCGTAAATATAAAACCACCGCTAGTGCACTGTTACTACGAAAATAAACACTTCATAACACACGAGGGGGAACATAAAAATAAATTAATCGCTACTTTGCGTGATTGTACTGAAAGTTTTAAATTGCAGCTTTTGCTTTTTAGAAGTCTGCATCAATAAAGAAATTTGGACAATTTTCCCTCTCTAAAATTCTTGAATTTAGGTAAATGACCTACATTGCAGAGAGAATTTGAATATGAGTTAAAAAAATAATAAGCCGCGCGGGAGTAGCCGAGCGGTCTGGAGCGCACGCTACGGATCGAGCGGCCTCTCGCGTCGGAGGTTCCAATCCTCCCTCGGGAATGGATGTGTGTGTTGTCCGTAGATTAAGAGGGGATGTAAGAGAAAATGGACATGATTATATAATCTAACACATTTTTCGGCGTTTGAAAGATAATAGAACCAAATTTTCCGCTTGAGGTAATTATCTTATGGGCTACATTCTGGAATTTTTCCAATTTTTTCCCCAAAAAATTGATCACGGCATTGTTGGAAATTTTCGCAACACATGCTATCATACAAGGAATATTTTCCCAAATATTACTTTACTTACAATATTCATATTGTGGTAGGTAATTCTTAGTAATCTGATAAGCAAACGTGTGGAACAGTTTTTTAATATCGCTTTTAGAGCTCTTACAATTTATTTTTCCAATTATGTCTCCGAAACAAAGCAATTTCACAAAAATGTAAATAATTTTGGCAGAAATACACTTGGAAAAAATTTGAACCACAGGAAGTTGTGTTATACTACGAACAAAGTCTGCAGAAAATTTCACTTATCTATCTCGAGTGTTTCAGGAAAAAATGTTCCTTATACAACAAATAATGAAAGTTACTGGAAATGCACATAAAAGATTTTATAAAGA
Source organism: Locusta migratoria (assembly GCA_026315105.1). Lineage (NCBI taxonomy): Eukaryota > Metazoa > Arthropoda > Insecta > Orthoptera > Acrididae > Locusta > Locusta migratoria. Next base: position 330,095,991 of record CM048750.1, read on the forward strand.
TTTACACCATAAAATAGTACCTTAATGTTTACCATAACCATACATTTGGTCATCTTGCTCTTCTTGGACATTCCTTGGACATTTCCTTTGTAACTGATGTTTCTAGCATGCCCTTTTGGCTATATCCTTCACAGACATTTCAGGTCTTGCAACACGTGCATTACCTATCTTCTTCAGTGAAGCAACCAGCAACAAATCCTAGTCCAGTAAGGGTCCTTATTCTTCCAGTGTTATCATCATTAAACACCAGACATGCATCATATGTGTCAATTTTAACAACAGTAGATGAGCTAAATATTGTTTTGTGGCATCTCTTCCAAATGAGACTGTCGAAGCTCTCATTCGGGTTTTGTGTTCCGCCATGGGTATATTTCTTTAACTAATCTGGATGAGCTAGAAACTGGAATGTTGGCTTTATGGCAAATATAACACGACATGAACTAGTCCACAGCCTTGTATACTCTTCCGATGCTTTTATGACAACAAGAAGTAATAAAACATCTCCAACAAGAGCATGTCGTCTAGAAAAGTGGACGTGGCACTGCGCAGTGATTGAAACAAGACAGCTTTTTTTTATCATTTGTAGTTCGAATTAATCTGTGAAAACTGGAGACAGTATTTCTAACATGCAACAGAATTATATGGAGGTAAATTAAAAAAAAATCGTTTTTGACCAAATTTGCCTACTCCCCCCCCCCCCCCCCCCCCCCGTTAAGTAAAGGCGGCCACCTATGATAACCTGGCGTAGGACTACACCGGTGGGTAGTGCGCCGGAGCAAACTGCGAGAAGAGGTCCACGTAAGCAAGGACATGTTGTCCTCTTGTTGTATTTACCTCTGGTTCGCCAGGCGTGTAGGTTGCCCGGAACTCTTCTGTGTACGTTGGGATGTCGGACTTTCAGGGGATCTGGAGGCTCGTGCCAATAGTTTTTGGGTGTTCACAGGGTTGCCAGTCGTCCAGTTTTTTCCAGGACAGTCTCGGACTAGGAAAATGAGTGTCCCGAAAATTGCTTTGTGAACGTGAGTTTCGTCGCGGTTTTCTGATACCAAAAGAATATTCCTATATCCTCTATTTCTTCTCAAAATGCTGACGTGGATTTTTATTTTCACTGTCACTAGGGAAAAAGATGACTTTAGTTGCATTGCTGTACCAATATACAGAAGACTGGCCTCTCATCAAACGAGGAAGAAATGACTACGAAGTGGAATGTGAATTATATAAAAGTCTTACGTTTCAGTTTCGCATGGACGGAAGGGAGGATATCAAGAACCAATGTGGAAGTGTAAATGTTCAAATGTTTTTGAAGCTTAAGGAACGTAACTGCGGGATCATCAGTCCCTAAACGTACGATCTACTTATGAACTACCTTATACTAAAGACGACACAAACATCCATGCCCGAGGGGGATTCCCACCCCCGACGGGGAACGACCTCGCGCATCGTAGCGTAGCGCCTCAATGCGCTCGGCTGCTCCGCTGCGGCAGGAAGTGTAAAGCATAAATCAAATATGTGCTCTGATACCACTTCAAAGTAGTTTTTTGTTTTGTTTCAGAGACATCAAAAATAAGTAGATCAGCAAAACGAGGGGAATTAAGAATGTGATGTCATGCCGTTTATCATCATATGTGTTTCAGGGCTAAGCTGCAAACTTTTTAACGATTCTGAAACAATGAGGAGTGTAACTTCGGGAAGATGCAAAACAACAGCAATTTTAAATCAGTTTTGGCACGCGACACTGTTAAACATGTATCCGACAATATTGCACAGGTCCGATATTATTGAATAGCTACAGTTGCGACTAATTTCAAGGCTTCCAAAATATATCCAATAATTATCTAAAAGCACTTAAATGTTCAATTTTTTTTGCTTAAGGGACTTGATTGCGGGGTCATCAGTCCCTAAACTCACAAACTACTTAGGAACTACCTTATAGTAAAGACGACACAAACGTCCATGCCCGAGCGGGGATTCGAACCCCTGACGAGGAGTGGCCTCGCGCATCGTAGCATAGCTCCTCAATAAAAGCTCTTAATCAGAAATCAGTAACAATAGCGATAAATCACGTCAGGAGAAACTGACCTATTTCTTTTGACACATTGGATCCAAAGAGCAATATTCCCAGTTTCTAAATCTGTATGAATTCATCTTTAGTAATACAGGACAGAACGAAAAAGTTGACTGAATATTTTCTCTCTTGAATGAGAGGCGGACTGAGGGAGAAAACAGATTACAAGTGTCAACGGTCGCACTAATAACAAAATGTGTTTTTCTTGTGCTAATCAGTGGCCCTAAATTTTATGATTACATCATAAAGCGGCTAGATCTTCTCTTCAAAGCTCTGAATTCTAATAAATATGAGATGTAGGATAAAAAACTATACATTTCAACGTATCTGACTAGAAATTTTGTGTCTCGTATTTATATGTCAAAGAATTGACACATTTCCAGTAATAGTATTGTCAAATATGACTACCATTTCAATGCCCTCTCTTGAGTTTATTATAGTATAAACAGTTTTTCATTTCCAGAATGAAACTTTCACTCTGCAGCGGAGTGTGCGCTGATATGAAACTTCCTGGCAGATTAAAATTGTGTGCCGGAACCGGGACTCGAACCTGGGACCTTTGCCTTTCGCGGGCAAGCGCTCTACCGACTGAGCTACCCCGACACGACTCACGGTGCCGCCCCACAACTTTACTTCCGCCAGTACCTCGCCTCCTACTTTCCAAACTTCACAGAAGCTCTCTTGCAAACACGCAAGACTAGCACTCCTGGAAGAAAGGATATGGTGGAGACATGGCTTAGCCACAGCCTAAGGGATGTTTCCAGAATGAAACTTTCACTCTGCAGCGGAGTGTGCGCTGATATGAAACTTCCTGGCAGATTAAAATTGTGTGCCGGAACCGGGACTCGAACCTGGGACCTTTGCCTTTCGCGGGCAAGCGCTCTACCGACTGAGCTACCCCGACACGACTCACGGTGCCGCCCCACAACTTTACTTCCGAGGTAATTTGAAAATTTGATTAATTAATTATTGTCAAATCAAAAAAGAAACATATAATGTTCAGTGATACCATATGGAGTCACCCCAAAATTCCCTCTAAAACTAAAATAAATAAAAAAGTCTAACAAATTACATCATGTATAAAACTTTCTCGGACTTCTTGCCGCGTCAGTTTATGATAAAATTTTAAGCTTTCGAAGATATTCTCCACCTTCTTCGTCAGCGGCTCCTAACAAAGAAGATGGAAGATATCTTCGAAAACTTGAAATTTTATCGAGAATTGACGCGGCAAGAAGTCCGAGAAAGTTTTATACAGAAGTGTCGCCGTGAAAGACTTCGTACTCAAATTACATTATTCCAAGCAATATGTATAGAAATATGCAACGAAATATATTTGTTTACAAATGAATTACACCATCTGCTGTTGAAACCCGTATGAAAATCTATTCACTAGTTTTGAGTTTAAAGCGGACACACATATAGACGCGAGTGGGAGAACTTTGTTTTATAATATGTAGTAGCTAAAAACCCGGCGTTGCCCAAGTTTTTATTTATTTATTCCTGCCATTTTTCAGGTATAGCTATATTCATTTGTATAGGGGCTATATATCTGCAAAATCTCTTTGGAATATAGTTAGTAGTAAAGAAGGAATAGATTTAAACTTGGTGGGGAAAGGGGCGGTTTTCCATGAACATTACTGTTGATGTGCTCATGTCTCATTAACTACGTGTTGTACTGTGATACAATTTAGAACGTACACTCAAATATATGCGTGTATACCGTCTGTAAAATTACCTGCGGCTACAATTTGTAGTGTACAAATCATAAATTGTAACGTCATACCGAATGCCGTAGTTTTACTCCATAAACAGGGGAAAAATAGTAAGCGAGAAACTTTGTTCTTTCATCATTTTGCTATGGTTGTCAGCGAGAAAAAGTTTAATAAGGGTTCGAAATTATGTCTAAAGTTTATTGGAAGTCGATAAGTATTCTCATTTTCATATATCGTATTTTTAAAGTCTCGTCGCATTATGTGGCAATTTTTTATGATTCCTATCGTTCATAACGTCATATCTGCAGAACCACATGTTGTATGTTATTCTTGACCCTACAGCAATTAATACCTCACGATAACAGATGTGTGTACCCAATTTGGTTGAAATCGGTCCTGTGGTTTAGGAGAAAATGAGCAGTATTGTCGATAAATGCAGCAATTTGTGGCGCATCTCATTGTTTATGACGTCATATCTCGTGAACTGTGTATCGTACGTGATTCCTACATTTACGGCGACCGTTCTCATGGACTGTAGCTTGCGTGTACAAAATTTCAAAAAGATTGGAACAAAACAGTATATTTGTAATCAAAATATCCACGGGTATACTGCTGGTCTTTAGTGTCCAACGGGCCCGTTGGACACTATAGACCGGCAGTATACCCGCGGATATTTTGATTATCAAATACGCCGGGAGAAACTGAAGAATCACAGTATATTTGTATGCAACACGCACACACAAACAGACAAAACCACGAACATACGGACACTCTGCTTGGTATATAAAGATAGATAGATGATTATGTACAAATCAATACAACTGTAGCCATTGACAGTATTAATAATAATAATACGGCGTCTGAAAAGTTCGGAGAATGGTCCCATATTTTACAAACGGTGCTGGCGAGAATGAGGTGCCCGTGCATACACATTTAGGACGTGTCAAAAAGCACCTTCTATTGTACAAAGCACTGCAGTGAAGCGGTGGTACACGCTACGACCCAGCTAACAGAGTCGGTGTGAGAACTCGTGTCACTGCAACATGGCGGAGACCCATGGGCTGTTAGTGCTACTGTATGGTGTTGAAGAAGTTCGGTCAGAAATGTACCAGTTGAATTTGGTGCACGACAATGAGCAAAAAAAAAAAAAAAAAAAAAGTTCAAATGTTTGTATAGCTTATGGGACTTGACTACGGGGTCATCAGTCCCTAAACTTACAAACTACTTATGAACTAGCTAACACTAAGGACGGCACAAATATCCATGCAGGAGGGGAATTCAAACCCCCGACCGTAGTGGCCGTGCAGATCGTGACTGATGCGCCGCAGTCCCCTCGACCACCGCTGCCGGCCCGATAATGAGCGTTCGCACTCTGCGATCCAAGTGCTCAACTTTCTCGCTAGACGCAAGGCCACCGTGCTTCCACACCTTCCCTATTCTCCAGATTTGGTGTCGGAAGACTTCTTTCTGATTCCCCGCTTTAAGTTAGCCCTGAAAGGCTTACGCTTCGCAACAGTTGCGGAGATCCAACAACTCGCGACCTCAACCTTTCTCACTAGAGGCAAGGCCACTGCGCTTCCACACCTTCCTTATTCTCCAGATTTGGTGTCCTCGCTTTAGATTAGCCCTTTAAGGCTGACGCTTTGCAACAGTCGCGGAGATCCAACAACGCGTGATCTCAGTGCTTGGAGCGATTCCACAAGAAGCTTCTACTGACAGTTTCCAACAGCTGTACAACCGATGTCAGAAGTGTGTTGTAGCCAATGACGATTACTTTGAAGGCCATTAAATATATTTTGTTTGTAACTCTTGTTTCTTATATTTCCTGAGACAATTCACAGAACTTTTCAGAAACACCTATTACTTATAACTTGTCTGATGAAAGAAATAATTAATTTGTACAATTTTGTTGTGTACATAATTACGCACATTACATGGCAAGAAGGAAATTATGCCTGAACTTTCGCTAAAGTAAGTCGCCCAGACCAAACTACCCGGCCAATTTCCTTCAGTTTTGTTTTAAACAAAGTTTTTCATCGACAGATTTGTCTTCAAGTATCAGAATTTACATAACTCTCGCCTTCCATTTTTTTTTTATAATCAATCATTTGTTTTCCTAGTGTGTATTTCTTATGGAGATGTCCTTGCTGTAAACTAAAGTCAATCGGTCAGGCCGTTCTATCCGACCGATTTCCTTCATTTTTGCTTTAAACGAAAGGTATTCATTCGCAGATTTGTCATCAAATATCAGAATTAACATAAATCTCTCCATCCTTTATTTGTATTCAAACGCGGTATCCTTCTGTCCTTGCATTGAATATTTTAATCGGTTTCTTTTACGATATCTTCGGTTCTAATTAAGGTACGCAGTTCTTTTTCAGCGGATCAAGCTCTTTCATTTGCGTTTTTAAACACTTGCATTGATTGATTCTGAAGAAAGGTATGCGTGAACATTCAACTTTACTTCCATTTTTTCCCAACGTTTTTGTCATTCCATTAACGGTGCAGAGTATTCGTACGGGTTCTCAAGTCTATTAATGTTACCAGAGTATTATCGTTTGCTAGGTCACTTTCTCTGATGTAAGTAGACGCCATAATTTCTTTATATCAAGTATCCTATATACCATATTTTTCACTATATTTATTAACGTAGGCATATTCTTACAAGTGCATTTATTTACTCATTTATTCATACATACATACAACTTCCAGTTTGAAGCGAGCAGTCACACAGGCTAGTCGTGGTGAACATGAGATTCTACAGCCAACGGCGGCACCTAATCTTGCCATGTGCGAAGCCTTATTTCCACCCTACCCCTATTCTCAAACTGCTAACTATTTGTGACAACGAATAGTATTAAATATTTATGCTGCTCATTTCACTAATACCAATCTAACCAGTAGCCCCTACTATTAGATTGCCGCCTAACATGACTCTCGGCATTCGCAATACGGTATGTTCGTAAATAAACAGCAGATATTTATGACAAGTGATGAATTTTTCAAACTGTACTCTTAGCTTCCTGCCTGACAACACCCTCAAAATTACGATATATTGAGAAATATGGGCCAATATTTGTTACAAGTAAGAATAAGGAATAATGTCATTGGTGGCCAAAAAACCTGTTACAAACGTGAAGATAAGAACAATAAATAAATAAAATAAAAATTCCTGGGCATTAAAATTGCTACACCACTGAGATGACATGCTACAGACGTGAAATTTAACCGACAAGAAGAAGATGCTGTGATATGCAAATGATTAGCTTTTCAGAGCATTCACACAAGGTTGGCGCCGGTGGCGACACCTACAAAGTGCTGTTCAAATGTTTGTATAGCTTATGGGACTTAACTACGGGGTCATCAGTCCCTAAACTTACAAACTACCTATGAACTAGCTAATCCTAAGGACGGAACAAATATCCATGCCCAAGGGGGGGATTCGAACCCCCGACCGTAGTGGCCGTGCAGACCGTGACTGGAGCGCGTCAGTCCTCTCGGCCACCGCGGCCGGCTACAAAGTGCTGACATGAGGAAATTTTCCAACCGATTTCTCATACACAAACAGCAGTTGACCGGCGTTGCCTGGTGAAACGTAGTTGTGATGCCTCGTGAAAGGAGGAGAAATGCTTAGCATCGCGTTTCCGACTTTGATAAAGGTCGGATTGTAGCCTATCGCGATTACAGTTTATCGTATCGCGACATTGCTGCTCGCGTTGGTCGCGATCCAATGACTGTTAGCAGAGTCGATGTGTTCAGGAGGGCAATACGGAACGCCTTGCTGGATCCTGACGACCTCGTATCACTAGCAGTCGAGATGACAGGCATCTTACCCACATGGCTGTAACGGATCGTGCAGCCTCGTCTCGATCCCTGAGTCAACAAATGGGGACGTTTGGAAGACAACAACCGTCTGCACGAACAGTTCGACGACGTATGCAGCAGTATGGACTTTCAGCACGGTGACCATGTCTTCATCACAGACAGGACCGCCTGCGATAGTGTACGCTACGACGAACCTGGGTGCACGAATGGCAAAACGCCATTTTTCCTGATGAATCCAAGTTTTGTTCACAGCAACATGATGGTCTCATCCGTGTTTGGCGACACCGCGGTGAACGCACATTGGAAGCGTGTATTCGTCATCGCCATACTGGCGTATCACCCGGCGTGATGGTATGGGGTGCCATTGGTTACTCGTCTCGGTCACCTCTTGTTCGCATCGACGGCACTATGAACAGTGGCCGTTATATTTCAGATATGTTACGAACCGTTGTACTTCCCTTCATTCGATCCCTGCGAAACCCTACATTCCAGCAGGGTAATGCACGACCGCATGTTGCAGGTCCTGTACGGGCCTATCTGGATACGGAAAATGTTCGACTGCTGCCCTGGTCAGCACTTTCTCCAGATCTCTCACCAATTGAAAACGTCTGGTCAATGGTGGCCGAGCAACTGGCTCGTCACAATACGCTAGTCACTACTCTTGATGAACTGTGGTATCGTGTTGAAGCTGCATGGGCATCTGTACCTGTACACGCCATCCAAGCTCTGTTTGACTCAATGCCCAGGCGTATCAAGGCCGTTATTACGGATCTATACACCCAAATTGCGTGATAATTTACTCACATGGCAGTTCTAGTATAATATAATTGTCCAATGAATACCAGTTTACCATCTGCATTTCTTCTTGTTGTAGCAATTTTAATGGCCAGTGGTGTATTTTGGATGCATGTGCAACGGCCACCAAACAACAGCGCCAACAGGTAGGCGGGCGGCAACCACAGTCATTCATACCGCACAGATATTTGCCGGTTAACGCACCGCCGGGAAAGCTTTTACGGCTTCTCGAGACAGCGTAACATTCTTATGTGGTGTCGTGTCAGGGCTTCGAGGCGCCGACAAAATAGCTGACGAAACGTCCAGCGTTAGTGGTTCATTGCCTTTAGCACTCGTTTTTGCATCTAGTCGCAACATGGACAAACATTTCATGGACGTAAAATGGGTTCCATTCCTCCATTCCATGCTACTCGTGGTGCACGAGTGAATTTATTGAAAGATTGTATTCAAGGTTGCGAATGCAACCTCAGAAAATAAAGTTCGGCGAATATTCCTGTAACATTAATGTCGATGAACTATGAACTACAGTTGCCTTACTGTCCTTCGATATAGTCACCTCCCATTATTATACATCGCTGAGCTCTGCGATACATGTACTTTAAACTTTGCACGATGTATTCCTTTGGAATTACGTTCAAAAGCCTCGTCAGGAATATCGTAAAATCTCTTTCCTTTCAAAGCGAGTTTGAGTCTACTACGGAATAGGCGGAAGTCTGGAGGATTCAGACTCGGGGAGTATGGTGAATGTTCAAGTAGCTCTCCCCCCCCCCCCACTCGTTTTTTTTTATTATGCCAGTAACTGTTTGACGATATTGGCTGGATGTGGGCGACCGTTTTCGTTAACAAAAAGAAAAAAAAACTTAGAAACTACTTACGAACTACCTTACACTAAAGACAGCACAAACATCCATGCCCGACGAGGGATTCGAACCCCCGACGGGGAACGGCCTCGGACATCGCAGTATAGCGCCTCAATCCTGTCAGCCGCTCCGCCGCGGCGAGTACGGTTCCCTTCGGGTTTTTGACACCACACCCGTACTTAGATCTTGGCTCCTATGCCGCCTGCGGCCACGTAGGATGAGGTTAATGATTTAGCGGATGGAATCCACAGCCTCCTGTTGCAGCTGTTGACATCCTGTTGGAAGATTGACGTTGATTTCAGTGTGGTAAAGTATCAGCTGCGCTAGCCCACTGCCTTTTTTAGAGTTCAATAACTCATTTCAGTTTGGGATATTCATTGATTATGTTTCACTTCTATCTTCTCCTGTCAGATTAGGATAATATTTATGAGTATGTCCATTTCTTATTCAATTTCTTTGAATGGTAGGATGTCAGAAAATATAGCCAGCCATTTATTCCATTTTGTGTAATATTGTGTCTTTTCATTTTTGCAAAGTTATAAAACAGCTTGTTTCACATTTTAATGTCAACTTGGTCTCGTAATATTGTTAATAATAAGTTATAATTTTAAATTTTGAAATATAATCTGAATTGATTGCAGTTATTGAATACCATCATTTAACAATCCCAGTCACTGTTTGGGAGGGAAATATAAACGTTTGCTTATAATATCAAAGGGGAGAAAACAAATTCATGTGATAGAAGTAGGGCAAATAGAGTTAAGTACTCGAGATCTAATCATAGTATAGTGTATGCCACTGGTCAGATAGATCATATTTTCTGTGTTTAGGAAAACATAGAGATGACTCTATTTGTCATAACGATTAATCAAATAAATTGTATATAATAACATTAAATTATTTTGCATACTAAATTGTCAGATTAAATAAATCATAACGTTCCTGTTTTTTGTTTTGTTAAATATGTATATCGAAAGAGATAGTCTGCAGCCATTCAGTAACGACAAAAGACCAAGACATGTTACAATACGGACACATTGTATTCAGCCTCTGACAATAAAGTTCAGTGAATAGTCCTGTAACATTATCGTAGATGAACTATGAACTACAGTTACATTACTGTCCTTCGAAGTAGTAACCTCCCGTCGCTATGCACCGCTGACTTCTGTGATATATGTCCTCAAAACTTTACACTAAGTCTTCCTTTGGGATGGTGTTCGAAAGGTTCATCACATTTTGTAGGATGTCATAAATATCGTAAAATCTCTTTCATTTCAAAGCGAGTTTGGGTTAACAGAGTAGGAAGAAGTCTGAGATGTGGTGAGTATGGTGGATGTTCAAGTTGCGCAACAACGCTCGCCCACACACAGCCAATATCGTCACACAGTTCCTGGCAGAAAACGTGGTGGTGCCATTTGAACACCCACCGTAACCGCCGGATCTCAATACTCCAGACTTCTTCGTATTTTCTCGTCCCAAACTCGCTTTGAAAGGATTTGACGATATTCCTGACATCCAGCGAAACCTGACGAGGCATCCCAAAGGAAGAATTGGTGCAAAGTTTCCAGGACATGTATCGCAGAGCTAAGCGGTGCATAGATATGAGAGGTGACTATTTCGAAAGACGTTATGGTAACTGTAATTTATAGTTCTTCTTCGTTAACTTTATAGGGCTATTCACTGAACATTATTGTCAGAGGTTGTTCAACGCAGGGCTTCGTTAGAGGATTGCTATTATACGTGGACTGAAAGAATTCCACGAGTCTTGTACTCGACAGTGTTGTTCACAGTACCGAAACAAGGACTTATGATCCTGTGAACATGAAGTCCACAATATGTCTGCCGCAAACGGACATCGGAGCGAAAAGAACTTTGTGCGGCGGTCGTGCTTTATCGCCAGCTGTTCGTAGTCATTTTTGCCGTCTTTCCTTAACAGTCAGAGACTCGTGCTTTCTCCCAGTGTGAGACAGAATGTTTCAGCATGCTGCCTGTGTCACTCCTTTCTGTGACACATCGATCGTGACGAACAGCAACGTTTTCCTTTTAATGCGCCGAGTACAATGCATGAGCCATCACCGCGTGCACAAACCGAGGAAATGGAACGGAAAGCTAACTGAAGGACACGATGTTGAAGCATGCATTAAGAAGAACTAGCTCTAAATCCGGCGTTGCTCGGGTGTTTATTTGTCCTACCCTCTCGTAGTGCACATCCTCTTTCCCCCTCTCTCTGAATCCACCTCTTTCTCTCCCATCTCTCTGTTCATTGCCACCTTTCCCTCTCTCGGCAAAGTTTTCCGCATGGCACTCTCTGTCCTGTACCATACAAACATTTATATACCCAGTGATCTTCCTCTTGGTTTAAAGATCATGTGTGCAAAAATTCATTAAGATCGGAGCAAAACTGTGCATTTTGTTAAATCCCGTAAGTTAAGTACCCTCCACCATGCACCGAAAGAAACGTTATACAGACAGTGACATTCCTCTTGTTTTTAAGGAACAAAACTATAGATTTCTATGCAATAGAAACCAGGGTCACATTGAAAAACGCACTTTCTTGTTCTCAAATATTCCAGTTTTATTTTATACGACCCTTGTTCTGAGAATAACGGAAAAAAAAAAAAAAAAAAAAAAAAAAAAAAAAAAAAAAAAAAAAAAAAAAAAAAAAGATCTGTGTAATCGGACGAGCCGTTCTCAAGTTATGGCGCGACCAAGGTATTTAGGGATCCATTTTTATGTTACAAAATACCCTCCCCCAAGCACCGTATAAAACTTAAGGTAGACGGTAACCTTCCTGATGTTTTGAAGGTCAAGCGTGCGAAATGTCGTGAAGATCGGAATGAAACTGTAGATTTCGTGAGTCTGTAGCAGAAGTATGCTCCGCCATGCACCTCTCACAAAATACTTTCTTAGCTGACGTTTTCTATCTATAAACTACATTCCTGCCAAATTTCAGCTTCACAGGTGAAGTAGTTTCCGAGATTTCGTGTTTAGTCAGTCAATGAGTGAGTTGTGTCCTTTAGCTTTTATATAGATTGAGATTAAGAAAAGGGACTGCTTAATTTTGGATGCAAGAGAAGTAAGGTGAGACTTGCAGACAAAAATAAATAGTAACATGCAGATCTGTAATGCTAACTTTATTTGATGCGGTCATGCCTGATGCGACAGTTTTACGTCATCTACAGGGAGACTGTTATGAGCCGTATACTTCTTTTCGTTTCATCATTTTGTGGGTGGGTGGGGGGGGGGGGAGGGGATCAGTTACAAAACGCTTCATAAACGTCCAAAATTATATGGAAACTTTGTTACAGGTCCCTAACTACTGTCATTTTCCAATAATTGACGCATAAATATGGGTATTCTTACGCGATGACCTCTCATTATTTATGTCGTCATATCTCCTGAGCAATGTGGCGTGCTCTTCTGTTTTTGGGTCAGGATCCTTCGTGGCCGTACGGTGCACAGTTCACCAAAGTTTCATTTCAATCGAATGAATGGCTTATGGACACATAAAGGACATACAGACAAACATTCATTTTTGTATGTTTAGAAGATTGTGTTCGAATATAGGAAGTGAGCTACAAAGGAAGTCCCATTTATTTAAATGTTTACAGTCATGTGAATATGCAGTGTGTGTTATCAGCTTCACTACTCCTACCAAATCTTTTTCTGTCGGCTGGTTCCATAAAAGCCAGTTACTCTTAGCACAGGGCAACTTATGACGTCACTAGTTTCTCTGGAAGTTAAAGTCGACAGACTGCAAAAATTTGAACGAATTCACGAAAATGCTAACACAAAATTAACGGAATTGAATATTTTTAACGCATAACAGCTGTAAGAGTTGATCTTTAGCAATCCCGAATGGAACATCCGAATAAAAGAATTGTTAACATGGAGCTGCGATTGAAAGAAAAAGGAATAAATAAATAAATAACTTCCGTCACCACGACTAGTTCCTCAGTATTATTATAAGTTGTACAATACCTCCAAGCGTGTTTATTATGCAGCACCGTGTTGAGATAATGCAAGGTTATCGAAGTACGAAAGGTTATTAGTCAAACTGCTAAAACTGCGACAATTGGAACTACAGATACATAAATACTCTGCAAATCACATTGAAGTGCATGGCAGAGGGTTCATCAAACCGTTTTAAGACATTTCTCTACAGTTCCACTCTCTAATAGCTCGCAGCAAAAAGGAACACTTCAACCTTTCTGTTTCCGGTCTTATTTCTCTTATTTTATATTGATGATCATGTCTCTCTAAGTAGGTGGGTGCTAAGGAAATATGTTCGCATTCGCAAATAGATCTCGCCGCAACGAATAACGCCTTTTATTTCATGTGTATGCATATTGTTAAACAAAGTCCTCCCGTCGCGTCTATCCTCAATAAACTCTAAAACTACTGACGGATTTTCATACGGTTTCACCAACGGACGGCGTAATTCATTGCTGTAACTGTAAGTCATTAAGGAGCGTGGCAGCGGCTGAGTGTGGCGAGTAAAAGTCTGCGAAATAGGGAGCATTAAATACTCTTAAGATTAGCCATATGTTCTGTGACTTACCAACTTTACCACACATTTGAAAATAAGTATAACTAGTTAACCCGTGCGAATAATTCGCACTCTATACTGATCAGTCACAGATAGATAATATAGTAATGGAGAAGAGGCAGATGCAAGTTCATTTGTATAAAAGATAATAAACTTTGAATAGTAGTAACAAATATTAGTATCACTGTAAGAAAATTTATGTAATTAAATACAATATGATTAATTGTTAAGCATATAAAATATCAGTTATTGACATTTTCATGATTATTTTTTAAAAAATTGTTTGTTTTGCAAAATTCAGTTCATTCGCGCAATAAAGAACGCTTGCTTGGACAAAGTGAAGAATTCTAATAACTGTTGTGCATCGACGTGTGAAACAGAAATCACGTGATAAACTACGCTTGCGTAAAGTATCTAAACAACTGCAACAGTTGTCGTTCATTTTAAATATATTGTCAACAGATGGCACCCTTTACATTGGTTTTTGTAAGATACGTGCTGTGGGAAGGTATACATTTCATATTCAAATGTACTGCGAATTTGTCAAGCTAGTCAGGCATGGGTCGTTTATCTTTGGTTGCAGGCTTATATTTCGATGGCAGTACTATCGATATTGGAGACGGATATAGTATTGTTGCCGGGAAGTAATGTTGTGATTATTGAGAGTGCAGAATTTGCTAGGCGCACGGATAGGGTTGCCAGATTGAACTCGAGGCAGGCCCGGAGACCAGACGTGCCCCCCTCCCCCTTGGCCAATGACTCACCGCCCCCCCCCCCCCAACTGCGACCAACTCCCCCCCCCCCCAACCAGGATTACACTTGAATTCTAAAAAAACCTAATCATCTCCTCCCTCCCAGCAAGTAAATGAGATAGTGCGTATTCTGCACTTACACATACACTGATCAGTATCGACTTTTTTTAGCCACTCTTTATAATTTTCTTTCTGCAACCATTCGTCACGGAACGAACTTAGATATCGTCTCTTCATTTCACTGTTTTTACTCACTAATCTGAGTTAATGTAAGCTTGTCTGTTCTCACACGATCCGAGTATTCCAAAAATTGCCGGTAAACTGATAATAAACAATGAACGAACGAACACAAATAATAGACGTCGCCGGTTGACACGTTGCCGCAACAGTGTTTGCTTAATAATGCACTAGCCAATTACTACCTACGCAACAATGAAAAGTTTTCAGAGGAAGAACAGAAAAGTAGCGTTTTGTTGCAATAAGAAATTGACATTTATATAAAGTTATTCATAATTACTAGAGATGAGCCGGCCGGGAATGGCCCAGCGCACTGAGGCGTCTTGCCACGGTGCGCGAGAATGCTCCCGCCAGAGGTTCGAATCCCCCCCCCCTAGGGCATGGACGTTGTGTTCGTCCTTAGTTTAAGTTACGTTAAGTTCGATGAAGATCGTCGCTACATGAGCGTAGTACTTAAAAAATGTCGTAAAAAAAGTTATGATGAAGGTTACATTCAAGCCCGGAGATGAGAGTGATTGGCCCGTAGACCCGGAGAATTCATTCCAAGCCCGGGCACTCCGGGCGGCGCCCGGAGATCTGGCAACCCTACGCACGGATGAGATTGCAGAAGCGTGGGGATCATGGTTGTGTGTAGTTGTCGTTCCGGCGGGATAGCCGAGATGAGATTTTGAGACCTGAATGCTGAGCAAAGCTGTTTGTTTAAGATATGGAGATGAAAGGAATGGATGACGTTGGAGAAACGATCTTTTGAAGTTTTTATAAGGTAAAGTTTTTCATGAAATACTTGGCATGTTTCTATGGCACAACTTCACATTGTTAGGTTGAACTGATGCTAACAGTAGCGCTCGGGAAAGATCTTGCTGGTAGCTTGTGTTCTCACGATTCATGCTAGAGACCCTTTTATCATCTCTGAGGAGAATTTCCATTATTAATGAAGTATTTATTGTAATAGTTTAGTTTTGAGTGTGCGGTTTTTATGAAATAGGAATTTCATGGGTAGTGTTCTTGAAATATGGTATTGTAACATTGTTTGTACGAATCGAGTTCAATTTATTAACAGTAAAGAAATGATTATCTTTGTTTAAATATAATATTGTAGGCAGGTTAAATATCTGAGTTATATTTTTCTCTGAAAGATTTTAAAATCCAAAACATGACATTGTTAGTAATTTTCATGAAGTTACATCAGTTAGAAAATAAAGCAGATATTTCATTTTGAATAATTAGTTCCAGTTTCTTAAACAAATTACCAATTTATCTCTCCTCACATTTTTATTAAAAGTGCCATAGATGTTTTTGTTGTCATGCTTACAGTACAGTTACAGATTTCAGGGTAGGACGATTCATACAGTGTTCAGTTCAGGCTAACAAGTGTTTGCACCGAGTCAGATTGCATTAATAAATATTGTGTACGTTACATTCCGTTAAAGATTGTTAGTTCAGTCAGAAACAAGTTTGTAGGGCCAGAATTATTAACACAGTTTTTTTTTAGTATCAGTAATTTTCAGACAGTTAACTTTGTTACGATATTTTCATATAGAAACAATTAGCAGTTTGTGTTTCATTATAATAATCATTACGGAGTCAGATAGGTTTTACAATACCTTTACATTCACATAGTATACAGCTAAAAATACGCAGTCAGATTAACATAACGTTATGGAACGGTAGTCAGGTAGAACAAGTTCAAACACATTCAGTTACATTTCATTCAAGTAGCGTCAGTCAGTTACATTTCTTAGATCCTATGGTAAAACACATATCTTTCGCAGCAGACGTAAAGAGAGAAGGACAAGCAAGAAACTTTCATTTTATATCGCCAATATAAACGAAGTTGAAACCGGTGCGGTGGCTGATGGGAGCAACCGTTAATGCATGTCTCATTTACGATCGTTCGCCGGGTATCGATTTAGATTGTACGAACAGTACAAATTTTATCTAAATAAAGTTTTTTTTTGTGAAAACAATAACTTTAAACTATCTGTGTATTTTTCGTCATTAGTGGGAAACGAAACCTGGAAAATGATACCGCAATCATTAATTTTGGATAAGTAATAGGATGATATGGCATAACCACAAAAAACACGATGACAAATAATATATATGATTTTTCCATAATACGATGCTTACGCGGTTTTGACATTCAGACTTTAATAAAGCTCAAGATAAACATTGTGTAATGTTGCCGCAAATACATACTATAAAATGGCCGGTGTGATTCATAAGGAACGTTTAGATGTATAATTCATTAAGGGGCATGGTAGTGGGTAACTGGTGTGCAAATATCCGCAAAAGAGAACAATAAATATCCTTAGGAAAAGCGATATATTCTGTGACTTACGAACATTACTGTACATGTGACGATGCGGTTTTTGTTCGATAAAGCGTAGAATGAACTTGAGCTACCTTTTTAATCTTACGAATATCTCGATGCTTCAGACTGATTCGACACTACCACAGAAGAAAAAAAAAATGGCTTATACGTATATGACCTGCTACCCGTGCGAAGCTGGGTCGGGTTGCTAGTATGGTATAACAGTGTTCATTCTTATTTTTGCAAGAAACCTGTATTAAGAAAAGAAAAGTAAATTCGTTGCCTTTCACGTCACACATATAGTTGTGATACTGTTCGGTAGCGGTGATCGTCAGAATAGTTTTACTTGCAAAGAAATAACGTGTTCAAAACATTTGAGGAACAGTGTTTTAGAGGACTGTTGTAGTTTCTTGCGCCGTGTTGTTTGAATGCTGTTTTTGCTGTTGTTAGTCACGCACATGTGCTGACCCTTCTGCCGTATCAACATTCTATGACGTCACCCGCCTCCTCCGTCATGATAAGCCTTTGTCTCCAGTGGCCAGCGGTGTTACCTAGCACCGACGCTGCTGCTGTTGTGGTAAAACAAACAGAATAGCTCTTTTTTAACTTTTCCAGTACCTTGCGTCAATACGCAGTGTTTTTTACTGGATTTGTTGCATTTTACTGGTTTTGGTCTTAACTACATTATTATTATTATTGTTTTTACAATGTGAATACATTTTCCCAGCATCTATATTAGATTACATTACATTACTAAGGATCGTTTTCCATTCTTCTATATTTGTCCATAAATCCTTCGGAATGTTGTTCTTCCTCATTACTGCCTGAACTCTCTGTATCCATGTATTTGGTTGTCTTCCCTTTTTTGTTCTTCTGTTTGGTATCCAATCAGTTATACATTTTGAAAGTCTTTCTTGTTCCATTCTTCTAACATATCCATACCAATTTTTGTTTGTGTTCGATGGTATCAATAACCGAGTTTTTAAATTTCGTCTCCGATTACTTCATTTCTCATTTTTCTGGATATTCTTGCCCCCAGAAACCTGTTTCTGTTACTAATAATTTTGATTTCAGTTGCCATTTTATTGTCCCTAATTCTGAACCATAAGTTATAATACTCCTAATTATTGTTTTAAATTTCCTTATTTTCATATCAGTTTATATGTATTTGTCCCAGAGGATTCTATTCAATAGAGAAATGACTTCTTTCCTGCATTTATTCTAGATCTAATTCCCTTGCCTTTTTCACATCAATTGTAATTTTCACATATAAATATGTATATTCCTCAGTAGCTATTATTGTCCCCATTCCTTCTTCTAACACTAAGTCATACTTTTGTTGTATCTTTTAAGGGTTCTACCAATAAAATGGAGTCTTTATTTGGCTTATAATGAGGTACAGAATCCCGATTTTATCAACAGTAATGTCAGTATGAGATTCACAGTTTTGTAAGGTGGCCATATTTCTAAAAGCCGAGGCTCGGACTAGTTCTACAACTCCTCATTACTCGGAATGCAACAATGCCTTGTAACTGTTATACATTCGCAAATTTTACCATGAAATGAATAACAACCGCAAATGATAATATAACAAATATAAAACACAAGACATTCAAAGTTACTGATTTATTATAATACACGCAAATATTAAAAGTTATTAAAAATCTCGCATAGGTAACAGCTTTCAACACTCAGTTGCCCATACCCACATACTTCCTTCCCTTAAAGTTAAAAAAGTCATAGAATCGTGAACAACTATTTCACATTAACGGGATCCGTACATCATATCCCACTCGCACAGTCCTCTTCGATTTACAAGGGTCTGTCAATTATTACGAGAGTAATAAGTATAGCGTTCTGAGGGACGATCCATAGAATGTGAGCGTTAATAAAGGGCACAGTTATATTACACATTGAATTATGAATACGTCACTGACCTCTCCTGAAGTACTTAATTGAAAATGCAGTAGCGTTTGGCCATTGGGAAGTTGCCTACAGTCTAAGAAAACTGAATAAATAACCTGTGCTATACGTTATAGAATACCGACTCCAAGAAAACAATCACAGAGATATTAGGACTACAGCTAGGCAAATCAAATTTAGTAAAACCAACTTCAGCGGAAACACCTGATGAATGAAAAGAAATAAGACTAAAAGTACCCAATTTATACGTACTTTCTCCAAACCACCTTGATTTTCAAAACATTTCTTAGCAGCCCTATCCAAAGTTAAATTATCTAAACTAACGTTAATCCTGTACACATATGTTACAATCTTATTAATAATAACACCATCGTACTTATTACAAAAAAATTAAATTCATCTGTTGTATCAAAAGCCTTTAAAGCATTAACGTTCTTCGCTGTACCATCAGGTTTCTCAGTTGATCCCATATTCGAAGCTAAGAATTTCAATACTAGTATGCTCCGTTCGCCATCTACCCAAGCTTCCAAAAACAGGCCGACTAAGAAAATTACTCCGACGGCGAATCAATCGACGACGACGCGTCATCTTCATTCTCCTTATCCGCATGATCAGATGAGATATCTTGAAGAAGTCATCAGGAAGGTTGAGTAAATGATTTCTATAAACTGCTAAGTTAGGTTTTGGGATAGGATTTCAAATATGGTATAAACACTTTTAAAGTGCTGAAAATATGAGAATCTATATATTGAAACATCAAATTACCGAGATTTTGATTTGATTTATAAAACCCGGAACATTCAGGCATTGCGACAGAGCCCGATGGGGACCAGGGGATAGGATTTCGAAAACCGGAACTGTCTCGGCCAAATCGAGACGTCTGGTATCAGATGAAAACTGCTGGATGATCATAACTTTACAAATTAAAATAAAGCTTCCATAACTAGACATAGATTATAATGATAAGAGTGACATAGATGTAGGCGGGCGGCTATCTCGGGGCAAAACTGCACCTGTAAGCGTCCTAAATAAATGCAGGATATCTGGCAAACATGGAGGCTGTCCCAGTGCCCCCAACCAACAGAACAAGACCCAAGCTCTGATTTTCAGTATCCCACCTTAAGTAACACAACTGGTCTGCCAGGGAGAAACATCTTGATTTTTTTTTAGTCGTCAGTCTTATGGTCCCCCCGCGCACCGACCTATTCATTTCAGAGTAGCTCTTGCGCACAAGGTCCTCAGCTACTTGTTGGATGTCTTCCAATCTTTCTCTTCCCCTACAATTTTTACCCTTTACAACGCTCTCTAATAACAGGGAGGTTATTCTATGATGTCAGTGTTTTAACGTTTACAGGTCATTAATTTGTGCCAATTTGCAACAATCCTTCAAACACCTATGCAACTACCTTCCTCATATTTGCTTTCACAGGCAGATTCGTAGTGCGAATTAAAGCCAACTGAAACACACACCAAAACTTTATTAACTGGTGAATACTTTCTCATTTACACAAGATCTTCCTGCCATAAATTATTCAATTCAGCTGTACGGGAATGGTTTGTGCGCAGGTTCATGGAGTTCTTGAACTGCGCTCCCTATAATTATTTGTAACGCTTCTCTCTCGAAGTCATGAATTGACTGAAGTGATTTCATTCATCTTTGCCATGTTATCGGAAATGGGTGATGCTGCTCCTGTCGCACGATATGACGATGGAACTTGCTTAATACGCAGTGGCGGTCTTTTCAAATTTGCCGCCAGCGGGCTATTCAAATTTTGCCGCCCCTATCGACCTCTACAATTCGATACCCGATTTCACAATCAAACTAATTATAATATTTTGTCAATGATTTTGTTGTTGTGTTCTTCATTCCGCAGACTGGTTTGATGCATCTGTCCATGCTACCCTGGCCTGTGCAATTCTCTTAATCTGAGAATAGGTTCGGCAACCTACATCCTTTTGAATCTACTTGCTGTAATCGTCCCTCAGTCTCCCTCTACTATTTTTACCCCACACACTTCCCTCCAATGCTATGTTGACGACTCCTTGATTTCTCAGAATGTGTCCCACCAATCTATCCCTTTTTTTAGTCAGGATATGCCAGAAACTCCTTTTCTCCCCAATTCGATTAAGAAACTCCTCATTAGTTACGTGATCTACCCATCTAATTTTCATCATTAGTCTGTAGCACCACATTTCAAAAGCTTCTATCATCTTTTTGTCTGAACTCCTTATCGTCCATGTTTCAGTTCCATACAATGCTACACTCCAGGCAAATGCTTTCAGAAAGGACTTCCTAACATTTAAATTAATATTGGATGTCAACAAATATCGCTTCTTCAGAAACGCTTTTCTTCCCATAGCAATTCTGCATTTTATATCTTCTTTACTTCGGTCATCAGAAGTTATCTTGCTATCCAAGTAACAAAACTCATCTACTGCTTTTATTGTCTCCTTACCTAATCTAATTCCTTCAGCATCGCCTGATTTTCTGACGCTACATTCCATTATCCTTTTTTTACTCTTTTCAAGACATTGTCCATTCCATTCAATTGCTCTTCCAGATCCTTTGCGGTCTCTGACAGAATTACTATGTCATCGGCGAAACGCAAAGTTTTTAGTTCTTTTCCCTGAACTTTAACGTCCTCTCCAAATTTTTCCTTGCATTCTTTCACTGCTTGCTCAATGTACAGATTGAACAACATTTGGGGAAGGCTACAACCCTGTCTTACTCCCTTCCCAACCTTTGCGTCTCTTTTATGCCCGTCAACTCTAATAACGGCTGTCTGGTTTTTGTATAAGTTGAATATAACTCTTCGCTCCCTATATTTTACCCATGCTACCCTCAGAATTTGAAAGAGTGTATTCCAGTCGACATTGTCAAAAGTATTCTACAAACCTACAGTGATATTGTGGCTTTATATGTTGTGCACTATCGTCCTAATTAAACAACTTTGTTTCTGTTATTAAAATGACTGTGAACTAGGGGATCGAAGTATCACTTCCTAGATTATATTTAAAATCCAATATTATAGTAATAATGTGGGTAAGACATACCTTAATACTTCTCACTCAATAATGTACATTCGTCAAAAGTAATTATATTTCTTCTGTTACAGTTACTTACGGTTTAAAAGTCCTAGGCTACAGCCTACTCAGCCTACCGGTAAATCCGCCACTGATAGTAGCGTAAGAACCCCCGTTCTGCCCTATTGACAAAGGAGGAGGGGAAGGACTAAACATCCTTAAAAAAAACCTTGGTTCACCTGGCCCGGGAGATGGTACCTTGTAAGGGTTCGTTACCAGGATGACGATGAAGACCTCAACGGCAGTGAAGGCGCAGCTGAAGATCGCCAGAACTGCAGAACTTGCGGAAGAGGAGGGCTTTCATGTAAAAGCACAGGACTGTAGCGTCTGTTCCCATTGTGGGCGGCTGAAAAAGGCGTCTGTTCCACGTGTTAGTGGCGACCGCATTTATAATTTTAATCTAATGTTTGAATTTTAATCATGGAAAGGTAAACATCAAAAGGAAAACTACTCCACGAAGTATTCATGGTGATACAACTAGGCCTTTGGATTCTGGAGAGTCTAAAACAACATGCGAGGAAGAGTCGGTGCTTCCTAGACCTTCTTCAACAATATCCAAGAAAAACACCTACTGGGCACTCTGAACATCAACACACTAATGGAAGTTGGTAAACTAAAGCACCTAACTGACATTCTCAGTAAGCATAACATGTTTATATTAGTACTTTAGGAAACAAGATATCAGGATGAAAATGCAATTGAGTCAGGCCGTGTTCACACTGTCAGCCGGGCCGAGCCGGGAGATTAAGCACACTGATCGCAAATTGTGATTTATTTCATTCTTTGAACGCTGTAATGTCGTCAAAAATATATAATTGTGACTTAACATGAAGCGTTGTTTCTTTAGAAGCCCCTCAGTATTATTCTTACCTCCATGATGTTCTCGGTAGTGACCATATCTTTGGAGCTTTGCAAAGATAGAATTGATGCCAGTTCGTGGTATTTTTAGTGTTACAAACAAATAGAGTATACGTCGTGGTTTATTTTTTTACAACAATGTCTCCATTGCGTCGTCGTAAGATCGGTCGACGTACGCGCAACGCAGTCCTACTACGTGGTAGTAGCAGACGAAGATCGTACACGCGCTTGGAGGTAAATCGAGAAAGAAATTCTGAAGCACGATTCGTTGTGACTCTGGAACGACGGGTACATTCGAGTTCGACTCTCTCATTTGTAGCTTACACACAAAATAGTTTCGAACGTCGACAAAACAGACGGCAACATGTGACGATTAGAACTGAACGTTTGGCGTTCACATATGTTCCAGTAGTCGATTACGCACCGGCTGCATCAGTTGGTTTCGGAACAATTAACAATGTTTGTCAGTAACCCGTTTCCAATTGATTTACCCATCCATTTTGACTTCTATTCGCAATCAAGGTTCCGATTGCAATAACAATAAATATGATCACAGAGAGGGGGAGGAGAAGATAACAATGGGAGAATGAAATGGATTTAAAAAGGGGGGATGATATAGACGCATAGAGGAGGAGGGGTGGGGGAAGAGATGGATATGGTGTGGGGTAAGAGAGAGTGGGGTGAAGGTGATTGATAAAGATAGGGGGAAGAGGAGATGGCGAAATAGAGGAGGGAGGAAGGGAAGAGATTACGGTTTATATCCCATACCCATTATGTTACGAAATATCAACCAACCGCGACTCCGTAAAGGCACGCGGCTAGCAGTGAAAAATCGCACACTCGTGTTTTACGGCCCACTTTAGATTTGTAGTTTTATAAGTTTTAGCAAACATTTTGGACCAAAATAATAATGTAAACAACAAAAAATTAATTAATAAGAATGTCTGAAATCCTTTTAGGAAAACAAAAATTTTAGGTAGTGGCGGGTTTTGAACCACTGACCTTCAGCTTCACTATCCAATGCATTGCCCACTACGCTACATCCAACACTTAATAGCCACCTCCTTTAATCTCATACTATTGATTACTGTTATTAACTAATGTTAATATGGCATTTGTATACACTTGATTATCATTTATCGTACGAAGAACAGCGTGTTTTTGTTAATTCTTCAGTGCGCCATTGCTTTGGAATGAAAACGTGTAAGTTAAAATAAGAAAATCATCAAATACGCGAGGCAAGATGGCTTATGCCAGAGAGAGTTCTGGGCGTGGAATGTCGCGTGACATCTGCGAACGGCTGGTTTTCGTTAATTCAGTGGAGTGCGTCAAAACTCTGTTATTGTTGCAAATATCTCTCAAACGATACGAAATATGAAAAAAACATAAGGGAACAATGCTGTAGAGAATCTTCTCCTCTATACATTCCGTTGTTCAATTTTAGCGTCAGATGAACGGTTTATATGCAATTAAAATTACATTACAAACGACCTTTCTTTGATATTACCAATGTATTTCTTGTCGGAAATATTTGAAAAAGCGAGGTTCTGGTCTCCGGTAGCCAACATTTATGTCTGTAAAATTTGGTGCCTATCGGTCGAACAGTTCGACCTAAAAAGAGGGAACACCTTACAACCAGACAGACATAGTCAAATCGCCGTTATTTTTGCAAATATCTCTGCAACGATGCAAGATATGAAAAAAAACCATAATAGAGCGAAGTTGTAGAGAATTTTCCTCTCTACCAATTACGTTATTCAATTTTCGTGTCAGATGAACCGTTCGTTTGCAATTACAATTATATTACAAACGGCTTTTTTTGGAATTACTGCCGTATTTTTTGTCCGAAAAATTTGAAAATGGGAGGTTCTGGTCTCTGTTAGCCTACAATTATGTCTGTAAAATTTGGTGTTGATCAGTTGAACGGTTCGTCTTAAAAAACGGGGAACACGTTACGGACAGACAGACAGACGGGCAGACAGACACACATACATCCAAAATCGCCGTTATTTTTGCAAATATCTCTGAAACGATACGAAATATGAAAAAAACATAACAGAGCAAAGTTGTAGAGAATTTTCTCATCTACAAATTCGGTTATTCAATTTTTGTGTCAGGTGAATGGTTAAGCCGTTATTTTTATTTAAATTTGGAGCTGTCAAAAAACGATCGCAAAGGCCCATTTTTAATGTTACTACCGTAACCTAAAGTGGGCCAAAAATTGCTGAACAATGTGATCGAAGCAAGCATTCCAAAGGAAAAATATAAGGGAGAAAATGTGTTGATACCCCGCATCAAATGTTTGTAAAGCTTAAGGGACTTAACTAAGGGGTCATCAGTCTCTAAACTTACAAACTACTTATGAACTACCTTATGCTAAAGAAGACACAAACATCCATGCCAGAAGGGGGATTCGAACCCCCGACAGCGGACGGCCGCGCGCACCGCAACACGGCGCTCCAGCAGCGCAGCTAATCCGCCACGGCATGCCCCGCATCCCAATGCTACCAACTGACGTACTGTTTGAATTTAAACGACTGCAATTTCCAGTGCGGTTTCCTTTCGCTATGACCATAAATAAATGACAGGGTCAGTCGTTGAGTCTTTGCGGCGCCAATCAGGAAAATCCCTGCTTCTTTCATGGACAGTTTTATGTTGCCTGCTCTCGCGTCTGAAACCTACAGCTTTATTTATTTACACGCCAGGCAATAAAAAAAATGTCGTGTACCGTAAGGCATTACAATGAAAATACCACATTATTACTACTACTACCACTACTAAAGTCTTGCAATGTACAAAATAGTAAACTTACATTTGTAAGTAATTGCTGTTTATTATGGAGACACAAATCTATGAATAAACTGATCACTTTGAAATATATGTTATTACTGCGAAGAAGACTTATTAACATAAGAAATCAATGTAGTGTTGTTTTAGAGAAAAAATAGGGCAGAACAACCTCTGCCGGAGCAGCTAGTATGGAATAAAAAGGGCTAAGGCTAATTATATCCGGAAAGGCATGATTTCCATTCATAGAGCATTTACTCATGCATTCAGTCACACTTTGTTACAGAGAATGCAGTCTAGTACGCGCTATACCATGCAGCCGCAGTTGCAATATGGTTTGAAAGTGGTTTCCATGTGCCTCGAAACACGCGTATCCATGCCATCTTTGACACACGAGCGCTAAAATCTCAGTACTCCATTGTGTCCACACCTGGAAACAGCTCATATATATATATATATATATGAATTGCTGTTCGTTAGTCTCACTAAAACTCGAGAACGGCTGAACCGATTTGGTTAATTTTAGTCTTGAAATATTCGTGTAAGTCCAGGGAAGGTTTAAACGGTGATAAAATATGGAAAAGTTTTCCGGAAAAAGAGGAAAATCGGGAAAACTGAAACAGCTTTTTCCAGTGAGCTATCAATACCATTCGTCCAATTGCGATAAAATTTTGTACATTTCATGTTGAAAGCAAGAAGAAGGTTCGCATCAAATAAAAATTTGGAAAAGTCGGCTGGAAAGTAGGAAAATTTAGGAAAAACCGAAAGCGATTTTTTTCTATGAATAAAAGTCAGTTGACGCATGGTTATAAGAGCATCACTTGAGTACGGCATTCGCACGACGGAGAGGGGTAATTCTGTTTTTGTTTTGTTCATTGCGGTCTTGGAAAAGTTGTCAATAAAAACAAGTACGGACAGTTTGGAAAGTTGCAAAATTCTAACCAAGTTCGTCTTTGAACGTATTTCTAAATGTGCTCAACGCTATAAGTTTATTGCGATAAAAGTTTGATCGTTTGACGTTCAACGAAAGATTAATGTTCTTATGAACTAAAAATTTGGGATAGTTACCCGGAAAATTTGAAAATTCTCGACAAACTGAAAGACTTTTTTCAAAGGAAAATCAATATCATTCGTCTGATTGCGATAAAATTTTGCATATGTGACGTTCAATGCAAGGGTACCGTTGTTATGAAATAAAAAATTGGAAAATTTTCCCGCAAAATTGGAAAATTCAGATAGATTTTTCAATGAAATATCAATACCATTCATCTGATTGCCATAAAATTTTGCACATTCGCCGTTCAAAGCGAGAGGAAGATTTGAGTGAAGTAAAATTATGGAATCCTTTACCAGAAAAAAGAAAAAAATTGTGGAAAACTAACAGAGCTCTTTTCTTTGGGTTATCAATATCATTCGTACGATTGCAATAAAATTTTGCACATTTGACGTTCAAATAAAGAGTAAATACATAATTCTGTTGGTCTGCCGTTCTATCCACATTTTACAAAAGGGACAATGCATTTTAAAAGTTAATTAGGCCCATAACTTATGAAAAATTATGTAGAAAGATATAAAAAAGCCAAGATCGCTGATCATCGATTTTTATTTACGACGACCGGTTTTGCTGAACTATGTCAGCATCATCTGGTCAAATAAAATATTTTACGAGGCCATAATCTTGTAATAGGTGCACCTATGCACTGTAAATTGTTATATAACAACTGATTGACATTAGAAGATTATGGTCTTGTAAAATATTTTATTTGACCAGATGATGCTAACATAGTTCAGCGAAACCGGTCGTCGTAAATAAAAATCGATGATCAGCGATCTTGGCTTTTTGATATCTTTCTACATTATCATAATTAGATCGCCTCCTAGAACGAAAACCAACTCTTATGAAAAATAGTTAAGACGTCAAGAATAAATAGCTTTTCCAGAATAATTATTGTACGATATTTCACTTTATATAATCCAAATCAACAAAAATCTTGAATTACACACTTTCTAAAATATCTTATCCGGTACTTCAGCGCTAAAGCTAAGTCCACACCACGTTTCATCACAATAAATTCAGTGTTTTATGTGATGATATATAGCCAAATCGGTTCAGCCGTTTTCGAGTCTTAGAGAGACTAACGAACAGCAATTCATTTTTATCTTTGACACGTCATATACGGGTTCAGATCGTGTAAAGCGAACTTTAGTCTTTCAAAGTATATTTCTGAATGCAACCAACACAACAACAAAGTCATTATTTTACATGTTTTAAATCTACATTTTCCTCGCAATTTTTCCATATTTTATCACCATTTAAACCTTCCCAGAACTTTCACGAATGTGACATCAACATTATCCTGGACGTGTGTGCGTGATTTGCCCACTATTTCCACCCACTATCGAGTAGATACTTGGACTGTCTGATGATGCCTTTATAAAGCTACTGGATGTAAGATACATACGATTTAAATTAACCTTTAAATGCACAGCCGCTTACGCCACACTGACAGCGTGGTTCACACAACGAGACTGACTGTCCTGGCAAGCGATCATAAAGCGGTTACAGCATCGATGATTTCAGCCGTAAATAGAAATATTAAAAAAGTGTAGGAAGTTTTTTCTGTTTGGCAAAAGTGAAAAAGCAGATTACAGAGTACTTGACGGCTGGACACAGAAGTTTTATCTCAAGTACAGATCCTGTTGAGGAACAGTGGACAAAGTTCAAAACCTTCGTACAATATGCTTTAGATGACTATGTGCGAAGGAAGATCGTAAGAGATGGAAAAGAGCCAACGTGATACAACAACCGAGTTAGAAAACTGCTACGGAAGCGAAGGGAACTTCACTGCAAGCATAAACATAGCCAAAGCCTTGTAGAGAAACGAAAATCACACGAAGCGGTATGTATCGTGAGGAGGGCTATGTGAGAGGCGTTCAGCGAATTCGAAAGTAAAGTTCTATGTACTGTCTTGGCTGAAAATCATAAGAAATTTTGGTCTTATGTCAAAGCGGTAGGTGGATCAAAACAAAATGCCCATACACTCTGTGACAAAAATGGTACTGAATCAGAGGATGACACTCTAAAGGCTGAAATACTAAATGTATTTTTCCAAAGCTGTTTCACAGAGGACGACTGCACTGTAGTTCCTTCTCTAGATTGTCGCACAAATGACAAAATGGCAGATATCGAAATAAATGACAGAGAGATAGAAAAACAATTAAAATCGTTCAAAAGAGGAAAGGTCGCAGGACCTGATGGGATACCAGTCCGATGTTACACAGATTACGCGAAGGAACTTGCCCCCTTTCTTGTAGTGGTGTACCGCACGTCTCTATAAGAGCGTAGCGTTCCAAAAGATTGGAAAGTGGCGCAGGTCATCTCCGTTTTTAAGAATGGATTGCGAACAGATGTGCAGAACTGTAGGCCTCTATCTCTTACATCGGTCAGATGTATTATGTTCGAGTATAATGACTTTTCTGGAGACTAGAAATCTGCTCTGTAGGAATCAGCATGGGTTTCGAAAAAGGCGATCGTGTGAAACCCAGCTTTCTCTATTCGTCCACGAGATTCAGAGGGCGATAGCACGGATTCTCAGGTAGATGCCGTGTTTCTTGACTTCCGCAAGGCGTTTATACAGTTCCCCACAGTCGTTTAATTTAAAGTAAGGGCATATGGTCTATCAGACCAATTGTGTGATTGGATTGAGGAGTTCCTAGATAACGGAACGCAGTATGCCATTCTCAATCGAGAGAATTCTTCCGAAGTAAGAGAGGTGTCAGGTATGCCACAGGGGAGTGCCATGGGACCGTTGCTATTCACAATATATATAAATGACCTTGCGCATAACATCTGAAGTTCACTGAGGCATGTTGCAGATGATTCTGTAGTATATAGAGAGGTTGTTACTATGGAAAATTGTATTGAAAGGTAGGAGGATCTGCATCGAATAGGCAATGGCAATTGAACCTCAATGTAGACATGTGTTATGAGCTGCGAATAAATAGAAAGAAACATGCTGTATCATTTAGCTACACTATAGCAGGTCAGCAACTGGAAGCAGTTAATTCGATAAATTTTCTGGGAGTATGTATTAGGAGTGATTTAAAATGGAACGACCATATAAAATTAATCGTCAGTATAGCAGATGCCAGACAGATTCATTGGTACAATCCTTAGAAAATGCAGTCCGAAAAAAAGGATAGACTATAGCAGACTTGGTCGCCCACTGCTTGAATACTGCTCACCGGTGTGGGATCCATACCAGGTGGGGTTAATAGAGGAGGTAGGGAAGATCCAACGGAGAGCTGCGCGCTTCGTTACAGGATCATTTAGTAATCGTGAAAGCGTTACGAAGATGATCGATAAACTCCAGTGGAAGACTCTGCAATAGAGACACTCTGAAATTCGGTAGTTCGTAGTTTCGAGAACATATCTTTACGGAGGAGTCTAGCAGTATATTGCTCCTCCTACGTACATCTCGCGAATAGATCATGAGGATAAAATCAGAGAGATTAGAACCCACACAGAGGCATACCGACAATCTTTCCTTCCGCGAACAATACGTGACTGGAATAGGAGGGAGAACCGTTAGTGGTACTCAAGGTAACCTCCGGATAGCGTGAAACAATCAGTGCACTCTTGCGTGTCAGAAGTCTGACTGTCGTCAATCCGAGTGTGTGTTGGTTGACGTTTTAGCGTGTTTCTTGTTCGTATTGCGTGGTTTATGGCTTTGCCATCTACTGAAACTTCTTCGAAGTACAGTATTACTCCATGCAGCGCAGACCTAGCCCTTTCGAAACCGACAATGAGACTTTGGCGCCAAACACTTTCGGCCTGTTGTCGGTACATCAGTCGAAGTCGTGCGTTTAATAGAAAACGAACTGTTGTGTTGCAGCACGGGGCCGGCCGCGGTGGCCGAGGAGACTGAGGCGCTCCAGTCACGGTCTGCACGGTCACTACGGTCGGGGGTTCGAATCCCCCATCGGGCATGGATATTTGTGCCGTCCTTAGTCTTAGTTAGTTCATAAGTAGTTTGTAAGTTTAGGGACTGACGACCCCGTAGTTAAGTCCCATAGACTATACAAACATTTGAACATTTTTTGCAGCGCGGGCTTGGGTAGGACACGGGGAGAGGCAATGGATGTATCGAAGGTTTTCATTTAATGGCTGCAACATCCTGGTTTCAAAAGTCAAAAGCTTTGTCTAATGTGTCTTGAGCGTCTTCTTGTCGTTCGTCTGTGTATTTTCGATTTTCTCCGTGCTCCGCTACATGCATTAAATCATCCAGAGAGAGAGAGGAAAAAAAAAAAAAAAAAAAAAAAAAAAACAAGTATCATTCGAGTGTCGGTAATAATAACGCTGACTACGGGCGTGAAACAAAAAAGTAATGTGACCTCTTTGTAACAAAAGCTTCGCACTTTCCACTCTGCAGAAAATTGATGCTAGTGAGCCACCATCGAAAGTTGTTGCGGATTAAAAAACAATGTTTGTAAAGCTTATTGGACTTAACTGCGGGAGCATCAGTCCCCAAACCTACAAAATAATTGTGAACTACCTTATACTAAAGACAGCACAAACATCCATGCCGAGGGGGGATTCGAACCCCTGGCGGAAAACGGCATCGCGCATCGCAGCATAGCGCCTCAATGCGCTGCGGATTTAAACGTCGGTATGAGTGCGTTTACTGATTGGTAAACGGGTTGTAGCCTTTCTCCGATGCTATTCAATTTGTACATCGAGCAGGCGGTGAAGGAAAGCAAGGAAAAATTTGGAATAGGGATTAAAGTTCAGGGGGAAGAAATAAAAACATTGCGTTTTGCCGATGACATTGTAATTCTGTCAGAGACAGCAAAGGACCTGGAAGAGCAGTTGAATGGAATGGACAGCGTGTTGAAGAGTGCATATAAAATGAACATTAACAAGAGCAAAACAAAAAATGGAATGCGGTCTTAGAAAATCAGGCGATGCTGAAGGAATTAGATTAGGTAACGAAACAATGAAGGTGGTAGATGAGTTTTGTTACTTGGGTAGTAAAATAACATGCGATGGTCGCAGTACAGAGGATATAAAATGCAGAATGGCAATGGGCAGAAAAGCATTTTTGAAAAAGAGAAATTTGCTAACATCGAATATTAACTTAAGGGTAAGGAAGTCTTTTCTGAAGGCATTTGTGTGGAGTGTTGCCTTGTACGGGAGTGAAACATGGACGATAAGCAGTGCGGACAGGAAGAGAATAGAGGCTTTTGAAATGTGGTGTTACAGAAGAATGCTGAAGATTAGGTGGGTAGATCGCATAACTAATGAAGAGGTACTGAACAGAATTGGTGAGAAACGGAATTTCTGGCATACCTTGACTAAAAGAAGGGATCGCTTGGTAGGACACATTCTTAGACATCGGGGAATCGTAAATTTAGCATTGGAGGGAAGTGTGTGGGGTAAAAATCGCAGAGGGAGACCAAGAGATGCGTATAGTAAGCAGATTCAAGTGGATGTGGGTTGCCGTTCTTATAAGGAGATGAAAAGGCTTGCTCAGGATAGAGTAGGGTGGAGAGCTGCATCAAACCAGTCTCCGGACTGAAGACCATAACAACAACAACAACAACAACAAACAAATCTATCAGAAATTTTAACATTTTGTTCCATTCAAGCGTCAAGCAGCGCAATGAAATCTCGAGAAACACTGAGAAAAGGAAAACATCCTCAGTTAGAAGAGGCTTTATTATTATTATTATTATTATTATTATTATTGCATGAACAAATAAGAGCCAAAGGCGAGCCATTTTCAGGCCCTCTACTTCAAAAAGTGATGACTTTTTATGAACAGATTGAAGGAAAGGAGCAAGAATTCCTCGGAAATAATGGCTGGCTGGATCGGTTCGAGAAGCGGCGTGGAATTCGCACGTTTCACGGTCATACTTCGTGGTACTGACGCAATTCGGTGTGTTTCACGCCTGAAAACAGGGGACTTGCGTTTATCCGATATTTTCGTTATCCGAACCGACCGCCGTCCCGATAATATCGGATAACGTTTGTATTTTATAATTTTTTTTAAGAGCGGACACTTATTAAAAGTGGACAGTTTTACACTACTGGCAATTAAAATTGGTACACCAAGAATAAATGCAGATGATAAACGAATATACATTGGACAAATAAATTGTACTAGACCTGACATGTGATTACATTTTCATGCAATTTGGTTGCATAGATTCTGAGAAATCAGTTCCCAGAACAACCACCTCTGGCCGTAATAACGGCCTTGATACGCTTGGGTATTGAGTCAAACAGAGCTTGGATGGCGGGTACAGTTCCAGATTCCCATGCAGCTACAACAAGATACCACAGTTCATCAAGAGTAGAGACTGGCGTATTGTGACGAGCCAGTTGCTCGGCCACCATTGCCCAGACGTTTTCAATTGGTCGGGGATCAGGAGAATGTGCTGGCCAAGGCAGCAGTCGAAAATTTTCCGTATCCAAAAAGGCCCGTACAGAACCTGCAACATTCGGTCGTGCATTATCCTGCTGAAATGTAGGGTTTAGCAGGGATCGAATGAAGGGTAGAGGCACAAGTCGTAATACATCTGAAATGTAACGGTCACTGTTCAATGTGCCGTCGATGCAAACAAGAGGTGACCGAGACTTGTAACTTATGGCACCCCATACCATCACGCCAGGTGATAGGCCAGTATGGCGATGACGAATACACCCATCCAAGATGCGTTCACCACGATGTCGCCAAACACGCATGCGACCATCATGATGCTGTAAACAGAAGCTGCATTCATCAGGAAAAATGACGTTTTGCCATTCGTGCATCCAGATTCGTTACGTACACCATCGCAGGCGCTCCTGTCTGTGATGCACCATCAAGTGTAACCCCATCCATGGTTTCCGAGCCGTGGACTAAGGCGCTCCAGTCACGGTCTGCACGGCCACTACGGTCGGGGGTTCGAATCCCCCCTCGGGCATGGATATTTGTGCCATCCTAGTTCGTAAGTAGTTCATAAGTATAATATTCTTCTCGGGTTTGCTGCCGGATCAAAACGTCATCTTGACACGATATTTCGGCGGTCCACCTGGCCGCCATCCTCAGGTGACAGTGCTGGGACACCGACTCGCCGAGACTGAGTACAAGCCGCGAGCGGCGGCCCCTATATACGCCGCGGAAGGCCGATGGCGCGTGCGCAAAAATTGACAGTTCTGCCCTCTACGTTTCAGCGCCGCCAGTGGTGGAAGCCGGCGTAAACGATAGATCGCTATTCTGCAGAGACCGTTGTTTTTTGATGTCAAATAATAAAGGGTTCCACATTCTACTCAAAGGAAAACCCTTATCTTTGTTTATAATATTGTCAGTAAGACGAATAGCAATCGATTCTTTTAAAATACAGTCCCAATAGCGAGACGCTGAAGCAACCATTTGTGTTTCATCATATTTCATTTTATGTCCCTCAGTAAGACAGTGCTCAGCTACTGCAGATTTCTCTGGTTGAAGCAATCTTGTGTGTCGATGGTGTTCAGTACATCGATCTTGAATTGTGCGAAGCAATCTTGTGTGTCGATGGTGTTCAGTACATCGATCTTGAATTGTGCGAATCGCACAATTCAAGATCGATGTACTGAACACCATCGACATACAAGATTGCTTCAACCAGAGAAATCTGCAGTAGCTGAGCACTGTCTTACTGAGGGACATAAAATGAAATATGATGAAACACAAATGGTTGCTTCAGCGTCTCGCTATTGGGACTGTATTTTAAAAGAATCGATTGCTATTCGTCTTACTGACAATATTATAAACAGAGATAAGGGTTTTCCTTTGAGTAGAATGTGGAACCCTTTATTATTTGACATAAAAAAACAACGGTCTCTGCAGAATAGCGATCTATCGTTTATGCCGGCTTCCACCACTGGCGGCGCTGAAACGTATAGGGCAGAACTGTCAATTTTTGCGCACGCGCCATCGGCCTTCCGCGGCGTATATAGGGGCCGCCGCTCGCGGCTTGTACTCAGTCTCGGCGAGTCGGTGTCCCAGCACTGTCACCTGAGGATGGCGGCCAGGTGGACCGCCGAAATATCGTGTCAAGATGACGTTTTGATCCGGCAGCAAACCCGAGAAGAATATTATGAAGCATTACGCCGGGAAAGCCTACGCAGTCACAGTTCATAAGTAGTTTGTAAGTTTAGGGACTGATGACCCCGTAGTTAAGTTCCATAGACTATTTGAACATGGTTTCCGAGCTGATAGCCCATGCTGCTGCAAACGTCGTCGAACTGTTCGCGCAGATGATTGTTGTGTTGCAAACGTCCCCATCTGTTGACTCAGGGATCGAGACGTGGCTGCACGATCAATTACAGCCATGCGGATAAGATGCCAGTCATCTCGACTGATAGTGATTCGAGGCCGTTGGAATCCAGGACGGTGTTCCGTATTGCCCTCCTGAACCCAGAGATTCTGCTTACAGTCATTGGATCACGACCAACGCGAGCAGCAATGTCGCGATATCACCTTTATCATAGCGGAATCGTGATGGTACGCATTTCTCCTCCATAAATGAGGCATCACAGCAACTTTTCACCAGGCAACACTGGTCAACAGCTGTTTGTGTATGAAAAATCGGTTGGAAACTTTCGTCATGTCAGCACGTTGTAGGTGTCGCCACCGGTGCCAACGTAGTGTGAATGCTCTGAAAAGCTAATCATTTGCATATCACAGCATCTTGTTCGTGTCGGTTAAATTTCGCGTCTGCAGCACGTCATCTTCGTGATGTAGCAATTTTAACGGCCAGGAGTGTATTTTCCCCATCGGTGCCCGTTATTCAGAAGTTTCACTGTACATACATACAAACGCGCATCCGTGTTGATAGGTAGAGGATGATGACCGCGGCCCTTCAGGCCTCTGAACGGGAAATTTCACGTGCAGAAGGGGAGACCAGGGGAATGGCGCCACCTTAAGGGAAACCAGGTTTTTACCCTATTAAAGGTGTGTCTTTTTCGTAAAGAATAATACTGCCCGCTAATAGTACTTTATTATAATTTTTTTCAGACATGCGTTTTGTTAAGTTTTATTGTTGAAAAGTATATTGTGATAGTATACATAGTGGCGCCATTACCCCGAGTTCCAGAGTAATGACGACATACATCTGAAAATCAAGGATAAACCTACACGATGAGTGAGTAGTAGTAACTGTAACAACCGTTGTAATTTATACTTACCACTGTTCTGTATTAGACATTTAGAAGGCTTCAAGTACTTGTCGATCTAAAATTGGAATGAAAATACGTTTTATAATTTAGGTTTGATTAAGACACCGCAAAAGTCAGAAATACATTCTTCAAGTGCCCATTTCTCAAAATGTATTAGTGCGTTACACTTCATTTTGTCTAAATTATCCACCATGGCGTCATTGCCCCAGTTGAAAAATATAGCTAAGAATGTCAATTTAAAGCCAAAGATTTTGGGAAACAATTAGGTTAGAGACAAGAAATGGATTTCACTGTAATTTTTTTTAAAAGTAAACGCCTTTTGCTACTGTATAAGTCGTTGCTTGCAGTGGCCGTATTTATAAGTCACCCATACGTGTTTCGCCTTTGTCTCACGGCATCATCACTTGGGTGTCCTGAAATATTTACATGTTTGTTTACACATAAAGGTTAGGTTTCTTACATGTGTACAAAACATTTCGTTTCTGATTTAAAACAGTTCGTTGTTGCTATAAAATGGTGTACTTACAGCACTTGCTACTCCACGTCAGTCTCTTTCTGGGAACCAGGTCGAATGGTTACACTGTTTTCTGAACCACATTGCAGTTTTCTGGTTCCACTGTCACCTGCTGCCACACTGTGTCCACTGTTGTTTGTTTTGTAGAGTTGCCAACCTTAGCTTATTTGAAATTCAACTGTTTCATTGAAAGTGTGTTGAAGGTATCTTTGTGTGTGTGTGTGTGTGTGTGTGGGGGGGGGGGGGCTTGTGATTATGTGTTGGGATTTGTGTCTATCATATGGTCAATCAGTGAGAACAATGATTGATTGGTCAGGTTTATTTGGTCATTTAGTAGCAACTTCTTCTCAGCTTTTGTATTATATATGTGATAATTTTCTTGTAATGTTAGGAGATGTTTTTCATTATTTATTCTAATTACCTTCATGTCTTTTTCTATTGTGGTGGGTTTGTGTTTATATTCTTTTAGATGTTTTGCAAAAGTGGAGTGGTTTGTTCCGTATTTCCATGCCCTGATGAATTGCTTGTATCGGGTATCGAATGTTCTGCTGGTTTGGATAAATATCTACAGATTACGTTATTGTTCGCGGATGATGCTGTCGTTTATCGGTTAGTGAAGTCAATTGAGCATCAAAAGCAACTGCAAAGCAATGTAGACAAAATTTCTGCATGGTGCGAAAATTGGCAATTGACACTAAATAAAGAAAAGTGTGAAGTAATACAAATGACCACTAAAAGAAATCCGCTGAACTTTAATTACGCGATAAATCAGTCAAACCTTAAGGTCGTAGATTCTACCAAATACCTAGGAGTTACAATTACGAACAACTTTGACGGGAGAGAACACACAGAAAATATTGTGGGGAAGGCGAACGAAAGGTTACGTTTCATCGGCAGAACGCTACGAAGATGCACCAGCTCCACCAAAGAGACTGCCTACATCACACTTGTGCGTCCTCTCCTGGAGTACTGTTGCCCCTTGTGGGACCCTCACCAGGTGGGACTGACGGAAGACATTGAGAAGGTTCAGAGAAGGGCAGCTGGTTTTGTTTTATCACGTTACGGGGGGGGGGGGGGGGGGGAGCGTCACGGAAATGTTGCAAGAATTGGGGTGGAAATCATTAAAGGAAAGACGTTATTCATTGCGGCTTGATCTGTTTGCGAAGTTTCAATCACCGACTTTTAGTTCTGAATGTGAAAATATTTTGCTAGCACCCACCTACTTAGGGAGACATGAAAATCCCAATAAAATAAGAGAAATCAGATCCAAAACGGAACGATTTAGGTGTTCTTTCTTCCCGCGCGCTATTAGAGAATGGAACGGTAGAGAAAAGTTATGAAAGTGGTTAATGAACCCTCTGCCAGGCACTTGAATGTGATTTGCAGAGTATCTATGTAGATGTAGATAAGAATGGCAACTCACATCTATTTGAATCTGCTTACTATATGCGTCTCTTGGTCTCCCTCTGCGATTTTTACGCCACACTGTGTTGAAGAGGACGTATAAAATGAACATTAACAAGAGCAGAACAAAGATAATGGAATGCAGTCTTAGAAAATCGGGCGAAGCAGAAGGAATTAGATTAGGTAACGAAACAATGAAGGTGGTAGATGAGTTTTGTTACTTGGCTAGTAAAATAACAAATGACGGTCGCAGTACAGAGGATATAAAATGCAGAATGGCATTGGGAAGAAAAGCATTTTTGAAAAAGAGAAATTTGTTAACATCGAATATTAATGTAAGTGTAAGGAAGTCTTTTCTGAAGGCATTTGTGTGGAGTGTTGCCTTGTACGGGAGCGAAACATGGAAGATAAACAATGCGGACAGGAAGAGAATAGAGGCTTTTGAAATGTGGTGCTACAGAAGAATGTTGAAGATTAGGTGGCTAGATCGCATAACTAATGAAGAGGTACTGAACAGAATTGGGGAGAAAAGGAATTTTTGGCATACGTTGACTAAAAGAAGGGATCGCTTGGTAGGACACATTCTTTGACATCAAAATATGGCTAAGAACGTCAATTTAAAGCCAAAGATTTTGCGAAACAATTAGGTTAGAGAGAAGAAATGGAGGATAAATATCTACATATTACGTTAATACGAGTATTAAAAAGCACTGACAGCCTATACAGGTATTTATTTCAATAAAATACAGGCTCGAAAATTAGATCCTGTCGCGTCGCAAGTTTAAACATGCGCGCGCCACAGACATCGCCGACGGAGTCGTCATATAGAGGCCCCACATGATAGACAAGTGGAGCAGGTGCGCCCTCTAGAGGAAGTGGATAAACGTTAGACAGTGCCGCGGAGTAGTTCACTTCTGACAGGAGACTCCGACTAGTGACTTGTTTTAGTGCGCCTGTTTGTGGACAGATCCTAGAATTGCAATATCGTTATGTTAAAGTGGCACCTGCCGCCGATGTCAGTGTTAATACCAAGTTAAGTGTTTGTCCAATAAATTATCATCTATTATAAATGCTCCTGAGTTTGCAGAGTTTGAATCGGCCCTACTCCCACGTCCTCGGCCCCAGTCAGTTGCTCCGTTACGAGAGCGAGTCCGTAACTGCGGATGGCAACGCGGAGGAACACAACAGATCCAAAACGTCGAAACTGCCAATTTCTTTCAAATGTTTGTATAGGTTATGGGACTTAACTACGGGGTCCCCCCAGGGGGCCCACAGTTCTTTTGTGGGTACGTGTGTGGCGCGCACGGGGCCCCGAGCCGGAGCAGCCTTTCTTCTGCCCCAGGCTGCTTCACTTTCCCTCCCGGTTTATGCCTTCGCCCGGAGACGGGCATATTTTGTGAGATACGGTGGTTCTTGTTGTGGTTTTTCTTCCTTCGTTCCTTCCTTTCTTACCCTTCGTTTTCTTTCTCTCCTTGAACTCTCCTAGCCTTCTTCTCCTCATTAGTCTCCGCCTCGGCGTTTGAGACACTTCTTTTCTTTCCTTCTTTCTCTTCCTTTCCTATCCTCTTCTTCTTTCCTCCCTGTGCGTGTCTGAAGGCCGACCCACGCATTATCGTGCGTAGCAGGTGACGGGGTAACGCGTAATTCCCCGCCCCGGGTAGACAAGTAAGGCACGTACGTACCCCCTGGTAAAGGCCAGGCCCAGGGAGGGGTGATTACCCGAGCTGGTACCTTCCGAACGTGCCGATTGGTCCCTCCGTCAGTTCTCGGGAGGTGTGACCTGAGGTGTGAACAATCACCTAAGGCGGGTAAGCCCTCGGAGAGGGCCCTCACTAGGAAGGAGCGCGCCATCGGAGACGCCGGTAATCACGGGGGACACTTCCGCGATGACTTCCTTATCTTCTTTCGTGACGTTGACCCATAAACGTAAGTTAGACTCGCCTCAGCCTAAAAAGACTCTGCCTAATGTACCTAAATTTCTGGTTGTCTCTCGCACCGACGGAAAGGATTTCAATTCTGTCAATCCTTTCGTTATACAGAAAGGTGTAGATGCAATTGCTGGCCCTGTTAAAACCTGTTCACGTCAGCGCAATGGCACATTGTTGCTGGAAGTGGAAAGTGCCTTCCAAGCCCAAAAACTGATACGTACTACGTTGTTGCACACTTTCCCAGTTAAGGTCGAAGCGCACCGCACACTCAACTCGTCACGGGGGGGTAGTCTTCACGAGATCCCTTGACGGGTTGTCTGATGAAGATATCCAATCGTATATGTCCGATCAGGGTGTGACAGCCGTCCACAGGGTCATGAAAAAGGTCGATAACCATCTGACACCGACTCGTACTGTGTTTTTGACGTTTGACAAAGTTGACCTCCCGTCGAAGGTCAAAGCAGGGTATGAAGTCATCTCCGTCCGCCCTTATGTACCTAACCCAACGCGCTGTTTCCAATGCCACAGGTACAACCATACCCGTGAACATTGCCCAAATGCAGCAAAGTGTGTCACTTGTGGTAGGGACGCCCATGAGGGGGATTGCCCACCTCCGTCCCCTCACTGCCTAAACTGCAACGGTGACCATGCGGCTTCCTCTCGCGACTGCCCTGTATACAGGGATGAGAAGGTAATCCAGCAAATTCGGGTTACGGAGAAGGTATCGACATCTGCCGCTCGTAAGTTGTTGGCGAGTCGAAAGCCCACTGTCCTCCCAGCGGGTACATACAGTAAGGTACTCACCTCAACTCGACCTACCAAGGATTCCAGTACCCAGACATGTGACTTCACTTTCGCTGACACAGTTGTGCGATCCGCCAGCCCGAAGATTGCCCGTTCCACGTCCCCGCTCCCTCTTGCTGCTTCTAGGGTACAGTCTTCGTCAAACTCTAGTAAACCGCGGGCACCTAAACAAGATGCCCGGACCTTGAAAAAGGAACCCGTCCGTGAGGATTTTCTGCGTTCTCAGGCTTCCCAACCGTCAACTGCCTCTTCCCGCCGTCACTCTTCCAGAAGAGCTGACAAGAAAAAGAGTTCCTCTCCTTCCCCGCCGAGGCGTGACCCATCTGTCACGCCGTCCAACAGTTGCCGGCCTCGGCCGTCTTCTGTTTCACCGGGACGCTTCGTTTGCCGGGCGCCCGGCCCTTTACCGGCAGTGGAAACTGCCCCTCCTGATAAACTCAGGGAGGTGGCAGGCGCGTCGGTCGAACCAATGGAACATGACCCTTTGCCCCCAGACAGCGATAGCAGTGCTCCCTCGAAATCCGGTCCTCAGCGGCCGTCGAGGTGACCCCGCTCGCTACTTGGTTTTTATCCTTATTTCTTCTCTCATTTTTATCATGGCGCTCCTTCAATGGAACATTCGCGGCATTCGTTCCAATCGGGAGGAGTTAAAACTACTCCTTCGATTGCACTGCCCGCTTCTAGTCTGCCTCCAGGAAACTAAGTTGCGTCCACGTGATCGTGCAGACTTTCCACACTACACCTCTGTGCGGTTCGACCTGCCACCCGTGGAAGGTGTCCCAGCCCATGGAGGGGTTCTGATGCTCCTTCGAGACGACGTCTATTTCCATCCCATTTCCTTGCACACTCACCTACAGGCAGTTGCCGTCCGCATCACCTTATCCACATTTACCTTCTCCCTCTGTAATATATATTCGCCATCGTCATCTGCCCTTACTAGGGCAGATGTGCTAAACCTTGTTGACCAGCTCCCTTCACCTTTCGTGTTGGTAGGCGACTTTAATGCCCACCACCCCCTATGGGGCTCTCCGGCACCTTGTCCGAGAGGCTCCCTTTTGGTGGACCTTCTCCACCACCTCGATCTTGTCTGCCTCAACACCGGTGCACCGACCTTCCTTTCTGACACAACACACACTTATTCCCATATAGACCTCGCAATATGCACTCCTCAGCTTGCCGGTCGGTTTGAGTGGTATGCACTTTCTGACACGTACTCGAGTGACCATTTCCCTTGTATCATCCACTTCCTACATCATTCCCCATCTCCACGTCCCACCAGTTGGAACATTTCTAAAGCCGACTGGGGGCTTTATTCTTCCATGGCTGTTTTTCACAATCAGAATTTTCCCAACTGTGACAGTCAGGTCGAATACCTCACAGAGGTTATTCTCACTGCTGCTGAACGTTCCATACCTCGTACATCCTCTTCTCCACGTCGTGTCCAGGTCCCTTGGTGGACTGCAGCCTGCCGCGACGCGCTTAGAGCCCGGCGCCGTGCTTTACGCACCTTCCGCCGCCACCCAACGTTGGAGAATTGCATCAATTACAAACGTATGAGAGCGCAGTGCCATCGTATCATAAACGACAGCAAGAAAGCTTGCTGGACTGCTTTTACTAGTTCTTTTAACCGTTTTACTCCCTCCACGGTTGTCTGGGGTGGCCTACGCCGTTTGTCCGGCATCAAGGTCCACTCCCCGATTCCTGGCCTGACCGTGGAGAACGCAGTCCTCGTGGACCCAGCTGATGTTTCAAACGCATTGGGTCGTTTCTTT
The DNA here is from genome assembly GCA_026315105.1 of Locusta migratoria. Classification (NCBI taxonomy): domain Eukaryota; kingdom Metazoa; phylum Arthropoda; class Insecta; order Orthoptera; family Acrididae; genus Locusta; species Locusta migratoria. The sequence continues at coordinate 330,138,378 of CM048750.1, forward strand.
GCGGAGGTTTCGAGCTCTGCCCATTACCACCCTGCCTTTCTCCCTCGCAAACAGGTAGAGGAGGCACGGCCGCCTTCTTTCCGCTCTTTTAATCGTGAAAATTATAACGTCGCCTTCACCATGCAGGAGCTAGATCGTGCTCTCGCCCTGTCCCGGTCTTCTGCTCCCGGGCCCGATTCCATTCATATTGAGATGCTGAAGAACCTCTCTCCTGCGGGCAAGTGCTTTCTTCTTAGTACCTACAATCGCATATGGACTGAAGGTCATGTTCCCACAAGTTGGCGTGAAGCCATTGTTGTCCCCATCCCCAAACCAGGGAAGGACAAACACCTTCCTTCCAGTTATCGCCCCATTTCTCTGACGAGCTGCGTCTGTAAGGTGATGGAACGCATGGTTAACGCTCGGTTGGTCTGGCTCCTCGAATCTCGCCGCCTCCTGACTAATATCCAATGCGGTTTTCGTCGACACCGCTCTGCTGCTGACCACCTCGTTACGTTGTCGACCTTCATTATGAACAACTTTCTAAAGAAGCGTCAAACAGTAGCAGTGTTCTTCGACTTGGAGAAGGCATACGATACCTGTTGGAGAGCGGGCATTCTCCGCACATTGCACACATGGGGCCTTCGGGGCCGCCTTCCTCTTTTCATTCAAGCGTTTTTGGCGGATCGCAAGTTCCGGGTACGGGTGGGCTCTGTTTTGTCAGATACCTTTTGCCAGGAGAATGGGGTACCACAGGGCTCCGTCTTGAGTGTGGCGCTCTTTGCCATTGCAATCAATCCGATCGTAGATTGCCTTTCAGCCGACGTCTCCGGATCTCTTTTTGTTGACGATTTCGCAATTTATTGTAGCGCCCAGCGGACGTGTCTCTTGGAGCGTTCTCTCCAACGCTGTCTTGACCGTCTATATTCCTGGAGCATCGCAAACGGCTTCCGATTCTCCACTGAGAAAACTGTGTGTATCAATTTCTGGAGATACAAGGAATTTCTTCCACCTTCTCTACGTCTCGGCCCTGTTGCTCTCCCTTTCGTGGAGACTACAAAATTCTTGGGACTCATGTTGGATCGGAAACTTTGCTGGTCCACACATGTGTCCTACCTGGCTGCCCGTTGTGCCCGATCCCTTAACATTCTTCGTGTCCTCACTGGCACGTCATGGGGAGCGGATCGTACCGTCCTGCTTCACCTTTACCAGGCCATTGTTCAGTCGAAGCTCGACTATGGGAGCCTTGTATACTCTTCAGCACGGCCGTCGATTCTCCGCCGTCTCAACTCTATCCACCATCGTGGATTACGTCTGGCGACCGGTGCATTTTATACCAGCCCTGTTGAAAGTCTGTATGCCGAGGCTGCTGTATTACCCTTGACCAATCGACGTGACATACTCTTGTGTCGGTACGCATGCCGCCTACGGTAGATGCCCAACCATCCATCTTACAGATTATTTTTTTGACGACTCACTCGATCGCCAATATCAGTTGTCTGCGATTGCCTTGCTTCCACCGGGAGTTCGGTTTCGCCGCCTGCTACAGCGGCTCGATTTTACCCTTCCTTCCACCCTTCGGTTGAGCGAAAGCCCATTGCCACCGTGGCATCAGGCCCAGGTTCACACACACCTCGAACTTAGTTCGCTCCCCAAGGAGAGCACTCCGGATTTGGTATTCCGCTCGAGGCTTGTCGAACTCCGTTCGCGGTTCGATAATGCCGTATTTATTTACACTGATGGTTCCAAGAGCACTGCCGGTGTCGGATCTGCCTTCGTCGTCGGGGACAACCGTTTCCAATACAAGCTCCCTGACCGGTGCTCAAACTTCACGGCTGAGCTTTTCGCCCTCCACCAGGCCGTTTTGTATACCTGCCGCCACCGCCAACCTTTCTATGCCATATGTTCTGACTCCCTTAGTGCCCTGCAGAGTCTTAAGGACCCTTTCTCGAACCATCCTCTCGTGTATCGGATCCAACGCTCCCTCCAGTTGCTGGCGGATGACAGCTGTCACGTTTCTTTCCTGTGGGTCCCTGGCCATGTGGGTGTGCCCGGGAATGAGGTCGCCGACACAGCAGCCAAGGCAGCAGCTCTTTTGCCTCGCATGGCTACCTTTTACGTCCCATCGGACGATGTTCAACGGGCTCTTCGCCGGAGTATCGTGTCGCAATGGCACAGTGTGTGGCTTTCACTGTACAACAATAAATTGCGAACTGTCAAACCGATCCCGACCGCTTGGAGGACATCCTCACGCCCCTCTCGGCGGGAGGAGGTCATCCTGGCTCGGTTGCGGATCGGTCATTGCCGTTTCAGCCACCGTCAGTTGCTATCCGCCGGACCTGCACCGCTATGCTCCTGCGGTGAACTGCTGACAGTGCGACATGTTTTACTGACTTGTGTTAATTTTAATCATCTCCGTGTAGCCCTTCACTTTCCGTCTACTCTGGAGGAAATTTTAGCTGATGACACACGAGCAGCTGCTCGAGTTTTGCGTTTTATCAACTTGGCCAACTTATCCAAGGATATTTAACTCTTTTAATTGTCTTTCATCTTTCGTTTTTAGCCTCTTGTTGATGTTCTGACAGTCTACATTTTTTTTAGATCATAGCGAATCTATGTTCTTGGCTGGGCGCTAATGACCATAGAAGTTGTGCGCCCTAAAACCACAAAAAAAAAAAAAAAACTACGGGGTCATCAGTCCCTAAACTTACAAACTACTTATCAGCTACCTTATTCTAAGGACGGCACAAATATCCATGCCCGAGGGGGGATTCGAACCCCCAACCGTAGTGGCCGTGCAAACCGTGACTGGAGCGCCTCAGTTCCCTCGGCCACCGCGGCCGGCAATTTGTGTCAATCATATGGTCAATCCGTGAGAACAATGATTGGTCAGGTTTATTTGGTCCTTTTCTCAGCTTTTGTTTTATATATATGTGATAATTTACTTGTAATTTTAAGAAATGTTTTTCATTATTTATTCTAATTTCCTTCATGTCTTTTTCTATTGTGGTGGGTTTGATGTGATGTTCTGCAAAAGTGGAGTGGTTTGTTCCGTATTTGCATGCCCTGATGTGTTCCTTGTATCGGGTATCGAATGTTCTGCTGGTTTGGATAAATATCTACAGATTACGTTAATACGAGTATTAAAAAGCACTGACAGCCTTTAGAGGTACTTATTTCAATAAAATACAGGCTCGAAAATTACATACAAAACGTCGAAACAAATAATTTCTTCCACACGATTAATACCTGTCAACAATCACGGACGGCGACCAGAGGAATTAGTTCCGCGGTAGGTAACGGAGATAGAACACTGGCAAGATGGTGAACGCGCTTATCCCGTTCTTCACGAGTAAAAACCTCAACGCGAAGACGAAATACCAGCTTTATCGTTCGACGGTACAACCAAAGCTGCTCTACGGCTGTGCAGCATGGGGTGTCACTTGCGATACAAATATCAAATCTCTCCAACCGATACAAAATAGATGCCTCCGATGGACATTAGGAGCGCCCAGATGGACGAGAACAAGAGAAATTAATGCTACATTGCAAGAGCGCCATCTGAAGGATAAGATCGAAGACTATGCCACAAAACTATTTGCTAAGGTCGACTCACTTCGGGATGAAGTACAGCAACTCCGCCTGGTGCGGACAATACGCCCGCAACGTTGGCATAAATATAAGGTACCCCGCTCACTAGAACGCTGGCACCCACCTTGAAAATATACGCTTTAAACAACACACCATCGGCCTCCGAAACACAACGATCGAGCAATATCTCACATAAAGCCTACAAGCCACCACCTGAGAAATGCAATAAATCATCCCCATTGAGGAACTAAGGAGCCGACCGCGGTGGCCGAGGGGACTGAGGCGCTTCAGTCACGGTCTGCACGGCCACTGCGGTCGGGGGTTCGAATCCCCCCTCGGGCATGGATATTTGTGCCGTCCAAATGTTCAAATGTTTGTACAGCTTATGGGACTTAACTACGGGGTCATCAGTCCCTAAACTTACAAACTTATTTGTGCCGTCCTAGTTCGTAAGTAGTTCATAAGTAGTTTGTAAGTTTAGGAACTGATGAACCCGTTGTTAAGTCCCATAAGATTTACAAACATTTGAACATTTTTGAACTAAGGATCCAAAGTGCGCCCTAGTTTCCTCTCAAAGTGCAAATAAATAATAAATAAAGCGGCATTCCAATGCTTACCTTTCACACACCAAGAAAAACCTCCCAAAGGGAGTCAGTCTTGCGACACCATGTGAAAAAAAAAAAAAAAGAAAGATACTGGCAAGCGTACTCGTACTGCCAACTGTTCGTCATGAAACTGGGGTGGCGCGATTACCCAGGGTGGCGCCGTTTCCCTGGTCTCCGCTACTGTGCGGCGGTCGGCGCGACGAGGAAGGGTCTTTGGTGTGTTGGTGCGCATGAGCCGCTGGCAGCGGCGGCGGCGGCGGCGGCGGCTGTGCGGCGGAGTGACGTCGCGTGGCTCAGTCCGCCGCGCGCGCCGCCGACGCCGCACAGTATACAGCCAGCCAGCACAGCGCCGCGCTATCGACCGCCATGGACACGCCGGGGCCCACCATCGCGCAGCTGCTCGCCGCCTCGCACCCCGACAAGGTGAGCGCCGATAGCCCCGGCAGCCGGCCAACAGCCAGCCCAGCCAAAAAGATAGCAGCACTGGTACAAGCGAACGCTTCTCCGCCGCTGACACTTCATAAAGGAATGCTTTGGTGAGGCGAGTGTCAACAGCTGTAATATATTTCGTAAAATGCATTTTTAAAAACCGTCAGCTGTTTATTCAAAACCTTATACATCTACCAGAACAAAACGAGCTGCCCTTCTCTGAACCTTCTCAATGTCTTCCGTCAATCCCACCTGGTGAGGGTGCAAGGTGCAACAGTACTCCAGGAGAGGACGCACAAGTGTCATGTAGGCAGTCTCTTTGGTGGAGCTGGTGCATCTTCGTAGCGTTCTGCCGATGAAACGTAACCTTTGGTTCGCCTTCCCCACAATATTTTCTGTGTGTTCTCTCCAGTCAAAGTTGTTCGTAATTGTAATTCTTAGGTATTTGGTAGAATCTACGACCTTAAGGTTTGACTGATTTATCGCGTAATTAAAGTTCAGCGGATTTCTTTTAGTGGTCATTTGTATTATTTCACACTTTTCTTTATTTAGTGTCAATTGCCAATTTCGGTCATATGCCATCTTCATGGATAAAAAGGTGTCAAAACAGAATGGTAAAATGCATCAAATAAAATACATCCAACTGAGACAAACATGAATAAAAGAGTAAAAATTACAGCGGTCATCTTAGATAAAACCTATCAGTCAAACATAACATCACCTTTTATGTTATGTTTGACTGATAGGTTTTATCTAAGTGACCCCTGTAATTTTTACACAGGCGAGAGTACATTGAAGATTTATCACAGACGATTCAACTTAGTTCATTAAATGTCAAAGAAGAAGAAAATATCCATCAATAATGCAATATTGATGAAACTGAAAGCAAGGCATATAGATAGAAATATTACAACAACAGGCATTGTAATAGTCTGGTCTTGTGGTTAGGTGTATTAGGTTAATATACACTACCGTTTACTCATGTTTGTCTCAGTTGGATGTATTTTATTTGATGCATTTTACCATCCTGTTTTAACACCTTTTTATCCATGAAGATGGCATATGACCGAAACTGGTAGATCTATAAGGTTTTGAATAAACAGCTGATCGTTTTTAAAAATGCATTTTATGAAACTTCCTAAAGGGCCCTTTCTCGTATTTCTTACCTCTAGCAGTAAAAACGGAACCCTTTAGAAGAAATCGTTTTCTTTCGCGACCAAAATAGTTTTATTTTCTGTCAATTTCTTTCTTTCTTTTTTTTTTTTTTTTTTTTTTTTAGTGATTTTCGGAGTTGTTTTTTAATCAGCTTTGGCGCTTCTTTTTGCCGCCTCAGCATTTTTTTTTTGCCTTTAGTGTTATTTACTAGCGAAATTCGGCGTTGTTTCGTTGACAAATACGGTATTATGTCGTTATCAAATCTGCAGTTGTTTCTTTGCCAAATTTGTCGTTGTTTATTAGTTAAAGCTTATGTTTCTGTTATTTGTAGCCAGTTATGTGTAATGTTTCTTTTGAAAATTCATTGTAGTGTTTCTCCCAATTTCATCATTACTTCTTGGCGATTACGATACTAATTTCTCCGTATTTGGTGCAATTTTTGTCGAAATTCTATCTTTCGTTGTTTTTGCTGTTATGTTTCTTTCAATATTTATGTTTTTATTTTCCCTTTTTTCCGTGTTCTTGGCCAAGTTCCATGGTTTTTGTGCCACATTTTTTTTGGAGCTGTTGGCTGTTTTGCCAAATTCGGCTTAATGTGCATAAAGTGTAATTTTTACTAACTTTGGTACTTTTCCCTATTTTCAAGCGTTAAGTGCCAATTTTTTTTTTTTTTTGCCGGTTCCTATACTGTTCTGATGTCACATCATAGTTCATTATTCGGGCGATGAATTGTCATTTTAGGTTCGTGCTAGAAACTCAAAACTTCAGGAAGAAAATGTAAGAATGTAATTTCGACATTCAATAATCACCAGTTACGAACATTAGCATATTTGCCTTCTCGAATTTATAACATTTCTTATATACAAAAATTTTCAATTTTGATTTCCTTCATAAAAATAACCAATTATCTAAACTTTGCTAAAAATCGTCAATGTCGCGTCGTTTTTCGCGTTATTGTTTGCTTGATTCTGTGTTCCTATTCATCATATCACTTTTTTGTCCACCTGTTTGTCCTTCTATTAAGAATCGTTTACTCTGCACCGGTAAACATATCGTATTGAAATTTATTTCACGTACTGAGGTCTACAGACCCTATCACGGGTAAAATTTTTTATAACCTCGCAGTTTGGTCCGATAGATTTACAAACATTTGAACATTTGACTTTGAAATTTGTCAAGGGGCAAGGTTTTTTCGGCGGGAATAGCCGTGCGCTTTAAGGCGCCTTACTGCGGGGTGAGCGGCTGCTCCTGGTCGGAGCTTCAAGTCATCCATCGGGCATGGCTGTGTGCTTGTCCTTAATATCATCCTGTTTAAGTAGTTTGTAAGACTCTAGGGACTGATGACCACTGCAGTTTGGTCTCATAGTTTTACAAACCTTTGAACATTTTTGGAGCAAATGTTTCATAGTAAAAATAAACGAATAAATCCGAAAATTGTCAACCTGATACTTTATCATATAAACCAATCTTACTTTTATAGTTACAAACTTCCATTCTATTCGCTATCTGTCAAAAACATCAGGTGTTACTGTAAGAATTTTAACCTGGTTTTCAGTAATTGTGAGCCACGAGAAATTGTGTTTAATATTCAAATACCTAGTGCTAATTAGTTGGCCGCGGCGGATTAGCCGTGCGAACTAAAGCGCCGTGTTGCGGTGTACTCGGCCGTTCGCCGTCGGAAGTTAGTCCCCCTAGGGCATGGGTGTTTGTATTGACCTTAGGTTAGTTTACCTTAGTTTACGTAGTTTGTAAGCTCCGGACTAATAGCCTAGAAGTTGAGTCCGATAGGTTTACAAACATTTGAATTTTTTCTAATTAGTTGAGCTAAAATAAAATGAAGCACTTGCCGCTATGAAAACGGTAACTTTTCAGTCTACAGATGATGGGCTTCAAGTCGCCAGATTCGTGCAACAAGCATGCTCATTCTACATACAAACATCCCGTGACAGTGTATACCTGCGACACGTAAGGCAGAAGCAATGTTTCAGAGCAAAGTAATACCGGTACCTATTGCAGGATTGCACTTTGGTATTGCACTTATTTGGTATAAAGTTCTGATGTCCCATAAAATATACATCGATGTGTTCCTCAGAATAATTCAGTCTCGTAACAACAACAACAACAACAACAACAACAACAACAAGCCTATGTTTTCTTCTCTGGCGCCGGCCGCAGTGGCCGAGGGGACTGAGGCGCTCCAGTCACGGTCTGCACGGCCATTACGGTCGGGGGTTCGAATCCCCCTTCGGGCATGGATATTTGTGCCGTCCTTAGTATAAGCTAGTTCATAAGTAGTTTGTAAGTTTAGGGACTGATGACCACGTAGTTAAGTCCCATAAGCTATACAAACATTTGAACATTTTTTTCTTCTCTGGAGACTTCCGTCTAATCTTAAGACTAATCACAAGTGTGATGAGAGCAGTCGAAGCTTTGGTCTTATAATCGATAACTCATTTCTCGGTTTTTGGACTGCCTATCGGAAGTATTCTCCAACTACTCTTCCAAGTCGGGAACCATTTCTGCAATTCTTTTGTAATTTTCGTATTCTATTTCATCCATGGAAATGACTGAGAAACAAATATATGAAAAATGACCAGATATAACTAAGGAGATTAGAATGAAGGGAACAGGCATTGGTTGAAGCTAGAGAGACCATGAGTTTGTGCCCAAAACAAAGATTTCTCGTTTAAAACCGTGTGTGAGTATTGTGTTCTTTACTTAACGCAACTGACAGTCACATTGGAGTATATACTTACATATGACGTACATTTCAACGACTAAATCTCCTGTACACACAAACTATGCCAATATTTTGGTAGATTGTAACCTCCTTGGATATAACTAAAACATAGTCCTCTCTGACAAAAAGGAAAAGCAATCAACAATCCGAAGATTCGTTTGAACACCACAGTGCTTTACTAGGCATGGTTCTGTTTGGAGGTGGTATGCCGTTGCCTTCCTCCGACCTTCGAACTGACTTACCCAGCCAGTTATACGGGGACCTACAGTTTAACGTGGGTTCCGAACCACGGTGCTACTCGGTATTTTTCACATGAGCAATACTGCTAGAGGTGAAAGAAGTGGCAAGTGACAGATAAAAATCCTAGGACCTGGCGGGGATCATATGAAACATTAAACGTCTCTGGTGATCATAACTCGAAATTGATCTATATTACAGAAATCACTGAGCTTTATAGTACCTGGATGTTTATATATCTTCGCATTCCAGCATATTTGTTCATATTTCGTTTCTTGACTAATTCAAATATGACTGCTATGAAGTAATAGACGAAAACGTATATACGTTTCCGTTACGCTTCATATCAGCCTATTACATCACATATAGATATAAATTTCAAATCAAGAGTTAAGCAAGCAATTTTTATCACGTACTCTGTTTGAAAATCGTTTGCCAAATTAAAACATTGCGGGCAATACGAAATCGTGTGCAAAACATATGAAAATTCAGGCACGCTGCAGTTCTATGCTCAAACTCCAGACTTATACATCCAGATTGTATAGGGAGCATTGTAACTCTATAAACATCTTTGGCGGAATTGTTAAACATTAAGTAAATTATTAAAAAATTATATAAAGTTTAACACCATAGCCGTCAAGCTATAGAAAACTTGCATCAAAAATATATATAATTGGGAAATTCATGAATAATTTATTAAATGTATTATAACAGTAACACCAGATGTCATACAGGGTGTTACAAAAAGTTACGGCCTAACGTTCAGGAGACATTCCTCACACACAAAGAAAGAAAATATGTTATGTGTACATGTGTCCAGAAACGCTTAATTTCCATGTTAGATCACTGAAATGAGGAGTGACACATTGTTGGATGAATCATTCGCAGAAGTGTACCCATGAAGGCCAATCAGATGCTGATAGTGCCTGCACACGCTGTACATGGTACGGAAACAACTGGTTCTCCCATAGCACTCTCCATACAGTGACGTGGTCAACGTTACCTTGTACAGCAGCAACGTCTCTGACGCTGACATTAGGGTTATCGTCAACTGCACGAAGAATTGCCTCGTCCATTGCAGGTGTCCTCGTCGTTCTAGGTCTTCCCCAGTCGCGAGTCATAGGCTAGAATGCCATTGACCCACGCTAATCCATACATCAAATGGGCGTCTGCCAACTCCACATTTGTAAACATTGCACCGACTGCAAAACAACATTCGTGATGAAATCTAACCAGTTGATGTTACGTACTGATGTGCCTGATGCTAGTACTGTAGAGCAATGAGTCGCATGTCAACACAAGCACTGAAGTCAACATTACCTTCCTTCAATTGGGCCAACTGGCGATGAATCGAGGAAGTACAGTACATACTAACGAAACAGTTGGGTATTTTGACAATTGTCTGCACGAATTATTTAAATTTACATTTAAAGAGAAATACTAAAATGAGCTCTAATATGGTAATTAAGCGTTTCCGGACACAAGTCCACATAACATATTTTCTTTCTTTGTGTGTGAGGAATGTTTCCTGAAAGTTTGGCCGTACCTTTTTGTAACACCCTGTATATGAACGTCAGAACATCGTAGACGTAACTAAAATTTTAGTATGTAATTTCGTCACTTAAGATTTGTAATAATATGTGAAATTAAAGTACAGGGTATTTCAAAAACAATATACGTATTTAAAATGCATATATTTATTAAATTTTCCGACTTACGAATATGAAACTTTACACACATAATTAAAAATCTGTCAAGTTCAGATTACAGATGTTCAACATGTCCTCCATCAGCGACGCGAACAATATCGCATCGTTATTCAAATTCCTGCCATACTCGGGCAAGCATGTCCTTCGTCAGTGATGTTATGGCAGTACAGTACGGGTCCAGTTCTTCCGCTCTTCCAACTTCTGTGGGAGTGGTGGCACAAAAACATTGTCTTTAACGGTACCCCACATGAAGGAGCCATAGCGTGTCAAATCCGGTGACCGTGGAGCCCAGCTGAGACACGCTAAGTCGCCCGCTCCTTGGCGACCAATCCAATGGTTCGGTAGAGTTTCATTCAAATATTCACTTACTTGGCGACTCCAGTGAAGAGGTGCCGCGTCTAGTTGCAAAATGAAGTTGTCTTCGTGTAGCCTCGGAAACAACCATTTTTGTAACATAGAGAGATACTGCTGACAGTTAACCGTGTTTACATCAAAGATGAATGGGCCATAAACAGATTATGGGGATGTTGTTGTTGTTATGGTCTTCAGCCCGGATACTGGTTTGATGCAGCTCTCCACCCTACTCTATTCTGAGCAAGCCTTTTCATCTCCTCATAAGAACGGCAACCCACATCCACTTGAATCTGCTTACTATACACGTCTCTTGGTCTCCCTCTGCGATTTTTACCCCACACATTTCCCTCCAATTCTAAATTTACGATTCCTTGATGTCTAAGAATGTGTCCTACCAAGCGATCCCTTCTTTTAGTCAACGTATGCCAAAAATTCCTTTTCTCGCCTATTCTGTTCAGTACCTCTTCATTAGTTCTGCGATCTACCCACCTAATCTTCAGCATTCTTCTGTAGCACCACATTTCAAAAGCCTCTATTCTCTTCCTGTCCGCACTGCTTATCGTCCATGTTTCACTCCCGTACAAGACAACACTCCACACAAATGCCTTCAGAAAAGACTTCCTTTCACGTAAATTAATATTCGAAGTTAGCAAATTTCTGTTTTTCAAAAATGCTTTTCTTCCCATTGCCATTCTGCTTTTTAATCCTCTGTACTGCGACCATCGCATGTTATTTTACTACCCAAGTAACAAAACTCATCTACCACCTTCATTGTTTCGTTACCTAATGTAATTCCTTCAGCATCGCTTGATTTTCTAAGACCGCGTTCCATTATTTTTGTTTTGCTCTTGTTAATGTTCATTTTATACGCTCTCTTCAACACAGTGTCTCGCACAAAATCAATACCTCCTATAGAAGGATGTTGACAAAACATATATTTTTCGGAGTATCTTCCTCTCGAACGCACAGATGGCTGCTTCAGTTGTTGCTAAAGTTGCCCGGGTTTCACAACCATATAACACTACCGGTCGTATTAGTGTCATGTAAAACCGAATCTTGTTTTTCTGTGATATTAGCCCAGATCTGAAAAGGTTGTTTAGGCTGAATTTCATGTTTGCTGGTCAATATGGATCCCGGGTACTTTGTCACTCGTTCGAAAGCATTACCGTCAAAAATAATGGACGGAGGAAGAACTTTATGTCGTGAGACAATGAAATATTTTCTCTCGATCACTACGAGCCCTATTTGTTTCGCGTTGCGAAGGAATCGTGAGGTGTTCGCACTTACTTGCTCCTGGGTGTCGCTAAGAATTACAACATTGTCAGCAAAGGCCAGGATTGTGTCTGCTCCCACCATATCCATTTCTCTGTGTCGAACAGTATCACGGCTCACCCTTTCCAAGGCCAAGTTGAATCTTATTGGCGCCAGTGGGTTTTCTTGTCGCAGTCCAGTCTTAATACCGAGTGGTGATGATGGTTGTCGAACCTCACTTAGCAAGTTGACTGGAAGTAGCAAGTTTCTAATAGTCTGATGTATTTTGGTGGAATGTCGAGCTCTTCTAGCGTTTTCCATAGCATGGAGCGGTCAATGCTGCCGTACGGTTGTCTAAAATCAATGAAGATGAGGTGTAGTTCCCGACCAAACTCTTGATGATTTCTTAAATGTTAAAATCTTCGGACTTCATGTTAGTTCGCTTTCTGGTCGCGGACGACACTGAAACCGTTATCAATACATCTACTATCCCACAGGTGACATCTACCGTCATTAAATTAAAATCGACGTCGTCTTTGCAGGTGGACTTTTCTTTCGGCAGTGTATAATGCATTGGGAACGGGACGGGGAAAGTCAAACAAGTTAGAATGGCATAACGTTCATTTTATTATTAACCACCTCTTACACAATTTCTTCAATATGAGCTACAAGAACAGAGTACAGTGCCACATTTGGAAGTTTATCACTTAGTTCATAAAACCTTCCATTTTTGCATAATTTTCTTTCTTTTTTACGCGTTTTGATACGTCATCATCAGATATGTGGCACAAATAATAAAATAAATTACATTACAGTTCATAATAACAAAATTCATATGTTTTTGTTTTATCATTTATATTTTGGTTAGTCATCCCCAATAAGATGTATTTTAATTATCATCGTTTTACAAAACGTTTGTAAGTATATTTGCGTATAATGTGTTTGTGCTCCATATGAATTTTGTGATTATGAGCTGTAAACATCCGAAATGTGAGTTATTTTTAATATTTGTGCCACAGATCTGATGATGTATCGAAACGGGAATGATAAAATAAAAAAACAGTGCGAGCAAGACATATCAAAAACTTTTTAAATACATTTTGAAGTGATAGTCAAAAATGAAAGTAATTTTTTTCCTGCGTAAGACACTTTGCATTAACTCCTTAACACGTCTACCGTGTTTCGCTCCCATACAATAATCACAGCCGTGTCTGCATCTCCTTCAGTAGCTGTATAACCAGCTGCTACTACGCAAGCTGTGTCTAGACCTCTTCGTTTCGCCGCGGTGGAGTAGCCGAGCGGTCTAAAGCGTCTCGCTGCGGAGCGCGCGGTTGCTTGCCGTGGAGGTTCGAGTCCTCCCTGGGGCATGGGTGGTGTGTTGTCCTTAGGTTAGTTTACCTTAGTTTAAGTAATTTGTAAGCGACGGACTGATGACCACGCAGTTTGGTGCGATAGATTTAGAAACATTTGAACTTCTTCTTTTCCAACGTTCACCTCTTTCCGGTACCTTCTGTGCGTCTGCACTTTTATGTAGACTCAACAGATCTGCTAACACCTTCTACGACATAATGCTTATCATTACACACTGCAATACCCTTGCATATTGCCTTAACATTTCTTCCACGAATGATTCCGCACCTGCGGCGCGCTTCTTTTGTTTCCCGCAACTGTGCCTTGCTAGTTTCTACGACCGTAGCGGGAAGTCCTTCGCCCGCATTGCAGATACGGCAAGCGCTTCCGTTACTTTCACGATAACAGCAGCGAGCGCGGCGTATCTCACGAAAGCAACCAAGACGCAACATTTACAATGAACTCCATACTGTGTTTCGTTTCTCGTTAGAAATGAATGTTATTAACGTGTCGAGCAATGTACACATATTCATGGATGCGATCCGTAGTTTACGTAAAACAATTATATATTGCCAAGATCGCTTATTCAGAATTTCCACTTGTTTTAACCGGTTTCGGCGGCTTTTGCCGCCATCATCAGAACTAAAAAACTCAGAGAAGAGCACCAATGTTCAGCAAAACAGTTAGGACATTTTTTGCTATGTTTCGCGTGCAGCCGCGCGAGAATAGCCGTGCGCTCTAAGGCGCCTTGCTGTGGAGTACGCGGTTCGAGTCCTCTCTTCGGAATAATATGTATGTGTGTGCGTGTGTGCGTGTGTGCGTGTGTGCGTGTGTGCGTGTGTGCGTGTGTGCGTGTGTGCGTGTGTGCGTGTGTGCGTGTGTGCGTGTGTGCGTGTGTGCGTGTGTGCGTGTGTGCGTGTGTGCGTGTGTGCGTGTGTGCGTGTGTGCGTGTGTGCGTGTGTGCGTGTGTGCGTGTGTGCGTGTGTGCGTGTGTGCGTGTGTGCGTGTGTGCGTGTGTGCGTGTGTGCGTGTGTGCGTGTGTGCGTGTGTGCGTGTGTGCGTGTGTGCGTGTGTGCGTGTGTGCGTGTGTGCGTGTGTGCGTGTGTGCGTGTGTGCGTGTGTGCGTGTGTGCGTGTGTGCGTGTGTGCGTGTGTGCGTGTGTGCGTGTGTGCGTGTGTGCGTGTGTGCGTGTGTGCGTGTGTGCGTGTGTGCGTGTGTGCGTGTGTGCGTGTGTGCGTGTGTGCGTGTGTGCGTGTGTGCGTGTGTGCGTGTGTGCGTGTGTGCGTGTGTGCGTGTGTGCGTGTGTGCGTGTGTGCGTGTGTGCGTGTGTGCGTGTGTGCGTGTGTGCGTGTGTGCGTGTGTGCGTGTGTGCGTGTGTGCGTGTGTGCGTGTGTGCGTGTGTGCGTGTGTGCGTGTGTGCGTGTGTGCGTGCGTCCTTAGCATAAGTTAGTTTCAGTGGTTTGAAATTCTAGGGACTGGTGACCAATGCAGTTTGGTCCCATAGATTTACAAACATTTCAACGTTTTTCGTGAACATACTGGTAACCATAATAAAACTACTTTGGAGAACACATGCGGATGAGCAATCATAAAATCGAAGACGTTTGTTGGAGCATTTAGATCTTGATTAAAGCTCTTAATGGAAATGAAAAAAACATTTTAAAAAGTACGCAGATACATTAACATTTAAAACACCAAAGGGTAATTGTGCTGATCGATCAACTGGCGACAGTACTGTTGTTGGGTTTTTAAAGGGACCTGAGCTGCTGGGTTATCAGTCCCCTGTTCCCAGCGATGAGTGCACACCTATGAAACCAAGCCTTTTATAATCTAGCACTCTACATTTAGTACACACCGTGGACAGTGTCAGTCGATATTAAAATGACAAGTAAAACGGAAGGCACATTGTTTGTTGACGAAGGGCCTGCAGTTCTTCAAGGGTAGGGCGGCCCGAGGAGTCAGGCAAAGGAACCCACCACTAAATAGAACGGCAAAAGCCAGCGGCGCGAATAAAACCTAAAAAACGGTCAGCCATCGAGGCATCGTCAGCTAAAATTTATGGAAGCGCAGTTGGAATATTAAAGAAGTGCCTCAAAGCAACTAAAAGCGGACAGTCCATTAAAATGTGGACCACTGTCAGCAAAGTACCACAACGGCACTTTGGTGGGTCCTCTCGGCGAAGGAGGTGGCCATGGGTTAACCATGAATGGCCAATACGCAGTCGACAAAGAGCAACAGATTCCAGACGAGAGGCCCTCACTGTGGAGGGTTTAACTGCATGGAACTTATTGGTACACTCAAGTCAGCACATTCATCATTCCAAAGCCCTAGGACCTTGCAGTTCAACTTCCACCAGAGATCCTTGTCCCAGAGGCTGATCTGCAGAGGCCGAGATGTGGTGGTCTGCTTGGCAACACGTTCATTCCCTCTGATGCCAATATGGCCAGGGCTCCAAACGAAGACCACAGACCGGCCTGACTTGACCAGGTTGAATACAGAGTCTTGGATAGCCTGTGCCAGTGGGGGTTTAGGGAAACACTGGTCAAGTGCCTTCAAGCCATTCAGGGAGTCGCTACAGATGACAAACGACTCTCCGGGGCAGGCTCAGTGATGTTCCAGAGCTCTAGAGATAGCAACCAGCTCCGCAGTGAAAATACTACTCCCACTTGGCAAGGACCGCCGTTCAATAAGGTCACCAATGAGATAGGCGTACCCAGCGTGGCCATCTACCAGAGAACCATTGATGTAGATGACTTCATGGAACGAGTCAAGGAGTTCCTGGAACTGGTGACGAAGAATCGATGGTGAAATGGAGGCTTTCGAATCCCGGGACAAGTCCAATCTAAGCTGCAGACGAGGAATACACCAAAGAGGTGTATGGAAAGAGTAGTGGAAAGTAGGAGGGAAGGGAAGGGATTCAAGGGAGGAGAGAAAGGAATGGGCACGGACTGTGATCGGGAGACCTGACCAAGGCCGTCTGTGAGGGGACGGGAGTGCAGCAGTCGGAAAGAGGAGCCTGCGATTCGGATGATGGTCTGAGGTGTGGACACGGGCAACATACGAGGCCAACTGTTGCCGACGGAATCGCAGTGGGGGAACCCCAGCCTCAATGAGGAGGCCCATCACCGGGCTCGTATGAAAAGCTCCTGGAGACAGTAGATATCATTTCTTTAGCATATTTGATGAAGTACTGTAACATCAGCAATTCTCCTACCACAAGATACTCACTATAGACGAGCTACATTAATTATTAAGAGGAACATCATGACCCATGTATGCCATTTAGCGATCACTTTGTTAACTGTCTACTCGTGAAATAGTTGCGAGTAGCATGTCAGGAGGACGCCAGTCGATAGCGATATGAGTTGTGGGGGAATAAAGTGCAAATTCTACCATTTGATTAACAGATTTTATATATATGACCAACCCACAATGCAAATTCACAATAATTGGGAAAAGTAATTTCCCCACCATTGCAGGCTGTGTTTATACATTAAGGTTTTCAGTGTTTGCTAACATTAGCGATGCAGGTGCATTTATTGTGCTCCTCTTTATGTTTTTTAGGTCTGATGTAGCAGCATGATCCGCCGAAACCGCTTAAAAAGTGGAAATTTTGAATAACCCATGTTGGCAATAGTTTTATTGAGGTGTGTTATGTGGAAGGCGTTCGATACATGGTTACCCTCTCTACAGAAAGATAGTGTGCACGCAGGATAAATTGGCCGGTAGATGCGCGTATGGCTGGGCAAGGGAGGGAAGAGCGGTAGTGGTGGGGATAGCGGCCAATACAGTGAGCGAGCGCTGGAGGGGAAAAGAAGTGCCCAGCTCACTTCTGCAGTCGGCATGCGGAAATGGACTGACGCGGCCTCCACTTCCAAATGAAGGAATGAACTCGCCCGGCGCTTTAGACTAAAACTCCTCTCTGCGCATTGTCCACTTTATCCTGCGTCGACTCAACTAAGCGTTGTGTATACCCCGATCAGAAATATTCTGATTACAGGTATGTCCAACTTTGACAAGGATAACGATGGTGAAGCTTTCTGGAATATAAACAATGAGGTGTTGATAGGTCGCTGGTGGTAGCGAGCATCACATTTGGACAAACAAGTCACCCAAATCCCATAAGTTCCGGGGACAAGGGTAATGAGGGCTGACACCATGTTCAGTCAGAACTCGTGTGTTCGATCGGGTCCAGATCGCGCGAGTTGAAGCGCCAGCACGTCGATTAAACTCGCCACTGTGTTCCTCAGTCAGCCGCAGTGGCCGAGCGCTCTGCGGCGCGCTATTCACGTTCTGCACAGCCACTACGGTTGGGGGTTCGAATCCTTCTTCGGGCATGGATATTTGTGTCGCCCTCAGCATTAGCTAGTTCATAAGTAGTTTGTAAGTTTAGGAACTGATGACCCCGTAGTTAAGCCCCATAAGCTCTACAAATATTTGAACATTTGATTTGTGTTCCTCAAACAACATCGCAATCCTGCCCTTGTGCCAAGTCACAGTATCTTGTTAAAAAGTGCTGCTGCATTGGGAAACATGTTTGTCATGAAGGGGTTTTGACATACACACTGGGAAAATATTATGGTTTATAATTGAAAGGTAATAACTGAGTGAATACATTTCTTTTATAAAGAAACTTTAGTTGTAGTAAAAAATTGCTTTAATTGCTCGAAGTTATACCTGAGAATTTTATATGAAGGGCAATCACAGTTAAAATATTTAAGCATAAATAAAGGAACTTTCAAACTGATCAAAATGTACATGTTAAAAAACTAAAATTGGAAATTACCGTTGATCCACATCAGCTGTGCCATATATTGATTTTACTGCTGGAATTGTTGAGAGGTTGTGTGAGCCACAGGGACTAACTCCAGGCTGAGAAATAGAGACCATTGCAGATAACAGGCTAAAACAGACACGTATATCTTACGGGACTTAGTCAGTAAAGAAATCTCCTAGCGAACTGCTGATGCCCTCAGCCACTGTCCCAGGGTGGAGGTTACCTTTCGGAGAAGATGGGCGTAACTTCATAAAGCGTCTAGACGCTGTTGTAAGACGTTACATTAGTACTTGGTGGCCAACAGGTACGTTTTAATGTACGTAGCAGTGTTGATACCAGTCACTTGGGAACAGCAACGTCAGTGGTTTCACGAGGCTAGAGTGATAGGGTAAAGAAGAAAAAGTGCAACTTAGCAGCTCCCCTAAGGGGTGGCCTAAGGCGGAGACTACGGCGTGGCGAGCTGACGTACTGGGCAGCTCCGTGACGTGTTTCTTTCAGCTGAACATGTTGCTACCAAGTATGGATTTTGCTAGTGCACAAACAAGCCACGTCCCCGCCCGGGGAATGGCAGAAGGGACAGAGGACTCGAGAGAGAGAGAGAGAGAGAGAGAGAGAGAGAGAGAGAGAGAGAGAGAGAGAGAGAGAGAGAGAGGGCAAGCCACAATTTAGATTGGTTGAACCAAGCAGCGGCCAATAGGAAATTGCTAACTGTCGGGAAGTGGGGAAAAGAAGTGCGTCCATACCGGCCGTTAAAACCCCCGGTTTTTGGATCAAGAGGGGAGTTCTCAGTCAGACGAGTCGGGCGCCAGCCCGTGACTATCGCCGTCGGCTTCGGGGTGCTCCACGACAGTGTTTCTCGCGAGGGCGTCTGTCTAGGGGATGCTGCTAGGAAACGTAATTACTGGCTTTTGTTGTGGCAACCGATTTATACTTCTTGTTTTTTTTAAATGACAAACCCCAGTGTAGTAGACTTAGTATGGGATGCAATAAATTCAATGCCATGTACCTAGGAGTTCCATAAAGTTTCCTAAACAAATATCCTCTTGAGTCCCGAAATCCGCATCTCTAGTAGGTGCCTGTACTGTCTCTCTGCAGTCACTCATTTCCGCTCAGGATATGCAGACCTCTTCCCTCTTTCCTATGTAGGAGACGACAGCTGGTTTTTAAATTAATTAATTTATTTTTTCCTTAGAAATGTAGCTCCTCACAACCGGATTCACAACACTTAACTTTGCTTCTTCAGGTGCTTTGCTGTCCATAAATAGCAATGTTTCAATAAAATGAGTAATTACATCCAAACGTTTATAGTATAATATAGCGAATATTGGAAACGTTTAAAAGTCAACCACTGTACGTAACAAGAGCCTTGCTTTGTCACTAAAATTAGTAAATAAGTTCCATGTGAACTACTGGTAACTCCCTTCTACAAAGCCTTGTTCTCTGGCCCAAACCGAGAACTGACTCGTTTCAAATTGCTTCAATAACAGGAAGTTAGTACTACAGTGGTCAATATACATAGCAGTTCAGACGTTATTATACACAAACATTAATAAGCAAGCCACCACAATTAAAGTTATCTTAGATAGGTGGCTAAGAAAACATTTATGGCGCAACGGAATTTAGTCGTACGAAATATTGCATCTGAGCATGTTCTTAGCACTTCTGAAACAATATTAAGTAATAGAGGGAAGGTGCTCTAAAACTACAATTTATAGGCAACTTACGGAATATGCTGAACTTAAACGTGTTTATTCAGATAGAAAACAAGCAAAATGGGGAACCAATTTTGTTAATACAATAAAATGCATCTCTTACATGGATTAATGTGACGGTGCCCAGCCTAAATTATACATGACTTAACGCAACTGGGGGGAAGAATTCACAAACAACACTCATTCTCTCACACACGCAATGCCACAGCGAAATTCACGAAATTCATCGTGCTGAGACGAGGCGGAAGCAGGCGCCGCTATCGTAGGCGAAATTCAGCAAGTCGGAGGTAGCACAAAACACAATATACAAACACTTTGAAGCTGGCTATGGTCTATGGTGCCTGTTTTGAGATGGTGCGTGTGTATAGCAAATTAAATTACATCTGAACAGAAAACGCGAGCAAACACGCTAACGGCGTCACACGGCTACGTTACTCCACTGAAGGTGAAGTGGTCGAAAGTCGGATTCATTATACAAAATCACGGTGGATTCTTAAGTTGCAGTCTGTTAGAAATCGAGCTAGGTACTGGTTTTATAAGAAGTGGCGTGAACTCAGGTGACTAGCTGCATTCCGAAAACCAGTAACATTGAATAAATTCAGTTTCCGAAAAATAAAGAAAATTAACTACTGCATGTAACCCATAGAAATCCTTAGAATTATAAAAGGAAGCGAGTAAATTATGGCTACACGCGATAGAGGGCGATTACAAAGACGGATGAAGTCCAGTCTCCGAAACCCGTAACAGAGGAATAATTACAAAGTCGGAAAAATAAAATTAAGAATTACAGCATGCAACCCATAGAAATGTTTAGTATTACATAAGGAAGCTATTAAAGAAGGTTGTACAAGGCTCAGAGAGAATTACAGACACAGACAGAGTTTATACTACAAGTCGGAGAAGAAACAGCAACATTAAAATAGGCGGGGAGAGAAGATCGCGAAATATTAGTGGAAATCAGAAGGATACCCGCATAATCACTTTCCTGATGGGCATGGAACGAACAAGAGTGGAAGCTGAAGGCTTTGTTCTTTGAACCAACCACGTGAAACATATATCACGGAAGGAAACAATGAGAAGAATTTTACATGCACTGTATAAAATGAACATATCACCTATTAGAAATCGAGCCCCACAAAGCTAGAAAGTATTTACACGGAGTTTATACATCGCCACATGATCACCAAAGGTTTTTACATATCACACCGTTATCAAACTGCAACTAGAATCACACACACCACGTTTATTGGGAATCACTGAATTGAAAAACAAGAACACATTTCCGCACACGATCGGAGAAAATATATATATATATAAAAAAAAAAAAGAGATTCAAAGTCAATGAAACGCTACCATCTCCAGAAACAAGAACAAATATTCTTTCAAACCGTCTTGATTGCAATCAAGACGGTTTGAAAGAATATTTATTCTAACTGATTGCTGTTACACCATGGATTGGAAATCATTTTATAGAAACAACCTTACCTCACCAAACGCCCAGGACAGAATGATCAGCTGCGCGGCGACCGGGGCGCGGGAAGACGCACGAAGCCACCGGAAGCTGGAAAATCCACGAAAACAGCGGTGGTGGGGGACCGAGAGACTCGCCAACCAGCTTGTAACCAAAGGGCGTGGAAACCTCTTTGGTAGTATCAGCAGCTATCGATACTGAGCCAGAGAGAACGATGCAAAGCGAGCTGTCACTCCCCACATTCACACAGCCATAGATTCTCGCACCCACTTAAAAATAAAACTGCACATTCTCACAGGGACAGTGGCGTAGCGGAGAAGCCGTACTTATGCCACATTAATTAATATAATAGTAAATTATTAACATAACAATCTAAGAAAAACCTAGCAATATTAACTAATATTCTAACACATGAAATAAAAATGTTATTCCTCAAGCCTTGAGAAGAGTGTGGTTGAAGTTTTAACAAAATGATAATCTAGCGACATTAAATAAATTATAACTTTACAGAAACTATACAAAAATATATGGAAGACGACAGACGGTCGTCTTTCACGTTTTAATGTGTCAGAAAATTAAATGGAGACAGTAGGCTACCTATTGCGCAACTATTCGTTATATTATACTTAATTTTATTTTGGATGTGATTACTCAAATGGTTGTAAATCTATGGGACCTGACTGCTGAGGTTATCAACACTCACATCCATACCCGATGGAGGTCTCGAACCTTCGACGGGGAGCGACCGTATAATTACTCATTTTATTAAAATATTGCTATTTCTGTATAGAAAAGCACATAAGACACAACTTTAACTGTTGGTAAATCGGTAGTGTGGTCCTCACGATTCCAAATGAAATGCAGCTGGTGTGGATCAACTCTCTTTCAGTCATTTCCAATTTCAGTTGTTTTAACAGCTACATTTTAACTCCAGGTTTGTTACTATTGTTCTGTTTATGCCACACGCACTTTGATTATTATTGAAACAGGAAAATGTTTTAATTGAGAGCACTGTATCTCAGGATGAATTTATAGTCGTACCACACAGTAATGCTGATAATCATTATTATTACACGTAATAAAAGTACACTGAACGTAATGGCGTCAGAGCCTGCTCAAATATCTATGTGAAAAAGAAATTATTATTTCAAAAATGATCCATAAAACTTTCACCACACGGTAAAAAATTATAGAACTGCTAAATAAAAAACTTCTGATAACCGCTGGGGCAGTACTTTGGCTGTAATTAATAAATTACGTCTGGTAATATGGCAGCTAACAATTAAGTTACACCTTTTACTAAATTGCATTTAATTTCGGCGAAACCTGATCGTCTAAGGTTACGCAGACTATAAAATAAATAAATAAATAAAATAGTAGTTACATTTATGCTAACATAACATGAAATCTTGTATTCTTTAACTAAAATTGCACTCACACATATGTTCCAGATACATTGATCTATTTAACGACAGAGCATCAGCTGCCGTAATAGACCAAGAAAACAATACAAGAATCTTACAAAGTGCTACTCAACAATGTGCTACTCAGAATGAAAATAGGACAATAAGACAATCGATCATAGAGTCAATGACTTTTATATTCTTTAATAGTAATTATCTGTGGTGTTTGGAATGTTATATTATTACTTTATTTCTGAACCAGAGTTTCTGTATATTTTCCAGTTCACTTTTCTGCGAAAGTATACACGACAAATTGATTTCATGGGATTTTTTACAGCCCCGCTCCCCAGTGTGGGCGTTACCTTTTCCTGGTCTTGCTTTAGTTTCACATTTGCACTTAACTGTCATATGAACGACAGTGGGCAACATTAGAAGAGGGGGCGATGAATTTGCTGCTGAAGGTCACATATGACTAGTTGTCGTTGGAAGTCATTGACCTCTCGGTTTGGGCGGATAAGGCTCATCCTGCCTTATGACTCTCTACTGACACGCTGACAGCACGTGGAACTTGCACATCTTCAGTTACGAGGACAAAACAGTAAATCAGTGTACTGCAGAGCGACTTCTTCTGTTGTATTAAGCAATGTCAGTAGCGGAACGATTTATCAACGACCTCGTAATCCAGTTGCAGACATTGCTGTAGCCACATCAATTAACTTTTGTGTAACTTATGTTAGTTAAGATTTAATATCTCATGTTACGTTAATTAATTGCTGGGGAATGCAGACATTTGAAATCACGACCGGCTGTGTTTCAACAACCACTGCATTTTTAGTAGCAGAGTTATGAAATGTATTTGTAGGATATCACGCCCTTGCACTACGAAAGCGGCAATCTCCTGGAGATGTATGTAAACATTTCGCGATCCCAGATCCTGACCTCAAATTAGGCTCATGTGGCTGATAGCGTAGTACGGAGGCTTCGCATGTGCCTGTAAGGCAAATTGCATGAAATACGCAGATAACGGTTTGGTTTTCTCTTAATACCTCGACCTGTGCTTGTTAATTAGGGACGTGTGGAGCTGGCGCTGCAATTTAATAGCGTTTCTTTTCTAAACGAACGGCATACAAAGCTTACAAACGCAGCTTACGCTTGGGAGAACAACATAAACAATAAAGAAAATTGCAGTACTATACGAAGAGTCACAAGAAATGTGTTTTCTGTTGTTATACCAATGTTTAAAAAAATCCTACAATCCAATGTGCCAACCTCAATATGGCAACCCTACCCTCAGGGGTCAACATATTGCATATGTGGTACTACAACCGGGAAAACATCAGAGCAATACTCACGTATTGATTTATATAAAATTTTACTCTTTGGCGTTTACGAGGGTCATTCGATAATTAAAGAGAGAAATTCGTCAGTAGAAAAAAAAAAAAGATTATTTTTACAAAACAATGCTCTTTTTACTTTGCAACATAATTTCCTTGAACATTTATGCAGTTGTTCCATCGGGCTACAAACTGTGTTAATCCGGCTGTCCCGCGATGGAGTGGCCGAACGCATTGAGGCGCTATGCTACGATGCGCGAGGCCGTTCTCCGTCGGAGATTCGAATACTCCCTCGGGCATGGATGTTTGTGCCGTCTTTAGTATAAGGTAGTTCACAAGTAGTTTGTAAGTTTAGGGACTGATGACTCCGCAGTTAAGTCCCATAAGCGTAACAAACATTTGAACATTCCAGCTGTAAATAACTCTTTACCTTGTTGTTTGAACCAATTTTCCACTATAATTTTCATGTCCTCATTGTCCTGGAATCTCTTCCCACGTAAAGCCTCCTTCACGGCACCAAACAAATGAAAGTCAGTAGGTGCTAAATCAGGGAATGAGGCAGTGCTTCCCAGTCCATTTTGTCAGAGGTTTCACGATTCAGTTGAGAGATATGAGGACGTGCGTTGTCTTTCTGGAAAATCACACCTCTCCTCTAAGATCAACGACGTTTCTGTCTCATGGCTAGCTTTACCTTGTTTAAAATTAAATCCGAGTAGTATTGGCTGTTCACTGTACGCTGCTTTTCGAGATAATCACAAAAAACTGGACCTTCAGCGACCTAAAACAGCGTCAAGATGACTTTTCCTGCCGCGGTGAAGTAGCCGAGCGGTCTAAAGCGTCTCGCTGCAGAGCGCGCGGTTGCTCGCTGTGGAGGTTAGAGTCCTCCCTGGGGCATGGGTGTGTGTGTTTGTCCATAGGTTAGTTTACCTAGGTTGAAGTAGTTTGTAAGCTAAGGACTGATGACCACGCAGTTTGGTCCGATAGATCTACAAACATTTGATTTTGACTTTTCCTGCTGCTGCTTTGGTTTTGAATTTTTCCTTGACAGATGAGTTCGTGTGTTTCCACTCCATGCTATGCCGTTTGGATTCTGGCTCATAATAGTGAAGCAAGTTTCATCACAAATTAAAATTTTGTTTAGGAAGTGCTCACCTTCTCTTTCATGACGTTCGTTTATCTCTGTGCACACTCTCATTCTTCAAAATCTTGAACAAAGCTGCAGTACAGCAGCGGTAGAATGTATAAATTTTTAGAATAAATAAGTCAACCAGTTGCATTAAAATGGATTAAATTAAAGCCTTTACCTAGGTATCGACAAAATTACTTTTGTCTTCTTCAGAAGTCGGATGAATCATGTAAAAGTTGTTGTAACAAAAATAAATGTTCTAATGAAGCGCATCATTACTCCATGTCAAAATAGTTATCATGTAATAAGTTAAACTAGACATGTCGCACTCGTTCGCCTTCTTGGCGCCACCTAGCGCAATTTCATGACTTTTAGTATCCTTGCACCTGTCAGTAAGCGTGCTCACTCGGTGTGTGTACGGCATTACTCCACAGTTTAAAATTTGACATTTCTAGTTTATCTTATTACTGAGGAAGAAAAAATCAATTTTGTCGAAACCTAGGTAAAGGCTTTAGGGTAAGGTGGTACAATTTCGATCATTTCGGCGAAATATTGTTGTTACTGGAAATATGTTGAGAAAAATAATTTTAACTATGGCACTTGTTCTAGGATGTTTAACGAATATGTAACACAAATATTAGACCATTAGAAAGGTTAGTGTAAACACAAAAAAAGGTTACAGAACTGTGAAAAATCGATCGAAAATGTACCACACTAGGTACAATTATGATCACTTCCTCATAAAATTTTTATCGCTGGCTTCTTCCACATAAAAAGCACTTGTTCCCTCGTGCACCAACGCGTACTTCGTAGTACCAAACATTGCAATAACATAAAATTTGCAAGCACGTGGAAACTAGAAAATTTATAAGAGCGCGTTCGACGAAGTTGCTGCACGTGCCTCTTAACAGAAAAAAATTTATATCTCCGTAGCAGAAAGTGGTGTATTCTTGGAAAAGACAGGAGGAGCTGTAGAAACCTGCTACACTACAACGCCACACAAAGTCAAGTGCTACCAACACTACGAGACTGACATTATGTTGATCAGAATTGTACCTATATCGAATTTGTACCACCTTACCCTAATTTAACCCATTTCAATGCAACTGGTTGCCCTCATATTTATTCTAAAAATCTATATTCTCATTCTCGTTTCCTTGTGTAGCAACGTCAACTCCTTTGGGACCCACCTCGCACATGTTTTGCGGTACTTGTAATGTTATCAACTGTACCAGTACTGACTTGAACCTTATCAACTGTCATTTCTACCGTCACACGGCGGTCGGCACGAATGAAGCCATCAATTCAACTTTCAAATGAGGGAACTGAAACTGCAGTTGGCCGTCCAGATGTTCGTCAGTCACTGAGCCGCGATCATTTAAAAATAAATAAATAAATAAATAAAAACGAATAACAGAAACGTTGTTCAACTAATGTGGAACTTTCAAACGGTCGCGCCACCTTGAAATGTATTTTTGGGAAAATAAACAAAACAATGTTGATAGGTGATCGTGGCTCATCCGAGTGATGCCAACTTAAATCCATAGAAGTACCAAACTCGCCCTACCAACAGTTTTTTCCCCAGACCCATTTGTCTCTTTAATTACTGAGTGACCCTCGTAACAGTTTGTCGCCTTTAACGCTTCAGCCGGCGGACTTTTTGATGCTGCAGAACTCACGCAACGCATAAAGTAAGCCTCTTCGTCATTTCTAAAATATCTTACTTTGGTGGCAGCAGTAACTGATTTTACCTCTTTACTCGAAAATTTGAAAAGTTCTATTATAAGAGGAAAAAAAGGCGAGATAAAAATTTTGCTGCACATCGCCAACAAATTTCGAAATGATGTGTGTCTTTGTACTTCGCGTGAACTACTACGAAAACTTGTTTTGATTTTCGATAAAGTAGTGAATGATTTCCTCTGGGGAATATACGGTATTAGTCATTTTCGTTAATACTAGAAGATGGTTGATAATCAACATCTTGATAGTCACCCACAAATTTTACCGAGCGCGGTGGCGCAGCATTCAGGAGGATGGTGGTTCAAGTCCTCCTCCAGACATACATATTTAGTTTTTACGTGATTTCCCTAAATGACACCAGCCAAATGACGATATGATCCTTTGAAAGGGCACGGCCGATTTCGTTCCTCATCCTTACCCAAAAAGCCAAGAGTCAGATCCGTTTCGAAGTACTTTAATAAAAATACCTTCGATTTGTTTAATCAGTACGCCTCCCACATATTCTACGGACCTACAGATGCTGAAGAATGCTTAGTACAGGGAGTGGATTTTTCGAAATATGAAAAAACTACTGATTTATGGTTTAACGCAAATATACCAAAATTTTAACATAATTACATAAGTTCGGTTCGGCCGAAACTGGAAGAGGAACCGAATATTCGGTTACTTTTTCGCTTTGGGTCGCAAATTATGTTTCGGTCGGACTCTAAAAACTACTGTTTCAGTCAATATAAGTAACAGCCACAGTAAAGCCTGATAAAATGTTTTCATTTAAAGTTCGGAATACAAATGAAACTTTAGGCATTCTCTGGACATTGAACTCCTTGTCTAATGTCAGATCGTATTTTGTTTTTTCCTAACCGTTCGGGAGATATCAGTTGTATGTGGCCTTGTTGAGCCAAGAATATCGTAATTTCTCTCTAAATGATTAATTTATTAACACTGAATGTCAGTGGCGTATATTGTGGGTTATCAAAGCTATCACTGAAGCCCATATCTAAAGCAAACCAGAAATTAAGAACCAATATTAACAAAAATGACAAGAGAAGTCAGTTGCCGTCATGAAGAATTAGCGTGTAGTGTGGAATACGTCTCGTTCGCTTCATTCCATCAGTGGGAGAACAGAGCTTCGGATAGTGCTGGTCTGCGGTTGCGGTTAACTGGCGGGTAAATCGAAGGTGCGACTAGTGCGTCACATCCGGTGATCACCGGTACTACCGTAGGAGGCGCCAGCCTAATCGGAGGCTAGCAGGAGGAAACGGAGGCGCGACGGAATATCGCTGGCCAGAAGGCGCATTTTTCTTGTGTGAAAAGTCTTTTATAAACATTCCTACAGTACCAAGGGCAAAACAATACGAATGTGGATAAGAATGGTAAAGAAAGTGTCGATAAAAAAACACCATACCTTCAACCATGACACATTTCATTATTTCCACAATGAAAACAATCGTAATTGTGGAAGACATGCCGAGGTAACTGCAAAGCTTTCCTTCGAAATGTTACGGTAAAACTAGCACAAGCAAAGCGACAAAAAACTGTGATAAAACAGAACAGTAACACCACTCCGTTCTTTGGCGCTTATATACAATTTTTGATTTTTTTTTGTGGACCGACTATTCCGTAACAGGTCTACACTAGCTTGCAATGTGATATATTCCGTAACAGGTCTACACTAGCTTGCAATGTGATATTTTCGGTTTTAATATTGTTATGTATAGACGCTTGTCTCCATTTACTATCTTCAAATAAAAAAAAGAGACAAATTTATATGAAGACGGAAGGTCAATGTGTATACATTAACAGATTCGAGAGTTTTTGACAGAAAGCTAACAGAACACCACCAATGTATTACCTCAAATAATAATAAACTTTGTAGTAGAAGAAAGAAAGAAAAAGGAAGTTAGAACAGTTAAGAGAATTAAAATATTCGCACTTGTTGGGAATCGATCTCAGGACCTTTTGCTCGACAAACTAACACGCTACTACCTGACCCATACTGCAGCCAACTACATGCGATCTAAGATTTCGTACTTCGTTAGTCTTCTAAGGCCATCGTGAAAAGTTTATCAACAATTCTACGTTTACAAAACTTTTATTATAACAAACTCGTATCAGAAAACTTCGATTTTGGTTTATATTTATGGAACTGATGCTGGGAGACAGCATCTTTTCGTGCTACTCAAGATACACTGCCAAATCAAATAAATACGGCAAGATTCATCTCCAAAATGGCGTCTGCTCGATTCGACACGTCCAACCGGAGGTAGCCGGAGGCTCCGAGTGAAATGGCGCGAAATCTCCGCCTCCGGAATAAAGAGGGCAAAGTCAGGCTACTTAAAAAAAAAAAAAAAGAAAAAAACAGAGGGGGGGGGGACTGCGGCGCGCCAGTCACGGCCTGCACGGCCAATACTGTCGGGGGTTCGAATCCCCCATCGGGCATGGATATTTGTGCCGTCCTTAGTGTTAGCTAGTTCATAAGTAGTTTGTAAGTTTACGGATTGATCACCCCGTAGTTAAGTCCCATAAGCTGTACAAACATTTCAACATTTTAGAAATTGCTTCTCGTGAAGACGCTATTTAAAATACACTCGATACTGAATGACCCATTATCAGCGCCGATATTTAACAAAATGCTGCGTTATGCATGGTTTGCTTCCAAATTACCGGATGATTGAGAGGTTTTTAAAAATGTTAGCGAGGTTTGTTTTTCCAAGGAAAACCTCAAAAGACCTTGCGTATGCGGAAACTTAGCATTTATTCAATACAGTTGGTGCCGTTTAACATGATGTTTCCCATGTTTTTACGAAAAATACCATCCTGCAATTTGTACTTGTAATGTCGAAAGGGACGATTAGTTGCACATCTTACGAAAGCCGTCTATGGCGGTCAAAACGTGCGGGTAACAAGTAGTTTCGGGCTCCTTCCAGGAATAAGGGATTTCTCAAATCACGGATAAATAAATATTTTCACATCAGTAACCCTCTATGCGTTTGCTCATTTACTAGTCGTTAGTTATGAATATTATATTATTTGTGATAATAAAACTTTGTAGACTGCCAAATAACATCGTAAATTTAAGAAAAGTGTGGTGTCGCACAAATCTAAAGTGCGCGCCACCTACTTTCGCCGCGCGCCGCCATGCACGCACGGCGCGGCGTTCTTACGACGTCAGCCACGAGCGCCCTCTGCTACAACTCCGCTCGTGGCCACCACTGAACGACATCGTTCACTTGGGACTGAGATAGGAACCAGTTAACACTTCGGAATCAGATAGGCACCAGTGAAGACTTGGATATGCACTAGGCAGGCCTCTAGCTCAACTATGTATCAGCATTCTGCAGTACTGAACTATGTAAAAGTTAAGTATTACTAAGTCTCTAAGAAATATATATCTCGTTCTAATTTACTCTATTGTTTCTAGTTTCTGCTGTCCCACTGGCTGGTCACCTCCTACCTGCACCAGCGTGCATCCTTTACTCCTGTGTCTTTCTTTCTACTCGGCCACCGACACCTACAATCGACGGAAACGAGACACAAAAGCGGCGACGAGGCTGGGACACAAAAAAAGTACATCTGATTACACGTATTTTTCCCGTTATATCACTTCTAACATGAACAGTAACGAATACGACTGTGTTAAAAAAAGATAAGGTGACGAACGGGACTCGATCCAGCGACCAACGAGTATGGGGCTCTGACGTTAACCACATTTTTGTTCTTCTGGTAGATCTGTGTTTTGCGGTCGTTGGTTCAGTTCGTTCTTGGTTGTTCGTTGAATATTTGGCTCAGCTTTTTATTACAGAGAGCTGACCGGGCGCGTTGAGCCACGGCGCCCCGCCCCAGTCCGTTGTCGCCGCTTCGTGACAAAAGCGGTCACGCAAGGTACATGTGGTGCATATTTGACCGACCGAAATTTCCTTGCGATTTCCTCAACAACGCTCGAGAAGTACGCGCTACTGCTTACCCATTTTCTTGTCCTCATGTAGTGCTACGAGTGTACGTTTGCAGTAAATCCACGTTCCAAACGTTGTGGCCTCCCCTTATCAGTGCGTTCACACCAAGCTATGGGTCTTGAAGTTTGGTGATACTTTCCAACACTATAAGGTGCCGCACAAATGTTTGCCATGCTGTGTACTGGGCATTCCAGGCATCCGACGCTTATTTTAATTCTTCGTACAAATCAGCCTGCACAGCCCAGGAGTAATGCCTGTGTGGTAGTAGTTGTGACAGCTTTTTGAGCCCTTGTGCGTTACCAGCTTCGGTCCCCGACGAAACGGGGAGTCCCTACAGCTCTTATATTTTACATTTGTAGTACAACTAGTCGTCCCGGAAATGCTTCGCAATTGCTAATATGTATGTACTCTTGCTTTGAACGTCAAATGTGCAAAAAATTTTACTTCATTCAAACCTCC
This sequence comes from Locusta migratoria, assembly GCA_026315105.1. Classification (NCBI taxonomy): domain Eukaryota; kingdom Metazoa; phylum Arthropoda; class Insecta; order Orthoptera; family Acrididae; genus Locusta; species Locusta migratoria. Next base: position 330,169,753 of record CM048750.1, read on the forward strand.
CTCTCGCTTTGACCGTCGAATGTGCAAAATTTTACCACCATCAGATAAATCGTTTTGATATTTCATAGAAAAATCTTTCTATTTTTTTTCTGCGTTTTCCGGAAAATTTTCAAATTTTTATTTCGTAAGAACGTTACTCTAGCTTTGGACGTCAAATATGGCAATCTGACCAATGATATTGATATCCAGTTGAAAAAGCTCATTCAGTTTCTCGCGAATTTTCAAATTTTCCGGGTAACTTTCCCAAATTTTTAGTTCATAAGAACGTCCATCTTTCGTTGACCGTCAAATGATCAAAATTTCATCACAATCGGATGAATGGTTATCATAATGTTAAGTATATTTAGGAACGGTATTGATAGCTCACTGGAAAAAGCTGTTTTAGGTTTTCCCGATTTTCCTCTTTTCCGTAAAACTTTTCCATGTTTTAAACCTTCCCTGAACTTTCACGAATATTTCAAGACTAAAATTAGCCAAATCGGTTCAGTCGTTCTCGAGTTTTAGTGAGACTAACGAACAACAATTCATTTTTATATATAGATAGATAACTGTGGTTTATGGCATGTATCATATACAAAATTATACATTAAACAATCCTCACTAACATCTACCCTCATTCTTGAAACGAAAATTAATATTTACATACAAACTCTGTGAATACTTCTGTAACGTTACGTAAATAAACTATGAACTACAATTATCTTACAGTCTTTCGAAATGGTCACCTCCCGTAACCATGCACCGCCGAGCTCTGCGATACATATCCTTGAAACTTTGAACTAAGTGTTCCTTTGGGATGGTGTTCAAAAGCCTCGTTACGTTTCGTTGGATGTCAGAAATATCATGATATCTCTTTCCATTCAAAGCGTTTTTGAGTTGACAGTACAGGAAGAAGTCCGGAGGATTGAGATGCAGCGAGTATGGTGGATGTTCAAGTTGCTCGACGACGCTCGCACACACACAGCCAATATCGTTAAACATTTCCTGACAGAAAAGGGGGCGGTGCAACATGAATATCCACCATACTCGTCGGATCTCAATCATTCAGACTTCTTCCTATTCACTCGAATAACGGTGAGTATCAGTTTGCGGATGTTTGCTATTGATGCTGAGGTATACGGGAAGGTGCCGACATGGACTATAGTAGGATACAATATGCCGACATTGACTGTAGTAGGATACAATATGATATAGACACAACTTTTGTTGGTGCGATGAATGGTAGCTAGGTCTATATACAGAAAAATGTAGGGTGATGCAGTTGAGGTGGGAAAAAATCCCATAATGTTCGAATGGTCACGTCGCGGCGAAGGGATGACTGCGCAGCCTAAAGGTGGGTTGTCCAAGGCGCGATTGCAGCCTGCGGCTGCGATGGATCGGCTCGTGACGTCAGAGGCTGGCTGCTCGCGCATGCGCACTTTCAGTTTGGAGTGCGGCGCGCGGCTGATGCGGCGACAATCGCAGGACTGCATCAGTGAGCAGTGTTGCGATGGGAGTCGGACGACTCAAGGCAGCGGCAGAAAGATGTCGAGCCAAGCGGACCGAAGGAAAACGGATATGAACCACTCATAAGATGAACTCGTCTCGCCATTAAAGCTATTGTCTTTGTACTTTGAACAGATTTAGATTTTATGACAATCTAGTGACATGTATATGAGTAGACTGAAAATATTCGGAGAAATAAAAGAGAAACGAAGGTTGGAAAAGGAGCTGTATTGGCCTCTAGGGTTTTGGAAATAAAAAAATGTGACCTGTGGTTACTAATTTTTTTGTTTAGGTGATCCCACAGGTGCAAGGAAATGCATGACAATATTAGGGTAATATTTTAATTAAATTCATTCATACAAATACAGACCGTTTTGTGGCGCGCCTTAAAATTATCTTAGTTTACATGAACAAAGATAAATATTGTGGTGTACCATTTAGATACAAATGTCTCGTGTACGGTATGGATGACATTTCGAGATTCTAAAATCTTTTTGTTTTCCAGATTCCCTGGAAGATGATTTAGAACAGAAACCGGTCAGAATTAAATAGATTATAACAAAACAGCAAACAGTCTTACAACTGATTCATTTAACAAGCTACAGAAAAGTCTTTTGTATGTGTTTGCTATTTTTGATCTCCCTTGGAAAAAATTTCAACTGTACGTTTTCGAACACTGGGACTTATTTCAAAGGCAATACAGAAGGTGAATCCAATCAGTTAAAATGAAAAAAAAAAAAAAAAAAGCCTGAGACGAGAGAGATGCTAGCTGCATCAGGAGTTTCAGATAAACACACTCCTGGTCATATAAACAGCACCGCAATCGTAAATAAGAAAATAAAAGAACAATTACCTTAGTGTCACTGCGTTTTATTTTTATTTATTTATTTATTTTTTCAGTTGCACTGATAGATTTGTTGAATCGGTTATAGGATTTTCTCTGTATGTCACTCTCTGCAAGTTCCAATTCATGTGCAAACTGACTGACATTTAATCTAAATTCAAGTATGAATTTCGTGTCGTCATGTAAAAGGTGCCTGTTAATAAAAATGTTTTAACAGCGTTCATGATCATGTGTCACAAAAAAGAATCAATACATAGAAAACCCTAACCGTTAAAATCTGCAATGATACAATGAAGTACACGGCAAAGTGATGAAATAAAGAACCAAAACTTCCATCCCTCTGGAGAATACACACACAGCTCCATAAAGTCGCATGTAGAATTGACACTACACTACGGTCGGGGGTTCGAATCCCCCCCTTGGGCATGGATATTTGTGCCGTCCTTAGTCTTAGCTAGTTCATAAGTAGTTTGTAAGCTTAGGGACTGATGACCCCGTAGTTAAGTCCCATAAGTTCTACAAACATTTGAATTTGAATTAACACTAAAAACTGCCATTGATGATGGTTCACAAATAAAGAAGCGAAACGCTTTTCATTTAGTTGCAATAGACGGAAATAAACCTCTATAAATGTTAAATACTGTTTAATTAATACTTCGTTTCATCGTAAAAAACTATAGTTATTTCTGTATACCTGTAGATAAAAAGCTTTGAGTATTAATGATTGTGTAAAACATGAATTCCTTCCCAGGTTATCATTTTAAAAAAAAAGGGTTCAATATCTTCAACAGTTTATAAAACGTGATGATTGTTACCTCCGCACAATTCAGGTTGCACGTGGAGAGAAATGACGCGCTAGTCGCGACGCTCCCGTACCGTAGATATATGAGCCAAAATCTCGAAATCGGAAACAGCTATCGTCCTGCTCTCAACGTTAAAAATAATTTCGAATTATTGGCTTGATTTCATCCGCAACACTGAATGACCTAAAATGAACAATACGCAAAGTAGCCAGCGACTACATTTTTCGATGTAAACACTTCAAGTTTAATGCAATAGGTTACTTAAAAAATAAGTATCTGAATAACTATAAGGAATTTTGAGAAAATAGACACTTAGTTATCAAGCTGGGGTATGAAACTACAAGATATGCAAAAACCATATTTTTTTGCGTGTTAGTTTCGTCAAAGTCGAAAGAGAGGTAATAAAAAGTGAAAAACACACGCATAACCGAAAGTAGTGCTCTTTAATTTTTTAAAGGAAAACCAGAATCTGTAACAAAAAACTAAATGTGGGCACTGATGTAGCTTTGCTCCCTTAACATGTAGTATTTTTTTCAGCAAAAAAATCGTAAATTTTATTTTCGTCATGAATTTCCGGAGGCGCCGATCAGGAGCCGCCCCTTGGTAAACGACAGCGGCTGCCGTCGTGTTGCGGCTCCGCTGCCGTCCACCACGGCCGGAAAAGGGAGGGGGCCCAGCCGCAGTCGCAGTTAACAGCCGCGTCTTGGACAACCCACCAGTGAGAAGTACTGCGATGGGAGTCGCGACGACTCAAGGCACCGGCAGCAAGATGGCGAGCCAAGCGGACCGAAGAAAAACCGATATGAACCACTCATAAGATATGACTCATCTCGTCATTAAGCTACTGCCTTTGTACGTTGAACAATTTAGATTTCATGGCAATCTAGTGACATATATAAGAGTAGACTAAAAATATTCGGAGAAAAAAAGGGAAATGAAGGTTGGAAATAAAAAATGTGACCGGTGGTAACTAATTTTTTTGTTTAGGTGATCCCACAGGTGTAAGGGAATGCATGACAACGTTAATGTAATATCTTCATTAATTTCATTCATACCAGTACAGTCAGTTTTGTGGCACGCCGTAAAAATTATCTTAGCTTATATGAACAAAGATAAATGTTGTGGTGTACCATTTAGATTCAAATGTCTCGCGTACGGTATGGATGACATCTTCGATATTTTAAAATCTATTTGTTTTCCATATTCCCTGGAAGATGGTTTAGGACAGAAGCCGGTCAGAATGAAAGAAATTATAACAATACAGCAACAGTCTTACAACTGTTGTCGATACATTTAACAAGCTACAGAAATGTGTTTGCTATATTTTGATCTCCTTTCGAAAAAAATTCAGCTGTGCGTTTTCGAACACTGGGACGTATTTCAAAGGCAATGCAGAAGGTGAATCAATCAGTAAAAATAAAAAAAAAAAAAAATAAAAAAATAAAAAAAAAACCTGAGACGAGAGAGATGCAAGCTGCATCAGGAGTTTCAGATAAACACATTCCTGGTCTTATAAACAGCACCGCAATCGTAAATAAGAAAATAAAAGAACAATTACCTTAACAATACTGCGTTTTATTTTTATTTTTATTTTTTTTATTTTTTCAGCTGCACTGATTTGTTGAATCAGTTATAGGATTTTCTTTGTATGTCACTCTCTGCAAGTTCCAATTAATGTGCAAACTGGCTGACATTTAATCTAAACTCAAGTGTGAATTTCGTATCGTCATTTAAAAGGTGCCTCTTAATAAAAATGTTTTAACAGCTTTCATGGTCATGTGTCACAAAAAGAGAATGAATATATAGAAAACACTAAGAGTTAAAATCTGCAGTGACACAGTGAAGTACACGGCAATTTGATGAAATAAAGAACCAAAACTTCCATCCCTTTGGAGAATACACACACAGCTCCATGAAGGCGCACATAGGATTAACACTTAAAAAACTGCCATTGATGATGGTTCACAAATAAAGAAGTGATGCGCCTTTCATTTAGTTGCAATAGACGGAAATAAACCTCTATAAATATTAAATACTGTTTAATCAATACCTCGTTTCATCGTAAAAAACGATAGTTATTTCTGTATACCTGTAGATAAAAAAGCTTTGAGTATTAATGATTGCGTAAAACATGAATTCCTTCCCAGGCTATCGTTTAAAAAAAGGGTTCAATATCTTCAACAGTTTAGAAGATGCGATGATTGTTACCTCCGCACAATTCAGGTTGCACGTGGAGAGAACTGGTACGACGCTCCCGTACCGTAGATATACGAGCCAAAATCTCGAAAACGGACAGGTATCGTCCTGCTCTCAACTGTAAAAATAATTTCGAATTATTGGCTTTATTTCATCCACGACAATGTATGACCTAAAATGAACCATACGCAAAGTAGCCAGCGACTACATTTTTCGATGTAAACACTTCAAGTTTAATGCAATAGGTTACTTAAAAATTAAGTATCTGAATAACTGAGGAATTTTGAGAAAATAGACACTTCGTTTCCAAGCTGGGATATGAAACTACAAGATATGCAAAAACCAATTTTTTTGCATGTTAGTTTCCTCAAACTCGACAGAGATGCAATAAAAAGTGAAAAAAACATGCGCAACCGAAAGTAGTGCTTTTTAATTTTTTAACGGAAAACGAGAATCTGTAACGAAAAACTAAATATGGGAACTGATGTAGCTTTGCTTCCTTAACATGCAGTATTTTTTACAGCAAAAAAAATCGGAAATTTTATTTTCGTCATGAATTTCCCGAGTCGCCGACCAGGAGCCGCGCCTTGGTAAACGGTAGCGGCTCGCGTCGTGCTCCCGACTCGCCTCCCTCCGCCACGGCCGGAAAAGGGAGGGGGGCCGAGCCGTAATCGCAGTTAACAGCCGCGTCTTGGACAACCCACCTTAAGGTAGTTTGTCACGGATTGCGCGGCCGCTCCCGCCGGTGTTTAGAGTTCTTTTCAGACGGTGTTGCTTGGGCACGGGTATGTGTGTGTTGTTGTGCCTAGCATAAGTTACTTTAAGTAGTATATAATTCTAAGGACCGATGACGTGAGCATTTTGGTCCCTTAGCTACACAAAAATTTCAACAGTCAGGTCGTTTAAATTTCTAGGCGTGATGTTGCAGAGCGATATGAAATGGAATGAGCGTGTAAGGACAGTCGTAAGGAAGGAGGATGCTTTAATTCGGTTTATTTGGAGAATTTTTGGAACGCGTGGTCCATCTGTAAAGGCTGATTCAAACTAGGCCAGTAATTTAGTCAAGTAGCAAGTGATTTAGTACCTCTACTTGACGGCTAAACGGACAGTAAGCAAGTGCGCGTTCAAACACGATTTAGTTGGCACTCAAGTGATGGCCGCTGTCTAGCGTGCACTGAACGTGATGCGGAGAGCGAGGGGTGATCAAGCTATACAACTTGCTATTCAAGAAGAGGTGTAAGACGAAATTGAAGCTGTAAGAAACAGAAAATGGACTGGTCGAAGACATTTGCATGGAGTATCCAATGTGCTTTTCCATCAACACGCAACTGAACACTCAAACGAATATTCTTCGTCACCGAGAATGCCGGAAAGTTCATTAAATTTTCCTCACTGATCAAAACATTTAGAGGATCTGTTGAGATATCTAGGTTCTGAAGTATTATCATCGGCAGAATGAACTAAAATGGTTCGACGTCGTTGTGTTGGTTCTACGAGGTGGAGACAACATTACGGCAACCAAGATAATGGTAATAACAGGAAGTTGCTGGAGAGAGGTTGAGGTTGACTTGTGTTTACTCTACCTAACTAATTACTCGAGCAGATGGATTCAGATAGTGTAGTGAGCAGGTAGTTCAGTGCAACAACAACGTGACTTACCCGAAGCTATGGCGTAAAGAGCCCTAGGAATGTTGGAAGCGGAACAGACGGAGGTGACTGCAGCTGTTCGAGTGCCCCAAAGTGTAATTTCGAGGACCTCCACGCGATTTCGGACATCAGGAAGCGTTAAAAGAATGCAAGGCCAAGGTCGTCCACGGGTAACATCAGCAAAAGCATTATCTCCGGTTAACAGCCCGTCGAGACAGGAGGCTGAATGCAACTCAGCTGCAACGCACCCTTCAGGCAGCAACAGGACGTGCAATTTCAACACACAGTCCGAAATAGCCTTCGGGAATGTGGTCTCGACGCACAGAGACCTATGGTGTGACTCCCACTAATACCACGAAACCGTTTAGCCCGCAGAAACTGGATGGAGGAACAAAAGGCATAACAAATAGCGCCTGGTTCTGTTCACGTATGTCAAGATTTTGTGTTCAGCCGGATAATCGTCGTTCCTTCATCTGGAGAGAACGTGGAACAATCCTGCTTATGTGCAGGAAACATAAAGATATCATGGTGGTGGGCGAATGGTGCGGACAGGAGTCAGTTTTTGCAGATTTACGGGCCCCTATGTCGCCCATAATAGCTCTTTGTCTGCTCAGAGGTATAGAAACGAAACGAGATCCTTCTTTTTGTACTGCCCTACGCTGGTGCCATTGCAGATGGATTTCTTCTGGTGGACGATAACGCTCGTCTCTACTGAGCTGCACTGGTGGACAACACGCTTGTTGTTGTTGTTGTTGTTGTTGTTGTTGTGGTCTTCAGTCCGGAGACTGGTTTGATGCAGCTCTGCACAATACCCTATCCTGAGCAAGCCTCTTCAACTCCACATAAGAACGGCAACCTACATCTGTCTGAATCTGCTTACTGTATCCATCTCTTGGTCTTCCTCTGCGGTTTTTACCACAAACTCTTCCTTCCAATGCTAAATTCACGATTCCTTGATGTCTAAGAATCTGTCCTACCAATCGATACCTTCTTTTAGTCAAGGTATGCCAGAAATTACTTTTCTCCCAAATTCAGTTCATTGCCTCCTCATTAGTTACGCAATCCACCCACCTAATCTTCAGCATTCTCCTGTAGCACCACGTTTCAAAAGCCTCTATCCTCTTCCTGCCCGAACTGTTTATCGTCCATGTTTCACTCCCATACAAGGCAATGCCTTCAGAAAGGAGTTCCTTAGGCTTAAATCAATATTCGATGTTAACAAATTATTCTTTTTCAAGAACGCTTGAAGTGAGGAAATTGAAAGAATGGAGTGGCCAGCTTGTTCACCGGACTTAAACCCGACTGAGCATGTCTGGGATGCACTTGGCAGACGCATCGCTGGCAGACCAGCGCCTTCCACAATTGTCGTAGAGCTGAATACTGCATTCATGAAAGTATGAGCAAATATCTCTCAAGAGCTGTTTGATAATCTAATACTGTCCATGTCAGAAATGTGATCACACACCATATTAGAGGGCAAGGAGACTAACTTTTTCATTATTATGGTACGCCCATGGTGCCTCGCTCTAATTAAAGTCATGTAAAACTCAAGTAAAGTGCTGAAATAGCAAAATATCGTACTGTATCACATACTTATTTATTTTGTCAATCAGGCTCACCCACATAGATCGTGTATAAAACACTAAAATATGACACGTTTCAAGGGTCAAGCCCTCATCATCAGATAAAATATACAAGAATCTTTAAACCCGAGACAATAAAAATCTAAAACGTAATAAAAGAAAACGTGGTTACTTCTCTTATAACCGTGTCTCCGCAGAAAGCTCCTCAGCATACTGTGCTTCGTCAAGATTGAAAACAGACCCTAGCACTGGTGGCGCATAGGGTTTGGCCCTTGAAACGCGTCATATTTTAGTGTTTCATACAAGATCTATGTCGTTGAGCCTACTTGACAAAATAATTAAGCATACAACCACGACCTCACATCCATTATGGGTATAATTAAGTGTATCACATACAAATTATAATTGTAACGAATATTTGAATAAATTATGGTACCATATGCATTTTGTGTATGATATCTCACCAGATCCCCTAATTGTTTCGAACAGTGTACTAGAAAAAGTACGTAGCAAAATTCAGCATACTGTTATTTATCTTAGAGAAACCACACCTGCGAAAATGAACGTGCAGCTAGTGTCGGACCTTCTCACTGCAGAATGTAATCTAAGGACGTTGACGCACCTCTTTCGAATAGGAAACTCAACCATGACTACTGATCTGCCGCTTTTAATTTTCTGTTTAATCTCCTCCTCCTGAAAACGCAGTATTCCCATCGTCTTTCCAAAGTTCTGTGTTTGCGGCTGCTTTACTTCTGTACAGTGGGCATGTCACGTTCCACACACACTCCTGTTCTACGTGAAGAGAAACACGTGATCGGTTAAGGAGTCAGTGTGTCAGTAAACAGGTGGTGTCCACAGCTGTGGAGTAGTGCGTCACCGGGGACTCAGCTGGTGAGGGGGGGGGGGAGCTAGTTGCCCGACTACTATTCAGCTTACTTGATCGGGTCGACTTGACCGTTTTACTTATCAGCTGTAAAACACGTCTGGTTACTACATCACTCGCCTCTTGACTAAATTATTGGCACAGTGGAGTCTTTCTCAGCCTGTGGGACACGAACACCCCCCCCCACCTCCCCGATAAGTCTTGTTCGGAGAGGCGCCGGACGCTGTCACATGAGGAAGTACATGCATCATAAAATAACTAGGGGTTCATTAATACAAAAACGTATGCCGAAGTCAAACATATTTAATGTTAAAATTACGGAATTTCTTGCGTAACATTCATGAAAACTGCTACACCACGAAGATTATGTGTTACAGACGCGAAATTTAACCGACAGGAAGAAGATGCTGTGATGCAAATGATTGGCGACACCTACAAAGTACTGAAATGAGGAAAGTTTTCAACTGATTTCTCATATACAAACAATAGTTGCCCGGCGTTGCCTAGTGAAACGTTATTATGATGCCTCGTGTAAGGGCGTAATGCGTACCATCACGTTTTCGACTTTGATAAAAGTTGGATTGTAGCCTATAGCGATTGCGGTTTATCGTATCGCGACATTGCTGCTCGCGTTGGTCGCGATCCAATGACTGTTAGCAGAATATGGAATCGGTGGGTTCAGGAGAGCAATACGAAACGCCGTGCTGGATCCCAACGGCCTCGTATCACTAGCAGTCGAGATGATAGGCATCTTATCCGTATGGCTGTAACGGATCCTGCAGCCACATCTCGACCCCCTGAGTCAACAGATGGGGACGTTTACAAGACAACAACCACCTGCACGAACAGTTCGACGACGTTTGCAGCAGCATGGACTATAAGCTCGGAGGCCATGGCTGCGGTTACCCTTGACGCTACATCACAGACAGGAGGGCCTGCGATGCTGTACGCAGCGACGAACCTGGGTGCAGGAATGGCAAAACGTCATTTTTTCGGATGAATCCATGTTCTGTTTATAGCGTAATGATAGTCGCATCCATGTTTGGCGACATCGCGGTGAACGCACATTGGAAGCGTGTATTCTTCATCCGGCGTGATGGTATGGGGTGGCATTGGTTACACGTCTCGGTCACCTCTTGTTCGCATCGATGGCACTTTGAACAGTGGCCGTTACATTTCAGTTGTGTTACGATCCGTGACACTGCTCTTCATTGGATCCCTGCGAAACCCTACATTTTAGCAGGATAATGCACGACCGCATGTTGCAGGTTCTGAACGGGCCTTTCTGGATACGAAAAATGTTCGACTCCTGCTTTGGTCAGCACATTCTCCGGATCTCTCACCAATGGTGACCGAACAACTTGGTCGTCACAATACGCCAGTCACTACTCTTTAACTGTGGTATCGTGTTGAAGCTGCATGGGCATCTGTACCTGTACACGCCATCCAAGCGCTGGTTGACTCAATGCCCTTGCGTATCAAGGCCGTTATTACGGCCAGAGGTGGTTTTTCTGGGTACTGATTTCTCAGGATCTACGCACGCAAATTGCGTGAAAATATAATCACATGTCAGTTCTAGTATAATATATTTGTCAAATGAATACCTGTTTATCATATGCATTTCTTCTTGGTGTCGCAATTTTAATGGGCAGTAATATAGAGTATTCATGATGAATAAGTGTGAAGTCTGAAAAATGTTTTCAGAAATCAGTCGATAGGTAAAATAACTTTATACGATAATGAATTCCAAAAAATACAAAAAAATGATTGGTACCTCTGATTTTTATTGTGATTAGTTTAACCTGAAAACATTTATGGAACCGGGAGAAGAAATGGAATCAAATAATAGATTTTTCCAGACAGCAATTGAAAGGGCCACCAAAACGGCAATTTTATTTAAGACAACTCATGTACCGAAGGTGGTGGCTTAAGTGGATAAGCACTTTAATATTATTGTAACAGTAAAAACACAATGGCCATTTAAGGAAAAGGGAAGCCTGAAACAGAGGGGCTTAGCGGCGCATTTAAAGAAACAGTTTACAATAATTAAAGTTTTTACGAGTAGCAGTTAAAGATTCACCAAATTTACAACAATTTTTAAAGGTACAAATTATGGTACAGCCGGTAGGCCTCTTTTATAACAAGAAAAATGGAAGTAATGCTCGGACAGTCACAACAGGTATTTTAGGTGACTATGCATTTAAGATGATGCATACTTAGACCCCAAAGATAAAAATTAAACAACAAAAGCTCAAAAGGGACTTTACATTAAATTGTCATGACAGCGGGAGGATATTTAAAGCCATGCATTAAGTTAACATAATTGATCAAGCAAGTGGTCAGGTAACCTAAAGGACAGAGAGGGACAACTTAAAACCATCACTATCAATGCAGCTCGAGCCAAATTTAATACTAGAATTACAGTTGACCGGCACCTAAAACAGGAAGATAAAACTAAGACTTAAAAGATCGTCACAATTTATCTGATAAACTTGGGCCTGATATAAAAGGTATATTACAGGCGAGGTAAAGGTTAATTATTGAACAAATTTACAGCAATTTTTAAAAGTACTAATGACAATGGATGAAAGATTCAGCTTTATTAGACACAGATTACAGTAACTTGTGATACTTTGAAATTAGCGTAATCTTAACACGGCACTGAAATTTAAACAGATAGGTTACAATGTACCATTAGCTCAGGGATGCCTTGTTTGTACTCGCCCTACAAACGTAAACAAGATAGCACACTGCCAAGGGCCAAACAATTTATGATCTCGGCGAGTCGGCCGCCAAGGGTGACAAAACATTACACAGTTAATTATACCAAAACTTCACAACATGAACCAGCCTATTCAAAAGCAATACTAAACGGGCGAAATGGACCAAGAGGAAATACCAGTTATATGGAGACAAAAAAACCTGTTAACTACAACCGTTCAAGTACAGGTAACACGGACGGAGGGAAAAATGCTGAACCGTAAAATCTACGACCACGCCTCAGGAACAGCAACTACAACGCGAAAGGGAATGACGCCACCGTAAACAAACCACTCGTTAAACGCACTTCTGAATCAATTAAGTTGCAAACGCAATGCAAACCACAACCACATATACAACAGCGGCGCACAAACAACAGATGGACTCGAACTTAACTCTCCAAAAGTCCAGAGAAATACGGCGAAATTCTTCACACCATATTGTCATTGAGCCGGCCATTCGGCCAAGTGGTCCATCGTATCTAGGCGCAGGCAGGAGGAGGAGGAGGATGATGATGATCGTGTGGCAATTATGACCGTTAGACCCCAACTGGGGTCGTGTTCAGCCTGCCTGGTGCAAGTCTCTTTATCTGACGCCACTTCGGCGACTTGCATGTCAATGATGATGACTCCAGTCCCCGAGTGGAGAAAATCTCCTACCCGACCGGGAATCGAACCCGGGACCCCTGCGTGGCAACCTACCACGCTGTCCACTGGACTACGGAGGCGGACAGGCAGGAGGAAGAAGCGTCGTTCAGGACAGCGCGAAGACCACTGGCCCGCGAGGACAGGCACCGAAGCGGGTGACGGAAGTGCAGCTAGCCCCGCGGAGTCCAGTTACGACGCTAGGCACCACAATAACGGCGGGCAATAGCAACCGAGGCGGGCCAACGGCTCAAAGATCTACTTCTTTACAAATTTTTGTGTCTTCGGGATGCTGTAGGATCTGGAGGGGGGTGTGACGAGCAAGGATGTGTACATAGGTCTCTAACTAAAACAAATGATTAGTCCACATGTATTTATTAACACAGTGAAATGAATACTTAACTTTGCTGGCTTGTGTTGGTAGAAATTCTTCGTATTATACGGTTCTGCTGTGTATCATTACAATTCCTGGCAATACAGTTCTGGCGTGCTCTAAGTAGACCGCTGCCCTCCTATGTTGAACTTTATGGAACTGTCCCGTACTGTCTCTCTGGTAGAGTTGGCTACTGAGTTGATATTTCGACTCAATGAATCGCCTCAGCGAACTGTTCGACTAAGTCGGAACTTGAATCGGCACTGTTTCGAAAGTACCAGAACTCCAAGCGTTAATAGAAAGCACCGAAACACACATCATTATAGGCAGTGAAAGTTGGCTCAAGCCGGATATAAGTTCAGAAGAAGTATTTGCAAAAGATGTAACTGTGTTCAGAAAGGTTAGATTAAACAAAATAGGCGGAGGCGTGTTTGTCGCCATCAAAAGTAGTATTTCGTGTAGTGAAGTTGAAGTTCCTGCGAGCTATTATGGGTAGAGGTTGTACTCGAAAATCGTAAGAAGTTAATAATTGGTTCCTTTTACCGGCCTCCCGACTCTGACGGTACAATAACAGAAAGGTTCAAAGAAAACCTGAGTCTAATTACAAAAACGTACCCGACTTACACGATAATAGTAGGCGGTGATTTTAATTTACACTCGATATGTTGGCGAAATTATATTTTCAATATGGAGGTACGCATAAAACATCGTGCGAAACGCATTCTCTGACAATTACTTCGAACACTTAGTTCATGAGCCAACTAGAATTGTAAATGGATCTGAAAACACACTTGATAGCAACAAATAATCCTGAGCTCAGCATCAAAACGGATACAGGTATCAGTGAACACAGAGCAGTCGTAGCGAAATTGAATATCGAAAGTCCTAAAGTTACCAAAAATAAACGAAAAGTATATTTGTTCAGGAAAGCAGATAGAAATAAAATACATTGCTTCTTGAAAGACAGCTTCCACTCGTTTCTAACACTAAACGTAGGTGTAGCGAGAAGTGGCTCAAATTCAAAGAAGTGGTATGTATGGCAATTGACAGTTTTATACCAAATAAATTAATAAAAGGAGGCGATCCTCCTTGGTACGCAAAACAGGTCAGGACACTGTTGCAAAAGCAAAGGAAAAGGCATACTAAATTTAAACGAATACAAAATCTCCAGGATTGACAATCGTACTCCAAAACTCTAACTTTAGCGAGGATTTCAATGCGAGATGCCTACAATACTTATCACAACGAAACTCTTTCTCGAAATTTGACTGAAAAACCAAAGAGATTTTGATCATATGTTACATACACTAGGGGCAAAACACAAACAATACCCTTACTACGTGGTAGTTATGGCGATCCTGCCGATGAAATCGATGAACTTAACTTTTAGAAACTCATTCACCAAAGAAGACCAAACGAATATTCCAGATTTCGAATTACGAACAGATGCCGTAGTGAGTAACGTACAAGTATATATAATCGGAGCAGTGCAGCAACTAAAATCACTTAACAAGAACAAGTCTTCTGGTCCGGATTGTATATCCATTAGATTTCTATCTGATTATGCTGAAGTGATAGCCCCTTACTTAACAGCCTTATACAACCGCTCTCTCAAAGAAGGATCTGTACCAAAAGATTGGAAAGTTGCACAGGTCACACCTATATTCGAGAAAGGCAGTAGGAGTAACCCACTAAACTACAGGCCTATTTCATTGACGTCAATTTGCAGCAGGGTATTGGAACATATCCTGTATTCAAATATTATGAATTACCTCTAACAGAATGATTTATTGACCCAAGGTCAACACGGATTTAGAAAATATCGTTCATGTGAAACACAACTAGCTCTTTATTCACACGAAGTGATGGGCGCTATCGACAAGGTTTCGCAAATCGATCCCATATTTCTTGATTTCCAGAAGGCTTTTGACACCGTACCTCACAAACCGCTTTTAATCAAATTGCGTGCTTATGGTATATCGCCCAAAATTGAGGTTGGATAGGGGATTTCCTTTCAGAAACGACACAGTTCGTAGTAATCGATAGTAAGGCATCGACTAAAAGAGAAGTGATGTCGGGCGTTCCACAGGGTACTGTTATTGGTCCTCTGCTGTTCCTTATTTACATAAACGATTTAGGGGAAAATCTAAGTACCTCTCTTAGGTTGTTTGCAGATGACGGCGTTATTTACAGTCTAGTAAAATCATCTGAAGATCATAACCAACTGGAGAACGATCTGAATAAGATATCACTGTGGTGTAAAAATTGGCAATTGACTCTAATGAGAAGCGTGAAGTCGTCCACATGAGTACGAAAAGAAATCCGTTAAACTTTGTTTACGAGATAAATCAAGCAAAAGTGAAGACCGTAAACTCCACAATAAACATAGGAATTACTGTTACTTCTGACTTAAACTGGAAAGAACACGTAGAAAATATCGTGGGAAAGGCGAACCAGAGACTGCGTTTTATTGGCAGAACCCTTAAAAATGCAACAGAACTACAAGAGAAACTGCATACACTACGCTTGTCCGTCCATTTTTGGAGCATTGCAGCCTAGTGTGGGATACTTATCAGGTGGGTTGGACGGAGGACATCGAAAGAGTCCAGAGAAGGGCAGCTCATTTCGTATTGTCACGATACGGGGGAGACAGCGTTACGGAAATGATACAGGATCTGGTATGGGAATCATTACAACAACGGCGCTTATCAGCGCGGCGTGGGTTACTTACGAAACTCCAATCGCCAACATTCTCCTCAGAATGCAAAAATATATTGTTGATTCCCTCTTATATCGTATAAATGACCATCAGAATAAAATACGAGAAATCAGAGCTCGAACGGAGAGATTCAGGTGTTCTTTCTTCCCGCGCGCTATTCGAGAACGGAATGGGAGATAAATAGTATAATGGTGGTTCGATGAACCCTCTGCCAGGCACTTAAATATGATTTGCAGAGTATTCCATGTAGATGTACTTCTTCACAAATTTTTGTGTCTTCGGGATGCTGTAGGTTCTGGAGGGTGACCGTTACATAGGTCTCTAACTAAAAGAAATGATTAGTCCACTTGTATTCATTAACACAGTAAAATGAATACTTAACTTTGCTGTGCTTGTGAGGGTACAATATTCTTCGTGTTATACAGTTCTGCAATGTATCATTACAGTTCCTGGCAATACAGTTCCGGCTTGTTCTGAGTAGACCGCTGCCCTCCTCTGTTGAACTTCATGGAACTGTCCCGTACTGTCTCTCAGGTAGAGTTGACTGATTTGATGTTTCGACTCAATGAATCAACTCATCGAACTGTTCGACTGAGTTGGAACTTGAATCGGCACTGTTTCGAAATAACGAATCTTGTGATTATTTTATCGGACGCTAGGTAACAACATGCGGTTTTTTATTTGTTAGTTAAAAAAATCTTTATTTTAACATGTACATATAACCCAATATCTAATTAATGCAATGGGTCGTAGTATTCAACTTGAAAGATTGCAGCTATTTACACATCTTACATTATCCACCAGTCATTACTACACTTACATATGATTATGATTATTATTATTATGAGCAGCGTTGCAGTTGTGCGCAGTGGTGACAAACCTGATTGTTTTGCTGGCCTGCTCACCGGGCTAATCCTAGTGAGCGTGCAGTCCTCCGAAACTACTAATTCTCAAGAATTTTTTAAAAAAAAATGTTCAAATGTTTGTAAATCTATCGGACCAAACTGCGTGGTCATCAGACCGTAGCTTACAAACTACTTAAACCTAGGTAAACTAACCTAAGGGCAAACACACACACTTATGTCCCAGGGAGGACTCGAACCTCCACGGCGAGCAACCGCGCGCACCGCAGCGAGACGCTTTAGACCGCTCGGCTACTCCACCGCGGCAAGAATTTTTTAAGAAGAAACTACTGCTACTATCTATTATCTAATACTACGCGTGAAGTCATGTTTGGTGGGGCCAAGCCTTCCCCCAGATACAGAGGACGGCGGATATCAGCCAGTGAGAGCTCCCAGCCTACCCTCTGGCGGCATGGCTGGACTTGGCTGTCTTGGTTGGCAGTTGTCATGTTTGGGTGTATGTCATAATCGGTGTGGAATGGTCATAATTGGGTCGAGATATCGCAACTGGCTTGCGTGGTTAGTTATCGGGCTGTACTCAATTTTGTCTGATCTTGATGGAGATTGCATCAGATAGTTGATTGAGGACATCGAAAGTTTCTTCAGATCTTAAGAGGTCATATGTGACATCGCTGGGCAGTTGATCACGCAACTCTGGCGCCACGCCATCGAAGATGGGGTACTCAAAGACTATGTTTTGGACTGCCGACTTCAGCTGCACATTCACACTCGTTTTGCTGTACGACTGCCTGTGTAGGTTCGACATAGCGCCCAGGCGTGCAAAGGGTTTATAGTATTACCGCTAGAGTGTTTCCCTGTCGCGCCACGCGGGACTTTGAATTATGCTATCCTTCAACTGAGGTTTGAAGACTGTGATGCCAGCGAGAATTGTGAAATCCTTCAGTGTTTTTATGAAGTTTCGAATGAATTAAGAAGTGAAAACTGCGTTACATTATCTAAAGTGCCCTGTCTAAGCAAAGGATTACTGAAACATCTGGATCACCTCGAAGAGAAATATCCAGATGGGAACATTTCATCTATTGTTAGATGTCTCAGTGGAAAACTAAAGGAGAAATGTCGAAGAGGTATAACTGGAAACCTCTCCTTGTTCCTTGACCTCCGTATCAAGGAATACGGATTTGAGTCAAAGCAGACGAACGTTATAAGCAAGTGATTTCAAGCATAATTAAAAAACGTTGCATGTTGCGGACGTCGACAACGCTAACGGAATTTCCGAGATCTTCACAGCAGACAGTTGAAAAGTGCGATAAATCAGGCTTTGTATTAAGATATTTCGACGCAGATATAGGAAGTGTCGTTCGAAACCAGACGGATAATCAAAAAATTGTTCAAATGTTTGTTAAGCTTATGGGACTTAACTACGGGGTCATCAGTCCCTAAACTTACACACTACTTATCAACTACCTTATACTAAGGACGGTACAAATATTCATGCCCGAGGGGGGATTCGAACCCCCGGCCGTAGTGGCCATGCAAACCGTGACTGCAGCGCCTCAGTCCCCTCGGCCACCGCGGCCGGCGACGAATATTCCAAGAGCAGCAAGCATCATTGAAGACGACAAATACATTGTTATGCAGCTGCTGCCTCGAAGCGAGAACCCTCTTCTTTAGTGAAATGAGCACCGAAAAATGTTTCCAACTTTATTAAAAATTGTGAAGCTGCGTTTATGCATTGTTGCCAAATCTCTGCCACGTGAACACATCTTTTCGAAGCAACGACAAATAATTTCAGTGAGACGATCCCGCATTCTCAGTAAGAAGCTGTTAAAAATAATGTTTTTGAATTTCAGTTTAAAGAAACTGTAATTGAATCTCTATTTTATTTGACTGACAACGAATCTGCGTATCAGAATACCGTTTCCTGATTTCGTCACGTAAATTGTGAAATGTGTTTTCTTGTGTTGATACTTGTAGTAATATAGGTCGTCTACATTAAACATGCTTTAGGAACAAATATTAAATATTTTGTTTATGTTGATTAGTTAGAAACCTAGTTCATTTCTAGATGCACATGCATTTCAATCATAATCTTTGCTCTTTTTATTATTATCATTTTAACTTAATTATGGGATTTTGATGGTTGGAAAAAGTTTTTGACTTTGGGAGTAGAACATTACTATTTTGTACTTCCTATGTTACAATATTTATTTATATGAAAATACGAGTAAATTAGGAAATTTTTACGCTTTAACACGAAGTAAAATCGTGGAAGCAAACAAATCCTGTGCCGTTCAATTCAGTCTAGTGAGTAACGTATTAAAACCCCCTCGATATTTCACAGATGTTTCGTCTGTGGTGTATCGCGCTACTGTGCCGTGCCAAGCATCTTTCTCGACTCACGCGATCAGCGGAAGTAGCAACACGCAGGGCTGTGGCACGTCACATGTTTCGAGTGCCGAAGCTGTGAGTCGACTGATTGAACTGTCTTGCAGATGTCGCGGTCCACGTGAGTCAAGAAAGGTAGCGCGGTGGATGAGTCTGCAGCACGTCCCATGTTTCGTGTGCCGAAACAGTTGGCGACTCACTAAATGCAGGTGATCCGTATGTTTCGAAACAGTAAATGACACGCACTGCCAAACACTACAGTTTCTGGTGCTGTAGTGTGCCGGCATATGTAGGCGAGACCCCTTCTTCCTATTGGCCAGCGCGCGAGGTTAGCAAAGAGGTACCGAGACTGCGGGTGCTCCCGGCAGCCGAAGTACTGTGCAGCGACTTATCGCGTCTCGTAGTGGCGCGGGGACTTGCGTGGACCGCCGGCGTTGTGGCGAACAGCGACGCCACAACACAATACTTTCTTAATGGACATAATTTGCTTCCGAGTCTTGTCTGAAATGCGAGACAGTCCTTTAAGCAAAATACATTAAGTTATCGGAAATCTTGTAAACCTAGGATCTACATCTACATGGGATACTCTGCAGATCACATTTAAGTGCCTGGCAGAGTGTTCATCGAACCACCGTTATACTATTTATCTCCCATTCCATTCTCGAATAGCGCGCGGGAAGAAAGAACACCTGAATCTCTCCATTCGAGCTCTGATTTCTCGTATTTTATTCTGATGATCATTTCTACCTATGTAAGTGGGAGTCGACAACATATTTTCGCATTCGGAGGAGAATGTTGGCGACTGGAGTTTCGTAAGTAGCCCACGCCGCAGCGATAAGCGCCGTTGTTGTAATGATTCCCATCCCAGATCCTGTATCATTTCCGTAACGCTGTCTCCCCTGTATCTTGACAACACGAAACGATCTGCCCTTCTTTGGACTCTTTTGATGTCCTCCGTCAAACCCACATGATAAGCATCCCACACTGGGCAGCAATACTTGAAAAAAGGACGTACAAGCGTAGTGTATGCAGTTTCTTTAGTAGTTCTGTTGCATCTTTTAAGGATCTGCCAATAAAACGCACTCTTTGGTTCGCCTTTCCCACGACATTATCTACGTGTTCTTTCCAGTTTAAGTCTGAAGTAATAGTAATACCTAGGTGATTAGTGGAATTTACAGCCTTCACATTCGATTGATTTATCTTGTAAACAAAGTTTAACAGATTTCTTTTCGTACTCATGTGGACAACTTCACACTTCTCATTATTTAGAGACAATTGCCAATTTTTACACCACAGTGATATCTCATTCAGATCGTTCTGCAGTTGGTTTTGATCTTGAAATGATTTTACTAGTCGGTAAATGACGGCGGCATCTGCTAACAATCTAAGAGAGCTACTTATATTTTCCCCTAAATCGTTTATGTAAGTACGGAACAGCAGAGGACCAATAACACTACCCTGTGGAACGCCCGATATCACCTCTGATGCCTTACCATCGATTACTATGTCGCAAATTTGGGGCGATGTACGATAACCACGCAATTTGATTAAAGGCCGGTTTTGAGGCACGGTGTCAAAAGCCATCTGGAAATCAAGAAATACGGAATCAATTTGAGAATCCTTGTCGATAACACTCATCACTTCGTGTGAGTTTCGCATCAACGATATTTTCTAAATCCGTGTTGACCTTGGGCCAATAGACTATTCTGTTAGAGATAATTCAAAATATTTGAATACAGAATATGTTCCAAAACCCTGCTGCAAATTGATGTCAATGAAGTAGGCCTGTAGTTTAACGTGTTCCATTCCGTAAAATACTCAAAAAACGTCCATAAGGTTAACAGAGAGTTGAAGCAAAAGCGAGTAATTTTTTTTCCCTTTGCGGTAACATAGTTTTGTTACAGTTTTTGACGAGAGGCAGTTGGGGATATCGTCAGAATATTTTTATTTGGAAAGGGGTCGCATATTCACACTGGCGTTGTATGAACCAGTCTAAAGGAGACAGTATACAGAACGCTTCTTCGAGCGCTTCTTGAGTGCTGATCTTTGGCATTTGCATCTTTCCTACGCAATCGTTCCTCGGTTTTGGCATCCATCCGAGTTTATTTGGGGCAAAGTTTTTAATTTACTCAATTCATAATTCATTCTTGCCTACTGCTTTATTTGACTTCATTTTGGTGATAGTCGATTTTGTTTCTGGCATAGAAAGGTTCATTGAAAAATTGTTTTCATTTTCCACATCGCACACTATGAGATCCAGTGCCCTACGACAAGTAGTTTCCCATATTGTTTTGCAGTTGACTTGTTACCAGTTTGGGTGTTACATCAGCAAGTGAGATTGAGCAGCTTTCCGTTGAGGGGCTGTATCGAACTAATCATATAAGGCGGCGTCCATTAATTACGTGAGGTGATACGGATCGAGAAGAATTTCACCAAAACTCATGTTGTGAAGAGGAGGGGTCGCGGAAAATCACACGTAATTTTTCCCTCGCAAGGAACAGTGTAATATTGCACTAAATAAATAAACACGTTTATCCAATACTATATGCCTAAATACTACACAAAAATAATTATCGCGCTTAAGCGATCGTTACAAAGTAGCAAAACAGCCTTCGACTATTTAGGTGCTATCGGCCGCTGTGGCATTCGAGCCACGTGACAACGAGGCTTCGTCACGTTCCGACCGCAGGAAATGTTTCCGTAGTCGACGGCTCAGTCAAGGCCGTTCAGTCAACGTTGAGGGACTTAACGTCTGCAGTTATCATTTCCTAGGCTCATAAACTACTTAATCTAACCCAAGGACAACAAACACACTCATGGCCGAGAGAGGACTCGAACCTCCGATGGCGAACAACAGCGAGCTCCGCGGCGAGGCGCCTTAGAGAGTTCTGGCACTTACAACGAAAAAAATGACTACAGGGGTGGTGGTTAACCAGTCCTATATCATTTTCTTTCCTCCTCCATGTTGCCATGGATGACGCACAACAGTTTGCGTTTGTACCGCAATGACAGTGTACGCGAGGGTTGTAGTAACCCCCCACTGCACTGTGTGAAGAGTAGAAACTCTCAAAGTTCACCAACTGACGTTTTCTATAGATGTCCCCACGCAGTTGATAGCACGCAGGTCAGAGTTCTTGAATGAGGCTGAAATTGCTAAACTATTGGCAGGAACTGATCTAATTACGGAATAAAACTGAGGTACACGGGATGCCATCTGATTTATTTAAAGACTGCAGAAAACCAGAAAACTGCACAATAACATCCACTTGACACACATTGTCTTAACTGAAAATAAATATAAAGTTATTTCCCTTAATCTAAGATGATTAAACAATGTCTTATGACCGCCTGCGTATGCATGTTACTCCTCTGAGTGCGTGTACTGAACTCTCATGTTACTCCTCCGAGTGCGCGTACTGAAATGTGGCGGCTCGATGCAAGGCTGCCTTCGTTCCGTAATTTGGCGCGCAAACATGGCTGTCGTGCGTCGTCCGTCTTAAATTAAATATTTTGTTTATTGAATTAGCAATTGTTAATATGTTTTACCAGCTCAGGGCATAGTTAGCTCTGATGGGTTTTTCTAAATTGAATTTGACATTGAATAAATAATTAGTTTATAAAGTATAAATAAAAATATGCTTGCGTTTTGGAGCGTGATCGCCAGTGCTACAGCCAATCGGTGTCTAATGCCTGCTGCTTCCCTAGAATTCGGGGAAATTTGCCAGTGCTCTTTCCCATAAAAACGCGATGTATTGTACCACCTGTCGTGGTTCTCACCAACTTTTACCATCTGTCGCCTACTGGTCCTAACTGGCTGCACTAAAGCAATACTTCGATCTTATTATGACGGCTCTAAGCGAGAAATATTACACACTCCGCCGTGGCAGTCAACGCTGTCACACAAACAAAAGGAGTATCATGTTTATTATGTTGTCTGAAAAGAATGCTATCAAGGAGACTACGTGCATATCGGATTTTAGAATTTTTATATTTAAGTTACGTGAAGCTCAGAACTCAAATAACAATCAGCCAAAGCCATTCGACGCAACTTTCAAAAATTCTCGAGAACATCTACTTTGAGTTTTGGAAGTATATGTAAGTACCTTTAATTAAAACAGTTGCAACAACTGTCGGTGTGGCTCAGGTGGGTTTTCACGAAAACCGGATGCCGTGGCTCAGCGCACCTGGTCAGGGGGCTGAACGCCCTCTGTAATAAAAATAAAAGCTGAGCCAACCATTCACCGAACAACCACGAATAAACTGAACGAACGACCATGAACCATAGATCTACCAGATGAGCAAAAATAATAATAATAATAATAAAATAAGTAAAATAAAATAAATAAAAAAAGAGAAATTTTCACGAAAAATGCACGTACTTTCGTGTATTTGTATTTTCCTATGTTCTAAAATTTACGTTTTTAGATTGTAACCATCATTATTATCAACCTTTTCTTTATTCTATAAAAGGATGTTAATAATGATGGTTTCAATCTAAAAACATAAGATTTTTACGGTATTGGATTCACTATAAGTTGACGACCGTTGTCTCTGATCGTTCATTTTGTGAAGAGCTACGACGCTGTTTCTGGAAAGTCATCTCCATAGCTACCAATGGCTTTCCAAGCAGCTACCTTACTGAACCATCGTTTTAGGTAACGAAGTTGACAAATTGTTCTGCTCGTCTACATACACATAAACAAAAACTGACACAACACATGGAACGAGAGATTTCGAAACTTTTTATACGACTGAACTTGAAATAGTGTAAATTCGTTCACATCCTTTATGAAGTAAACATTATAGAATACAGAAAATTAAGAATAAACGAAAGTACGTGTGTTTTACATAAAGATTAGCATTAGATATGAAAATTGTGTAAGTATTCGAACCGCCGACCCTATGTTTGTAAGGCCATAACGCTATCACATGAGCTACGCCGACAAATGCTGCAACTGTTTTAATTATTGGTGCTTACATGTACTTCAAAACTTCAAAGTCGATTTTCTCGAGAATTGTCGACAGTTTCGTCGAATGGCTTTCGCTGATTGTTGTTTAAGTTCTGAACTTCACGTTCCATAAATATAAAACATTTCGAAAATACCTATGTGGTCTCCTTGTAACCACTGCTGCCAGGCAGAAATGACTAATTGTAAGTTGTGGAATGCAGCGAAGAAGAGCTTCCCGAAAAAGCAAGACTTCGTGCTCCACGTTCATCGTGAGATCGAACAGCTTCTGAGGTGCGGCGGAGTAAACAATTTTCTTTCCATTGTATATACATCTAGAGATTTCGGTACGGAGGGGAAATACACAAGCACCCGTGAAAACATTTGTACAACACACAATGTCCACAAAAAACATCGTCTTTAAAGGGTCCAATCCAATCACGGAATTGAGGATTTTGTTACCATTCTTTTTCGGTATTTTTCGTTTCTGTGTATCGGTTTCATTGAGTTTTCGCCCATCTTTTCTGTTTTATCCGGAG
The DNA here is from genome assembly GCA_026315105.1 of Locusta migratoria. NCBI lineage: Eukaryota > Metazoa > Arthropoda > Insecta > Orthoptera > Acrididae > Locusta > Locusta migratoria. Next base: position 330,194,423 of record CM048750.1, read on the forward strand.
TTCTGCAGCTTTTTTCTTACCTATTTCTCCATCACTCTCGCTTCCAGAATCACACACTTTGTTTAAAAATATATCAGTCCTAATTTTAAACCGTAATATAAGTACAGAAGCACACGATTAGTAGCCGAACAAAATGTTAACATCCTAAAGTTATAGGTTTGCTTGACTCTGTTATGCTTGGTCCACATGCTTGATAACCTAGACTAACTCTTGAGGGCACACATGAGTCCCCGTTGACTGATTTAGAACGAAAATTCTTTTATGAATTTTAGTAGGTCCTTTTATTTCCGGCCGCGGTGGAGTAGCCGAGCGGTCTAAAGCGTCTCGCTGCGGAGCGCGCGGTAGCTCGCCATGGAGGTTCGAGTCCTCCCTAGGGCATGTGTGTGTGTGTGTGTTTGTGTTTGTGTGTGTGTTTGTGTTTGTGTTTGTGTGTGTGTTTGTGTTTGTGTTTGTGTGTGTGTGTGTGTGTGTGTGTGTGTTGTCCTTAGGTTAGTTTACCTAGGTTTAAGTAGTTTGCAAGCTACGGACTGATGACCACGCAGTTTTGGTCCGATAGATTTACAAACGTTTGAACATTTGAATTTTTCTTTATTTCCGTATTGTTCGATTTTCTCACTGTGATTCTTAAATCCTAGTCTGAATTAGTCATAAGTTAAAAAAAATTATATTAATTTATCCAATGCGAGCAACTACTGATTAACTTATTTACACTAAAAATACGCATTTGGAGTCTCACTACACCTCACCAAGGGAGTGAGTGGAGTCTAAAAATCGCCAAAACCGCCTCACGTAATTCATGGACGCCCAAAAGCAAGCGGAAAAAAGGGGACAGATGCTTCTGAAATGTGCTACTACTAACCAATAGTGAACATCAAGTGTACTAATAAGAAAAGGAATAAGTAGTTTCTGATATTCTCCGGAATAGGGGGTAAACAATGACTAGATGAAGGCTCAGGTTGGAAGGTCGTGTGTTGTCAGTGAGTAGCTTCCACGGTAGTGAAGGGATTAACAGACAGCTAGTAACATAGATAAGGCAGATCTGAATATATACAACTAATAATCGATTGCGTTGTGTGTCTCTGTCAGTCAGAGATGAAGAGGCTGAATCAGTAGATAGAGTCGTGTCGGGCTGTATCAGAACAGTTAGTAAGGAAAAATCCACAATAGTAACAATCAAAAAGAAACGCTTGTCTGCTTGGTTTCAACGTAACGGCCGTGGCAGTTGTCTTGTTAACAGCTCTGAAGTGTGTTTGCGCTGTGGGTCGATGCATCCCGTGCGGCCCACGTGTTTGTACGTCACGCGAGACTATCGCCACAGCCGCCTCTGACGTGCTTCTCGCCGTTCAACAAAGCCTGACCGTGACCTCCAGCAGCTGTATCGAATTTCGCGAAACGCGGGAGAGGGGGGAGGGCAGCAGGAAGGAGAGGGGGAGAGAGCACGTGCTCTGATGATTCAATTCTCGGCGAAACAGAACAAAGTGCGCCAGTACAGAGGCGATATATTTAGGCTGAAAGTGTGATAGATAGTGCGGGATTACTCATAAGCTAGGACAAAGAGGAACTCCGGTTAAACTCGTTGCATCCAGGGCCGTCTTCAGCCATGAAGGAGCCCCATGGCACTAGATGAAAACACCATAATGATGTACATTTTCTTTAGTGACTTTATTGGTTAAAATTATACAAACAAAATACTAGTGATTAGTTCCACAAATTGGTCTTTCATTTAGATTAATTAGTTCTTTTAAGATTTCCAGATTACAAAATTATCCTTTTTCTCCTCTACGTACAAATTTTGAAGTTCGTCTCTTTCGATGCAGATGGCTGGCACACGAAGTATGGGATTCTACAACAAAAAATAAATGTCTTTTGAATGATATACATTTGTTTACGGAATGTCTTGGCTATTACGGCTAGAATTACACAAATCAAATACTAGTGATTACTATTTTGCAGATTGGATTTTCGTTGGTGCTAAAACTTTCTTTCGGGATTTTCGAAGTGCAAAATATATCCTCAAAGTCCAAATGTTGAAGAACTTCACTTTCTATCCACATGACTGACAAATAAACAAGTTGTTCCAGTAAAATAATAGTTCATAATTCTTTTTTTTATTCTCTTGAAATGTGATGTGACTACAACTAGTCACCATTAGACAAAGAAATATCTACTTTCGGAAAGGTATCTTCTGTTTTATCTGCCATTATTAAAGAATGTTGAATGATGTATATTAAAAATATTACAAGATGGTGAAAGATGTCTCTCTAAAAAAAAAAAAAAAAAAAAAAAAAAATACTGAAATGTGTCAATAAAAACAGTGCTGCTTACTGACGTTAATGATAGTGGCTTAATGTTGTTAATAAAACTACACAAGTTTAAAAGTTCATAATTTGGGGTAAGCTTAATACAACAACATTAGCTAATACAGTGATTGCTATACAATGAAAGCTGTCATTGACTTCCTGGTTTATACTAGTTTGGCTCTGTAAAGTTATCGGAACAAAATGCTTCCACAGAAACTTTAGCAATACACACAATCTGCGTATCACAATTACTTCTGTTTTAGTGCCGAAATTTAGTTTGTCAATGTTTACTGCTTATCAAAGTCTAACTCTGTATAATTCTCCATTTATGAACTGATTGTCAACAAATTTGCACAAGTAACTGCTTGCAGAAGTATTGATATGTTGGAAATTGTGACTGTTTATCTTGTTCCTTCTTGCGTGACATTTATAATTTCATCAGCTGCAAGCTTTAATGGGTAATGAAATTTTTGTATACTTGCACAATTGAGACACTGCTCAAAATCAATTTCATTTGCAAGTGACATACAACTGCCTTACCCAATTACGTGCAATTTGAGACCACACCATCAAAATTTACAAAAATAATTAGGATCTGATAAATCGTAAAAAATGTTGAGATGCAGGAGTAAACACGTACAGTACACTGAATGCTTACATTTTTGCATTATATTTCAGATGTCTGACTTTAAGCAATATGTGTAGATTATCTGTTTTATTTTTATTTAATTAACTATTTATTGCATAGATGACACCATGAAGACTTTTTTTTAACAGGACTAACATTGCATCACTTATTCCACAAAAAGAAAAAAAAGAAACAAACAAGTTCTATCAGGTTTATATCCCATCATTTACAATCAAAAATAATAAAGAAAATCCTAGCAGTTCCACAAAAAGCTATCAACAAGGATATGTCCATTTACAATAAAAAATAATAATGGAAGAAAACCCTACCATTTTCACAAGACAGCTATCAGCAAAGGATATGTCCCATAATAATGAAAGAAAATTCTATCAGTTTCACAGAAAAGCTATCTGCAAGGATATGCCCATATTTTAAAATCAAAACTAATTTTTGTGTCTCGTTGCCGCCGGTTGTCCTAGGTGTCGGTGCCCGAGTTGAGAGAGACCGACACAGGAAAGTAGATGTACGCGTGTGCGGGTACAGAGTCTGAGGTGACCAGCCAGTGGGACATCAGAAACTAGAAACACTAAGCTAGATTAGAACAAGATATATATTCCGTAGAGATAGTACAATACTTAACTTTGTTAACTGAAGACTAGTGGAATGCAGATACATAGTTTAGCTAGGTAGAGGCCTGCCTGCTGATGAGACTTTCCTACTGCCTGTCTGATTGCCAAGTGGCCGATGCAGTTCATTGGTGGCCACAAGCGGAGTTGTAGCAGAGGGCGCTCGTGGCTGACGACGTAAGAACGCCGCGCCGTGCTTGCATGGCGGCGCGCGGCGAAAGTACGTGGCGCGCACTTCAGACTTGTGCGACACCACACTAATAATGAAAGAACGCTTACAGCATCTTTTAGTAGGCCACAGCTCATCACACCTTCCCGCGTTTACGTATGGACTACTAATAAATATTAATTATAAGTGTCTTGTCACGTCTTTTCACTATCGCCATGGACTTGTTCTGCCCTCTTGGCCGCGCAGCGCAGCAGTATCGCCACATTCAAGGAGCAGCTCGGACAGACATTTCACACTTACCTCATCAACCAGTACATATCATTCATAACATTTGACAGACACCTATTTCAATGTATGGATAACATATTTCGTTCTGGAGAGCCATATGTTTTTCATATACTGTTTTAAACGAAAATATTCTGATATGAGCTCATCATAATTCTGCAATTTCTCTGCAGTTGTCTCTCAACTGTTCCGACTCGATTTGTTTTAACTGAGGAAGAATCTATATCGTTTGCTAAATTTTTAGTATGCTCCAGACGTAGCTTTAATAGAGAATCTAATGTGTGAATCATAGCCAGAAATAATTATACATGAAACTCTCCTTTAACACTCAGCTACACAGTCTTTGACTATCTTTGAACAAAGAGATACGCTTCTCTTTCTTTCGGAATTACTTTTATAGTCAGTACCTCGATTTTTCTCTTTGGCTGTCGATTCATATTGTGTGAATCTACTCAGTGAAGTAATGATGAAATCAGCAAGAGATACAAAATTCTTTGTTGCAACGTCGTGGCTACTCCTGTGTAAAGGTACATTTTTGTTATTGATAGCTCTCAAAAGGTTATTCCGTATCTGTTTTAGGAGAATGGTCTCCAGTTTTTCCATTTTCTTTGAAAGGCTTTGAGCTTCAATTCCTGTTTTCCCCGGCTGACAGGTGTTTCTACTAATTGACTTTATAGCATCAAAAATATGACTGTAGCCGTTATGCAAAGCGTTAAGATCATCAACACGTGCAGCCTACCTGATATCAGATAGGGACTTAGCAGCTTTATTTGCACCTACAAATTCTGTCAAAATTTTGCATCGAAAGTTCGAACCAGAAAAAGACGTGATCAATTATTGAACAAATTGGAAGTATGCTACTGCTTTTGAAACACATGCAGCTGCCTGAACACCTACTGAACTTAGTCATGTGAACGTCTTTATGTAGATTCGCAGTGGCAATATCGTCTGCATAGATGAATTTTCGGGACTGTGTTACAGGAATGTCCGCAGTGTAAACATCGAAAAGTATGGGAGCAAAGACAGAACCCTGCGGGAGGCAGATGTCTAAAACCGTTCTCACTTTTCCCCAAGTATACCATGACCAGACGATCACTTAACATAGACTCATGAGCCACAATAAAAGACAACAAGGAATGAGGCCATAGAATTTCACTAAAAATCCTTTCCTCCAAACGGTATCATAGGCAAAAGAGAGATATACGAAAGAAGCTGAAGTTGTGAGTCTCTGTTCAAATCACGACTACATTAGAAATGTTTGTGCTAGCACCTGATCACAGTAGTTTCGCCCAGGTCTAAAATTCAGCTTGTTAGACAGGTATACTCCCTTTAAAAATGGGGGCAATACGGTTGTAGATGAGTCTTTCGAATAGCTTATAAGTTATACTCAGGAGTGCAATTGGACGGTAGCTATCTGCATGGTTTGTTGGCTCACCTGGATTCAGTACATCTATAATTTTGGATCTTTTATAAGCTTTTCGGAGTGATCTCTCTGCAAGGATGTTGTTAAATTATTTTATAGCCAGTTTCGCGTTTTGGGTCCAGCATGCTTGATACATTCTGGATAAATTTCATCCACGCTTGCTGCCTTCCCGGACTTCATTACAGAGAACCTCATCCAGTTCCTCTGTGGAAAACAGCTTGGAAACGTTGAGTGTACTTATTTACAATTTTACACCGCTGAAAAGCTTTTGCTAATTATGCTCTCAAAAATGTTCAAATGTTTGTATAGCTTATGGGACTTAACTACGGGGTCATCAGTCCCTAAACTTACAAACTACTTATGAACTAACTAATACTAAGGACGGCACAAATATCCATGCCCGAGGAGGGATTCGAACCCCCGACCGTAGTGTCCGTGCAGACCGTGACTGGAGCGCCTCAGTCCCCTCGGCCACCGCGGCCGGCAATTATGCTCTCCTGACTCTACAAGAGGCTATTTGAAATGGTACTCAGTACGGAGCAACACCTCATTATAAGAGAAATCCCCGTATCGAAATTTGGGAAACTATCCGAAATACGTTTCCCTTACCTTATATTATGATGTTTTTACTGTGTGATACGTGTATAAGATTTTTTGTGGGTAAGCAAGTATTGTTGAGTGAATACTGCAAAGGTAATTTGTAGCTACACAGATGCTTACTGTTCAAATGGTGAAAGTTATATTCGGATCCTTGTATTGGCATCTTAGTGTTGTTAAACGCTTCCCAACTTGGTTTTGAGCGACAAAGTAAGGAAGTTTCTGGCAGCAGTATAATTTCAGATTTAGTAAAACTGTATATCACTTAATAAAGAAAATGGATCATATTAAAGTGTCTTTGAGTGCTGCTGTACGAAGCATAATTACAAAATTCGATATAGATTAATATTTCGCCTTATTTATCTGAATTGTGGAGCAGGAGTGCATATGTAAAATTTCAAATAACTCTCCAGGGCTATTTAAACAGCACCCAGCACATGTTATTAGGACACAAATTGTCCTGAGGACATATAGTTTGGAGAAATTCTGGTAATTGCGATATCAGTGTCGCCTGTTTCACATGTGCAAGTAGATATACTGTGTCTTTAATGTGAGGAACTGGATTTTCAACAGAGCTCGATACGCATTTCAACAGTCATACAAAATGTACGTTTGTTGTCCGGATTTTCCTTTGTAAGTGCAACTTTATTATCGCGTATTTTTGATGCCCCAGTGTTATTTTTGAACAAAACACACTTCCAAATCAAACACTTCTGGTTTCGCTTCATTTTATTTGTTTCTTTCCTTAAGTCTAATGACATGAGTTGGAAGACAGTACCATTGTTATTCAGTATAATGAAGTGTCATCTGCTGAACTGAAAATGAAACTAAAGGCATATATTGGGAGACCTAAATTAAGGTTGGTGACTCTTCAGTAAGGTGACCAGCCGTCACGATTTGACCAGGACAGTTACGGCTTTTGGTGTCCTGTCCCCTTGTTCTCATAGGGTTCTGCGTGGAAGCCTAAATGTTCCGGTTTTTAGAAATAAAATTAGTCTCGGCCCTGTGACTTTTAGCATATAAATTCTTATATTTTGAGTATTGTAAAAGTATTTATATTGTACTAGCTTATATGCCCGTGCTTCGCAACGGTTGATGGAGAGCCTGTGAGTATCATGGCTTTTTAGGGTTCCGGACTCTGTCAGTAAAAACAGAATCCTTGTTGGATCGCTCTGTCAATAAACTCGGTTTCCTAGACAAGATGTCAAATGTAAGTAAGACTCTTTGTCCGAAACGATGTATCTTCATAAAGTTTTTGATACAAAAGTGAAACGTGCCAAAAGAAGCAAAGAAATGTCGCTAAGTATTTAATACACAAAGAGAAATCAGTAACACTATGTTAAACGTTTGTTGGTATTCATAGATATATGATTGCTTAATTATGTCACAGACGTTCGCTTCCTTGATGTACTACCCCACACTTATTATGCAGCAGCGGTGATTATTGGTTTTTTCGTGCACTACAGCGCCTCTATCGCATGTTTGCTGTACTACGCAATTCATACTTCAAGCATAACCTACATCTAAAACAATTTCCCTTATGAAGTTGATCCACGCAAATCCATGAAGTAGTTTAGGAGATTAGGTATTTCTAATAGATGAACAGACAGTTACTGAAAACACTTAAGATTGCGGTGTATCTTTTTTCAGTGATCTGATTTTGATGAAATCGTGCCTCTATGTTGCCCCAATCTTAGCTTAAATTTCCTGCAAAAACCGCTTGAAAATGTGTCAGTAGTTTCTTTTTTTAATACGTTTGCGAAACGAGTTAGAAATAGGCATATCTTCATGAATATGATGTAGCTTACATCATACATCAGTTATATTCAACATTTAAAATATTTATTTAATGATCATTCATATCTCTGGATAATGGGCTGAGGCATGGAAAGCTGAAATATAACAAGTATTTCCTTAATGAAGTAGAAATATCACAGACAATATTTTTTATTCGGTTGGATCTCTTTCCGTTAGATGCGCTTTTGTCGCTCCAAGCGTGAAACTTAAAACTTCCATACCAGATGTAGATATACGTTAGACTGTGATATCAGTGTGTAACTATGTGGAATAAAGACGGCGAGGATTGTATCAGTTTTATATTTATTGCGTTGAATCATATTTCGTAGAACATAGCAACCAAGAAAAAGATTTTCAGAAATATGGTAAATTTGAAAAGTCAAAGAGTAAGTAGTATTTTCAATTGGTAATAATCCGATCGCTGCCCCGAACTTCACACGAATACCCGCAGCGCTATCTATTAGTTCTTTGCGCATTACGCCGTTCTTTCCAAGCATGAAATACACCTAAAACTTCAAATTACGATATCTTTTACTTTCCTGATCTGATTTTGATAAAATGAAGCCTATATGCTGCCCCAGGACATTCTCTATTTGTCTGTGATACCCCTATGAATGTTCATTTAGTACTTTTGGAGAATACTCTCTACAGATAGACACATGCGATTGCTTTCAAAGAAATGTTTAAATAGTGATATCTAACTTTTTCTTATCCGATTTGGTGAAATGAGGCGTTTCTGTAATCGCAAGATACCCTCACGTTTCCTGTGAGAAACGCCTGAAAATTCGACTATTAGTTTTGGAGATGAAAGAGAAAGATAGACATGACATTTGTCGATGAAAAACGTTAAATTGTGATGTTCTTCTTTCCGTGATCCGATTTTTATGAAACTAAGTCTATATGTTGTTTCAAGGTAAGCTGTCGTTACCTGTGAAAACCCCATGCGAATTCATGAAGTAGTTTTGGAGAAGTGGTCTCTAAGAGATGAACAGACAGGCACGACAGTCTACGAAAACACTTCGTGATTCTATTTTGATGAAATCATGCCTAGATCCTGAACCAATCTTCGCTCATGATTCCTGTGAAAACCGCATGAAAATCGTCCAGTAGTTTTGAAGATTGAAGCGAACAGCGACAGGCCTACAGTTACAGATTTATTATTAGTATAGATATGTTGTACAGTTGTAAAATTTTGCAGGAGTATTTTGATTTGTATAAGTGCTGTATGTCGGTAAAATCTGTTGCGAGTATGGTTAGCAGTAAAGAAGTAATAGATTAAAACGTGGTGTTTGATGAGGCGGTATTCGATGAACGTTACTCTCTACGTCCTCATACTCATGAACTACGTGCCGTACTGTGATACAATTTCGAACGTACATTCAGTTTTAAGTGTGTATTCTGTCTGAAAAATTTCCTGCGAGTACAATTGGTAGTGTACAAATATAAATTGTAACGTTATACCGAATGCCATAGTTTTGCTTCATAAACAGCGGAAAAGTAGTAAGCGATAAACTTTTTACCTTTCATTATTTTGATGTGTTTGTCTGTGAGAAAAAGTTTAATAAAGGTTTGAAATTGTGTTTAGACTTTATTGCAAGTCGCCAAGTACTGCAGTTGTTACCTCACGTACTAAATATGTGTACCAATTTTGGGTGAAATCGGTCCAGTGGTTTAGGAGAAAATGTGCAGCATTGTAGTTTGACGTAGCAGTTTTTCGCGCATCTCATTGTTTATGACGTAATATCTCCTTACGTGTGTGTGGTAGGTGATTCTTACCCCGACAGCGATTGTTGCCTGATGTTAAGGAACATGTGTACCAAGTTTGGTTGAAATCGGTCCAGTAGTTTAGGAGGAGATGTGGAACATACATACATACAGCCTATTTTATGAGATGTAAGATTTTAATGTCACATCCCGAACCCTAATGCTATATTATACAGTGTCTCTTTTTAATATCCACATATATAAAAACTCCGTCCCACAAGGCCTCTAGGATCTATCGGGTACCGACCGGCCGCCGTGTCATCCTCCTGCCGCAGATGTCACCCGATGCGGTATGGACGGGGACTTGGTCAGCGCCCCTCACTCCCGACTATTGTGTCAATTTTCTTGATCGGAGCCGCTACTTCTCATCTAATCAAAATCACAAGGACTAAAGTCCGGGGGAGTATGGTGGATGGTACACTACTTCCCAGTCCCAATGACCGACCAGAGCAACCACAGCATGCGCATTCGCGTTCTCGTGCAAAATGATGGGTGGGTTGCGCAGAAAGTGTTGCAGCTTCTTTCGCAAAGCTGGTCGTAGGTGATGCCCCAAAATGAACAGTAATAGTGTGCACTGACGGTCCTCCGTGGAGGAACGTAATGCGTTAGGATAACACCATCACGTTCAATGGGACCATCCACCACTTAAGTCTTTATGACTTGGATTCCGAAGATAAAGGAACCGCTTCGTGGCATTCGGTTCAGAACTGTTCCAGAGATTCGACAGGCAGTAGAATGCTCCATTCGCACCAACAATAGAACAGGCTCTGCTAACATTATACTACGCCTTTCACATTGCTGGCAACGGTTTCTACACAACGCTGGTGACTACTTCGAAGGACAGTAACAGGTGCAAACATGTAACGCTATTGTATCGGTTGTCAATAAATAGTTGCTGCTATTTACGTTTCTGTGTGCAAATGAAACGGTACGGAACGTGTTCGCAACAAAAGAGGTTGAAATTTGAATATGCCGCGTGCGGCATCTAGGAACGGGAAGCATGCGTCATCATCTTCTAATATATAAAGTAGAGTGTTCGTATGTTTGTTGAAATGCTTGTAAATCTATCGGACCAAACTGTGTGGTCATCAGTCCGTAGCTTACAAACTACTTAAACCTAGGTAAACTAACCTACTGACAAACACACACACCCATGCCCCAGGGAGGACTCGAACCTCCTCGGCGAGCAACCGCGCGCTCCGCAGCGAGGCGCTTAATAGACCGCTCGGCTACTCCGCCGCGGCCCGTATGTTTGTACGTGTTGCATACAAATCTACAGTTTGTTCCAATCTTTATGAAATTTTGTACATGTACGCTTCAATCCATGGGTACGGTCGCGGTAAGTATAAGAATCACATACGATAGATAGTTCACGAGAGATGACGTCATAAACAATGAGATGCGCGAAAAACTGCTGTATTTTGCGACAATGCTGCTCATTTTCCCTACACCATTGGACCGATTTCAACCAAATTTGGTACACACATTCCTGACCGTGAGATAACAATTGCTGCATGGTTAAGAACCACACACGGCACATGGATCAAAAGATATTACGTCATAACCAATAGAAATAGCAAAAAAAATGCCTTATAATGCGGCCAGACTTTCGAAATACGCTGTATGAGAATGACAGTAGTTAGCGACTTGCAACAAACTTTAAACATGATTTCAAACCATTATTAAACTTTTTCTCGCTGGCAACCATTGTAAAATGATGAAAGGAAAAATGTTTGTCGCTTACTACTTTTCCGCTGTTTGTGGAGTAAAACTACTGCTCTCGGTATGACGTTACAATTTATAATTTGAACACTACAAATTGTAGCGACAGGAAATTTTACAGACAGTGTACACATATATAGTTGAATGTAGCTTCTGTATTGTATCACATTGCGGCACGTAGTTCATGAGGTATGTGCACATAAACAGTAACGGTCATGTAAAACATCCCGATCACGCACCATGTTTTAATCTATTACTTCTTTGCTACTAATTTTATTCCCAAGAGATTTACACACATACAGCTGTGATACAATTGAATATATACCTAAAAAATGGCAGGAATAAATAAATCAATAAATACCCGGGCAACGCCGGGTTTTCAGCTAGTCTTCCCATAAAGTATTCAAGTCTATGCCTTCAGCAGGCTCACCGTCTTCTTCGACGTCCGAGGCCAGATAGTCATAGAACTCCTTGATAACACAAAAACCATTAACGGTGAGGTGTACTGTGAGACACTTCATAAAGTACTGATGTCCATGAAAAGCAAATGGCCAAGGCTACTCACGGAAAGTGTGTTTCTGTTCAATGACAAGGCACGTCCACACGTCTCCTGGGCAGTGGCGGCTGGTGATAATGTGCTAATGTGCTGCAGTACACTGTAAATATATTACTAAAATTATGCCATTTCTCTTCGAAAGCAAGCGAGAAATCGCTGTAAAATTACATCCTTTCTCTTGGAATGCGATCCAGATATCACAATAAAATTATGCCAATTCCCTTCCAATACGTATTACAATGCTAGTAATAACGATGAAAACGCATTTTGGAATGCTCTCGCCGCGATAGCTGGGAACCAGCTCCGTGTGCTGAAATGGGATTCAGCCGCGCTGGTACGTGCGCAGAGAGGCGGCGCAGTCGTCTGTTCGCTAGTGCGCATGCGGAGACGTGACGTCGGGCCTGGCGACTAATGTATGCTGAGACCGACTGCAGCACCAGATCAATATTTCTCTTCGCGCTGCGTGTAACGCTTGCGGAAAAATAGTATATGACGAATATTGCAGCATACAGAGTCAAATTGCGCGCTGGCTCAGGAGTCTTGCGCATTGTCTCTCAAACCTACTTGTGTGAGGCTCGTATTCAAATACCTCTGAGTCCAAATTTTTAATTTCTGTAAATAAAACTTCAATCACAAACAACATTAGTAATGTATAGCCAACATGCGAGTGAAACTGCGCTTTTCAGCCAAGCAGTTTCATTGGTCACTTGTGTAGAACGCAGATGACGTGGTGGGGATATTGCTAAGCTCCGTTATTTCCGTTGTCAGTCACGCTTTTTATTTTAGTATATTTTGTTTCCTGTTTATTTTTGTAATATAGTAGCACACTGGTCAAATTTTGTACGAGCCGCCACTGCTCCAGGGTCACTGGCCAAGTTCAGGTGGCAACAGTTTGAGCATCCGCTCTACAGCCCGGACATGTAGCCCTGTGACTTCCGTTTCGTGCACTAAAAAACATTTCAAATTCAAGCGCTTCAATTCGGACGACGAAGTGAAGGACACAGTAGAGGAGTGGCTCTTGTCCCAGGCACAGGAATTGTGGGAACATTGAATCCTTCGGTTCCTTAAACAGTGGGAAAATTGTGCTGGGGCCCCTGGCGATTATTTTACTAACGTGTCGTTTCCCACCTTTCCAATTGAACACCCCCTCACTTCGGGTGCACACACCAAAATCCTGGATTAGTTACGGTCCCAGCTTCGGCTTCCAGTATTGTGGTCACCTTGTATTCAGGTGATCGTGGATTGTCGTGTTTTTATTCTGTTTGTAATGATAAAATTAGCAAACGGATGAGGCAGTCGTCAGACTAACTGTAAACGATTGGTTAACTCTTTACAAGAACTTGATTGTAAAAGTGTGGAAAATACTATAGTCTATTTCAGAAACAGAAATATTCTTATGGATGACTGAATTGTGTGGGGAACTGTTTCTGAGTTAACAGTGAAATGGGAAAGCAGATGAAATTGTTTTAGAGATGACTGTATCTGGTAGCTGCCGTGATTTCATGAACAAACATTGTGAATATTCAGAACTTTTGAAAATTGTACAACCCTCCCCCCCCTTTTTTTCCCCTTTGCAATCCCTGTGCACAATGACACTGTGGAAAGGTTTTTTCCTTTTGAATATATAGTGTACATTGGATTGATTACAGAAATAGACCTGCTGTAATATGTGTAAATAATTGTCAGGTATAATATAAATATAGGATTCTCACTTGTTCTCAATTGCATGATAACACCACATTCAAGAAATAGTTAAGGTTCCACGACTCTAGAAATTCGCTTATGTTATTTCGTAATTAGTAAATGTTTGCATTGTACGTAAAGACTGTTTGCAATACCTCCGGTTTTTTAATTTGTATATGTGGTAACCCTACACGCAACCAGAATTGTATATTTTTGGAAACATTTTCGATTCACTACGTTTGGGTCAACAGCACTCTTATTTAAGTTTGTGAATAAAGAACAGTCTAGAACGTAATAATTTATTTCACTCAACTAGTTTCAGTGTTATTTAGACCATCTTCAGGAATTTTGACTCCATCGATGTTGTGGAGCTGGCAGGTAGCTGGGAGCCTTCCAGTGCGTCACAGCAGACTGTTCTTTATTTATAAACCAGAACTGTGCTAGGAGCGTGCTGGAACGCGGCTTGTTGCGCAGTGCCACAACCGTATCAGCCTCATGTGACTCGCTGTGGCGTCATTTTACACGCACGTGTATGCGCGGATAACACATGTCGCCCTGTTGCGCAACAGAAGTGTCGCATTGTACACGGTCGTAGGCCGCTATTATTCGAGAGCAACTAGTGGCGCCACTCGTGACGCCGCAGGTTTAAGCAACGGTCTACTGGTGACGTAACTGTTGAACACCTGCTCCCTTCTCCTCTCAATGTAGATTTGACATTGTGTGAAGATATTGTTAAAGTATGCTGTGTTCTTCTCAATTTTTTCCGGGACAGGGATGGGTTTCAAATGGAAGACAATGACAGTTGAGGGTGTGTTTGACTTAGACTGCGGAGAAGAAATGCGATCGAATCTAGCTACTAAGTTGAGAGATAAGTTTGCCGATTATTTTGTGAGTAAGCAAGGTGCTCTTCCATGGAAAATGGACCGTATTTGAAAACGATGCCATAGCAAAAACATTGTTTACCTAATGCCTTTCAGTTAAGTACATTAACTTGAGATTTAATTACCAATTTTCACACAATTAATGTGGAATGCTTCAGACTTTGTAATATCACTCAGTGAATCAAAAGACGTCTTTTATACTCGTAATAGACAACTGTATAAGTAATCTTTAAAGTTTCTTGTTCAATAAAATTACAATCCATCAAAAATCTCTTTACTCTTCAAATTACGCAATACACCTGTCAAATAAAAGATCCAGCTTGTCTTATCAAAATAACCAACTTTTTCCACTCAGAGCAAGAAAGTTCTGACGTGACATGTCAGACTATTTCCTTGTTAGCTATAACTCATTAATAATACTAAACAATGATAAATATGCACAAATATTGAATAGTCATGAACTGCCGGCCGCGGTGGCCGCGAGGACTGAGGCGCTTCAGTCACAGTCTGCACGGCCACTACGGTCGGGGGTTCGAATCCCCCTTCGGGTGGATATTTGTGCCGACCTTAGTATTAGCTAGTTCATAAGTAGTTTGTAAGTTTAGGGACTGATAAGCCCATAGTTAAGTCCCATAAGCTTAACAAACATTTGAACATTTGAGTCATGAACTATTTACCAATATTACTAAATCCTGTATTGAAGAAGTGAAAACTCACCTAGAACATTCTTTTCGCTTGCTGGTCTCTCTTCGAACTCTGAAATGAACTTCCTTAAAATACTGCACCAAGCACCCAGTTTCTCACTTTTGTCCGAATAGGCTTCGTTCGTGACATCCCAAAGCGCTGGTTTGCTTTCTACCTCAGCAGTTAGGTCTTAGATATTTATTTTACTTTCGAAGAGCTTATTCAGCTCCTCGAACTCTCTATCTCGGTCAACCGTATTTACTGTTTCCATATTCATAAAATACGGCAACAGAGAGCAAGTACAGCGTACACAGTACTGCAGTTGACAAGCTACTGAATGACAGCTGCCAGAGCGACGCGCTAAAAGTGTAGCCGCTAGAGTCCCACGGCTAATAGGCTTCATACGCCGCAATGCCCCGTGGCGGCTCTGGGCGACTAAAAGTGTCCGGGGCAGTCGCCGTACTGGTGCCTCGACGTCGCCACCGGTGTCCTCCGGCTAATAGGTAGGGATGGGAAAAACTGACCGGTTAAAACCGATACCGGTATTTTAATTTTGAATAACCGGTTTTTTTTTCGGTATTTATCTGGTGTCGGTTGTAACCGGTTTTTTTAGTTATTGTCAAGAACCGGGTAAAAAAAACGGTACGACTACTAGTAGTGGTTCAAAATGTGTTTTTTGTAAATAATTTAAAAAATTAAAACTAGTAGATTCACTGCTGGGAAATATTGGGTCACCGCAGTAACTAAGTGGTAATTTAAGAACAATCCCGTCCGACAAACGCGTGGCATAAAAACTTAAGGACTGGTGCAGCTGTTGAGGCATCGATGCACCTGTTGCCGTGTGGCGTTGCCTATTAGACGACGCGCGTGCACCGGCAGTGTACAAGACTTGCCTCCGTCTGGTCATGCGGCAGTTCCTTGCTGTCGTCGCTAGACATCGGTTGTGTCTTAAATGGCACCATCCCGAGTGTGCAAGTACTTCACGAAGTACGGTAGCAGTGCCGTACAATGCTCCATTTGCTTTAAAAAGCTGAAAACGGGTAGACCTACTATAAACATGCTGTGACATTTAAGGAGAAAGTATCCAAAATGTTTCTTGGAAGAGAAGGTAAATTCGATTCATATACCTATTATGTAAGCTTGGAATAATAACTTTTAATGTATTATCATATTGTTATGGTAACAAGTTTTATTAATGTGATTCCTTGAAAGCGAGGGGCTTTTTTAATAACCAATATGAGTTTAAGGTAACATTGATCATGTGGTGCCTCGCGAGGTAGCCGTGCGGTCTAAGGCTCCATGTTACAGACTGCGCGGCTGCTCCAGTCGGAGGTTAGAGTCCTCCCTCGGTCATGGATGTGTATGTTGTCCTTAGCGTAAGTTAGTTTAAGTTAGATTAAGTAGTTTTAAGTCTTGGGACCTATGACCTAAGCAGTTGGGTCTCATAAGAACTCACACCCATTCTTTGATCATGTGGTACACAGCTTTCCTAGTTCAATTTGCGTAAATTTACACTGACAACAATCATACTATTAGTCGGAACTGTGACTTTATTTTTCGAAATACTTCTGCAGTACTGATCATTTACTGACTAACTGACTGTTATATAACGAGATATTCGTATGCGCTGGCTCACAAGTCCAACTTCCGGAGTGGTTGGCACAATATTCGCAACTGACGGATGGAAATACTAGGCCAGTAAATCTGTATGCTTCGTATATCATCTTCTACGACCTCCTGGATAGGCTTACACACACTCAAGAAGGTGTAGTATTGGGAGGGGATCTTGCAAAGTATGGAAGGACTAGTGATTTGTCGTATAACTAAAATTTATCTAAATTTTAACTAAATTTCGTAATTTCGAATTCGGCAGAAACTAGAAGAACCGAAAATTCGATTACGGTTTCTGTTTTGGTCGCAAAATATGTTTCGGTCGAACTCTACTGGAAATAATAGCAATAAAAAACCGAAAACCGGTTATTGAGAAAACCGGTTATCTTGAGCAATTTTTACCGTGCGGTTAAACTGGAGATAAAAAGAACCGGTATTAGCGAAAACCGGTTGTTTCAGCGATAACCGCCATCCCTACTAATAGGCGCCACAAGGCCAATGCCAGCGGCTGCACCGGATCGGTAACAGGCGCACCACAGAGTGCGACTCAAATGACGCGGCACGTGTTCCGAAAGACGAGGCACCGACGGTAGGGGAGACCGGGGCACGTTTTCCACCATTTTACATTTTTATTTTTGTACTTCTTATTTTTATCGATTTTGCGGTAAACAGCGGATCATTATATTTCCTACACCTTTATTTACAGTCTTGTACAGATATTTTTGAAAATAGTAAATATCATTCTTGGTAGCAAATGGTTTTGTCTGACCATGTTGTGTTGGAAAATTTGCCCCGTATGCGGGGCAATTTTTCCAGCTTACTTAAAATGTACAGAGGCAAATATTCCAATTATACTGTCAATGTTAAAACAGAGATAATTATCTTGATTTCACTGAATACGTATTTTTATCATGAATTTACAATACCTTACAAAAGAGGATAGTAAAAACAGCCACATTAAATAAAAACAAATGCTATTTAATGGTTTTACAAAATGTGTGACTTAAATATTTTACAAATACAGACATTTTTAACAATACTTATACTGATTGTCTGAAACACAATGTAAACAAACAAAAAATGGAACATTCCCTATCGTACAGTCTCCATGCGCCCGCATCGTGCACTGTAGCCACTTTTCATTTGCTTTAGACTTGGCGTAAGACTCAAAGCAATAAGGAATATGTGCCCCATATGCACTCGGAAAATGTGCCCCATCGCCATATTCGGAACTGTAACACTACGTCCATGAGAACAGTGTAAGCTATTTACAAAACAAATGCACAGTTACGCGAAGAAACAAACCCAATTTTAATGTGTGCAATGTCAAAAATAATAAGTTTAACGCTAGAATGTTATTTTAAGTTTCAATAAAAACGTGAAAGTTTGCTCATATTTGCAAAAATGACGAAAACAGCCCTGCCGACGTTGTGGCTGCTCTTACAACACTGAAACTTTCTTAAATGAAGCGTGCTCTGTTGCTACTTCTTACAGTATCGCTGTTGGTAACATCTAGCGGTTTGTTTCGAAAATAAGTGGATTTGGAAAACTTGCCCCGGTCTCCCCTACGATTCTCGTAGGCAAATAGGCCTGTACTGCACGCAGACGGCAACGTCTAACCAATGTTTCCGCCAAGGCGAAAGAACGTCTCGGTGAAGGAGATATTACAGCGACGAGAACGTTTACACAGCGGTTCTGTAACGGCTTCGTGCCCAAGGAGCGGATTCGCCCAGGAAGTGATCGATTGCTAGAAATTATGAATGAAATACACAAGATGACTGTGAGATATTCTGCAAATTTATCGGTTTACTAACCGGTTTTCGGCTGTTACGCCATCATCAGGTAAACATTACAACTTATAACCGAATTTCCGCTGTTATGCCTCTAGCAGATCTTCCAGCTTCTTTCTCACCTTCCTGGATGTTTGACTTGCTTTCTTGGCCATATTAGATGCAGACCTGTTTGCATCGGCTATCCTTATTTTATCGCAGTGCTACAGCCCATGGATCATAATTCACCAGGATTAATTCCCAGCTTTTTCAGTACCCAACACTTTCCAATATTACCACAACGGAATGTAATAAGACCATCATGAACTCCTAGTTTCATTGTATACATGCCTATAAATACGGTTTTAGGAAGACGGGTCCAAATTATGCTATAAACATTCATTTGGGTTCTGTGTCTGCCCATGCAGACATTTCCTTAATTTCAGGATGAGCCAAGTTTCTGAATATAGTTTTAATTGCTGTAATAACAACAGCAGGAAAAGAATTCTGGTGAGAATAAGATTGTGCCCTATTGTATGCCGAATTTTCTCCTGATGAACACAATGCATGACATGGTTTATCTTCAGTAGAGGACTTATGGAAGAATATGGCCCAAACATCTCTCTTCATGGTCTCCAGGTTTTCTTTATTTCTCCTAATTGCCTGCCCTTAGTATACACGTAAATAAGCACTGCAGCCGGCCGCGGTGGTCGAGGGGACTGAGGCGCTCCAGTCACGGTCTGCCCGGCCACTGCGGTCGGGGGTTCGAATCCCCCCTCTGGCATGGATATTTGTGCTGTCCTTAGTCTTAGCTAGTTCATAAGTAGTTTGTAAGCTTAGGGTTTTATGTCCCCGTAGTTAAGTCCCATAAGTTCTCCAAACATTTGAACATAAGCACTGCAAACGTAAGTATAACAGCTACTCGCAATCACACTTGAACAAAAGTGACCGCGTGTATGAAAGCGTGTTGTTTACAAACATCAGAAACAAAAAGAATACTGTCCGTATACTGTCCCGACTGTAGTCAACACAGTCGGGAGTAAACAAAAAGTACATAACGTGCGATGCAGGGGATATAAAGATCTAAAATATATGTGGAAATGTGGGTGACATAAAAGTGGGCGTGACGCACAAACACACGCGGTAGGAAAATGCTCTTTCAATGTTCAAAATTTTTCAGCAAAATCCTTTTCAGAGTACTTAAATAAACAATCTATCGTAATATGATGAAACCGAAAATCGATGTTTGTGGAGCTGAACGACGGTGTGGTCCCTTGAACTAATGTAAGCTAACCTAAGGAGAACACAAACAACCCAAGCCCGAGGGGGGAAAACCACCCCCGATGGCGAACTGTTGCGCGCACCGCAGCACGGCGCCCCAGTTCGCAAGGCTAATCCACCGTGGCACATTTGAACACTTGTAATTTACTTAGAAGTCAGTTTTATACCAAAAATTAACCGATGTTACCCAATGCGTTTATAATAGGAGAGGATTCAGTCTCACAAAACCATCGAAGTGCAAATGACAAAGGTATCTCCAGAATTCGCGTCCGTAGCCTAATGGTGCCGGAACAGCAGCTTAATGCGTTCGGAAAAATAGCGTATTTTGATCGACTTAATTTGTGCGATATCATACGATTACGCAGAGAACAGGTATATCGAAAGGAAAAGAAACAAATCAGTTGAGTGAACCGGGTTCGATTCCCGATACCTACTCGGTTTGTTTCTGGTAGCGAGGTGTTACGCGATCCATTGAGCTTCTGTGAGGCTAAATGAGGAGCAGCTAGGATAAAGATTCAACGCCATCTTCATCAACAGGAAAAAACGGCTACAAGCATTGCTCATCACATGTTACACGGTATTAGACACCTCGTGGTATTGTTTTGTAGGTTGCTGCCCCATCCTGAAATGAATAGCCAACAGCAGACAATGTGCCCGTTAAGTTTTGTAGCTTTAGTGCTGCATGTAAGATGTTCTCCAGAGGAAGTACAGAGCTTTGCGATTTCTTTGGGCGACTCAGCATAAACGGGACTTAACAATTCACACAATCAGCCAAAACTTAGCTGATACTTCGCGTGCTACACATAATGAGTCCACCAGAAGTCTGGTGCCCAGCTCTCACCCGCAGCCAGACCCTGGAGAAACGGAAGCTGCTCACAGAACGCGGGATGCAACCGACTGCTATGTGTAATCGTAGTATTCGATTGAAGTGTGGTTGCTACCATATTATTGTATATTAAAACAAATTTAATGTACAAAATAAATCTAAGCTTGCGTAAAGGCAAACGCAATTATGCTTGTACTACATTTTATGACTTCATAACAATGTTCAAATGTTTGTAAATCTATCGGACCAAACTGCGTGCTCATCAGTCCGTAGCTTACAAACTACTTAAACTAAGGTAAACAAACCTAAGGACAACACGCACACACACACACACACACACACACACACACACACACACACACACACGTCCCAGGGAGGACTCGAACCTCCGACAGCGAGCAAGCGCACCCCCGCAGCGAGGCGCCTTAGACCGCTCGGCTACTCCACCGCGGCATGAGTTCACATTCCTTAAACTGGTGGTGAAAGGAATTCTGAATACATTTTGGATACACACCAAACGACAATTGAGTGAGAAATTTACTATGGCAATACCTAATATTTGGAGATTTTCAACAAAATTTAATATAGCGAAAGTGGATAAACTTGTCTGATGTATATCATAATGAGCATCTATCAGTATATATAAATATAAGTTATTAGATATGACAACTATGTCATACATAATACACTACTGGCCATCCTGCCGCGGCGGATTAGCCGTACGTACTGGGGCGCCGTGCTGCGGTGCGCACGGCCGTTCACCGTCGGGGATTCGAGTCCCCCTCGGGCATGTGTGTGTGTGTGTGTGTGTGTGTGTGTGTGTGTGTGTTGTCCTTAAGTTAAGTCCGATAGATTTACAAACATTTGAACATTTTTGGAACTGGCTATCCAAAATACAATACCAAGAAGGAACGGAGACATCACATCCAAATTTGTATAGAAGATAACATGCTGTACAAAAACAACTAAGTCGGTTAGTCCCAATGCTCAACGTGTCAAAAAAATCGAAAATTGAAATATCGCTTGTTCCAGAATCTTTGTAGCATTCCTTGTAATGTGGTAAAAGATTTTCTTCCAAAAGCGTCCCATGTTCCATGGATATTAAGCACTAAAATTCGCATTTTGTTCCGAAACTTTGTATGTCCACTGCATTCTGTGTTCCGAATCTTTGTATGTCCAATGTGAATTTCAAAGTATGTCAGAAATGAATGTACTAAAGTAAAGTACGTACAAGCGGTCGTAGTAGTGTGTTAAACGATTCATTATATTTTTTAACTTCGACAAGACTGTAAAGAAACTGTGTTAATTCAACAATATGCTTCAGGACGAAACAGAGCTGTATTGATGATGTTCATAACGAAGTAACAAGCAGAACAGTCTGTATAAAAAAAATTCAAACGCTTTAACAACAATGCACTTCTGCACTGGGTTTCGCCCAATGGGCAACATGCAGTATTGTTGAGCGCAGTGCCTGTGAAGATGCTGAGGAGCAACGGACGGAGAAGAGGCTAGTGTCAAGAGTTTGTGATCGTACTTTTGCTGTCATTGAATTAGGACGCAGTAGTAAAAGGAAACGAAACATCGCTACATGGAAGAAAACTCAAGAGAAACGAACAAGGTATGAATGGTTCTGAAACAGCAACTGTGACGCGGGTTTGTAATTGCTGAGTGCAGGACTGAACGACGGTCCGATAGGAACGTTTGCATCCATCTCTCTGCCTCACTACACAAAGGCATGTTGTCCACATGGCAATGACGTCTCGCTCTGTCACGTCACGAAGCATATCACGACGAAATCGGTCTATTGAGCAACGGGCAGTGCATGCTCGTACCATTCTACGTCGTTTGCAGTAATCTGTGTGATATTTCTGGCTTGTAGCCATCATATTCACTTTCGTTAGAACAAGTCGGAACAGGTCTGTATGCAGCTGACGCAGAGTGGTGTGAGGTACATGTCAGGCACTACAGCAGGTACTATTCCCGTGGGAAAGGCCGCTAAAATTGTAGTCCTCTGCTGTGATTGATCAGTGCATATGGAGGCTAGCCGTAAAGACTAATTTCTAAGCTCTTCTCTAGTCGAAATTAAATACATTTTTTCATTTCATTTTCATAAGAAGTCATGTCCCAATAGCAACCTTTAAATCTTGTTTCAGGTCATTTAAAGCAGTGGCGGATAAGGCTGTCGGAGACCAGGGCAGTGGCAAAACAAAATCAGGCCCCCAGTCCACTTGGAAATACATGTATTACTATAAAAGAGTAACTTGAGATTTGGAGGCCCTCCAAAACAAGAGGCATGGGACAGTCAAAAAAAAAAAAAAAAAAAAAAAAAAAAAAAAAAAAAAAAAAAAAAAAAAAAAAAAGAGAGAGAGAGAGAGAGAGAGAGAGAAGCTTTCGAGATTTGGAGGCCCCAGAACGAGTTGCCAAGAGCGCTAAAAATATATATAAATAAGAGAGAGAGAGCCTTCTTTCGAGGTATTTGGAGGCCCCCCCAAGGCGTGAAGCCCAGGCCAGTCCGCCCGCTCTGCCCCCCCCCCCCCCACCCCTAGTGCACCACTGGCAGTGGCGGACTAAGGGCACAGACAAATATATGTTACTCTGTGCTAAGGGTGAGGCCCAGGGTGGCGGCAAAAGAAAATGAAACCCCACGTCCACTCGGAAATACATGTGTTTCTATAAAAAAAAAGTAACTTTTGAGATTTAGAGGCCCCTCAGCACGAGGGGCACGAGACAGACTAAAAAATAGCTTTCGAGATTTGGAGGCTCCAGAACGAAAGACACTCCCAAAGAAGTGTTTTAGAGGTATTTGGAGGCCCTCCAACACAAGAGGCCTGGGGCGATCCACTCCCTCCCCCCCCCCCTCCCCCACCTCAGTCCGCCACTGAGTCTAGCAATAAGTATTGAATGTAAGAAACAAATGACATGGAATACCTACATTATTTTATGTACCTCATTAGTCACTGTATCTGTAGCCGATAATGAAACACTGAAAGCGAAAAATGTTTGAATTATTAGACTCCATATCGAATTTTTACTAGTCAAAGTGTCTGTCATATAAGAACAGACCACAACAGGAATTAATGTTTCTCGTCTGTTTATATTCCCTTACTTTCAGCGGAGTAAGCTGCAAAATATACACATATTCCAAAGTATTTCCTCATGAAAAAGCTGTTGCTTATGTCCCTGAATTGGGGAAATTAGACTGTTATTTTATTTATTTCACGATTATTTATGTCTCTCGATTTTTTACTAATTCTTGGAATGCGAAAATTACAGACACTATTAGGATAGTTACGTAGAAAAGTAATTTTAAAACATCGAGATTTGGAGCCCCCGCCCCCCCCCCCCCCCAGTACGAGAGGCAAAGGACTTGCCCACCGCTAGGGGCGCTAGAATCGTTGCAACTGACAGTTGCTATCAACTTGCACAGCAGTGAGTGTTTTTTATTTATTTATTTATTTATTTTTTTTTTTTTTTTATGGGACTTAACTACGGGGTCATCAGTCCCTAAACTTACAAACTACTTATGAACTACTTACGAACTAGGACGGCACAAATATCCATGCCCGAGGGGGGATTCGAACCCCCGACCGTAGTGGCCGTGCTGACCGTGACTGGAGCGCCTCACTCACCTCGGCCACCGCGGCCGGCGCAGTGAGTGTCGCGACTTGTGTATGTTAAACTGTGGCACGACATTGCTTCCCCTGAAATCCTTTATTAATTCTTTGCACAGATATCTTCCGATGCGTGGCGGGCGGCCCCGTGTCCTGTAGTGCCAAACCCAGCATTATATATATATATATATATATATATATATATATATATATATATATATATATATATATATATGCGTCCTGGGTTGTAGTGAATGATTTAGGTGTTCTTTCTTCCCGCGCGCTATTAGAGAATGGAACGGTAGAGAAGGGTTATGAAAGTGGTTAATGAACCCTCTGCCATGCACTTAAATGTGATTTGTAGTGTAGATTTGTAGATTATTTTGTGGTCCTAAAATTTTTGTGTATATTTTCCTTCCTTTCTTTTCAAGTTCTTCTCGTTCCCCTTTCTTATTCACTGTTAGGCATTCGGAACCGTATACAATATTTCTGGGTTAACTTCTGTTTTATAGTGTTTATTGTTTGGCTGGAACTGATTTTATTATATTGGTTTTGGATGGGTTTCTGTGCTAATTCCGTTTCCTTTGATCTTTCTTTACTTATGGTATTAACAATTTCATTTGATTGTATCCATTCTTCCAAATACTTAAACATCTCTTTTAATGTTTCGGTGTTAGTAGATATTTCTCTCTGTTGTGTATATGTTCTCACACGATAACTGTAAACCGCTTTTGTCGCTGTTCTGTAAAGTGTTTCTATCATTACTTTTGCATCAGTATTGTCCGTAGAAACTAATGCAATATAATCAATAAAAGCGTGACATTTCACTTCAAATGTTGCCCGGCCTTGGTCTAGATGAATTCGTTCAATGTATTTTTTTCCAGTCTCTCACTATCTAAAACTAGATTGAAGAGACACACATTACTAGACTGGCAAACTTCCTTCTGTGACTGGCGGCTGACGCCGCCATCTTGTTTTACCTCATGTCAAAAAGTTTCCGTGTGGTACTACTATGAGATGAGTTTGTAAGCTTGACAATTAGTTTAAATATGCTTTGTATTTGAGCTAATGCTTCCGTAGTAGTTCGAATTAGCACATAAATTGTAGAATAGTCTTTTGAGCAAAACGTGTTACATATAGTTAAGGCAGACAGTAGTTATTAGAAAAACCGCCAGAAGAAGAAAGGTGCACGTTATCCAGGACAAATAGCACATTTATAACGGTTATACTATTGAAGCAAAACCGCGCGGGAGTAGCCGAGCGGTCTGTAGCGTCACATTACGGTTCGCGCGGCCTCCAACGTCGCAGGTTCGAATCCTTCCTCGGGCATGGATGTGTGTCTTCTCCTTAGGTTGTTTAACTTAATTTATTAGTTTGTAAGACTAGGGACTGATGACCAACGTAGTTTAGTCCCTTAGAATTACGAATATTTGAACTTTTTTTTATTGAAGGAGAACCGGACATTCATAGAAACTGGTAACAGATTAATGAAAACAACAAACTGACGCGGCTCACGAAGGTATGTGTCGAAGCAGACTTAGATTTCGTAAGAACACTCAAAAGAATAAAGATACGTGTTATTCACAACACATATCATTTTTATAACGACGGTACTACTGAAAGAAAAGCCCAAGTTGAATCTTGGATGATATTGCAAACAGATTAGTAAAAACAAAAATAATCATCTCATTACTGCATGTATATTTCGTTTTCTATACGAAAAATTAGTCATATACAATACACGAATTGAACATTATGTCAAAACTGTAAAGACAGCGTAGTTACGTTAGTTCATCCGTATTTTTACGACTGGTTTCTGTAATTACACACACAATTGCTTACAAGTTTATAGGATATAAATATGGCGGCGAGACTTCATTGACACCAATGACACTGTTAGGGCATTGCCAGTCCTGTAATATATGTCTGTGGTGCTGCGAATGCGTTGCCCCTGTTGTGGGACTGAGGCCCGAAAACAGTTCTTGCCTCAGGTCGCATCTATCGAACGCTTCCTCGGCGCTTCTCAGAGTGCTCCATCCTGTTTCGGTGTTGAATCTCGACTCCACGAAGCGTGGACCATCAGCAGACGAAGCGCCACGGACCGCTGTCGAACCGCTAAAAAAACCTCAAGATCACTTAGTTGCGAACCCACCACTATTCATCCTAAGTCTTATTGAATCCATCATTGGCGGTGGAAACGGGACAGTGGCTGGTCAAGAGTCTGAAGGAACTGAGATACCAACAGACGTATGTATAATAAAATATTTATTCTATCACGACCAGGTTCGGCATTCCACTATACCATCTTCAGGTCCCTACATCGGAGCATGATATCCAAAAGTAGGGATACTAAAACTGGATTCGTGGGCTTCTGTCTCTTAGTGGGAAACAACAACAGCAACTAGTTGCTGTTGACAGTTGCTGTTGACAGTTGCTGTTGTTGTTTCCCACTAAGAGACAGAAGTCCACGAATCCAGTTTCAGTATCCCTACATTTGGATATTATGCTCCGATGTAGGGACCTGAAAATGGCATAGTGGAATGCCGAAACTAGTTGTGATACAATAAATATTTTATTATATATACGGCTGTTGATATTCAGTTCCTTCAGACTATTCATACTGCTTTCCATGGTGCCTGTTTACTACTGCTTCGTCGTCCAGTAATACAACCGAGTCACGCAGGCGATCGCTGTGCGTATTTAGCAAATTTTCCACACACGTTATCTCTGTCGGCACGTAACCGCCTATCGTAACTGCTGCTCTACCTCTGTTAATTACTTCAAAATACCTTAAACGTCAATGCCGAGCGTCGGTAAAACGCAATACTGGCTTTATCGTTTTCCTCCCTTCACGTCGGGCTGTATTTTGAATCACGTGACCTTTGAACAACGTGTTCTTTCCAAAATAAACTTTGTTGTAATATTTCTGGCCCTTCTGGATAGTGCATATTGGTTGGTAAGCAGTGTACTTGAAAGCGTGTTCATTGCTAATCTCCGTCTTACCGGCCGGTAATGTTGTACAATATTGAGATGTTCAGGGTGTCAGGATGCGACAGTGGTGCAGTGGTGCAGGCATATTTGGCGCCAAGGTTCCGGTCTACCATACCTGACCTCCACAAGGGAGGATAACCGCATTGTGTACCACCACTCTACACCTGTAGTTTACAGACGAGAACAAATAACGGTCATCCCGGATCGCAGGTTTCGGACCGAGATTATTTGGACCAAAGACCTTGTAAAAATAACTAGACTCCCTAACGGCTCTGCTGTCGCGGGATAATTTGAAACTTCGCCCGGCCGCCATGGTAGTGGCAAGCGTCAGATAAATACGAGTGTTGTTAGCAGGTAAATAGTGTATTAAATAGCTACTGCGGGATATGTACTCAATTGATAGTCACGTCTGTATTGCTTGACTATTGCAGTGTGCATGAAGCACGATGCTGAAGAGTTGCTCAGCGTTTAAATGCATAAATAAATTTAAGAAAGGAATAAAAAGATCGAATACTGTCTTTCCATTCATTTTTCTCAGGAATACAAGTAGCTCTACTCCTTGTGTTCAGAGACAGTTACTCTTGCTTAACAGACTGTTAGTCAAGACAATATAGGACTGAATGAAATAAATAACAGGCTTTTAAAATACTGGTAGCTCTTAAAAAAAAAAAAAAAAAAAAAAAAAAAAAAAAAAAAAAAAAAAAAAAAAAAAAAAAAAAAGAGCTGCTTTACGCAGTACTGGTGGACAGCTAGATCAGAAAGTTTCATTTTATGATTGTGTAAAATAACTATTAGGGTCACGAAATTAGTTGCCTCAGTGCATCTGAAATTTTTGTTTATTAAATTAATATTAGCAACTTGTAACGCATAATTTAAAGGTCATCTGCTTTACATATAGGTATAAAAACTGAAAGGGGCTTACAGAACTATGTATAGTTCCATATATGAATGACACATAGCCACACTGGATGCACTTTGTGAAGTTGAACACTATGACAACAGTTGTTGACTTTTGAGCAGTTCACGCTACTGTGACGTATTTGGCTTACAGCATTAAAAATGCTAATATTCTTACCCTAATGCTAATGTTAGATGCATTAGTTAAGAAAAAGCTATGGCATACTTCGTGGTCTTAAAAGAATTTTGTAGTGGCTGGTTGATGTATTAACAAGGTAAGAAGCTATTTTTCAGTTATGTATCTGATGGCATATTTCACTTTCACAGTCGATTTTTAACATTAGCTGTTTCAGGCAGCCCTGTTTGATTTTTTGATGCTATGAAATATCTAAATATTGGAGAATACATCACTAAAGCAAAGACGTAAAGTGTGAAACTCTTCCAAAATTAATGTTTGTACCAAAGTTTCACAATGGTAGAATATAATAAGAAAGTGCCAAAAAATCGTGTCTGACGATAAATTTCGTTCATATGCTGTACTTAGAACGCTAAAACACTACATGTTATAGTTCGGTTTCGTTGGGAAGAGGAACCGCTGTTGGCCAATTTCTACACCGCATGTGTAATAAATTTACACACAACCGATAGTTGCTGTACATTCAAGGAGTCTGAAGGTGTTTTGTAGTTATGTATTTCAATTAGACATAGTTTTCGCGACTTAACTCAAATGAA
The DNA here is from genome assembly GCA_026315105.1 of Locusta migratoria. Lineage (NCBI taxonomy): Eukaryota > Metazoa > Arthropoda > Insecta > Orthoptera > Acrididae > Locusta > Locusta migratoria. Next base: position 330,223,256 of record CM048750.1, read on the forward strand.
TACTCTCTCTAATCAAAAGAATCTTACGCACATCTAAAGTTGGCGCGGAAGTTTGCCTCCACAATGGTCGCCGATGCGCTCTTCAATTTGTCCGCTGTTCGCAATCGGCCGCTTACGCGATTGTGGGGGCTTGATTTGGACAGAGCAATATTGTCTCTTGCCGGCCGCGGTGGCCGAGGGCACTGAGGCGCTTCAGTCACGGTCTGCACGGCCACTACGGTCGGGGGTTCGAATCCCCCCTCGGGCATGGATATTTGTGCCGTCCTTAGGATAAGCTAGTTGATAAGTAGTTTGTAAGTTTAGAGACTGATAACCCCGTAGTTAAGTCCCATAAGCTTAACAAACATTTGAACATTTGAACAATATTGTCTCTTATTTAGGCTGCTGCTCACACCACGATACTAACGGGCGCGTTTCGACTGGTGCCGTAAGTGCACTGCTAGTGAATGGCGTCGCATTACGTACAGTTAACCGTTCCATTTGTGCATTACCTCGGATGACCGTCGTCAGGTATTTTAGCGACGAACAGGGAATAAATAACTCATGATGTTTTGAAGGGGAACTAGATATTACTCCTGGCATGATAGTGTCGAAAACCGTTGAGGTACAATCTAAGGACACAGGAAACTCTCACGACACCACGATAAGTATCCAGACTGAAACTTTCACTCTGCAGCGGAGAGTGCGCTGATATGAAACTTCCTGGCAGATTAAAATTGTGTGCCGGAACCGGGACTCGAACGTGGGACCTTTGCCTATCGTGGGCAAGCGCACTACCGACTGTGCTATCCCGACACGACTCACGATGACGCCTCTAAACTTTACTTCCGCCAGTACCTCGCCTCCTACTTTCCAAACTTCACAGAAGCTCTCCTGCGAACCATGCAAGACTAGCACTCCTGGAAGAAAGGATATGGTGGAGGCATGGCTTAGCCACAGCCTAAGGGATGTTTCCAGAATGAAACTTTCACTCTGCAGCGGAGTGTGCGATGATATGAAACTTCCTGAAAATTGTGGGTCCCAGGTTCGAGTCCCGGTTCCTGGCAGATTAAAATTGTGTGCCGGAAGTTTCAACGATAAGTATATTCTTGACATTATTCAAGTCAAGAGGGCAAACTAAATTGTTATGTCTTGTCAAATATATAGGCCAAGATCGCTGTTCAATAATTCATCCAAGATTAGCGGTTTCGACAAAACTTTGTTGTCATCTTCTGATCTGCAGTTCTATATTTCATAACAGAGAGGTGATGTATTCTGATATGTACAGATCCGAAGATGACAACAAAGTTTGGTAGAAGCCGGTAATCTTGAATAAAGTACTGAACAGCATTCTTGGCATATATATTTCATAACATATAAAAGCGATAAGTTTTGTACACCATGTAAGGTCTCAACAGTATCCAGGTGCCGTTTTTCAACGGGACGTCGTTTGAGATGGCATTTTCTAACAGGACAATGCTAGTCCACACACAATACATGCATCTATGAACTCCCTGAGTGATGTCTAGATATTCTTGTGGCCAGCAACATCCTCAGGTCTGTCTCTGATAAAACATGTATGGGAGCTGCTCGGACTTTAAGTGCTATCTCAGTGTCAGTATCCGGGTTATAAAGGAGCATTTACACCAGCCGTAGCGCAGACTGTCTCAGGTGAGGATGCAATGGAATTGTCACAGCTTTCCTAAGCCCTAATCTTTCTTCCTTTCTTTTCTCCCAATTAAATCCTGCACGAATCCTTGCCAAACAGTTGGAAATCTCGGTAATTTCTTAGGAATCGTGTACCTCGAATGAAACGGCAGTGCGATCGATGTATATCGGACGGCGTTTCATATAGTAACGATAGACATCTAACAAGCAAGTGTTATGATTTTTACGAATATGTCATGGTATTAAATGATGTGGTTAGGCAGGAACCTAACAGTACAGCATAACTTGTGAGTGAACAAGCTGTACTCTTAGATGCCTGCCTAACCACATCCTTTAAAAGCGTGACATATTCGTAAATATCATGACATCTGCTTGTTAGTTTGTTCTAATTACATGGCTTTGGCTGAAAAGTCTATTTTCATTGACAACGAATATAAGTTGCTTATTAAGTGAATGTGGTCAATTTACATTACGTACAACACTTATATCGCTAATAACTGGATCTGATGTATTTTTCCGATTCACGATATGGTTGCAATTTTTATTGCCCGAGGAATTTCATAGAATTATCACGTCAAGAATCAACATCGATATTAGCTACACAAACCAGCTGTTCCGCCATCTTAGTTTCTTGTCACTGCTGGCGGAGCGAGAGTTGAACGTCCGATGATATCGACTGCATTGCCGTTTCTTTCGATGTACACAGCTCCTAGGAAATTACGGCAATCTCTTATTGATAAGTGGTCGTAATAATACGAAATTCATTGTTAATTTGATTACATACTGAAATCAGTGAATCCTTGAAGTTTCACTTCCTTTCCGCCTTCCCCGTTGGTCCTTCTCTCTCTCTCTCTCTTTCTCTCTCTCTCTCTCTCTCTTTTTAATTAATTAATTTTTTTTTTTTTTTGGACATGGATATATCTATGTTCTGGTAGCCAGAAAAAAAATTGAGCGTCAGAAAAAAAGTTGGAAGTGACGCCATCGATCACGTGACGATACTATCGCTGCCATTTCTATGACAACACGCTAGTTCTGCATGCGACCATCTATGGTTTGAAAATAATTCACGTCGTCGATCACGTGAACGGAAGAAGGAAGTATTTAGCCATTAAACTTTGATGAGTGCGTTTTCTGGCCCGACTGCTTTTTGTAAGTAAGCTACTCCGAGACTGTTGGGATGTTGTCCAGATAAATTATAAGACGATTACGTCAATGTCAGAGAAAAAGAGCGCCAAGGATTTGCAGAACCAGGAAGCAAAATGTTCAAGGCTCATACTTTCGCTGCCGACTTACAGTTCACGAAGCGTTTCTATGACAACTCCTTAGGTTAGGTTCTTCTCCTAGGAAGGAAGGAAGCAAGCTTAAACGTCCCGTCGACAGCCTGGTCATTAGGAACGGAACTCATGTTCAGATTGTTGGGTAAGGTTGGGAAGGAAATTGCCCATGCCCATTTAAAGGAACCATCCCGGTATTTGCCTCAATTGATTTAGTGAAATAACGGAAAACCTATATATGGATGGCCGGAGGTGGATTTGAACCACAGTCCTCCAGAATGCGAGTGCTGTGTGTTACTTCTGCGCCACCTCGATCGGTTCCTTCTCCTATATTAACACGTTAGCTAAGTAGTTAATTCCAAGACTCCTCCATGCTTTGAATTATTTCACACTGGGGAAATCCTTTGGAAGTACTTCCAAACAAATCTCATGACCGAAATTGTGGTAGAAGAACGCTTGCACGGACGCCCGTTTCGATAAATCTCGAAGGCGCGATTACATTTCGATATATGTTGTATTTCGATATGTTCGATGCTGGCGGGAGAATGATATGTTGATGTACGAAACAGGGATCATTTTAAGTGAAAGTTAGGTTAGGTATAGGTTAAACAAGGTTGTTTTTTAGTATGTGAGGGTGCGTAGCGCCCGAATCTCCGGTTCAGGGCGGTAGAATTGCAGAGTCTGTTGCCCGTGTTATTAGCATGGCGCATCGGTTGGCAACTTTGAGTGTTTCTGAACCGGAGATCGGGCGCTACGCGCCCTTACATACAAGAAAAGAGAATTCTTGTTTAACCTATATCTAACCTAACTTTCACTTAAAATGATCACTGTTTCGTACATCAACAAAACAGATTCTCCCGTCATCTTGAAACATAACGAAATGCACTATATATCGAGGTGTGATCGCGCGTTCGAGATTTATCGAAACGGGCGCTTGTACAAGCGTTCTTCACAATTACCGAAATTGTTAGTAGTTTCCCAGGAAGGATTTGCAGTTCTTTTTAAAGAATCTTTTTTCCATAATGTGACAAACTAATTATAGGCAGTATTTTAAAGTATGTAGCCTATTATTATTTCTAGTTTTTCAGGGCGATTTCTGTCTCTTATTACTACTAGTAATCCCGTGAGCGTGACGTAAAACACGAAACACGACGCTTGTTTTGTGTACACCGATAAGTGTGTTCGGCGCGTTTGGTTTTTCTCGCGGCACCTGGATAACCTTCGTCTGGGCGGCAGTCTGCTGAGACCCGCTCACCTTCACGTATTACACATTGGCCTTTCATAGGGTGGAGGCACGCTGCATGTCTGGCAGTGAAAAAGCGAAAAGGCTGCCGCCCGGACGCTGCGTGGGCGACTTGGCAGTCGATATGCTACGCGTAAACAACAAATCTTGTTCCAGTATTTGGTCAGAACAGGCTGTCTGTTTCGTGTATTAGCAAGTGGTAATGACAGAAGCAAAAGAACATAATCGAAGCACACAAACGTAATCAACAAATATATACTACTGGCCTTTAAAATTGCTACACTGTGATATTCCTGGCCTGTGGCCACTTCATATTTCTGGCCGTTTCTTTGCTGCATTGTACGTGTCTTAAACGCGGGAGAAAGACAGAAGTGCAGCATATGTTGAAATGTGGGGTGGGGAGCAGTAGCATATGGCACAGTAGGTGCTGGTTCCCGTGGGAAAGCCCGCCTATGTTACTGGTACTCTCCTCGCATTGGCTGCTGCATTTCACGTCACGTGATTTCTTTTGAAATTAGTTTTGTTTATTACATACTAAATATTAATTATTCAGAGCTGAGAATTTGTAATAAATATCTCTCAAGGACAGGCTAGGTTTTGACAATTTAAAAAGTTTAAGGTGTCTTCTCTTATTGTAACAAGAGAAGAGCGATTTTGCAGAAGGCGCGCGACGGCCCTGTTTTGGCGTGAAATAGAGCGTCAGGTGCCCTCTCGCAACGCGCCGCGCCGCGCCGGTCATGAGTAAAGATTTTTGTAATTGTGATAACAGTCGAGGTCTCAACATGAGCTATGGGCAGCATAGGCCGTGTCATATTAACAATAGTTGTTCATATAATATTATTTAATTAATAAATGGCATCTCTGAAAATCTCGCGAGTCGCTTCTTATGCTTCCATCATACAGAACTTATTTTAGCCTCACTTGTATGCTGTACAAGAACCAACGATCTGTGTGCCGTCTTCTGCGCTGGGGACACAACTATAGAAGACAACAGGTTAGTCAGAACTCTATGCTTTCCATAAAGACTTGGACAGCAACTACGGCACCTCGTGCGTACTGTAGGGCGGTACAAACGCACACTGCTACGCAATAGCAACCGCAAGGATGCGGAGGTTTAAGGGGACTTGTGGGAGGAAGCAGTACTAACTTCTCCGTCCGCAAATAAAACCGTAGGAAGCTTGTAACACCAAGAAGAAATGCAGATGATAAACGGGTATTCATTGGACAAATATATTATTCTAGAACTGACATGTGATTATATTTTCACGAAATTTGGGTGCATAGATCCTGAGAAATCAATACCCAGAACAACCATATGTGCCGTAATAACGGCCTTGATACGCCTGGGCATTGAGTCAAACAGAGCTTGGATTGCGTGCACAGGTACGAATGCCCATCAAGCTTCAACACGATACCACAGTTCATCAAGAGTAGTGACTAGTGTATTGTAACGAGCCAGTTGCTCGGCCACCATTGACCAGACGTTTTCAATTGGTGAGAGATCTGGAGAATGTGCTGGCCAGCAGTCAAACATTTTCCCTGCCCAGAAAGGCGCGCACAGGACCTGCAACATGCGGTCGTGCATTATCTTGCTATAATATAATAATTTCGTGTGGCTCATTGGCCTGGTGCAAATCTTTCAATTGGATGCCACTTCGGCGACTTGCGTGTCCATAGCATACCCCAGTTATCCAACCGGGAAAGGGGGCCTACAGCTTAACGTGGAATCCGAACCACCAGTCGTTTCTGGCGACTCCTCACATTGTTGAGAGGTGAAGAATGGGTTAAAGTGCAGACTGAAAAAATCCGAGGTCCGACCGGATTTCGAACCCGCGATCCTTCGGTTCCTAGTCGAGCGCTAATACCCCAAGACCATCGGACACGACATTACCCTGCTGAAATGTATGGTTTCGCAGGGATCGAATGAAGGGTAGAGCTCCGGGTCTTAACACATCTGAAATGTAACGGCCACTGTTCAAAGTGCGTCGATGCGAACAAGAGGTGACCGAGACGTGTAACCAATGGCTGGGTGATACGCCAGTATGGGCTGTGACGAATACACGCCTCCAATGTGCATTCACCGCGATGTCGCCGAACGCGGATGCGACCATCATGGTGTTGAACAGAACCTGGATTCATCCTAAAAAATTACGTTTTGCCATTCGTGCACCCAGGTTCGTCGTTGCGTACACCAATGCAGGCGCTCCTATCTGTGATGCAGAGACAAGGGTAACCGCAACCATGCTATCCCAGCTGATAGTCCATGCTACTGCAAACGTCGTCGACCTGTTCGTGTAGATGGTTGTTGTCTTGCAAACGTCCCCATCTGTTGACTCAGAGATCGAGACGTGGCTGCACGATCCGTTACAGTTTGTCATATCGACTGCTAGTGATACGAGGCCGTTGGGATCCAGTACGGCGATCCTTATTGCCCTCCTGAACCCACCGATTCCATATTCTGCTAACAGTCATTGGATCGCGACCAACGCAAGCTGCAATGGCGCGATACGATAAACCGCAATCGCGATAGGCTACAATCCGACCTTTATCAAAGTCGGAAACGTGATGGTACGCTTTTCTCCTCCTTTTCATTTGTTAAATTTCGTTTCTGTAGCATGTCATCTTCGTGGTGTAGCAATTGTAATAGCCAGGAGTGTACTATCTCTGAAAATTAAATATAATCATCATTTTCATGGCACCAACATTTCTACAGCTGTTGCCAAATAAGGGTTGGGTTAAGTTTTCCTTATGATTTTGCAGTGTTTTCCTTATGATTTTGCAGTGTTTTTATTCTTTTAGTTTTTTTATTTTATTTATTTTATGAAGGGGTTCTTTTTTGTGTGCTGCGTGGGAATGGCCGCGTGGTCTAAGACATCATGCGACGGACTGGGCGGCCACTCCCGCCAGAGGTTCTAATTCTCCCTTGGTCGTGGGACTGTGTGTTGTACTTAGTGTAAGTTAGTTTAAGTAGTTTGTAAGCCTAGGGACTGATGACCATCGCAGTTTGGTCCAGTTGGTTTACAAACATTTAAACATTTGACTTTCTGGTAGTGGTGTCCAGTCCGGACAATGGCTTGATGCAGATCTCCACCTTACTCTAGCCTGTGCAGGCCTTTTCACCTCCTCGCAAGAACTGCTACTGATTATTGTATTCGTCTCTTGATAAACTTCTGCTATTTTTACCCACTTAACTTTCATCTAATGCTACACTACTGGCCATTAAAATTGCTACACCAAGAAGAAATGCAGATGATAAACGGGTATTCGTTGGACAAATATATTATACTAGATCTGACATCTGGCCGTAATAACGGCCTTGATACGCCTGGCTTGGACGGGTCGTAACACATGTGAAATGTAATGGCTACTGTTCAAAGTGCCGTCGATGCGAACAAGAGGTCACCGAAACGTGTAACCAATTGCACCCCATACCATCACGCCGGGTGATACACCAGTATGGCGATGAGGAATTCAAGCTGTAAACAGAACCTGGATGCATGTCGAAAAAATGACGTTTTGTCATTCGTGCAGCCAGGTTCGTCGTTGCGTACACCATCGCAGACGCTCTGTCTGTAATGCAGCGTCGAGGGTAACCGCAGCCATGGTCTTCGAGCTGATAGTCCATGCTGCTGCAAACGTCGTCGAACTCTTCGTGAATACGGTTGCAAACGTTCCCATCTGTTGACGTAGGGATCTAGACGTGGCTGCACGATCCGTTACAGCCATGCAGATAAGATGCCTGGCATCTCAACTGCTAGTGATACGAAGCCGTTGGGATCCAGCACCTCGTTCCGTATTGCCCTCCTGAACCCACCGATTCCTATTCTGCTAAGAGTCATTTGATCGCGAACAACGGGAGCAGCAGTGTCGCGATACGATAAACCGCAATCGGCTACAATCCGACCTTTATCAAAGTCGCAAACGTGATGGTACGCATTTCTCCTCTTTACACGAGGCATCACAACAACGTTTCACCAGGCAACGCCGGTCAACTACTGTTTGTGTATGAGAAATCGGTTGGAAACTTTCGTATGTCAGTACGTTGTAGGTGTTGCCACCGGGCCGGCCGCGGTGGCCGAGGTGATTGAGGCGCTCCAGTCACGGTCAGCACGGCCACTACGGTCGGGGGTTCGAATCCCCCCTCGGGCATGGATATTTGTGCCGTCCTAGTTTGTAAGTAGTTCATAAGTAGTTTGTAAGTTTAGGGACTGATGACCCCGTAGTTAAGTCCCATAAGCTTAACAAACATTTGAACATTTGAACATTGTTGCCACCGGCGCCAACCTTGTGTGAATGCTCTGAAAAGCTAATCATTTGCATACCACAGCATCTTCTTCCTGTCGTTTAAATTTCGCATCTGTAGCACGTCATCTTTGTGGTGTAGCAATTTTAATGGCCAGGAGTGTACATTGATGGCTCAGGATGTGTTCTACCAATCGAGCCCTTCTTTTAGTAAAGGCATGCCAGAAATTTTTTTTCTCTCCAAGTCTGTTCAGTATTTCATTATTAGTTACGCGATCGACGATTCGACGTTAACAAGTTGTTCCCGTGCAGAAAAGCTTTCTTCCCATAGCCATGCTGCAGTGTATACCATACTGTCCAAATTACAAAACTCACCTACCACCTTTATTGTCTTGTTAACTAATCTAATTCTTTCATCATCGCCTGATTTTAGTAGACTACATTCCACTTCCTTTGTTTTACACTTGTTACTGCTCATCCTTTGCCCTCTTTTCAGAACAATGTCCATTCCTTTCAACAGCTCTTCCAGGTCCTTTGCTGTCTCTGGCAAAAACGCAATGTCAGAGGCAAACCGTAGTTTTTATTTCTTCCTGCACTTTAATTGCTTCTACAAATGTCTGCTTCTTTTTCTTCACAGTTTGCTCAATGTACAGATAGAATAACATCGGGGAAAGACTACAATCCTGTCTTACAGCCTTCCTAGAAATTGTATTCTTTTCATGCCTTAAGACTTTTATAACTACTGTCTGGTTTCTGTACAACTTCTGTATAAACTTCCGTTCTTTACATTTTACTCCAGCTGACTTAAAAGTTTGAAAGCATGTATTTCAGTCAATGGCGTCAAAGCTTTCTCCAAAGCTACAGTAGCTAGAATGTGGGTTTACCATTCCTTTCTTTCATAAGTTGTAGGGTCAGTATTGCTTCACGTGTTCCTACATTTCTCCTAAAGCCAAACTGATTTACCCAGAGTTAGGCTTGTACCAGTTTTGCCATTCTTCTGTAAATAATTACTGTTAGAATATTCTAACCATGCCTTATTGAACTGGTAGTTCTGTAATTTTCACACCTATCTGTGAATGGGAGTGACAGAAAATTTCACATAGATCTAGTATTACTAGATTAAGATAGTGACATTTCTTGAAAACGGAAAGTTGTTGTTATACCTGGCTAATATTTGCCAGCAGTCACGTTATTCCATATTGATATCACAGATTATGTATAGCCGCTCTTCTGTTGTTTTGATTTGAAGAACCCATTGATCTCTATACCAACTGGGTGTTGAACTTCAGCCATAGATCTTTATATTTCATTCCTTGCCAAATTAAAATATGGATACTACAAAATGTCACTTGAACCAGAAATTAAAATACGTTTTCGATTTCACTGTCATCCAGATTATTACATATTACATTGATATGAAGTTCAAAGCAAGAAGTAAGCAAACAACTTTTTTTTTTCAAAAGTATATGTAAATTCAATATTTGGTATGCTGTCTGTTCTTTCGCACATGTCCGACATGGTTCAACGTCTTTTGTCGGTTCTACGGAGACAGCAACATTACAGCAACCGAGGTAGGGTAATAACAGATAGTTGCTGCAGAGGGATTGGTGTTGACTCTACAAAACGAATTACACAAGCAGTCGGATTCGGATAGTAGTGAGAAAATAGTGTAGTGACCAGATAGTGCAATGCAACAACAACATGACTTACCCGAAGCTATGGCATGGATAACCATAGGAAGGTTGGAAGCGGAACAGACTCAGAGGAAGGTGGACCCAGTATTGTAGTGTCCCGAAGTGTAATTTCCAGACCTGGACGCAACTTCAGGTAACACGAACCGTTAAGAGGTGTGGCCAAGATCTTCGGTTAACAGCCCGTCGAGACAGGAGGCTGAATGCAACTTGGCTGCAATGCACATCTCAGGCAGCACAAGGACGCGCAATATCAACACAAACAGTCCGAAATCGCCTTCAGAAAAGTGGCCTCTACGCACGGAGGCCTATGGTGTGTGTGTCCCATTGAAATCACGACACCGTTTATCCCGCAGGATCTGGGCAGAGTAACTTCAAAACTAGAGTCGTGACGAATGGTGCCGAGTTCTGTTCACAGATGAGTCATTGTTGAGACGATGGTCGTTCCTTATCTGGAGACAACGTGGAACTCGGAACAATCCTGTTTCTGTGCAGGAAACATCATATGGTGGTGGACGAATGGTGCGGGCAGGAGTCAGTATTGGCGGACGTACGAACCTCTGTGTCGTCCAGAAAGACGCTTTGACTGCTCAGAGATATAGGGACGAGACTGTTTGAGCTATTGCTGTGCCCCAGCCTGGTGCCACAGGAAATTGGTTCTTTCTGGTGGACAATAACGCTACTTTCCACAGAGCTACGCTAGTGGACAACATGCTTCAAGCTGAGGAACTGAACGCATGGAGTGGCCAGCTTGTTCACTGAACTTAAATCCGGTTGAGCATATCGGGGATGAACTTGGCAGACGTATTTCAGGCAGACCAACAGCTCCCACAACGGCCACAGAGCTGGATGTTGCACTCATGGAAGAATGACCAAATATCCCTCATAAGCTGATTGATACTGTCCTTGTAATGCACGTGTGCAACTATACTGGCCGGTCGAGGTGATCACACACCATATTGGAGGGCAACGAGAATGACTTTTTTTACTATTATGGTAGCCCCATGGTGCCTCGTGTAACGTAAACGCCATGTAAATCTCAATAGCAGCCATGTTAAAGTTTGCAAGAAACGAAATATGAACACCTATGGCTGGCTCGCTGAGACAGCCGAACATCCAGGCAGATAGATATCACTGGGCTTGCCGCGAAATTATAATCTTTATTGCAGTGATCTCTACACTAAATGGCTCTTGAGCTCCAGGTGATTGACTATGACAGTCTAACATGCTCGTATTTCGTTTCTAGCCATAGCACTAGGAAACGAAATGAAATTGCTTTTGGATTCCGATGCCACCTAAGCCTATTCCGAGGCTAGCATATATATGTCACACCACTTCCTCTACTTTCTGTTAGTCATTGTGACAGAAGCGCTCCAAGCGGTCGCCAGATACACTTCTGAATGCGATATCGGATGAATGGGAATAGCTTGTTTATATTAATTTGTAACATAGGTTTTAGAATAGGGATCGTATGAAGTGCAATGAAAATAAATAATAAAAAATAATTTCACATTGGTCTTTCATATGTTTCCTAAGAACCCTGTGATGATATGGAATGGTACATTATATATGACAGTTCGTTTACGATTCTCTTTTAACTGAAGAATTTCATTTTGTATTAAGAATAAAAATGGGTAAACACCAGAAGATACGAACCTTTTGCAGACAGACGTCGTCTTTCTTTCCAGCAACCTTAAGGTTTCTTCACTCCCATGAAATTTGTTTGCCAAATTACGACATGTCGGGTAATGCTAAACGATCGCAGAACACAAGATGTATGTACACGCACGCTGCAGTACTAAGCGCACACCACAGTTATACATCCACGCTGTATGGAGATCACCCTGTTCTATTGTAAACTTACGGCATACCTGCAGTAGGATTTGTCAAATATAAGCTGTTGTTGTGGTGGTTTTCATTCCTGAGACTGGTTTGATGCAGCTCTCCACCCTACTCTTTCCTGAGCAAGCCTCTTCATCTCCTCATAAGAACAACCTACATTCACTTGAATTTGCTTACTATAATCATTCCTTGGAATCCCTCTGCGATTTTTACCCCACACACTTCCCTCCAACGCTAAATTCACAATAAGCTAACATAAAATAATTTCACCAAGGTCACGAAAACAAGTGATGTAGAAATGACGTGATATTAATACATCAGAGCTACCATTGTACTTTCGCTACAAGATGCAGTGTGTGCCATGTGATAACACCTAACACGTAAACATACATACAATACATATACAGTGAGACCAAAAAGTATTCGAGCAGCTGTATTTTTAAAATAACTGTGTCTGTGTCACGTGAAAAGAAGTCCTGTGGAAAGACCCTCGATAAATCATAAAGAAAGAAATAAACACATCAATAATAATAACAAATTTAACAAAATGAAAGTTGTATACTAAAGGAAGTAAAGTATTCGTTCAATTTTTTTTTTTTTTTTTTTTTTTTTTTTTTTTTTTTATCCTTTACAGCTTATCGGACTCAACTGCTTGGTTATTAGTCCGTAGCTTACAAACTACTTAAATTAAGGTAAAATAATCTAAGGACAACACAAACACCCATGCTCGAGGGGGACTCGAACTCCTGACGGCGAACGGCCGCGCACACAGTAGCACGGCGCCCCAGTAGGCACGGCTAATCCGCCACAGACAATCTTGTTATCGATTAGAATGTGTTTCACCCTTGGTGTTCAATAAAAGATTTTACGAAGTACTTATTACAGCACTGGATCTTCAGAGTTTCTATTCATTTAATTTGACACGGACTTACAAGGAAACTACTTGGGCTCAAACAAACGTTTGGATACAGGACCATTACGTACCCCTCACTGTGCTGGTGGGTGTCGTTTTTCTGCAAAAATCTGCAGTCATGCTCTAGATAGCACTGCAGATGTAATTGTAAACGCCATACGCAATGACGAATTCTTAACTATAAATGCAACTGAGGAACGTCAATAAAATGCTCTGAGCAATATGAATAACTGCGAAACGCAAAGTGAAGAAATGCAACTTGATCGCATAGCATATTTGCACATTTTATAAGTGATGAATGCCATGTTGTTCATCATTATCATTCCTATCATCATCATTAGAGTTACAATAATATCTAACTTATGCTCATATTGCTGCACTATAAGAGATACCAGTAAACATGCGTATGATTCATCGTCTACAGCGGTCGCCAATGACCTCAGCAGTTGTTGCACACACACACACACACCAGTCGCAATACATTAACTGGGTTGATTACCAATTGCCGACACATCTGACGCTTTGCTACGCAAATAGTCACAAAACGCAACTTCAGAGACGCACTGCACCGTCCCTACTGGTCCCGACTGGCCTAACATCAGGTCAGTGAGCAATGCGGCATGGCATGGCACACGTAGAGGCCTCTAACGGGCGACTGCAGGGTTTTGCAGATGCGGGGGTATCTCTAGTGCAATAAGGGACCTTTACACCATCTCTCACACGATTTTGGTGTTTTTGTATTTGTTCGAGCCCGAGTACTTTCCTTGTTAGTTGGTTTTAAACAAATATGCAGGTAGACGAATACCCTCTGCACTCAATGTATGTAGAAAGTAACAAGTACATAAGAAATATTGTTGAACCTATTATGCCAAACGATGCAAGTACAAGCGAACAGGACATAAACACCGAAACGAACTACTCGCCTTATAACTTGAACTGAATTAAAATTATGTCGTTCTTCAAGCAGATCATGGTGCGGGTCCACTAGGAAGAAAGTAATGATATGCCGCGAGACTCCTCGTTAACGGAGTGCGAGCGTGGCGCAAGGGATAGCGTCACCGGAGCTGAAGGTCGCCGGTTCAATCCCGCCCATCGGCAATTATTTCTTTGTAATTAACATTTACAGAATGTTCTACATGTTTCTTATGTTCACTTGTAATTTCTACATCTCTCTTATGTTAACTATTCTTCTAATTTCTGGTACATTCTGTCAGTGTATAAATAGCAGAGCGCTCTGCCCGAGAGGCAGTCAGTGCTGCGTGTATGTTTCGGTCGGCAATAAACCTGCTATCAGTATAAGTGCTGTGTTCAGTCGACAACCCTGCCTTCGAAGTCAAGCCTACTTCCACTTCAACGTGACATTGTTTGGTGGAGGCGCTGGGTATCCTGTGCAACAGCTGCATAACCGTGGCTCCGATTACGCAACGTAAAAGCCGTCACTTACACGGAATAGAACCGGTATACAAGGGATATATCGAGTACATCTTTCCGAAAGTCCGTATCATCAGAAGAACCATGGACACGAAACAGCGGTAAGCCAGCTGCACATCAGACACCCGTCGGTGATCTCTGGGGACGCTGGACAGGACTACAACAAATATAAATAGCAGAGCAGTCTGCCCGAGAGGCAGCCAGTGCTGCGTGTATGTTTCGTTTCGCAATGAACCTGCTTTCAGTATAAGCGCTGTGTTCAATCAACAATCCTGCTTTCGAAGTCAAGCCTGCTTCCACTTCAACACGACAATATAACAAGAAACAGCTCTCACACACAACGCGAGTAAAAGTGCCGGTAGAGTGTAATTAGAAATTCGAGTCTTTTAACAGGTATAGTTATTTCAGTCTTTCCTGCAGGGCCGGCGCAAGGCACGTGCGAAACGTGCGGCCGCACGGGGCGGTACTTTCCGAGGGGCGGCAAATCTGACGCTCCCTCCCCCCTTTTTTTTTCTTTTTGGACAAACTCAACATTCATGCCCAAGGGGGGGATTCGAAACCAAACCTCGGAGAGAGCGGTATCGGGAACTGTGGCACGGCGCCTCGACTACCTACCGGCCGCCCCTGTTGAACGAGGGGTGGGAGGAGGACTGATTTCTTCTTCGCCACTGTGGCAGCGCCGTCGTGTTTATGCCGGAGGGAGAGAGAGGGGGAAGCAGTCTGGCATACACGCCAGTATTCTTATGAGTGGAGCGCTGCCAGCCTGTTACGCGCCGTGCGCTTACTCGCAATTAATTTTGCAGAAGAGGCAATCTAAATTGGAAATACGAATGCAATGTTCGATTCTGCGGTTACATGTCAACCCTGAAGCAGTTTTGCTAAGCCCTTCAATGGCAGTTTCCGAGTGTTTTTATTCTTCCCGCATTATAGAAAAAATGGTTGAACATTACTACAGTCGAACAAGTCGAACACCTACAACGGATAGAAATATTCTGAATGGGTACATACGCTGAGAGTAATTACAAGGAATAAAGACATTGGTAGGAAGTCTGGCAAAAGTTGGGTTTCAACGCATTTTTGAAAATTTTCGCTATCCGTTTCTGAGTTATGGTCCTACGTTTTGGTTTTTGAGCCATGAAACCTGTCTCCGCCTGCATGAACAACAAGCTCTCACCGGCACTTTTGTTTGACAATACTAGTCGCAGACTATCACTTTGCCAACATTTATTTACTGTATAATGCGTGTGAATCCATGTTTCATCTAAGTAAACTACTGGTCGCTTTGATTCTGATGAAAACCTGGAAACAAGTACGGTCTTTTAGCAACAATGCCCTCTCGTCCGAACAAAACAAAACGTTAATTTTGAAACCTTCTAAAACGAAAATCCATAGGCAAAACATTGCTTCTAAGCTTCTTGATAGCTTTGAAGCTCATTTCCGTTTGACGAAATTTGTGCAGTTTTCGTAAAGTGCGTATTTCTTTCTATTGTTCGTAATGCCACAGAAATTGCTGATTGATAATACATTTATCCATATCATCGGTCACATACTTACTGTGAGCTTCTTGTTCTTCTTCTTGGGCGCTATTTTAACCGTAGCATCGCTGTACTTCGTCACGTGACCTGGTTCCTAGCACTTCGCCTTTCTAGGCAAGTGGTATTGTTTCGTTCTCTACAACGAAAACTACAGAATTCGTTTCGGTAGTCGGCCGAGGGAATCAAGACTGGTCAGAAGCAATTTCATTACTTTTCGTAAGAACAGAATAATTGGTGCGTCTGAATTTCTTGTTACTTGGAATGTAATAGGTAAGTGCTTTTCATATAACGTACAATTAGTATTGCGCATGCACGTTATTGATCAGTTAGAATTTTTCTCCTTTAAGATTGCAGAATAGGAATATTTATTTTTCCTACGATCTGTAACTTCAAAAACTCAGTAGCCAAAACCTATGTAGATCTGAAAAGTAAAAACAAAAGTTGCGATTGATTGCTGACATTTCCTACAGATTTGTTAAAAAAAAAATATTTGGGGGGGGGGGGCATTTATCAGCTCGCACGGGGCGGCATTTGGTCTAGCGCCGGCCTTGCTTTCCTGCTAAATCGCTGTGTAAGAGGAGTAGAAGTGAGTGAGTGCAGCTACAGAGAGCGGTGCCCTGGTCTATAACCGGCAGCCGAGCAGCTGGCGCCGTTTGACTCATCTCCGCGCGGTGCCAAATTTACCCACAATTACGTCGCACTCTGTTCCTCAAGGCCGTCTTCATTGCCCCAACTGAAGGCTAACAAGCGCTCCATTTATTCTTCTGTTTCCTTATTTTGGTTATGCTGCCCGCATGAAATCTTCGCAAGTGCCAAGCTCTTCAAGGACTTGCGAACCCTGATATTTATTGTCTGTATATCAAGCTGTGTCTTCCTCTTCACTTCTTAAATTCAGGAGCTGCGTTTACTGCGATGAAAACTATACTCTGATGTACTACCATTTTATTTCGTCTTCCTTTCATGTTTTTCACTCTGTTTCTTTATTCGCCGATTCTGAGGAGAAACATTCTGTACCATTCCACGTAATAAATGTTGGCAAAGTGATAGTGTGCGAGTAGTATTGTCAAACAAAAGTGCGATCAGAGTTTAATTGTTGTTCGTGCTGGCGGAGACAGGTGTTTCATGGTTCAAAATCAAAACGTCAGACTACCACTCAGAAACTGAAAGTAAAATTTTTTAAAAATACGTCAATCCCAACTTTTGCCAGGCTTACCACCAATGTCGTTATACCTTGTAATTACTCGCAGCGTATTTACCCATTCGGAATACTTCTAGCCATTATAGGTGTTCGACGTATTTGACTATAGTAATGTTCAACGATTCATTTCCATAATGCGGGAAGAATAAAACACTAGGAAACTGCCATTGAAGGGCTTAGCAAAATTGCTTCAAGCTTAACACATAATCGCAGCATCGAACATTGCATTCGAATTTCCAAATTAGATTTTGTCTTCTGCAAAATTAGTTGTGAGTAAACGCACGGCGCGTAACAGACTGGCAGCGGTCCACCCATAAGAATACTGGCGTGTGAGCCAGACTGCTCCCCCCTCCCCCTCTCTCTCACTCTGATCCTCCGGCGTAAACACGACGGTGCTGCCACAGTGGCGAGGAAGGAAGTAGTCCTCCTTCCTCCCCTTGTTCAACAGGGCAGTGGCGGCTGGTGATAATGTGCTAATGTGCTGCAGCACACTGTAAATATATTACTAAAATTATGCCATTTCTCTTCGAAAGCAAGCGAGAAATCGCTGTAAAATTACATCCTTTCTCTTGGAATGCGATCCAGATATCACAATAAAATTATGCCAATTCCCTTCCAATACGTATTACAATGCTAGTAATAACGATGAAAACGCATTTTGGAACGCTCTTTCCGCGATAGCTGGGAACCAGCTCCGTGTGCTGAAATTGGATTCAGCCGTGCTGGTACGTGCGCCGACTGCAGCATCAAATCAATATTTCTCTTCGCACTGTGTGTAACGCTTCCCGAAAAATAGTATATGACGAATATTGCGGCATACAGAGTCAAATAGCGCACTGGCTCAGGAGTCTTGCGCGTTGTCTGTCAAACCTACTTGTGTGAGGCTCGTATTCAAATACCTCTGAGTCCAAATTTTTAATTTCTGTAAATAAAACTTCAATCATAAACAACATTAGTAATGTATAGCCAACATGCGAATGAAACTGCGCTTTCCAGCCGGGGATATTGCTAAGCTCCGTTATTTCCGTTGCCAGTCACGCTTTTTATTTTAGTAATTTTTTTGTTTCCTGTTTATTTTTGTGATATAGTAGCACACTGGTAAAATTTTGTACGAGCCGCCACTACAACAGGGGCGGCCGGCAGGTAGTCGAGGCGCCGTGCCACAGTTCCCGAAGCCGCTCCTTCCAAGGTTTTACTTCGAATCCTCTCCTGGGCATGAGTGTTGTACTAAAAAAATTAAAAAAGGGGAGCGGCACTTCTGCCGCCCCTCGGAAAGTGCCGCCCTGTGCTGCCGCACATTTCGCACGTGCCTTGCGCCGGCCCTGACTGCTTGCATCTGTATCTGGCATTCATCGACGTAATACTGTGCCTCGATGCATATTTGTATTACTGCGCTGCGGTTTGCACTTTCACTTCCGTCATAAAGCGATGATTAACTGGCTGTAATGCCGCGGCCCTGTAACACGCTGTGCCAGCACGCCAGCCGCATAGCCCAACAATGGCGACCGCTCCTGCGTTGGCGCTGCTGTCTCTGTACAGGGCTTTACAAGCACATCGAATACGAGCGGGGGGGGGGGGGGGGCAATGCATTGTTTCAATGGCCCGTACAATTCCCAAAGCGTGCCACTTTAAGCCTGGATTAAATGGTAGTCTGCAGTTGTTGTGGTATTCAGACCGGAGACTGGTTTGATGCAGCTCTCCACAATACCCTATCCTTCATCTCCACATAAGAACGGCAACCTACATCTGTCTGAATCTGCTTACTGTATCCATCTCTTGGTCTTCCTCTGCGGGTTTTACCCCACACACTTCCTTCCAACGCTAAATTCTACATTCCTTGATGTCTAAGAATGTGTCCTACCAATCTAACCCTTCTTTTAATCAAGGTAAGCCAGAAATTTCTTTTCTCCCCAATTCTGTTCAGTACCTCCTCATTAGTTACGCGATCCACCCACCTAATCTTCAGCATTCTTCTGTAGCACCATATTTCAAAAGCATCAATCCTCTTCCTGTCCGCACTGTTTATCGTCCATGTCTCACTCCCATACAAGGCAACACTCCATACAAATGCTTTCAGAAAGGACTTCCTTAGGCTTAAATCAATATTCGATGTTAACAAATTTCTCTTTTTCAAGAACGCTTTTCTACCCATTGCCATTCTGCATTTTATATCCTCTGTACTGCCACCATCATTTGTTATTTTACTGCCCAAGTAACAAAACTCATCTACCTCCTTTATTGCTTCGTTTCCCAATCTAATTCCTTCAGCATCACCTGACTTTCTTACACTGCACTCCATTACCCTAGTTTTGCTCTTGTTAATGTTCATCTTATATGCACCTTTCAGCACACTGTCCAATCCGTTCAATTGCTCTTCCAGATCCTTTGCTGTATCTGACAAAATTACTATGTCGTCGGCAAAACGCAATGTTTTTAATTCTTCACCCTGAACTTTAATTCCTTCACCAAATTTCTCCTTGCTTTCCTTTATAGCTTGCTCAATGTACAAATTGAATAAGATTGGAGAAAGGCTACAACCCTGTCTTACTCGCTTTCCAACCACTGCAGCCCTTTCATGCCCTTCAACTCTGACAACCGCTGGTTCTTGTACTAGTTGTAAATAACCTTACGTTCCCTATATTTTACTCCTGCTTGCTTCAGAACTTGAAAGAGTTTATTCCAATCAACATTGTCAAAAGCCTTCTCCAAATCTACAAAAGCTAGAAATGTAGGTTTGCCTTTTCTTAATCTATCTTCTAGGATAAGCCGTAAAGTGAGTATTGCCTCCCGTGTTCCTACATTTCTCGTGAACCCAAAGTGATCTTCCCCGAGGTTGGCTTCTACCAGATTTTCCATTCTTCTGTATATAATTCGTGTTAATATTTTGCAACCATGACTTATTAAACTGATGTCTGCAGTTATCAAGTATAAAAAGTTACGTAGCATTTACATTTACTTTCCGAGCAAGGCGATTATGATTAGTACGTATTGTTGTAAACAACTGTCGAACGCTGACAGATTCTCAGTCGTCGTAGAGCAGAAAAACTGCGTTCTGCTTCATAGCTTGACGCTGGACAAAAATGTTCAAATGTTTGTATAGCTTATGGGACAACTACGGGGTCATCAGTCCCTAAACTTACAAACTACTTATGAATTAGCTAACACTAAGGACGGCACAAATATCCATGCCCGAGGGGGGATTCGAACACCTGACCGTAGTGGCCGTGCAGACCGTGACTGGCGCGCCTCAGTTCCCCTCGGCCGGCAAATAGTTCAATAACTTCTCATAGGATGCCGTTCTCTTTCAGACATTTTACATTGTGTAGTAGCTGAAAAAAAAGTTCTGTTTTCAAAGCTTGAATATTTATTTCAAGGTATGGAACTAACCCATCATATCCGTTTTCCCAACATTTTTTCTAAGGAATATTGTTCATTAATGCCAGATGGTCAAGTATTCGATATTTAAGTCCTTGAATAGTCGAATCATGGAATTCAAAATATTCCTGCCTGTAAAGTTCTTCAAGAAATCCGTGTGGTTCAAAATGTTCAAATGTTTGTTACGCTTATGGGACTTAACTGCGGGGTCATCAGTCCCTAAACTTACAAACTACTTATAAACTAAGTTATACTAAAGACAGCACAAACATCCATGCCCAAGGGGGGGATTCGAACGGTCTCGCATATCGGAGCATAGCGCTTCAATACGCTCGGCCACTCCGCCGCGGAAATCCGTGTGGATCCATTTCCTCAGAGAAACGCTTTGGGATTTCGTTTTTCCTTTCTTTAAGCTAAGCTCAGATACATTCTTTGTACATGTAAGGAAACGTTTCTTTCGTCCTGATATTTTTTATGTGCTCAATTATAATTTCAGCTGATGAATCAAGTCCTGAGACTTTTCCTTATTCTCCTTGGAAACTGCCTTTGCGAGGTTTGAAGATCGAGATGAGAGCAATCAGTATCAGTTGTCTGTCCTTATAAAAGTGCATGACGTAAACTGCTCCTATTCGGATACTCTTGCTTGGTCAGGCCGAAAGGAGTTATAAAGCTTTAATTCTGTACAAATGTACTGTATATGCACAACGGATACATACCTTCATACTGTAGTTACCTTTCTAATAATAAATGCTGTGGAGATAAGAACTGTTTGATGTTAAATAATATTTTATTTAAAATACACACAACATTAACACTAATAATTACAACACTTAAAACACAGAATATCTATCGGAGAAAACTTTATACAAAGAGCGTGCACAGTCAAAGAGTTTACACAACTCTTGCTCGAACACGAAATCACTTCACATGCTCGAATACGAAATCACTTGCCACAGAACCAACTACCTTCCTAGAGGTGAGGGTGAAAAAAAAAGAGTATTCTGCGACCCAAGAGTAACCGTATTTAATTATCCACTATTTGAAAAAGAGTGCTCTTAGAGAATTCAAAAAAATAAAATTATACACACAATATTAAATGTTTTAAAAACTTTTCTTGCTGACAACGCCTGCAAAATGATGGAAGAAAAAAGTTTATAGCAACCTAATTTTCGGATGTTCATACAGTAAAATTAGAGCATTCGGCCACGACGTCACAGTTTATTAATTGTGTCGTTAAACTGTATTCTCGACGTATTTTACATACATTAAGCAAATGTACCACTAAATCTGCCTTCCAAATGATATCACGTTGCGAGGAAGAGTAAATGAGAATTGAGCTCATAAATTGTAAGATACATTAAATAACGCGGCATCACACATGTGGTTCAAATTTATAGCATCTCTACTATTAATTATATTCGCAACACATTTAGCGGACAGTTTCC
This sequence comes from Locusta migratoria, assembly GCA_026315105.1. NCBI lineage: Eukaryota > Metazoa > Arthropoda > Insecta > Orthoptera > Acrididae > Locusta > Locusta migratoria. The sequence goes on from CM048750.1 coordinate 330,245,092, forward strand.
TAACGCCGCGGTGGAGTGACCGAGGGCATTAAGGAGTCTTGCTACGGAGCACGCAGTTGCCAGCCGTCGGAGGTTCGAGTTCTCCATCGGGCGTGGGTGTGTGTGTGTGTGTGTGTGTGTGTGTGTGTGTGTGTGTGTGTGTGTGTTACCCATAACGTAAGTTAAAGTAGTATGTAAGCCTAGGGACTTATAATCGCAGAAGAGAAGTCCCTTAGATTTAAAAAGATTTGAACATTTAGAACAGATTCCTAATATTCTATACAGAGTACGTGGAACATTCTATTATGGCAGTTTATTTTGTTCAGGAGACGTGACTTCATGTGAACAGAGCTGTGTCTAATGAAATTGGATACTGATATGTGCTACAGATACAGGCGAAATATAAAGGGGCAGAAGGCGAGGAACATAACGGGGGGAAGCAGATGAACAACAGAAGAACTGAGAGGACACATACGCATGCAACGCCGGATTTTGACGCTAGTTTTGTAAGAAATAGTTACTTGCTATAATTCCTCTACCTTAAAAAGAAGAAAAATATTGATAATTTGCCTTTTATTCTGTTCATAGCTATTCATCTTACGTGCGCGTTCTAGAACTTGACACCAACTCTTGACAAATGATCTGACTATTACTTCATTATCAAGTGGCGTCAGGACCACCAGATTTAGTGAGACGATCAGGTGGGTTTGTAGTGGTGGCGCGCCCTATGTTTTCAACGGTTCAGCAAACTCCCGCAAAGAAAGCTCCTCGTGGAAAAAAAGTAAATAAATAAATAAAATAAAAATGTTTCAAAAGTATCATTCTTCATTTCGTTCTTCTATCAGATCATTTTATATGCACAAAGTATTTTTATCGCATGAGAAACGTTTTCAAGTGGCGGAGACAGCACGTATACAAGTTTGAGGTTCAAATTCTCTTCTGAACTTACTGGAAGCAGCATATGATCGCTTCCGCGGCAGGGAGGGGTGAGGGGAAACGCAGCTTTCAACATTGCCGTTGGAGCTGGCAGAGACGCCTGGTCCTGGCTACTCGAGCTCTGGCGGTTACGCACGAATGGTTCCGAAGCAGGACATTCAAGTTACTGCGCACCTCGCCTTGCGCATCAGAAAATCCCCCATTAAGGCAATATCCCCGTCCTTCATATTTGTTTTTGGCGCATTGAAGATTCATAAATAACACGTCATATGTGGTAAAATATCTTGTAACTATAAATTGAAGACGCATCAACTGTAAGAGCCATCGGAAAATCCTATAATGAACAATAATGAAGTCATTACTATAATAATGTTTGTAGAGCTTATGGGACTTAATTACGGGGTCATCAGTACCTAAACTTACAAACTACTTATGAACTAGCTAATACTAAAGATAGCACAAATATCCATGCCCGATGGGGGGATTCGAACCCCCGACCGTAGTGGCCGTACAGAACGTGACTGGCGCGCCGCAGATCGCTCGGCCACCGCGGCCGGTGAAGTCGTTACTCTCCACTTAACAAGAATAGTCGTGTCGTTAGCGGCATCACGACGCGTCGTCGAAAGGCGTGGTTTGGCGACTGATTGCAAACAATTTTTTTAAAATCCCAATCTCCTTTTTAACAAATACGGGAACAACAATAAATTTTATATTGTTACTTGCCAAATATCTGTCGACGTTTTAGTAAATGTGTCGTAATTTTGAGGATAAATGACATTTACAGTATTCGTTGTAACAAATATTTAACTGTTTGAAAAGATGTGGGGGGGGCGCGGCAGTATAGCCGTGCGCACTGTGGTACCTTGCTGCGGTGCGCTCGGCCTTTTGCCGTTGGAGGTTCGTGTCCTCCTTCGGGCACGGCTGTTTGTGTAGTCCTAAGTTACTTTAAGCTAGTTTAAGTAGTTTGTAAGCCTAGGGACTAATGACCAACGTAGATAAGTCCCTTAGATTTACAAACATTTCATTTTCAGATGTGAGAGAGAGAGAGCAGCCTTTTGCGCATGCGTAAGGATAATAAGGGGTGCTGCTTACAATGTTACGTGACCCGGAAGAAGCTTGTCTCGTCATCGTAACAGATTCAGTTTGTTACAGTCACCTAACATTGTTATCACTTACTTACCGTGTTTTACTGTTCATGTGCATTGTCATATGTTCTTGGTGTTTATTATCAAAGAAAAATGAACGACGTTCAGTATCTTTTAGAAACAAATTACTCAGCTTTAATTGAAATAAAGAAGATTGGTAGGCCGACGCCTCATGCCGAGTTGAAGCAAGCGCAAACAAACCGTGGTAGCCTGCTGACCGTTTAACGAAAATATACAGGGTGTTACAAAAAGGTACGGCCAAACTTTCAAGAAACATTCCTCACACAAAGAAAGAAAATATGTTATGTGGACATGCATCCGGAAACGCTAAATTTCCACGTTAGAGCTCATTTTATTACCCTTCAAATCACATTGATCATGGTATGGCAACACTCAGCAACAGAACGTACTAGCGTGAATTCAAACACTTTGTTACACGAAATGTTCAAAATGTCCTCCGTTAGCGAGGATACCTGCATCCAGCCTCCGTCGCATGGAATCCCTGATGCTCTGATGCAGTCCTGGAGAATGGCGTATTGTATCACAGCCGTCCACAATACGAGCACGAAGAGTACATTTGGTACCGGGGTTGTGTAGACAAGAGCTTTCAAATGCCCCCATAAATGAAAGTCAAGAGGGTTGAGGTCAGGAGAGCGTGGAGGCCCATGGAATTGGTCCGCCTCTACCAATCCATCGGTCACCGAATCTGTTGTTGAGAAGCGTACGAACACGTCGCCTGCAATGTGCAGGAGCTCCATCGTGCAGGAACCACATGTTGTGTCGTACTTGTAAAGGCAGATGTTCTAGCAGCACAGGTAGAGTATCCCGCATGAAATCATGATAACGTGCTCCAGAGAGCGTAGGTGGAAGAATATGAGGCCCAATTTTAAGGGCTCTCGCCCGCCACAGCACAACTTTTTTCTATTTGCCAAGTGTCTGAGCACATGCTACATCTACTGTACTTCTGCCTAATTTGTAAACAGCTATATTCCCGCATTCTGTGTTCGGCAGCGGGGCCGCTTACATCTCTTTAAGTGTGGTCCTACCTCGTGCCCATCATGCAACGCCTGGGAGCTGGTTAAGGAAGCAACCGACAATGTTATCTTTCATATGTAGATATCCAAGCTCTGGTTTGTGTTCACACGTTGGCTACACCAGAACTCAGAACGCCTCATGCCCGGACTAGAAATCTGATGATGCCTATTGTAGGCGAAACGCTTTATTAATAAATAAAAATCTGCAACCAAGGCTGTTTTCATATATTTTTTGAGCATAATTCGCTTCCGAGTTTTGCCCGAAATAACACCCGGCACGCAAAATATATTTTTTACCGGAAATCTTGTAAAATAGAATAATGTGTTCTATTCTAAAAAAAAAAAAAATCGTCCATGAATTTAAAAGAAAGCTGGGGCAAAAGAAAGATTATATTAGATTCCTTTGAGATAACATAGTTTTGTTACGGTTCGAGGGGAGGAGGAAAGGCCGCCAGAATAGTTTTATTTGAAAGGGAGCCGCAGAATATTTTAACTTGGTTGGGAGGAGGTCGCTTGAGAAATACTGCCTTAGTAAATCATGTAAACGATAAAATCATACCGAATAGGAACTTTAAGTACGTGTGATTAGTTAAGGTGGGATTTATTCGTTCAACTGCGTCATTTTTTATACACAAAGACAACAGAATTGAAACCGTTTATAAAAGATATTGGGGGGGGGGGCACAAGTCCCCCTAAGCCCTCCCCCCCTCGCTCCGGCGGTGACACCGCCGCGGAGTGACCGAGCGCATTGAGGCGCTATGCTCCGATGCGCGAGGACGTTCCCCGTCGGGGGTTCGAATCCTCCCTCGGGATGGATGTTTGTGTTGTCTTTAGTACAACTTAGTTTATAAGTTTAGGGACTGATGTTCAAATGTTTGCATAGCTTGTGGGACTTAACTATGGGGTCATCAGTCCCTAAACTTACAAACTACTTATGAACTAGCTAACACTAAGGACGGCACAAATATCCATGCCTGAGGGGGATTCGAACCCCCGACCGTAGTGGCCGTGCAGACCGTGACTGGAGCGCCTCAGTCCCCTCGGCCACCGCGGGACTGACGTCCCCGCAGTTAAGTCCCATAAGCTTAGCAAACATTCAACAACCTGCGGTGACGCCCATGGTGCCGCCATCTTGCGGTGTCCGATTATGCCATGAGAGGGAGGTTCTGGTCGCTGTTGGCCAACAAATACGTCTGTATATTATGGTGCCGAACAGTTGAACGTTGCGAGCAAGCCTTCCACAGTCCCGTAAGCGGCCGACTACGAACTGCAGGCAAATTGAAGAGCGCCGCGGCGGCCATTATGGTGGCAAACTTCTACATCTACATAGATATTCTGCAAATCACATTCAAGTGCCTGGCAGAGGGTTCATTAACCACTTTCATAACTTTTCTCTACCGTTCCATTCTCTAATAGCGCGCGGGAAGAAAGAACACCTAAATCGTTCCGTTTTCGATCTGATTTCTCTTATTTTATTGGGATGGTCATGTCTCCCTAAGTAGGTGGATGCCAGCAAAATATTTTCAAATTTAGAACTAAAATTCGGTGATTGAAACTTCGCAAACGGATGACGCCGCAATGAATAACGTCTTTCTTTTAATGATTTCCACCCCAATTCTTGCAACATTTCCGTGACGCTCCCCCCCCCCCCCCCCCCGCAAATTGATAAAACAAAACGAGCTGCCCTTCTCTGAACCTTCTCAATGTCTTCCGTCAGTCCCACCTGGTGAGGGTCCTACAAGGGGCAACAGTACTCCAGGAGAGGACGCACAAGTGTGATGTAGGCAGTCTCTTTGTTGGAGCTGGTGCATCTTCGAAGCGTTCTGCCGATGAAACGCCTTCCCCACAATATTTTCTATGTGTTCTCTCCAGTCAAAGTTGTTCGTAATTGTAACTCCTAGGTATTTGGTAGAATCTACGACCTTAAGGTTTGACTAATTTATCGCGTAATTAAAGTTCAGCGGATTTCTTTTAGTGGCCATGTGTATTACTTCACACTTTTCTTTATTTAGTGTCAATTGCCAATTTTCGACCCATGCAGAAATATTGACTAAATCGCTTTGCAGTTGCTTTTGATCCTCTGTTGACTTCAATAACCGATAAACGACAGCATCATCCGCGAACATTCTAAGGGAGCTATTCAGATTGTTTCCTAAATCGTTTATAAACACGAGGAAGAGTAGGGGACCTATAACGCTTCCCTGTGGAACGCCAGATATCACTTCTGTTTTACTCGATGAGTTACCGTCAATTACAACGAACTGTGTTCTTTCTGATAGGAAATCGTGAATCCAATCGCACAATTGGGGAGATATTCCATAAGCACGCAATTTCATTAGAAGCCGCTTGTGGGGTACAGTATCAAAAGCCTTCCGGAAATCCAGAAATATGGAATCGATTTGAGATCCCTTGTCGATGGCACTTAATACTTAATGTGAATAAAAGGCAAGCTGTGTTTCGCATGAGCGATACTTTCTGAATCCGTGTTTACTACTGGTTAATAGGTCGTTATCTTCGAGATAGTTCATTATATTCGAACAAAGTATATGTTCCAAAATCCTACTGCAAATCGACGTCAATGAGATAGGCCTGTAATTTTGGCGATCACTCCTATTGCCTTTCTTGAATATTGGAGTAACTTGGGCAACTTTCCAGTCTTTGGGTACGGATCTTTCGCTGAGCGATCGGTTGTAAATTATAGCTAAGTACGGAGCTATTGCATCAGCATACTCTGAGAGGAATCTAGTTGGTATACAATCTGGCCCGGAAGATTTTTTTTTAAGTGACTGAAGTTGTTTTACTATTCTAGGAACATCTACTTCCGCGCAAACTTTAAATGTGCTTAGGACTCTTTTGATTAGAGTGTGTATTCATTCGAGTTACGTCGCGAAAACTGTGTGTCAATTAAATATATAACTACAAAATGGCTTCAGACTCTTTTAATATACAACAACATTCGGTTGTGTGTAAATTTATTACACAAAAGGTGTAGAAATCGACCAACAGCGTTTCTTCTTTCTAACTAAATGGAGCTATAACATTTAATTTTTTAGCATACTAAGTGCAGTATATGCACGGAATTTATCTTCAGAGACCATTTTCGGCATTTCTCGGTAAATTTTACGATGGCGAAACTTTTGTACAAACAACTCTTTCACAACTCTTTACTTGTTTGTTTGAGTACTTGCTGTATTCTCCAATATTTAGATATTTTATAGCATCGAAAAATTGTGTAGGACTGCCTGAAACAGCTAATGTTAAACATCGACTATGAAAATGAAGTGTCCCATCAGATACATAACTGCAAATATTATCTTGTGAATACAGCAACGAGCCACTACCAGATTCTTTTAAGAACAGGAAGTATGCCATAACTTTTTCGTAACGAAGTGCATCTAACATTAGCATTAGGTTGTCTAGCACAAATATTAGCATTTTAATGCTGTAAGCCAAATACCTTACAGAAACGTAAACTGCTCAAAAGTCAGTAACTATCGTGAAAGGGTTCAACTTCACAAACTGCATCCAGTGTGTCTATGTGTCATTCATATATGGAACTATACACAGTTCTGCAACCCCTTTTAGTTGTTATACCTATATGTAAAGTAAATGACTTTTAAACTCTGTGTTACAAGTTGGTAATATTAATTTCATACACAAAAATTCGAATTACAGTGTGGCAACTGATCTCGTGCCCCCTATACAAATTTATAAAAACAGAAAATGAAACTTTTTGAACATCTTTTCCACCAGTACTGCCTAAAGCAGCTCGTTTTTAAGAGCTACCAGCATTGTAAAAGCCTGTTTTTTATTTCATTCGGAACCCTATATTAACTGAAAGCCTGTTAAACAAAAGTTAAACACAAGTAGTAGGCTATCTGTATTCCTGAGAAATATAAATGGGAAGACAGTATTCGTTATTTTCATTCCTTTCTTAAATCGAGCCGCGGTGGAGTAGTCGACCGTTCTAAAGCGCCTCGCTGCGGAGCGCGCGGTTGCTCGCCGTGGAGGTTCGAGTCCTTCCTGAGATATGGGTGTGTGTGTTGTCCTTAGGTTAGTTTACCTAGGTTTAAGTAGTTTGTAGGCTACGGACTGATGACCATGCAGTTTGGTCCGATAGATTTACAGACATTTCTTAAATCGATTTATGCACTTAAAGGATTAGCAGCTCTTCATCATCGTGCTTCAGGTATACTGCAATAGTCCAATAATCAGACGTGACTACCAAATGAGTATATATACAGCAGTAGGTATATAATACACGATTTATCTCCTAACAACACTCTTATTTATCTGACGATTGCCACTATCATGGCGGCCGGCCGAAAGCTCAACTTATCCCGCGACAGCAGCGCCATTAGGAAGTATAGTCATTTTTACAAGGAATTTGGTTGCCACCTAAACAGTGCGAACAACACGTTACAGACAGACACATAAACCGTGTCAAATTTCCGTTATTTTTGGAAACATATTGCCGCGAGAGTCCCCGAGCTCCGACTGATTCAGTCGGCCGGCTGGGGCCGTGGCGAGCGGACGCGGCGGTGTTTACGTCCCTGCTGCTGTCGTCTGAGCGCTGTTTCCGGGTGAGTTGACGCTCTCGTAGCGGCCGCAATAACGTGTTATTGTGTGAATTATGACTAGAACACGAACATGACTGAAGTACCAAGAAGAGATACTTTGAAGTTTGTATTTGATTGCAACTATGCACGACCGAAGTCTTATGAAATTGAATCATGGATTGAGGAATCACTGAAACGTTCCTTTGGCGATATTATCGGTGTCCATCTCTCAATAGTTAGCAGTACTGTGTATATTAAGTTCAAAAGCCCGGATATTTGTGACGAAATTGTGCAGTCCCGTGCTGGTAATCTTAAATTCAAGCACTGTGATGGGAACGTTGGTGAAGTTAAAGTGACGCACGCAGGGTTTGGTATTCGGACAGTCCGAATTTTCGAACTACCATTTGAAGTTCCTGCAGAAGAAATTAATGCTGCTTTGGCGAAATATGGAAAGGTCATCAGCAATGTTCCTGAAAAATGGATGTCGTTTAAAGTACCTGTTTTAAACGGTGTTCGGCAGGTGAAGATAGAATTAAAGACACATATCCCATCATATATTTCGATCTGTGGCTATAGGGCGATTATCATGTACGACGGTCAACCGCGTACTTGCTCTGGTTGCGGTTCAACTGGTCATGTTCGAGCCCAATGTATTCAAAGAAGGGTGACACAGGTACCTACAGGAGAAACAGAGCCAGCTGACAGGATGACGACCTTCCCGATCTCTTACGTGGCTGCGGCCCGATTGCGCACGAACACGCCGGAGCACCCTCATTTCAGTGAATCGTCCGGTACTACAGAAGCTGTACAAGAGACGTCTATGGAAATTCCCAACCAAGATAATTCTACCGAAGATGTGTCAATGGAACATGATCAACCGGAGGGTACGAGCTCGGCCAGCCTCCAATACGGTGCTCCAGCCCAAGAAGACGGAAAGCGTTCGAGTCCCAGCAGCGAACTGGAATCCAACCCAGTGGTAAACGAAGAACGAACTCCGGGAAAGGAAACCTGTTGCTCAAAAAATCAAACAGCAGTCTCTCTCAAGAAACACAAAAAACGAAGAATAGCCCATCAAGACACAGAGAAGACAGTGCCAATATTGCCCGAGAAACTGACGGAAATTGGTCTCACTTTACCTGACACCACATCAGCAAATTCCGATCCGAAGCAGCAGAATGGTAGCAACCGGGTGTCGGAAATCTCCCCACCTAATATCAAGCCGGGGGACCATGAAGCTGTGGAAGACCCACCGGGATTACAACCCGTCGGTAGGGAGAGGCCAAGTCTACCGGAAAACGGCGCACAAAGCAAGACTGCCTCAGACCGTATACTGAACTGGGCAGATGACGGGGAAGATGTGGCAATGGAGCAAGAAACGGGTAGAGCTGGCCCACCAACAGACGATGTATCAGAAACAACAGGAGAAGAATTATACGACCTGCCTCTCCAGTCCCGTCGGATGACACAGAGTACCGTTTCTAACAACCATTAATGCTTTTAACGACATCGTACCTCTGCGCCCTGGTTGGAGAGTGTGATTCTACTACTGAATGCCTGCGTTTCAGGATTACAAGGTAGCCACCGTAAATATAAACAAGATCGTCTCACAACAGAAGATACACAGTCTTCGTGATTATTTATACAGCTGTGATGCTGATATCGCTCTGCTGCAAGAGGTAGACAGCGAATTTCACCCAGATATTCCGGGATACGACGTACTCAGAAACACCACCCCAGGTAGTACTTCGGGAACTGCTCTCCTAACCAAAGAGGGTGTGATTGTATCGGATGTCGAGCGATTGGAAAATGGCAGAGGGATATCGTGTCTCATTAATGGAGTTAGATTCATAAATATATATGCCCCTTCCGGGAACCAAAATAGAACCAGTAGAGCCCAGTTCTTTGCCAGTGATTTATTGTATCTCCTCCGGCGAAATCGGGAGGACGTTGTAGTCGGAGGCGACTTTAATTGTGTCTTGAAGCACAAGGACCAATGGCCGAACTTTAATGGATGTCCAACTCTTGCAGAAATGGTACACCAATTAGAACTAGAGGATACTTGGGAAATAATAAACGGCGACCAACGGTGTTTTACGTATCATACTGCGACAACTGCCAGTCGCCTGGATAGAATTTACGTCAGTAAAACCTTGCGGGAGACAGTATCTGCAACGGAAACGTGGCCCCTGTACTTTTCAGATCATTCGGCGTACCACTGCACCATTCGCATGACACGGCAGAAAACGTTCCGTGGCAGAACAGGATGGAAGTTAAACGTCGATATTCTCAAGGAGCAAGAGTTGAGAGAACGGATGGAAGAGGCCTGGCATACCTGTTTACGCCGACAACACACGTTCCCATCGATACTTCTGTGGTGGTGCCACTGCGCAAAACCTAAATTAATCAGCGTTTTGAAGGCGTATAGTTATGAGAGGAACCGACTACAGAAAGAAACTTTCGAGTTTTACTTTCGATGTCTTCGTGAACTGTATTCTGATATACCTATCACGCCGGAGAAGTTCATCCAAATTAAAAGGATTAAAGCAAAGTTATCCCTTCTGAAACGAAAACAAATGGAAGGAATTAAAATCCGTTCCAGAGATGATAATTGCACCTCCGATGAACATACGTCACCCTTCCACCTCGGGAGAGAGAAGCGTCGCGCAAGACAAAAACTTATCACTCGTATAAAGAAAGAAGACGGTAACTTCGCGACGACTCAGGCTGAAATAAAAGAGTATATAACGGATTACTACCAGCGACTGTACACAGCAGAGCTGGAGGATGACGACGCAATACGTACAATGAAAAGTTATCTTACAATGACACTTGCAGAGACCGACAGGGAATCATTAAGGTATGACATCGCCGCGGACGAGGTACAGGAGGCACTGAAAAAGGCTCAGCCTAATAAATCGCCCGGAAATGATGGACTACCAATAGAATTTTACAAACAGTTTTGGTATCTAATGGACCGATGCTTTGTAAGCATGTGTAATGAAATCAAAGCGGGTCAGCAACTACCAGCAGGCTTCAATGACAGTATAATAGTACTGGTTCCGAAAGAATACCCACATGAAGATATCAATAAATTCCGTCCCATCTCTCTCCTGAACTCTGATTATAAGATTGTAGCCCGTGTCATAGCAGCTAGAATTAAAAATGTTCTAGAAAACATCATACATAATAGCCAGACAGCAGCAGTACCGGGACGCACTATTTTCAAGAGTCTAGCAGATTATAGGGAGATCATATCTTTCAGTGCCTTAACACGCCCTCAGGCAGCAATTTTAGCTTTAGACCAATGTAAGGCTTTTGACAGGGTTTCACATCGCTACCTGTTCGACATCATGAATCATCTCGGATTTGGTGTACCTTTTATTACGATAATTCAAAATATGTACACTTCTGCCAGCTCCAAAATCATCGTCAATGGTCAGTTCACCCGTCAGATCCCTATACAAAGGTCAGTCAGACAGGGGTGTCCTATGTCTATGCCCCTATACGTTATAGCAATTGAGCCTTTGGTTAGAATGCTTAATTGCACGCTTCATGGTCTAACCCTCTATTCTACGACAATAAAATGCATGGCATTCGCGGACGATGTGGGTGTCATTGTACGCTCGGAGCAGGACCTTCGAGACGTTACCACTAATATGGCTGAATATGAACGAGCATCGGGTTCTACACTAAACTACAGGAAAACTCGTCTCATGCCGATAGGGAGTGGATTTCGCACAGATGCCAACTGCCCATACAGGGTGTGTGATACCATGAAGGTGCTCGGGATAAAGATGAGCAGTTGTCCTCTAAAAACAACTGCAGGCAACTGGAAGGACCTTCTGGCCATGACGAGAGGCTACTTACAATACAACAAAGGACGTGAACAGGACTTGGCGCAGAAAGTACACTTCGTCAACACCAGAATCCTCTCGAAACTATGGTACGTTGGACAGATAATACCTGTGGTAGACAGTGTTGCCAGGAAAATTATGTCGGCAATAGGTTGGTATATTTGGAGGGGAGATATATTCAAGGTGGGGATCAATGTCGTTACCCTTCCACCAGAAAAAGGAGGCCTTGGTCTCAACGATGTTTCATCTAAATGCAAGGCACTTCTGATAAGGCGCATTATTCAGCTGTGCCACAAATATCCGGATAGTGCGCTAAGTATGGCCATAAGGATATATAAGCCTCAGAGTATGCAAGTACCAATCCACCTTGGCGACACGCATTACAAGGTGAACCACATTAGGATGTTTCTATTAGAAATTAGCTACCTCCGAATGAAATCGAGTGCCCCTCTACATGAACTTACCACCGCTCAACTGTACCGCCTTATGAACGACAGTGGAAGGGTGAACCGAATGGAATTAAAATACCCCGATAAGGATTGGACTGTTATATGGAAAAACATCAACAACAAAGTGCTCGATACGGATATAAGATCAACCTGGTACAAAATAGTGAATGAGACGATACCAACAAGAGAGAAACTTCACAAAATACATTTGTCCGTCACTGACGAATGCAGGGAGTGCCATCTCATCGACACCTTGCAACACAGATTTGTCTGTGGAGAAAATAAACATATATGGGAATGGTGCAGGAAAATTCTGGCTTCAATTTGCAGAACAGCACCGCAACACATCTCTCTCATGTCGGTACTGAAACCTGACGGCAATTACTACCCAATCAGCAAGAAAAACATGTGGACCTGGTTAGTAGGGCATACACTATACTACATAATCAGTGCACAAGACAAGGCCTCATACTCAGGCTATAGAGTGTACCTCGCCACAAGAGCCCAACTCTTGGAGAAGGGTGCTAACTACAGGAAAAGATTTGCAAATTACATCACGGCACTACAAATAACGAGGATCTGAAGGAAAAAAAGAACAAACAGGAAAAAAAAAGAAGACACGAACAAAGGACAAAGAAAGACGAATGTGGAAATAAAGGGACGTGTGGCATCCAGTATTCAAGGTTTGCCACCGTTTATCTATTACTGCTCATTTAGATCATTTTTCTTCAATTCCTTAAGAAGATGGTTTATTTCACCTTGGCTAACCTCAACGTAGAGGGGTTGAGTTACCTTTCTTTTATATTTTCCTTTTTATTTTCAAAAGACTTTCATCTCCAGTACTTAGGGAAAGACAAAGGAACTTCATATCCCTGCAAATCGCCAGGACATGCGCGACCTTCGGTGACTGACCGCACTCAGGGCTAAGAGATGACAAGTTTAGAGAACGCACGATGAAAATGGGTAACCAGGAAAAGGAGACCAGGCATACTGCTTGGGGAAACATAATAAAGCACATATCGAGAAGACGAGCCTTGAGTGCTGTCGATATGCTGAGGTTGAAGTATGGAGAAAATAAAAAGAACACACACTAAATCAATGACTTAAGGTACTGCGGTACTGCGGGACAACGTTTCCAAGTTTCTTTCCCGAAGAAATTGTAAGTTTCCTTTGTTAATGTCAGTTTCTATGCAGTGACTTCACTGACGGAAAAAGATTATGCACCTTCTTTTGTAGAGAGCTACGATATTATTTTATATAGAGGAAATAAATTATTTTAAAGGCGAAGAAGCCGGGCCGAGAAGGCAAAATTTGGCGAGCGTAAGGATGGGTTGAAGGGGAGGAAGGAGACCCAAAAATTAAAAAAAAAAAAAAAAAAAAAAAAAAAAAACTGCCGGCGTGGCGCAGTGGATAGCGTCACGGGCTGCGGTACAGACGGTCCCAGGTTCAATTCCGCCCACCGGCAAAAATTTACTTCTTTGTAATTAACAATTCTAGAAGATTCTACATCTTTCTTATGTTCACTTGTGAATTCTACTTGTTTCTTATGTTAACTGTTCTTCTAATTTCTGGTAAATTCTGTCTGTGTATAAATAGCAGAGCACTCTGCCAGAGAGGCAGTCAGTGCTGCGTGTATGTTGAGTTCGTAATAAACGTGCCTTCAGTATAAGTGCTGTGTTTAGTTGCCTTCGAAATCAAGCCTGTTTCAATTTCAACGCGACAATATATAAAACGGTGCGAGATACGCAAATATACACTCCTGGCCATCAAAATTGCTACACGACGAAGATGACTTGCTACAGATGCGAAATTTAACCGACAGGAAGAAGATGCTGTGATATGCAAATGATTAGCTTTTCAGAGCATTCACAAAAGGTTGGCGCCGTTGGCGATGCCTAAAACGTGCTGACATGAGGAAAGATTCCAACCGATTTGTCGTACACAAAAACAGCAGTTGACCGGCGTTATTTTGTTCAAACGTTGTTGTGATGCCTAGTGTAAGGAGAAGAAATGCGTACTATCACATTTCCGACTTTGTTAAAGGTCGGATTGTAGCCTATCGCGATTGCGGTTTATCGTATCGCGACATTGCTGCTCGCGTTGGTCGCGATCCAATGACTGGTCGCGACTCCATGAAGAAATGCAGCCCATTCTTCATGGAGTGCTGCATCAAAAAGAGGTAGCGATGTAGTGGCCGGTTTCTGAAACAGTAGTTACCTGTACCGTTATAGTTATCTGTGGGTTACCTGAACGTTACGTACAAAATGGGTTTCCGAAACAACAGTTACCGTCACAGCCGCAGTTACCTGTCCGTAAAAGATAATTGCGCGTTCCCATGGGGTTACCTACACGTTAACTTTAGTTTTAACTACATCCGCTACGTAGCGCTAGCGGGCTTCCAAACGCAAGTCCAGAAGTTATTTAGCAGTAGTAATTTGTTTTTGTTTTTATGACTGGGTTTCGTATAATTTACATACAATTTTAAAATTTATGAAGTTGAAGAATGGAAATTTTTCATCATCGTCGTCACCGCCGTCTTCTTCTTTTTCTTCTGATGCTTCGGACAGTTGTTCAGAAGAATAAAACTTAGCTGTACTCGGCATTGTTGAAACATCACGACGCGTTTTTCGTGTTAGATGACAACCATTTGATCTATGTACTGAGAGCGATTTTCATAAGCGTTTTAGAATAATAATAAAAAATACTGACCAATGACATTTCCGGGGTCAAACGGGGAAAAAACGCGGAAAACAACTTTCCAGGTTAAATTTTACATTGCGCTCGGCGGTCGCGAGAGATGACAACGGGTGACGTTTGCATTAGCTGCATCTCCCTGGTGACTAGTCAAGCAACATCTCGGCACTGAGCAACAGTGGCCAACGTTATCTCTCGCGATCGCCGATCTGGATGTATAATTTTACCACATCAAAATCACAAAGCCATGCTCTCATAATAAAACTTTCAATTAAGCATGAAGATACTTCCCTTTGCAATAGTGTTCTGCCATGCAATTGTCATTACGATCAGTCAATGTTTATTATTATTATTATTATTATTATTATTATTATAACGTGGGGCTCGGGTAGGTGGATGTGTGGACGTAAATTGACTAGTCTATGTTGTGTAAAGTAATGTCACATTCACAGAACAATGGGAAGAGGAAAACTTAAATGCATAAACATATACGCTGACGACAGAAATAATACGTATGATTTTATTGTTAACCCTGTCTTTGTTGTTCTTTGTCCTGTTTTTCTTTTTAAAAAAGAATACAGCTCTCTGAGTTGCCTTAGCGTTTTCTCTCCTTTCTGTTTAACGAATTGTACAGTTTTGTGACAACTTCCAAGGCGTGTTGTTTTTCCAAAGTAGTCAAACCATCTGCCTTTTCATTTACTATAACTACTTTCTAAAATCAAGTCGTCCAAAAGATTTTTCTCAAATAGTCAAATTTTTTCCTCGCTTGTCGCCCATTGCCTTTGAAAACAGAAACAGATAACTCGTAACTTCGATTTCACTTAATAATCGATAAAATTCGAGTAATTGCGATTTTCGTTAGTAGTGCCATCTGTTATCTGTTGAGACGTACTATTTGCTTCGACAGAAAGTGCAGTTACCTCATAGTTAACTAACGGTCGTTGAAATCAGCTACGGGAAACGCAAGGAAGTTATCTAGCATGTTAAATTATAACATGACGGTAGCTAACGGCACGGTAACTATAGTTTTCCAGAAACCGGGCATAGGTCGGTGAGGCCTTGCACGAAGTCGGCGATCCAAAATTCCAGTGGATTCAAGTCTGGACTCTGTGCAGACCTTTGCATTACAGGGATGTTATTGTCATCTAGCCACTCCACCACAGACCGTGTATTATGAACAAGTGCTAGATCTAGCTGAAAGATGTAATCTCCAGCACCGAATGCAGCATCAGTGACCTGTGGATTACTCTCTGACCAGTAGACGCTCTGGACGACTTATTGGCACAGGTGCACGCTGAAATCGACGCATTGTGCTCTCCGTGCTGGTCGAACGAGCATCGTCCAGAGTCGAAAACTGGACACAAACTTCACCTCGTGTGTCTGCTGGGAGCATTGGCAAAGGCCTGCTAGCCGCACTCAAAGGTCACGCGATATAAATAACGTGTGGAGTGTCCATGTTTATCGATGGAGCCAGTGCAGATGTCCTTCAGACATGCATAAATCTGTGCCGAACCAGAACTCAAACCCGTATTTCCTGCTTCGACACAAACTTCCAAATGCCACACATTGCCTACTGGCCATGAGTGTCCGTACATTCCTCTGTATAAGTTCTGCACACGCAGAGACGTTTATTACAACTGTCGCAGCTGGTGCTGATACATATACGAAATTACGAGATATTTCTTCTATTCAGTTTGACAGCAGTAGTTGCCGGACTGTCTGAAGAACATTTTCATTGGTTTCATCGATAAACACGGAAAATATACGTGATATTCAAACGAGGCAGTGAGAGGCTTGCGCAACTCAGTTAGTCATTTAGAATAAGCCATATCCGCTAAAGTAAATTGTTCAAGGGGAAGAAACTCACTGTGCACGTAATATTCAAATGAGGCAGTCCAAGGCTTGCGCAACTCAATTAGCCATTTAGAATAAGCAAATCAGATGTTCAAATGTTTTTACAGTTTATGAGACTTAACTACGGGGTCATCAGTCCTTAAACTTACAAACTACTTATGAACTACTGACGAACTAGAACGGCACAAATATCCATGCCCGAGGGGGGATTCGAACCCCCGACCGTAGTGGCCGTGCAGACCGTGACTGAAGCGCCTCAGTCCCCTCGGCCACCGCGACCGGCTTAGAATAAGCCATATCCGCTAAAGTAAATTGTTCAAGGGGAAGAAACTCACTGTGCACGTGATATTCAAATGCGGCAGTGCAAGGCTTGTGCAACTGAATTAGTCATTTAGAATAAGCCATATACGCTGAAGTAAATTGTTCAAGGGAAAGAAAATCACTGTTTATATTTCACTGTTGTGGTCTTCAGTCCGCAGACTGGTTTTATGCAGCGCTCTACGCTACCCTGTCCTGTGCAAGCCTCTTCATCTGAGAATAAGAACAATCTACATCCTTTTTAACCCGCTTACTGTATTCGTACCTCGGTCTCTCTTCATGATTTTTACCCCATACATTTCCTTCCAATGTTGATAATTCCTTGATGTCTCAACCTATCCTTACTGTTAGTCAGGATATGCCAGAAACTCCTTTTCTCCCCAATTCTGTTGAGCACTTTCTCATTAGTTACGTGATCTACCCATCTAATCTTCATCATTAGCCAGTAACACCACATTTCAAAAGCTTCAATCATTTTTTTTTGTCTCAACTCTTTATCGTCCACGTTTCACTACTACACAATGCTACACCCCAGACAAATGCCTTCAGAAAGAATTTTCTAACATTTAAATTAATATTGAATGTCAACCAATTTCGCTTCCTCAGAACGTTTTTCTTCCCACATACATTCTGCATTTTATATCCTCTTCACTTCGGCTATCAGAAGTTATTTTGTTACCCAAATAACAAAACTCACCTACTACTTTTATTGTCTTATTATCTAATCTAATTCCTTCAGAATCGCGTAATTTTCTGTCACTAAATTCCATTACCCTACTACTTTTATTGTCTTATTATCTAATCTTATTCCTTCAGAATCGCGTAATTTTCTGTCACTAAATTCCATTATCCTACTACTTTTATTGTCTTATTATCTAATCTAATTCCTTCAGAATCGCGTAATTTTCTGTCACTAAATTCCATTACCCTTGATTTATTCTTGTTAATATGCCCACCTATCAAGACACTGTCCATACCGTTAATTTGCTCTTAAAAATCCTTTGCTGTCTCTGACGGAAGTACTGTGACATCGGCAAACTTCAAAGTTTTTATTTCTTCTCCCTGGACCTTAATTCCTTCTCCAAACTTCTCCTAGCATTCCTTCACCGCTTACTCAGACTGAACAACGTTGGAGAAACGCTACAACTCTGTTTTATTTCCGATACCAACCACTGAGTCTCTTTCAAGCCCTTCGACTCTAAGAACTGCTGTCAGTTTTTTTTTTACAAGATAAATATAACTTATCGCTCCTTATACTTTACTCCTGATTCATAATTGGAAAGAGTGTATTCCAGTCAACATTGCCAAAAGCTTTCTCCAAATCTAAAAAATACTAAAAACGTAGATTTGCCTATCGTTATCCTGTCTTCTAAGATAAGTCGTAATCTAAATATTGCATTCCGTGTTCCTATTTAGTTTTAAATCCAAACTGATCTTCCCCGAGGTCAGATTCCATCAGCTTTCCCATTCGTAACAAAGTGTAAAATGTTTACTATTATATTTAGATTAATAGTACAAGATACTTTCAAAGGAAATGCGCATTTCTCGGAGTGCTTCTATATTTTGAACTAAAAATGCTATATGGTGGGAATGGACATATGGCGTTTTCGAAATGACTGATTAGTAAACGTTTCTCCCTGCGTTGGAATTACATGGTTGAATGTATGAGCAGTCATGGTAGTACGTAATGTGTGGTATATGGAAGTTTGGATAGATCCGGGGGGCGTACTATGAAACCGCAATGGTTAAGGCAACCGCTAGGGGAAAGCGGGAAATCCGGGTTCGAGTCCCGGTCCGACACAAATTTTCGTACGTCACCATTAAATCATACAGCTGATGATGAGTGATATTTGCAAATGCGAATACACATCCTTTACTTCAAATATCATGTCTCTACCCAGTGTATCACTGACACCAAACTCACTGCTATGCAGGGGCACTCTGACGTCGTGAAAGAGATGGCTGGAGAGTGGAATGGTGTTCTGTTGCTTTTACCAGTACGCTGGTGACGGATGTACACTTGTTTGCGAAGACCTAGTGAGCCTATTTCACAGTGCTTTGCCTAAGGCCGCACAGCCTTTCTGGTGTGCGGGATCACCAGTTACAGCTCTCACTTATCTATGGGGTTGCTAGTGAGTAAAGTAACCAGTGCCCGCTAAACTGTAGTAGTTAGTGTGATGTTTCAACAGAACACTGTATGTTTACCAATGGTTGTTCACACACAACATGATCTTCATGGTGTAAGAAAACTCCCCTTATCAGTAGAAGACTAAATGGCACGGTGAAGTGGGAACTTGCAGATTCTGCAAGAATCATTGCTAGATTACTAAAAAGGGACAAGTTGTTTGAAAAATCCATCATAGAATACCTTCAGGCACCTTTATGATCACTTGTATGTGACGGTACGAATACGTTAGCGACCGTGTGTTGATATGACTGCTTGCTCTATATGAATGATCTGACGAACAGAGAGATTTGCAGTGTGAGACTGTTTGAGATGATGCTATGGTGCAAAGGACGGTGTCGTCACTGAATGACTACAGTAGGATGCAGGATGACTTGGGCCGAATTTCTAGGTGGTGAGAGGAATGACAACTAGCTCTAAATGCAGAAAAATGTAAGGTCATGAAGATGAATAGGAGAAACAACCCCTTAATATTCGAATACAGTATTAGTAGTGTGCTGCTTGACAGAGTCGCGTCAATTAAGTATCTAGACTTAACGCTGCACGGCGATATGAAATGGAACGAGCATATAAGGACAGTCGTGGGAAGGCGAATGGTCGACTTCGTTTGTTCGGTTTTGTGGGAAGATGTAAGGAGACCGCATATAAAACACTTGTGCGACCCTGCCTTGAATATTACTCAAGTGTTTGGGATCTCCACGAGATCGGTTTAAAGGAAGACACAGAAGCAATTCAAAGGCGGGTGGTTAGGTTTGTTACTTTCTATCAATGCGCGAGTGTGACTGAAATGCTTCGGGAACTCAAAGTCGCTGGAAGGCGACGTTCTTTTCTAAACTATTGAAGAAATTTAGAGGACCGGAATTTGAAGCAGACTGCAGTACGATTCTACTGCCGCCATCCTACATTCTGCGTAAAGACCACAAAGATAAAATCACAGAGATTAGGACTCGTACAGATGCATACCAGCATTCGTTTTTCTATTCATCTGCATGGGAGTGGAACACGAAAGCAAGCAACTAGTAGTGGTAAAATAGACGAAAGGAAAAAAAAACCATAAGTGCTTGTGCAAGAATGATCTCTTACATTTATACTTAACTCTGAAGGTCTCAGTATTTCGACGATACATTCAAGTGTAAGTAAATATTTCTGTGCGTGAGTAGCCATGTGGTCTAAGACATCATGTTACGAACTGGGCGGCCGCTTCCGTCGAAGGTTCGTGTCCTCCCTCTGGTATAGGTGTAAGAGTTGCCCTTACTGTAGTTAAAGTTGTTTTTAAGTCTAGGGCCTGATGATCGTAGCAGTTTGGTCCAATACTTGTACAAGAATTTGAAGAAACGTAAATATACGTCTACAGGGATGTGTTCAAATATTAATGCTCAGGCTGATAAAATCGGCACTGTCACTCGACTTCAGTACTGCAAGTGGTTACTACATTCATAACGTCATTCTAAAGTGTTCTGCCCTGGAGAGTGTTGCAGTCGCAAATGGTGAAACTCCCTCTGCGAGTTTTACCCCACACACTTCCCTCCAATGCTAAATTTATGATTGCACGATGTCTAAGAATGTGTCCTACCAAGCGATCCCTTCTTTTAGTCAAGGTATGCAAAAAATTCCTTATCTCACCAATTCTCTTCAGTACCTCTTCATTAGTTCCGCGATCTACACACCTAATCTTCAGCATTCTTCTGTAGCGCCACATTTCAAAAGCCTCTATTCGCTTCCTCTCCACACTGTTTATCGTCCATCTTTCACTCCCTGCAAGGCAACATTCCACACAAATGCAGTCGCAAATGGTGAAGCGTACGATCCGTGTGGGGCACCAGCTCATTTCTGAACGTGCAGAAACCGCGGCGCTAGCGACGTCTGAAGTGCCTAATGTTGTTGTTATGGTCTTCAGTCCGAAGACTGGTTTGATGCAGCTCTCCACCCTAATCTACCCTGAGCAAGCCTTTTCATCTCCTCATAAGAATGGCAACCAACGTCCATTTGAATCTGCTTACTATATGCGTCTCTTGGTCTCCCTTTGCGATTTTTACCCAACACACTTCCCTCCAATGCTAAATTTATGATTGCACAATGTCTAAGAATGTGTCCTACCGAGCGATCCCTTCTTTTAGTCAAGGTATGCAAAAAATTACTTATCTCACCAATTCTCTTCAGTACCTTTTCATTAGTTACGCGATCTACCCACCTAATCTTCAGCATTATTCTGTAGCACCACATTTCAAAAGCATCTATCCTCTTCCTGTCCACACTGTTAATCGTCCATGTTTCACTCCCGTACAAGGCAACACTCACAAAAATGCCCTTCAGAAAAGACTTCTTTACACTGAAATTAATATTCGATGTTAGCAATTTTCTCTTTTGCAAAAATGCTGTTTCCCATTGCCATTCTGCATTTTATATCCTCTGTACTGCGACCGTCACATGTTATTTTAGCACCCAAGTAACAAAACTCATCTACCACCTTCATTGTTTCGTTACCTAATCTAATTACTTCAGCATCACGTGATTTTCTAAGACTGCATTCCATTATCTTTGTTTTGCTCTTGTTAATGTTCATTTTATACGCTCTGTTCAACACACTGTCTAATCCATTCAACTGCTCTTCGAGGTCCTTTGCTGTATCTGACAGAATTACAATGTCATCATCAAAACGCAATATTTTTATTGCTTCACCCTTATGTTGTTGTTGTGGTCTTCAGTCCGCAGACTGGTTTGATGCAGAATCTCCACGCTACCCTGTCCTGTGCAAGTCTCTTCATCTGAGAATACGTTCGCCAACCTACATCCTTTTGAATCTGCTTACTATATTCGTCCCTCGGTCTCCCTCTACGATTTTTACCCCACACGCTTCCTTCTAATGCTAAGGTGACAATTCCTTGATGTCTCAGAATATGTCCAACCAATATATCCCTTCTCTTAGTCAGGATATGCCAGAAACTCCTTTTCTCCCCGATTCGGTTAAGCACCTCCTCATTAGTTACGTAATCTACCCATCTAATTTTCATCATTCGACAGTAGCACCACATTTCAAAAGCTTCTATCATCTTTTTATCTGAACTCCTTCTCATTCATGTTTGACTCCCATACAATGCTACACTCCAGACAAATGCTTTCAGAAAGAACTTCCTAACATTTAGATTAATATTGGATGTTAACAAGTTTCGCTTCTTTAGAATCGCTTTTTTCCCCATAGCCATTCTGCATTTTATATCTTCTTTACTTCGGTCATCAGAAGTTATCTTGCTACCCAAATAACAAAATTCATCTACTACTTTTATTGTTTGATTACCTAATCTCATTCCTTCAGCATCGCCTGATTTTCTGACATTACATTCCATTACCTTCGTTTTAATCTTGTTAATGTTCATCTTATATCCCCCTTTCAACACACTGTACATCCCATTCAATTGCTCTTCCAGATCTTTTCCGGTCTCTGACAGAATTACTATGTCATCGGTAAACCGCAAGGTTTTCATTCCCTCTCCCTGAACTTTAATTCCCTCTCCAAAATTCCTCCTTATATTCCTTCACTGCCTGCTCAATGTAGAGATTGAACAACATTGGGGAAAGGCTACAAAACTGTCTTACTCCCTCCCAAACCTCTGCCCTTGGACTATAATAACTGCTGTCTGGTTAACGGTGAAAAACACGTCTCGTGTCAGAACGGCAACTTGGGCCGATACGAATATGGCAAACAGGATTAGTGCTTGACAACAGACGTAACGGCAGCAGTTTAGCGAGAAACTGCGCGTTGTGAGGCTCTGCACGCTTCGTGGGCAGGAGAGAGAGGAGCGCGGAGTGGAGAGAGGGAGAGGCAGTGTGTGAGCGTGACCTACGGCAGGTGGTGGCTGCTCAGCCGGCGGAACCAGCCGCGGCGGCGGCCACTGCCAAGGCCGACGCGCCGGCCTGCTCTACGGGTAGCAGCAGCGGCGCAACCGAAACAACGCCGAACGACGAACTCGCGCCGAATACTGTCGCCCCACACCGCCTCTGCCCCACACCGCCTCTGACAGTGGCGGTGCGTTGCACAGTTTCCAACAATTTTACACGACACATCTCCCCTAATACTTAAATTTTGGCCCTCTGTAATAACTAAAAAAGTGGCCCGTTTGAGAAGGCTTTTTGAATGCTCGACGGAGGAGAAAATTCTCTACAACTTAATACACTAATAGGCGTTAAAATTGCTACACTAAGAAGAAATGCAGATGATACACACATTGCACAAACATATTCTACTAGAACTGTCATGTGATTACATTTTCACGCAGTTTAGGTGCATAGATCCTGAGAAATCAGTACCCAGAACAACCACCTCTGGCCGTAATAACAGCCTTGATGCGCCTGGGCATTGAGTAAAACAGAGCTTGGATGCCCATGCAGCTTCAACAAGATATCAGAGTTCACCAAGAGTAGTGACTCGCGTATTGTGACGAGCCAGTTGCTCGGCCACATTGACTAGACGTTTTCAGTTGGTGAGAGATCTGGATGATGTGTTGGCCAGGACAGCAGTCGAACATTTTCCGTATCGAGAAAGGCCCGTACAAGATCTGCAACATGCGGTCGTGCATTATCCTGTTGAAATGTTGCGTTACGCAAGGATCGGACGAAGGGTAGATCCACAGGTTGTAAGACATCTGAAATATAACGGCCACTGTTCAAAATGACGTCGATGCGAACATGAGGTGACCGAGACATGTAACCAATGGTACCCTATTACACCACTCCGGGTGATACGCCAGTATGGCGATGCCGAATACACGTTTCCAATGTGCGTTCACAGCGAGGAGAAATGCGTACATCTTATTTCCTACTTTGATAAAGGTCGGATTGTAGCCTAGCGCGATTGTGGTTTATCGTATCGCGACATTGCTGCTCGCGTTGGTCGCGATCCAATGACTGTTAACAGAATATGGAATCGGTGGGTTCAGGAGGGCAATACGGAATTCCGTGCTGGATCCCAACGGCCTCGTATCACTAGCAGTCGAGATGATAGACATCTTATCCGCATGGCTGTAAGGGATCGTGCAGCCACGTCTCGATCCCTGAGTCAACAGATGGGGACGTTTGCAAGACAACAACCATCTGCACGAACAGTTCGACCACGTTTGCAGCAGCATGGACTATTAGCTCAGAGACCATGGCTGCGGTTATCCTTGACGCTGCACTGCAGACAGGAGCGCCTGCTATGGTGTACGCAACGTCGAATCTGGGTGCACGAATGTCAAAACGTCATTTTTACGGATGAATCTAGGTTCTGTTTCCAGCATCATGATGGTCGAGGCATGGCGACATCGCGGTGAACGCACATTGGAAGCGTGTATTCATCATCGCCATACTGGCGTATCACCCGGCCTTATGGTATGGGATGCCATTGATTACACGTCTCGGTCATCTCTTGTTCGCATCGACGACACTTTGAACACTGGCCGTTACATTTCAGATGTGTTACGACCCGTGGCTCTACCCTTCATTCGATCCCTACTAAACCCTACATTTCAGCAGGATAATGCACGACCGCATGTTGTAGGTGCTGTACGGGCCTTTATGGATACAAAAAATGTTTGACCTCTGCCATGGCCAGCACATTCTCCAGATCTCTCACCAAATGGAAATGTCTGGTCAATGGTGGCCGAGCAACTGGCTCGTCACAATGCGCCAGTCACTGCTCTTGATGAACTGTGGTATCGTGTTGAAGCTGCATGGGCATCTGTGCCTGTGCACGCCATCCAAGCTCTGTTTGACTCAATGCCCAGGCGTATCATGGCCGTTATTACGACCAGAGGTGGTTGTTATGGTTACTGATTTCTCAGGTCCTATGCACCCAAATAGCGTGAAAATGTAATGACATGTCAGTTCTAGTGTAATATATTTGTCCTATGAATACCCGTTTATCATCTGCATTTCTTCTTGGTGTAGCAATGTTAATGGCGAGTAGTGCAGAAACAATATCATTACTTAAACATTCATAAAATTGTAGTAATCAGTTACAGAACTTGTCTTTTGGACATCTATGGAGTGATGATACTTTTTAATTTTCCCCTCATTCAATCAGGAAGGGTGAGGAGAGGAAAGGATGAACAACAAATATGGGTGGGGCGACAAGAGGAGGGTAGTGGGTGGAGAGGAATGAAGGAAGGCGCTATAGCACAAAGAGAGAACTGCAATGAAGTAGCTGGACGTGTAGTCACTGCCAGGTAGCCTTAGTCTTGCCTCCACAAAGGAACTGCTATTTTCTGTATCACCAGACGTATTTTCAATTAGTTGGGCCTGGTGATCTTGGGGTAAAACACTTCATTGGAAACCAAAGGGTCTCGGGTTGGAAACGCGGTCGGATGACGCTGCGATTTAACCTGGTCTTCACCTCCACAGCGATGTATGGATTCGCCGAAAACGACTCGTGGTACGTGTTGCACGTTAAGCTGTAGGTCCTCTTTCCTTACCCGGTTGGGTAACTGGGGTAGGCCACCACCACCTAGAAGACAAGGCCCCACAGCTGTCCGTGCCTACGTCACACGTAAGGGCCGCGGCCGCCAGCTCACTGGCCGGGCACTACGAGGCGGTGGGCGTGCCCCAGCGGACAGCCAGTCAGCTGGCGGCAGAGGTCTCTACGTGTGACGTAGGCACGACCAGCTCTGGGGCCTTGTCTTCTAGGTGGTGTTGGGTAGGCTAGGGACACGCAAGTCGCCGAATTGGCGTCCAGTTGAAAGACTTGCACCCAGTGGCGGCTGGTGATAATGTGCTAATGTGCTGCAGCACATTGTAAAATATATTACTAAAATCAAGCCAGTTCCCTTCTAATGCGTATTAGAACGCTAGTAATAAGGATGAAAACGCAGCTCCGTGTGCTGAAATGGGATTCAGCCGCGCTGGTACGTGCGCAGAGAGGCGGCGCAGTCGTCTGTTCGCGAGTGCGCATGCGCAGACGTGACTTCAGGCCTGGCGACTCATGTGTGCTGAGACCGACTGCAGCACCATATCAGTATGTCTCTTCGCGCTGCGTGTAACGGCTGCGGAAGAATAGTATATGACGAATATTGCAGCTTACAGAGTCAAATAGCGCGCTGACTCAGCCGTCGTGCACGTTGTCTCTCAAACCTACATGTGTGAGGCTCGTATTCAAATACCTCTGAGTCTAAATTTTTAATTTCTGTAAATAAAATTAATATTTTTCAGACGTTATATTTACTACCTGCAGTGAATACATGCAGTTGGCAGCGCTGTTATAGATTACCCTGAAGGTCTTATTGTCAGTACAGTATTAACTGATATTTAATTAAAGGCAATCATACAAAGGTTGACTTTTTATTTTAGCACATTTTGTTTCCTGTTTATTTTTCTAATATTGTAGTACACTGGTCAAATTTTGTACGAGCCACCACTGCTTGCACCAGTCCACCGAGCCACATGAAATTATAATAGTATTAAGCGGGCAGAGGTTCCATATGAAACCATCCTGTATTTGTTCTGTTTATGTGTATTTCACTTGATTTTTACATTTTTTCTGACTCATTGTATGAAAATTAATACAATAAAACATATTTTTAATTGCCACTGAAATGGTTAAATGCAGGCCGTCGGCCGGTGCGTTGTTCGTGGTGAGAGTTAAAGCCTGAACTTCGGCATTCTGGACACTCTCTTGACACTTTGTAACTCGGACTATTGCATTCTCAACAACGTCCGCAATGGAACTACCATTCCGCGTCCAAAGTCCCTTAATTCCGAAATGGAATGCGCATACATCTAGCTCCACCAACTATTCCGCTACTAGTCTCTAATTTGCCTTAATTGCGGACATATACCTTTTCAAAGGAATCACTGAAGTAAAAGTGGCAACTTTGCCAATGAACCGCCCTTTCGTACCTAATGTATTTCCTTCACTGTATCCAGGCCCGGCGATTCATTTTTTTTTTAAGAGTAGGTGGTTGTCAAACAGTTGCCTCTTCCCCTATAACCCCCCCCCCCCCTACTCATCACGCTGTCAGTGATCTCTGTACATAAAAATGTTCTGTTGGTTTTTGTATAGCCGTTAATCTCCGAAAGTTCTTGACCGATTGCTTTGAAATTTTGACAAAACGCTGCATTGTAATACGGCAAAGTTTTTAGACAGGCCTGTGGTAGCTTTAATCACTCAAAAAATTGCGAGTGGGTAAAATGAACCCATCTCATCACCACTCTATACCTGTTAGTACCTCCCCCCCCCCCTTCTCCTTACATAAATTTCCTCCGCCACCTGTGTCTCCTCTTAGAACTATATCGAAGGTAGAGCCGTGTTTAGTGTTATGTTCAAAATCTTATGTCTCCGAAAGTACTTGATCGAATGTTTTGAAATATTAACACAACGGTATACTGGAATATGCAAATGTTTTATATACATAATATTTCAGTATATGGCATATACGAATTTATATAAATTTTATAATGAGCAAACGTTGATACGAAAAGTCGCAAAAGTAATATACATATTGGTTTTATGCAATATATTCAAGAAATATGTACCTAGAAACTTCCTGCATTACAATGCAACGTTCCATCAAAAGCAATCGGTCAAGAAACAGCACATTTATATATAGAGACTAGCTTAATTCCCGCTGCTTCGCACGCGGAGACTGGGTGGCATGCATTGTTTGTCTGTACTTCTAAATATAAATTTTCATGGATTTAGCTTTAAAAATGCTTTCCTAATCAAGTATTTTGATACAACTTGGCACCCCCTATTGCACCACTGATGGCAGAATTCAAAGTATCCCAAAACATATATATATGTAATTTCATCCTTCTTGGTTCCAAATCAAAATTTTCCCATTCTAGCATCAAAATAGTCTTAGTAGCACGCTTAAAAGATTAAAAATAAATAAAAAAATAAAAAAAATGTTCAAATGTTTGTATAGCTTATGGGACTTAACTACGGGGTCATCAGTCCCTAAACTTACAAACTACTTATGAACTAGCTAAGACTAAGGACGGCACAACTATCCATGCTCGAGGGGGGATTCGAACCCCCGACCGTAGTGGCCGTGCAGAACGTGACTGGAGCGCCTCAGTCCCCTCGGCCACCGCGGCCAGCTAAAAGATTTTCCCTTATTTCACCAGCTTAAAGGGGTTGAATTTCCAAAAATACCGAGAAAGTGTTTTTAAAATTCTATTCATAAATCTAAATCCGAAGTTTTGTATTTCTTACTTCAAAATTGCCTTAATAGCAAACTACTTTCAAAAAACCGTTAATCCCCTATTTCACTCCCTTAGGAATGGGAATATCGAAAAATCGGTGATACCTACAGTGTAAGATAAAAAATGTCTACAAATTTCAAGTTCTATCGTCTGTTGATTCACTTTTCAGCGCCGTTTTCTGTCTTTTAGAAACGGATCGAGAACGCGAAATTTCTTTCTTACGCTTTGGCATCTTTCTTCGTGGTTTTACATTTCAAACAGCAGTATGTACTTCTATTTCTTTATTCGTACGCTTGTTGCAAAAAAAAAAAAAAAAAAAAAAAAAAAAGACTGAAGAATGTGCATCACGCAAGGAGGTTAAAATAAAGGGAGATGGCGTTATCTGTGCCAAGCACATGCGTCAGTTGCTGCCTGTCTGCCATCTTGGTGTGTTGTGGAATGCAATTTCTCCGCTAAAACTAAGCTTTGAGTCGATCCTCTTAATGTTAATGCATTGAACGGACAATCAGTGCAATGTATGTACTTACAAACAATATACTTTCTTTAATAAATAGTAATAAATACTCATTATAATATACTTGAAAACATAATTGTTAACGGCTAATTTGCGCTCTCTTAACACGTGTTAGATCACGGAAAAACCGCCGGACGTTTTATTCCTGTTTTAAGTGACGTGAAACATCAACTCTACAATACGAACACTTCTCCAAGACACAGCAATATGGCGGAGGCAGGCTTCACTTTATCAGCGCAGGAGCGTCTCCCTCTTGGCATCACGTTTCGCTGTATATAACCTCTTTGCTATTATAGTGTCAAAAGTCATCGATCCTCTTCAGTCCACCTTCTTATAGCTATCGACACGGAGCTGCTATGGTGTACAACGGGAGACTTTGTACTGCAACAACACAGAGAGATCGTTTGCCTGCATTGTGTAGTTTTTTCTGAAGACTAAAATATTGAGACCCATACGTAGAACTTTATATAAGTCGGTAACTTTCAACTCCCATATCTTCCACCCCGTTATCGTTATCAACCCTCTACCAACATAGTGTACAATGGGAGACTGATACCTACTACCACATACAAACACTATTCGTTTGCGATTTTTAGTTTTGGTTGCAGAGTGAAATATAGGCACAAAGACCTCAATTTTTATGGATATTAAGATTTTTCAGTATATGTCATATATGCATTTATATCAATTTTGTAATGGGCAAACGCAAACGCATAATAATATACATATAGGTTTTAGGCAATATATTCAAGAAATATGTACCTAGTACGTTCTTGTATTACAATGCAACGTTGTGTCAAAATTTCAAAAGTAATCGTCAAAAACTTTTGGAGATTAACGGCTAAACAAAACCAACAGAAAATTTTTACGTATAGAGATTACTGACAGTGGGGAGGGGGGATTATTAGTGGGGCAACCTTTGGACAACTACCCACACTCTTAAAAATATGAGCTGGTCGCGGTGGCCGAGGGGACTGACGCGCTCCAGTCACGGTCTGCACGGCCACTACGGTCGGGGGTTCGAATCACCCCTCGGGCATGGATATTTGTGCCGTATTTAGTATAAGGTAGTTGATAAGTAGTTTGTAAGATTAGGGACTGATGACCCCGCAGTTAAAGTCCCATAAGCTTAACAAACATTTGAACATTTTTTCTTAAAAATATGAACCACCGAGCCTGTTTCTTTTGGATATATATTTCTTGAATATATTGTTGTATAAAACTTTTTCTCCGACTGGGAATAGGCATCCCCGCGCGACTCAATGTAATTAAATATTCCTTCAAATCGAGAGTGGTTGTCAACCGCCGGGCGTGTCTGTATCGGTGCCGTCGCCACTGCACAACTCGTGTCACGCCAGTGTATTACGGGACTTGATTGCTGGCACAGAGCCGCCCACGCCGGAGTGTAAATACGCCAGAATCCGGTGATACGTCTTGCCGACCTACACCAGAACACCGTTGCTGCCTGCGCGGCC
Source organism: Locusta migratoria (assembly GCA_026315105.1). Classification (NCBI taxonomy): domain Eukaryota; kingdom Metazoa; phylum Arthropoda; class Insecta; order Orthoptera; family Acrididae; genus Locusta; species Locusta migratoria. The sequence continues at coordinate 330,275,262 of CM048750.1, forward strand.
ATCCTGCTACCTGTAACGGCCGCACCGGGTATTCGCCAACAGCAGAGCAGGTTCCAGAACCTGTCCAGGCGATTAGCTTCACAACTGGCTGGGCTGATTCTGAGGTCGAGGACTCGTTTCACGGTGGTTCACCAACCGCTTGGCTGTTTCAAGAACGCCTTTGCTAAATCTCTCACGGGCGTCATTATTATTATTATTATTATTATTATTATAAATGCGCACACTGTGCAAATACATATCAATGGTACATTACTCTCGTCTTGGGTTTGTTACTTTTGGTTTCTTCTACTTTTTTTTACATGGTATTGTTCACAATGTTCGTTGCGCAGTTCACATGAACAGTCTTCATTTGGCTGGTGAAATCTCTTGTTTCGGTAGAATTTTTTGAGAAAGCCATGGGTAACATGGCGCAAGATCTATGGAGGACAGGTATGGATACGAGTGTTCCTTATGGAGCAGCCATTTTAGTTCTAGAGCAGACGTCGGTAGGCAGTATCGCTAGTAGAGAAAACAGTCACTTTCACAAATTATTATCATTCTGCAGCCAGTTGGGGCCTAACTGCAGTGGCCATCGGTACCTAAACTTTCAAACTACTTCAAATAACTTATCATAACAACGCCGCGTCGGAGCGGCCAAGCGCATTGAGGCGTTATGCTACGATGCGCGAGGCCGTTCCCCGTCGGGGGTTCGAATCCACCCTCGGGCTTGGATGTTTGTGCTGTCTTTAGTATAAGCTAGTTCATAAGTAGTTTATAAATTTAGGGACTGATGACCCCGCAGTTAAAGTCCCATAAGCCTTTACAACATACATATAGCATAAGAACAACACACACACACACACACACACACACACACACACACACACACACACACACACACACCCATGGCCGAGGGAGGACTCGAACCTCCGACGGCGAACGGCCGCATGCACCAGAGCAAGGCGCCTTAGCGCGCACGGCTATTCCGCCGCGGCGTAAAAAATCGTTTACGGAAAAATGCTTTCCTAACATGCGAATCGCGTAAATATTATGTTTATTAATGATGATCACCCAAAATAAATGTAATGCAACTTACGCAGATAATTGCTAGAATTTTTGTAAATACATTTTCAGTGGACACTTCACCAAATAATGAAAATTAATTACCGTAAACAAAGTAATTGTAACTGAAACTAATACATTGACTCTACATAAATAAATTTCAGTTTCGAAATTTCTCACGCGGCGCAGTGATTTTCTCGGACTTCTTCCATTATCTCTCCTACCTTTTCCAACTTAATTTCAGTTAATGCACTAGCATCTGCCTTACGTTTGTCTGACACAGATCCAGTATCTAGAAATTTCTTCTATTTGCATAATGTCGTACCAAGTAAACGTACACACCGTAAAAATTTCATATGAATGGAAACCGAATTCCGTATAAGATTCTGTTCTCGGATAGTTCAACACAAGAAACTATCGTTGATCCTTCGTCTAAACCATACCGAATGGAAACTTAACAAGAAAAGAAAAAAAATATTTCAGTAGCAAACACGTACCGAAGTGCGGCATCACCAGAAGACCTGCCCTTTGGCAGAACGACGTCGCGTTTCTACTCAAGAACGTTATCGTTTGGTCACTACAATTACAGTAAAATCGGTGAGGGTGGAACGTAGGAAACAAATATAAAATGCAATAACTACAGTATTTAATGTACCAAACCAGCCACCACAACTGTAGCTGACGCAAATACGACGCAGCCGCGCAAGAAAACGGAAATATCAACCAAACCGTTTCCAACAAAGAGGAACCCAATTCCACAATTGTTGCTACAGCAAGCCCACAAAAATCAAGAATCTTCAAGAAAGTGTCTTCTTAAACCAAAGTAATCATACTCAAAGGAATATGCGCGTAAAAAAAATAAATAAATTAATTAATTAATTACGGATGAAGCCTAAGAATGTGCAATCATTGGACTCCATACCGAATTGATACATCTAAAAAACCTCTTTGTCATAGTACGAGCAGACCATAATAGATATTTATGTTTCTATTATGTTTGTATTCTAGTTACTTTCAGCGGAATACGCTGCAAATATACACATATTCGTTCGTAAGTATTGGTTCATGACGAAGTTCTTCGTTATACCATTGAATCAGTTAAGTTCAACTGTTTTTACATTAATTTCCGTATCAAGTATATCTCTTGAAATTTTACTATTGCTTGTAACGCAAAAATTATAGTATTTAATTAATTACGTACAAAAATAATTATAAACAAACATCACTTTTTCGGCGGCTTGCCCAACTGCCAGTTGGTAACAACTTTCACAGCAGTGAGTGTTGCGCATGTGTATGTTGGACTGTTGACATATCGCGTTGTTACTTTTTGTCCGCCTCCGTTATCCAGTGGTCAGCGGTGTAGATTGCCACGCAGGGGACCCGGGATCGGTTCCCGGTCGGGTTGGGGATTTTCTCGAGGACTGGGTCTAGTGTTCTCCTGATCATCATTTCGTCATAATCGACAGACTTGCACCAGGCAGACCGAACACGATGGCAACTGGGGTCTAAGGTCCAAAAAATTCAAATGTTCTACATCTACATACATACTCCGCAATTCACCGTAAGGTGCGTGGCGGAGGGTACACTGTACCACTACTAGGCATTTCCTTTCCTATTCCACTCCCAAATTGAACGAGGAAAAAAAGAATGCCTATATACCTCCGTACGAGCCCTAATTTCTGTTATCTTGTCTTTGTGATCTTTACGCGAAATGTAAGTAGGCGGCAGCAAGATCGTACTACACTCAGCTTCAAATTCCGGCCCTCTAAATTTACTTAACAGAAATTCACGAAAAGAACGTCGTCTTTCTTCCAGCGATCCCCAATTGAGTTACCGGAGCATTTCCGTGACGCCGGCCGCGGTGGCCGCGGGGACTGAGGCGCTTCAGTCACGGTCTGCACGGCCACTACCGTCAGGGGTTCGAATCCCCCTCGGGCATGGATATTTGTGCCGTCCTTAGTCTTAGTTAGTTCATAAGTAGTTTGTAAGTTTAGGGACTGATGACCCCGTAGTTAAGTCCCATAGACTATACAAACATTTGAACATTTGAATTTTCGTGACACTCGCGCATTGGTCGAACCTACCGGTAACAAAATCTAGCTGCTCGCCTCTGAACCGCCTCTATGTCTTCCTTTAAACTGATCTGCTGCGGTTCCCAAATATTTGAGCAATACTCAAGACGTGGTCGTACTAGCGTTTTATACGCGGTCTCCTTTACAGGTGAAGTACATCTCCCCAGAATGTCATGGGGTCATCAGTCCCTAAACTTACAAACTACTTATGAACTACCTAATACTAAGGACGGCACAAATATCCATGCCGAGGGGGGATTCGAACCCCCGACCGTAGTGGCCGTGCAGACAGTGACTGGCGCGCCGCAGACCGCTTGGCCAGCGCGGCCGGCATCCGGCCAAAAATGCCACACGGAATCATCATCATCATGTCGAAGTTCGTGGTTTACTTCTTTCCATTCTTCCGTCAGCATGGTGTCAATTGAATAGAAATCGCCCCAGACAAAATTATGCTTGTCTGTTAATGTTTGGCGCGTGCGTCCGTAGGTCTCTGTGCTTGGCAGGAGCATTTGCATTCTGATGTCTTCTATGAAGGTATCTTTTGCGAAGGCCAGTCTTAGAGGAGCTGTCTTTCCGATGCTCAGGATTTGTTATATGTAGCGAGACTTTGATTTATTTAATTTCAGATTATGAGGATTCCGTAAGTTTCTATTGGTGCTATGGCCACTCTGACTAATGTCATCCCAGTCTTTGTTGAGACTTTTTGAGTCTGTTGAATATTGTAAATAGCTTTTATTGCTGCTGTTCTTCTTTCTTTCATATGTGAGTTGAATGAAGTCAGTATTGTTGGCAAAGTGACTCCGAGATTGTTGTATCTTGATACCACGTAAAGTTTTTTTTATCTTGTAGAAGAAGTGTGTCTTAAAAAGTGATGCATCAGCTTTGATGGTTTCATACTCTCACATGACAACACGTCACCACGTATTATACACTGAAAATTATTATTCATGACAGCAAAACCTCGCATCAAATGTGTTTAATCAAAGTCTTTTTTTTCAGTTTTTATTCCTTTTTCGCTACTGCAATTTTCACCAGATTTGAATGGCTGTGCAGATATTAGATACATCTAACAAAGAAAACTAAATACTTTGCCTTTGGAATCACTGACATAGATTTATTACGGGCCTAGGGGATCGCCGGAAATTCTTACTCGGAAAGAGAATCGCGTTTTCAAGAAGTTTTACAAACACTGTACTATGGGATTCACGCTAGGACGCTGCGCAGGCCAGACTATTACAGGGATGTTTTTCCACCACAGGCCGCGCATTATGGACAGGTGCTCAATCGTATTGAAAGACGCAACCGCCATCCCCCAATTGCTCTTCAACAATGGTAAGCAAGAAGGTGCTTAAAACATCACTATACGTCTGTCATGTGATGGTGCTACGCAAAACAAAAAGGGGTGCAAGCTCCCCTCTATGACAAACACGATCACGCCAATGTTGGCACAATACACGCTGGAAGATGACGTTTATCGGGCATTCGCCATACCCACATCCTGCCATCGGACCGCCACATACTGTACCATGATTCGTCACTCCCTACAACATTTTACACTGTTAAATCGTCAAATGTTTACACTCCTTACACTAAGCAAGGCTCGACCATGAAATCCAAGGTTTTCAACTCCCGCTTAACTGTCAAAGTACTTGGAGTGGATCCTGATGCAGTTTGGAATTCCCGTGCGATGGTCTGGATAGATGCTTGCCTATTACACTGTACGACCGTCTTCAACAGTCGGCGGTTTCTGTCAATCAACAGGTGAGGCGGGCATGTTCGCTTTCGTGCAGTACGTGTCCCTTCATATTTCCACTTCACTATAAGTGAAGGGAAAGGCGAACCAAAGACTGCGTTATATTGGCAGAACCCTTAAAAGATGTAACAGAACTACTAAACAAACTGCATACACTAGGTCTGTCCTTTTTTGGAGTATTTCTGCCCAGTGTAGGACCCTTATCAGGTGGGTTTGACGGAGGACATCGAAAGAGTCCAAAGAAGAGCAGCTCATTTCGTATTGTCACGATACAAGGGAGACAGCGTTACGGAAATGATACAGGATCTGGGATGGGAATCATTACAACAATGGCACTTATCGCTGCGGCGTGGTCTACTTACGAAACTCCAATCGCCAAGATTCTCCCCCGAATGCAAAAATATATTGTTGACTCCCACTTACATAGGTAGAAAAGATCATCAGAATAAAATACGAGAAATCAGAGCTCGAACGGACAGATTCAGGTGGTCTTCAAGAAATGTTCAAATGTTTGTAGAACTTATGGGACTTAACTACGGGGTCATCAGTCCCTAAGCTTACAAACTAGCTAAGACTATGGACGGCACAAATATCCATGCCCGAGGGGGGATTCGAAACCCCTGACCTTAGTGGCCGTGCAGACCGTGACTGGAGCGCCTCAGTCCCCTAGGCCACCGCGGCCGGCACGTGGTCTTCCTTTCCGCGCGCTATTGGAGAATAGAATGGGAGATAAATAGTATAACGGTGGTTCGATGAACCCTCTGCCAGGCACTTAAATGTGATTTGCAGAGTATCCCATGTAGATGTAGATCAGAAAGAGTGGAAAAAATGTTCAAATATTTGTAGAGCTTATGGGAATTAACTACGGGGTCATCAGTCCCTAAACGTACAAACTACTTATGAACTAGCTAAGACTAAGGACGGCACAAATATCCATGCCCGAGGGGGGGATTCGACCCCCCGACCGTAGTGGTCGTGCAGAACATGACTGGTGCGCCGCAGATCGCTCGGCCGCCGCGGTCGGCAGAGAAACAGTGGACGTAGGGATGTTTAGCAGTGTGAAAGTCTCACGTACAGGCTTCTGACACAAGTGTCACTCAATCACCTGACCACGTTCGAAGACCCTGGGTTCCGCGGAGCCGTGGTGGAGTGACCGAGCGTTCTAAGGCGCCTTTCTGCGGAGCGCGCCGTTGCTCATCGTCTGCCACGGTGGAGTAGCCGAGCGGTCTAAAGCGTCTCGCTGCGGAGCTCTCGGTTGCTCGCCGTGGAGGTTCGAGTCCTCCCTGGGGCATGGGTGTGTATGTATGTGTGTGTGTGTGTGTGTGTGTGTGTGTGTGTGTGTGTGTGTGTGTGTGTGTGTCTGTGTGTTGTCCTTATGTTAGTTTAGCTAGGTTTAAGTATGAAACTTCCTGGCAGATTGAAATTGTGTGCCGGAACCGGGACACGAACCTGGGACCTTTGCCTTTCGCGGGCAAGCGCACTACCGACTGTGATATCCCGACACGACTCACGATGCCGCCTCACAACTTTACTTCCGCCAGTACCTCGCCTCCTACTTTCCAAACTTCACAGAAGCTCTCCTGCGAACCATGCAAGATTAGCACTCCTGGAAGAAAGGATACAGTGGAGACATGGCTTAGCCACAGCCTAAGGGATGTTTCCAGAATGAATCTTTCACTCTCCAGCGGAGTGTGCGCTGACATGAAACTTCCTGGCAGATTGAAATTGTGTACCGGAACCGGGACTCGAACCTGGGACCTTTTCCTTTCGCGGGCAAGCGCACTACCGACTGTGCTATCCCGACACGACCCACGATGCCGCCTCACAACTTTACTTCCGCCAGTACCTCGCCTCCTACTTTCCAAACTTCACAGAAGCTCTCCTGCGAACCATGCAAGACTAGCACTCCTGGAAGAAGGGATATAGTGGAGACATGGCTTAGCCACAGCCTAAGGGATGTTTCCAGAATGAATCTTTCACTCTGCAGCGGAGTGTGCGCTGACATGAAACTTCCTGGCAGATTGAAATTGTGTGCCGGAACCGGGACTCGAACCTGGGACCTTTGCCTTTCGCGGGCAAGCGCTCTACCGACTGAGCTACCCCGACACGACTCACGATGCCGCCTCACAACTTTACTTCCGCCAGTACCTCGCCTCCTACTTTCCAAACTTCCCAGAAGCTCTCCTGCATCGTGAGTCGAGTCGGGATAGCACAGTCGGTAGTGCGCTTCCCGCGAAAGGCAAAGGTCCCAGGTTCGACTCCCGGTTCCGGCACACAATTTCAATCTGCCAGGAAGTTTCATGTCAGCGCACACTCCGCTGCAGAGTGAAAGATTCATTCTAGGTTTAAGTAGTTTGTAAGCTACGGACTGATGACCACGCAGTTTGGTCCGATAAATTTACAAACATTTGAGCATTTGCTCATCGTCTGAGGTTCGAGTCCTCCTGCGGGCATGTTTGTGTGTGTGTGTGTGTGTGTGTGTGTTGTCCTTAGTTTAAGTTAGTTTGTAAGCCTAGGCACTGAAAACAGCAGCAGTTCGGCGGAGCGCCAGATTCTGTTCTCTCACGATGTCTAATGACTACTGAGGTTGCTGATATGGAGTACCTGGCAGTAGGTTGCAATACTGTACAGTGTACCTAATATGGAAAACGTATTTTTTGGGGATTTCCGGATTCTTTTGATCACATAGTGTAGGTCACTCAACGCCAGGAAGCGTTCAATTATGAATGTAAATACGATTAAGAAAACTCTTGAAAGGGGATGCATCTTACATTTAGTCTGGAATTATTTATGAAGAAAACTGGATTTCTGATCCCATACCACCAACTTGCTCTTTACTTCCCGCATACTAATGAAAGACAACTAGCTTCTGAATGGACAAGATCGTCGAACAAAACTGTCAGAGTCTTCTTAAAAATAATCCGCGCAACCAGTATTTTAGCAGTTCAGGGAAACCACAAACTAAATTACCATTTTTATTGATATCGACTGCTTCAGTTACGCCGTACTTTTAGTAACGCAACCGGTTAGTCACTCAATTCGCTGCATACTAACAGTATTTGACAAGGAAAACACGGTAACGTAATAACGGACGACAGGAATCGGTGTAAGCTGTTACAGCAATTTGCGTGATTAATTTCGAAACAGGAAACAAGCTGATACTTACGTTTAAGTTGAGCTTTCTTCGAACATCAAGAAAGTCATGGATCAATGCAATCATGAACCATGTATGTAGTAATTCTTGATTCCTGAAAATTATTTAGCTGGCGATTTGTACAAAATAAAAAAAAAAAAAAATAAAAAATAAAATAAAATAAAAGTTCAAATGTTTGTATAGCTTATGGGACTTAACTGCGGGGTCATCAGTCCCTAAAGTTACAAATAACTTATGAACTAACTTACAGTAAAGACGACACAAACATCCATGCCCGAGGGAGGATTCGAGCCTCCGTCGCGGGAGGCCGCGCGATCCGTAACGTGGCGCTCCAGACCGCTCGGCTACTCACGCGCGGCGATTTGTATCCTACGATCTTCCCACCAATGATAAATTGAAGATTCCTTGATATCTAAGAATGTGTCGTACCAATCCATTCCTCCTTTTAGTCAAGGTACGCCAGAAATTCCCCTTCTTCCCAATTCTTTTCAGTTCCCTTCTGTTTCAGTATTACCAAATTTCAAAAGCTCCGGTTCTCTTCCTATCGGAACTATTTGTTGTCAATGTTTTATTGCCGTCCAAGGCAACACTCAACACAAAATATCTTCATGAAAGACTTCCTAACAGTTACATTACAATTCATTATTATTATTATTATTATTATTATTATTGAGGAGTGGCTCACAACTTGTTAACCTCTTACGTTAATAATAGATAACAAAAGATAATTCTCCGCAGTGTTGAAAATGGCTGTGACATACGATCGCAATGGGGCACAGTTAAGTGCGGGGTGCCCCAGGGATCTGTTTTGGGACCATTGCTGTTGCTTATTTATATAAATGATATGCCTTCGAGTATAACAGTTGATTGTAAAATATTTTTATTTGCTGATGATACCACCTTGGTAGTGAAAGATGTTGTTCGTAATATTGACACAGTATCAAATAATGCAATTCAAGAGATAAGTTCATGGCTTGTAGATAACAAGTTGATGTTAAATCACAGTAAAACTCAGGTTTTACAATTTCTAACACGTAATTTAACGAAATCAGACTTTTGATTACACAAAATGAGCATATGATAAGTGGACTGAACAGTTTAAATTTCTAGGCGTTCAGATCTACATCTACATATATACTCCGCAATTCACCGTAAGGTGCGTGGCGGAGGGTACACTGTACCACTACTAGGCATTTCCTTTCCTATTCCACTCCCAAATTGAACGAGGAAAGAAAGAATGCATATATGCCTCCGTACGAGCCCTAATTTATCTTATCTTGTCTTTGTGATCCTTACGCGAAATGTAAGTAGGCGGCAGCAAGATCGTACTACATTCAGCTTCAAATTCCGGCCCTCTAAATTTACTTAACAGAAATTCACGAAAAGAACGTCGTCTTTCTTCCAGCGATCCCCAATTGAGTTGCTGGAGCATTTCCGTGACACTCGCGCATTGGTCGAACCTACCGGTAACAAATCTAGCTGCTCGCCTCTGAACCGCCTCTATTTATTCCTTCAAACCGATCTGCTGCGGGTCCCAAATACTTGAGCAATACTCAAGACGTGGTCGTACAAGCGTTTTATACGCGGTCTCCTTTACAGGTGAAGTACATCTTCCCAAAATCCTCCCAATAAACCGAAGTCGGCTGTCTGCTTTACTCACAACTGTCCTTACATGCTCGTTCCATTTCATATCGCTCTGCAATGTTACGCCTAGATATTTGAACGACGCGACAACATCAAGAAGCTCACTACTAATGCTGTATTCGAACATTATGGGATTGTTTTTTCTACTCATGCGCATCACCTTAGTTTTCTACATTGAGAGCTAGCTGCCATTCTTCGCACCAACTAGAAATTTTGTCTAAGTCAACCTGTATGCTGTTACAGTCAGTTACAGACGACACCCTCCCATACACCACAGCATCATCAGCAAACAGCCGCAAATTACTACTTACTCTGTCCATCAGATCATTTATATAGATAGAAAATAATAGCGGTCCTATCACACTCCCCTGGGGTACGCCTGACGATACACTCGTCTCTGATGAACACTCGCCGTCGAGAACAACGAACTGCGTTCTATTACTTAGGAAGTCTTCCAGCCAGTCACAAATCTGTGAACCTATTCCATAAGCTCGTATCTTCGTTAGCAGTCTGCAGTGTGGCACCGCGTCGAACGCCTTTTTGAAGATAGACAGTAAGCTGTCGTGGAAAGCCAATGTTCAGCAGCTTATTCCAAAACTAAATTCTGCTTTATTTGCCATTAGAACAATATCTGAAATAAGTCATTCTTCAACACGAAAAGTAGTCTACTACGTTTACTTTCACTCACTTATGACGTACGGCGTTATTTTTTGGCTAACTCGAATGAAACAAAAAGGATATTTTGGCTCAGAAACGGGCGGTTCGAGCAATATGTGGTGTAAGTTCACGATCTTCATGTCGACACATTTTCAGTAATCTGGGAATTTGACACTGGCGTCACAATACGTTTTTTCTTTAATGCCGTTTGTTGTTAATAATATCAGCTTATTCCCAGGAGTTAGTAGATTTCATTCCGTGAATACTAGACAGATCTCAAATCTACAATTTGCATCACATCACCCTGACACTTGTACAGAAAGGTGTGCAGTATTCTGCAGCATCCATTTTCAATAAGCCGCCACAAGAACTAAAGAATCTAGCACTAACCCACACGCTTTCAAATCTAAATTGAAGAGTAACCTCACTCCTTTTATTCTGTCGAGGAACTCCTAGAAAAATTAAGCAATTAAGATAATTCATTTTTTCTTTATTGATTATTCTCACTTATTCTTAAGAGTGTCGTGTGCATAAGACTACTTAAAAATTTTGTGTTACCATTCTTGTGTTAAACTTTATGTATTGACTTGTTCCATGACCATGGAGTCTTACTCCTCAATTAGGTACTGCGAAACAGAAAACATTATTATTATTATTATTATTATTATTATTATTATTATTATTATTATTATTCAATGTTAACAACTTTCTCGTTTTTAGAAACGCCTTTCTTCCCATTCCCATTATACACTTTATATCTTGTTCGGCTATCATCAGTTATTTTGCTAACCAACAAAACGCTGCCGCATGGGAAAAGCCGTACGGTTCTAGGCTCCATGTGACGGACTGCGCGGCCGCTCCCGCTCGAGATTAGAATCGCCCCTCGGGCATGTGTGTGTCTTGTCCTTACGTTACTTTAAGTAGTTACTATGCCTGGGTACTGATGACCACAGTAGTTTGGCACCATATGTTGGCAAACCTTTGAACTTTTTTAGAATAGAACTCTTCCCCTATTCTTACTGTCTCTTTCCCAAGTGTAATTCCTTCAGCATCACATAATTTCTCTTAGACTACATTCCATTACTCTTGTTTTGATCTTGTTAATGTTTATCTTATGCGTAACTTTGAACACTTTGTCTTTTCCTTTCAATTTGTCTTCCAGGTCCTTTACTGTGTCTACAGAATTACAATGTCATTGAAAAACCGCCAAATTTTTATTTAATTTTTCCTGAACTATAATTCCTTCCCCTAATTTCTCTTTCCTTTCCTTCAAGTTTTCTCAACGTACATATTTCATAACATCGGGAAGATGTTACAACCTTATCTTACTCCCTTCCCAACTTTTTTTTCTAAAAAATGTTCAAATCTTTGTAGAGGTTATGGACTTAACTACGGGGTTATCAGTCCCTAAACTTACAAACTACTTATGAACTAGCTAATAATAAGGACGACACAAATATCCATGCCCGAGGGGGGATTCGAACCCTCGACCGTAGTGGCCGTGCAGATTCTTTTTCTACTACCGAATTCTAGTCAAGTTTGCCTTTCCCTTAGCCATCTGAATAATTTCCTTTACTTCACCATACATTTCTTCGATCTCCCTATCATAGGCAGAGCTACTTGTAGTAGTGTCATGAGTGTTCGTGTCGTTTCTATCTTGGGTACGAAAAACCAATCACCATGCTGATCATAATAGTTTATCCGCATTCCTGTTTTCATATTCATTATTAGACTTACTCCTGTAATACCCTCAACTGATTTTGTATTTGTAACCCTGTACTCACCTGACCAGAAATTCTGTTCATCTTTCCAGTGAATTTCACTCATATCCTCTATAACTTACTTCAATAAATCCATTTCCGTTTTTAAATTTTCTCACCTCTAACATTTTACGCTCCGATATGCAGAATGCGAGTGTTGTCTTTCCTCGGGAAGAGCGAGCGAGGTGGCGCAATGGTAACACAATGGATTCGCATTCGGAAGGATGGTGGCTCAAATCCACCTCAGACCATCCAGATTTAGGTTTCCCGTGATTTCCCTAAATCACTCCAGGCAAATGCCGGGATGATTCCTTTCAAAGGGCATGGCCAATTTCCTTCCCCATCCTTACCCAAACAACCCGAGCGGAAGCCCTGCCTCTAATGATAACGCTGTCGACGGGGCGTTAAACAGTAATCTTCTTCTTTTTCTTCGGGCAAAATTAACGACAGTAGTTTCCCTTTATTTTCAGCCGTTCGCAGTAACTGCATGGCAAAGCCACGTTAACTGATGTTAAAAAACAAGCTCAGTCAATCATCCAGACTGTTGCATTTGTAGTTACTGAAAAGGCTGCTATCCCTCATCAGTAACCACACGTTTGTTTGGCCTCTCCACAGATACCCCTCCACTGCAGATGCACCTACGTCCAGGACATCTATACCGTTCAGGTGTTATGCCACCTCGCTCAGCAATGGATGTAGTTCATGGGGAAGGAATGATGGATTACTAACAGCGAGGAGGCAGCAAGTTGTTCGGCATGGAAATTCATCGACAGAAGAAATTTCAGCAATCGCCAGGGAAAGGTGCTGGGAACCTTGCTGTTCTTGTTGCTTATTATTTATTAAAGACCTGGCAGATGTTAAGAAAGATACAAAGGAATTTATGACGTCTGCTGCCAGTGGGCATTGAAAGAAAAATCAATGGGGAAAGGTGAAAACGTGTGCCTATCCTGGATTAGAACTTGGGTTCTCCTGCTCAGTAGCCAGTCGCGCTGACCACTACGCCAACAGGGCCACCCGGGCTGCCCTTGCACGCCTTATTTTAGTCGCACATTCTCAATTTATCCACCTAGTAATGACCTAGTGCCCCTGCCGGCAGTGTCCCGTACGTCCTCATACAAATTCGGTGAACTTTTGTACTAAGTGATATGTCGCGACATGTCAAACTTTAATGCCGCTCATACAAGTTACGATACATGAATCCCAGTGTAAACGTACCTTAAGTTCACTTTCACCAAATGCCAAATACAATAAATAAATTTAAAAAAAATATTAAAAACTGGGGTAGGAGGTGTCAGAGATCTCTGATGCGAGACAGTAACGAGTTCCACATCCTACTAAGAGGAAAACGCTCGTCTCTATTTACCAGATTGTCCGCCAACCCAAATCCAATTGCTTCACTGTAAACACTGTTACAAAAACCGGAGGTGTTGATCACTATAAGGAACTCGTCAATTTTAGTGCTGTGTCCCTCGGTTAAACAGTGTTCTGCTGCCGCGCACTTTTCAGACCGTAATAGCTTCGTGTGATGGCACTGCTCCTCGCATCGGTGTTGAGGGTGCGAATCGATCGACCGATATACGCCTTGCCACACTGACGAGGAATTTTATAAACACCAGGCTTCTTGAGTTCCAGATCATCTTTTTCGGACACAAGCAGTGCTCTAGTTTAGGAAATTGTACGGAAAATTTTATATGATATTAATTTTTAAAAATGCCGACTTGATATAATTGAAGCCAAAGTCACAATTACTTTATTTATGGTAATTCAGATTACTAGTTTCAAAAGGCTATGCTGTCATTTTCAAAGAGTAGGTAACGACATAATTACATCTTCAGACTCTTACATGACTCTTTAATTATTAGTCAACCATGCGCCATGAAATACCCTGTACTCAGCCGTCACCTTCCATAACCAAAAATTTTTTAGTTATAACTTGCCCGTCAGTTCTATTTAACCTTCATGCGGTGTTGCTTGGGGTATAAATAATTTTAAGAGGAAAGCGTAAATGTTTCAAGTCGTATTGTTTAGTATATAAACATTTTGAAGAGCGTAAAGACTTCATTTTGAGCTATATCACCCACCTCCTCCTTCGCCCATCTGGTGAGGTGACCTCAAAATGCAATTTGCACATGTCCCACGCTAAGACCAATCATAACAAAGTTACATATATGGGTCTTCCAGAAAACACAATTCTGCAGCGGTACGGATGAAAGAGCATCGCAGCGCGGGAGTACAACTGCGCCACTACAAAAGCGTACTCTAAAACTAAAGTAGGCAGGGAATTGTCATTTTTGTAAGCAAAACGTATAAATAAACAAATTCACCATCAGACTGTGGCGATATATGGACCAGCCGTGATGTCGGTCCAGCTGTAGTGAAGTTGACCAAGGGCACATGGACGTTGATAAGTTTGTCGCGAAGGAAGACCATCGACATCGACCACGGAGGACAACGTCGAGGAAATCGAGGCAGCGGTTCCCAAAAATCGCAGAAATTACGACTACGAGGTCGATCACACACCCTTTCTCCAATAACTTGGAGACCAAGGACCGGATTTCCGTCTTCGAGGACATCAACGACTGGTAAAACGTTGCGACTGTCATTTACAGGTACTTGAAAAGTGGTGTTAACTGCGTCACTTGACACTTCGGAGTTACATTGGAGCTTAAAGACCCCCTCACAGGTAGATGTCGCACAGAGCTTTGCGTTCTTATTGTATGGAGTGGTTTGGTTATTCTCAAGAGCTCTACAAGCAGTGACTGAGACAAACTCAAGGAAGAAAACTTCCATTTTCTAAATCTTCCTTCCATGTACGACTAAATGGTAAATTCAATGACATGTGAAATAGTGTACAAACCATATTAATGTACAAATATTTTTTCATTTATTTGTTGCAGGTACGTGTATCGGTGGACATCACGTGCAACTCACCCTTAGTGCTATGCGACGCCCCTCAAGCTGCACAGCAAGTGGGTAAGTTTAGGGTCAAGCTTCACAGACACCACCTGATTTTCATGACTTCAACGTACGCGGAATACTGTCACGTTCTCCAGTTTGTCGAACGTCTTCTGAAACCTTTCTTGAAAACTTGTTGTCCTACTTATAGCAGGATGTATTTAGTTACGATCACAGGTGACAAGCGAGACTGCAGCTCCCTGAAAGAATGAAACTAACAAATCCAATCTTACAGCACTGGTGCTGAGTGCAGCAGCAGAAAGTGACTGAGATTTGAGAGGCAAGCAGCCCTATTTCCTGTGTGAAAGCTCAAGGAAAGCACAATTTTACATAAAAGGGATTTCGAAGGTTGTGAAAGGGTATAACGCATGTTTGAATGTTTATGGAAATTACGTTGAAATATAGCTGAAAGGGTCTACTGTTCCCTGGCATGTAACAAAAGTTCCCACAGTGAAATGGGGCTACGTTCGAAGGGAATAGAAGATTACTTTGGGAAAGGGGTGTCTCGTTTTGTGCAATATCTGAGGACTACGGCAGTGTACCCCCCAAGTCAAGCGCGCACAGTCGTACCAGCCTTTCCTCGAAGCCTTTCACGTCACTTTCGCCCCCCTGTATAACTTCGGAAGCTAGGAGCCTGAATTTTCGGTGACCAGATGGACAAAATCAATCAATATTCTGGTTGTCAAAAGTAGTCTACACCACTGTTTTATGAAAATCTCATGATTTTGAACTGCTGCGACTGAAACGAGTAGCAATGATAACTACAGCCTAGCTTGTCATTAATACTTTCTTAGTTTGTTGTTTTAACAGTGTTCCCGTGTGCCGATCACTGAGGCTAAATACGAGACTAGCTTGTTGACACTTATATAGTGCTCTACCACAGATTAAAGTACGTGTACATGATGAAAGACTTGAACATTAACAATACATTCGACTGTCTATCTTCCCAAATATTGTACCACCAAAGCCTCTGAGATAAACTAAAAGAGACAGGGAACGGAATTTTAGAAAATCCTTGGCAGGTGTACGAATAATATTACCCAAGATGAAGAAAGGGCTACCTACAGCTTCGATGACAGTTATGGATATGTCGAGATGATGACACTTTCGAGGTGGCCTTCAAAAAACCCGCAAGGGGGAGGAGGAGGCTGAAGCATGTCTAACGGTTTGATTCACAGCGTTCATCCGACGCTGGAACTCAGCACGCAATGTGGGCTATCTGCGACGACGGTTCAGCACCACCCGCTGCGCGCTGGACTGGTAATACACGTGCCATTGAGTCACCTTCCACTGTCACTGTAGAAACGTGACGCTTTCTCAGACATTGATGACTCCACAGGTGCTACAGCCTCACTCCAAAATCCTGCAATTTTGACTTGCATAGTACTCTAAATCCTACCTTGATGCTTTTTGCTGTCTTTGAATTCAACGCGACTGCTACGTCTGCTTCTCCATCAGGCAACGTCACATGCTGTATTCCAGCAGAAGAGCTCTCGGCAATGTGTGGTGAGGAACGTGCTGTCGTCCTTTGAACAACATGTGCCACTGGGTCCATTCCTTCGATTGGTACGTCGCTGGCGAACATGTCCGTTCTGTGGTCGCACGAGAACTTCTTCTTCATGGTCCTTCAATATCAGCTCGCCTGATAAACCACCTGGAGAACGTTTCACGAAGAATATGGTGGAATGAGAACTCTGATGAACGGGGTGCATTCGATGAAAATCTTTGTAACTTAAAAGAGTAATTGCTTCATTTCTGAACGTAATCCTACGACTTCGTTTCTTGCATTGGCAGCCCTGAATACCTCAAATTGGCACTTCCCAGCAACTTCACATACTAATGGATCGATATCGGAGGTATTCATAAAAGACTACGAGGATCGTCTTTTAACTATTTAACTCAGACAACTTTAATGGTACCAGATTGGATATGAAAGGTGGCAGAAAAGAGATTGTTCATGTTGATATATTTTTAATTAGCTTCATAAAGAAGACCTTTTTCTCTTATTCTATCCAAAAAAATTTCATTCAGTGACTGCAGATCGCGGAATGTTGGATTCCCTAACGATTTTCCAAATCTCTAACTGCAACTAGTCCACCACTCTGCAAATCTGGCAATCCCCATCGTGCGACCATAAGCACGTCGGATAGCGTTAACATGAATCACCGGACTACAAATGGCAGCTCTGTCGACGCACTGCCATTAACACATTATCCCTTTCCTGCCCAAGCTATCAAATATTCGAGCACACCATATTTGGTTATTTTACTAGCAAAGTGAATAAAAGCGCTTAGTGTATTCACATATTATTGTTTTTCTAAAAAGTTAAAGTTCTAAAGGATATAATGCAATTGGGAGACATCATGAAATGCTTATCTCTGCTGACATATGGTTTTACCAGTAACAAACAAAATTTTTTATATCGAAATGCCATTTTAGATATTAATCAGAACAATCTCGGCCAGCCAGTGATCTCTATGGATGTATAGCTCTGGTCTCTGAACATAGAAATGCAGAGTGCCCGTGCATTCAAATGTTCTCCACGTCATTCGGCATTGTCCACCACGTTTTAATTTGGCAAATGAATTGTCATCAGTTATTACGTGACAAACAATTGCTTGCTTACCTTTTGATTTGAAATTTATGTCAATATGCGAAGTAACAGGCTAATATGGAATAGGAAACGAATCGCATTTTCTTTTTGTTTTCTTGTAATACTTCATATTTGAATTTGGCAAGGATCGAAATATGAACTCTGTCTGGCACGCTCAGACAGCTGAAGTTCGACATCCACGTAGTATCAAATAGAGTAAAAAGATAATGGTGGAAACTCTGCCCAAAAGGGTGCGACAGCGATTGCAGCATACCCTGGTGGCGTGAAATACACACTAAATGTTTCGCGTATGTAAACAAACAGACTATAGCCGCTTTGTAAAATAGTTTTAGTTTATTTATGTGCCGCAATGGCTGGTAGATGATTTATTTGTGCCACATATGGGTGCAATAATTACAAACAACAAACTGATCGAAAGTCTCTTACAGATACCCTAGGAATAAAGAAATGTTTGAATCTAATTTAGAGGCCAGTGTCTGTCAGTGACTTCATTTTATTTCGTTAATGTGAGAATGTCGTTACCTGTAGTTTGGTTTTTGTAATTTTTAGATGTAATCAGTAGGTCATTCGAAGCAGAAGAACAGATGTGGATGAAAGATTTTTAAAAAAGTGGACTGGAACAATTAAATAAAACTTGTGTAATGTGCTCAGATCATTTTGTAGAGAAGGACTTTAGAAACAAAAATTTACTAAGTCAGGGGTAAGTATTGTTTGTAAAGCAGTACGAATGCGCAATTTTAAAGCTTGTTCAACGCTTTGTCACGTTATTGCTGTTGCATATAACTTGTTTCTCCTCATTTCAGTAGGCTATAAGTTATGGCCAGGCTCTGTTCCTTCAGTGTTGCCTAATGCAAAGCAAAGTAGTTTCAAAGCAAGCTAAAAGGAAAGAAAGAGAAAAGGAAGTGGAGCCATAGGAGTCCATCAACATTCTGGCGGAAGTGGACGATAGTGTCAGCTCTAAAGTTAGAAAAAACTGTGAAAAACGTTTTCCATTACTTGTTAGGTGTCGAGCACTACAGAAAACAATGTACAGTCAGAGAGGATGCATTCGTACTTTAAGAACTGATTTTTGTAATTTAAAACGAAGTGTACCAGTGATAGAAGTAGGACTAATGCTTTTAGTTCGAAATAAATTGGTCCATAAGCTGATCAGTTTGTGTTGTGCTGTAGAGGGTGTCTGCGAAAATTGTTTCCTATTGTTGGCCAACCAATATTTTGAGTGCTGATTGAAGCACAAGTAAATAAAATAAACAACTTATCTCCAACAAGTTTTTTCAAAAAAGAATGTGAATTTGCAAAAAATTACGCATATATAGTAAACAATTTTTATAATACGTATTGCGTAATTGTTTGTGTCTTACAAAAAATGTTCAAATGTTTGTATAGCTTATGGAATTTAACTACGGGGTCATCAGTCCCTAAACTTACAAACTACTTATGAACTAGCTAACGCTAAGTACGGCACAAATATCCATACCCGAGGGGGGATTCGAACTCCCGACCGTAGTGGCCGTGCAGACCGTGACTGGAGCGCCTCAGTCCCCTCAGCCACCGCGGCCAGCTGTGTCACAGTTAGCTAATAAATTTTGTATTCCACAGCTAAAATATTCCCTTTATGCCAAAATATCCAAGTTATAATTCAACAAATTCTCTCCTACACCCCTTAGTTTTACGTATTACAGCCAAATAAAGTCATATAAAGCTATTTTTTTTACGTAGGGTATACACGGTAGCAGACGATGAAATTGTAGTTAACACTGCGGACCGCTAGGTGGCAGCGCTGTGCGCTGTCTCGTACAGAACTAATGCATTTTGGCGTAAGTTTCCGCTATTATGTTTATAAGCTATTTGGTAGCATAGAGACTTATCAAAGCCAGCGATTCGACCATAGATACTAACAGACCGGACAAACAGGCAACAGCAGAACGGCTTTATCCATGGCGTAGTTCAAACATAGGACCACGTGACTGTTGGCTAACAGTAGCGGGATATAATAAATCGCAGTTTTCAAGAAATGCCATCATTTTAAACTAATAATACTTTCACTTGAAATTTAATGTTACTTCCCTTCACAAAAGCTCTGTATAAAGCTAGGCAAAGCTGTACACTACCATGTGAATGCTGGCAAAACAATGGTTTAGCTGTAGATATGTTGGTCCCTTGGAAACGATTCCCTGCTCAGTCTATCTATGGTCGAAGGGACAGCGAGTGTTTCATATGATACATCGCAGAGACCCTGACATCCCGTCAGGAACACAAGTCTAGAGTGCTAAAGTATTCACTTACAGCTCTGCGATTAGTGGAGGTTATCATACCGAAACTTGAATACCACAATAGAAATGCTCAAATCATGACTGAACCACCTCTATGATTAGCTGTGTGAAGCAGCATGCCATATCATACGTTTCTTTCGGAGTTATCGATAGATAAATCCGGTTGTTTGTAGGAAGACCACTAATAGATTACTCATCGGACAGAACCACATACTTCCAGTCATAAAGCATCCAGGTTTATGGGCTTGGCGCCACTTCGCAACTTCGTTCGCTTCCGTTATTAAGTGTTTAGCTGCCCTTCAGTGAAAGTTTAGCTCCAGCCGTATTGTCTTTACAGAAACAGTATTTCTTAACGCGCGGTCGCTCGCGTATATTGTTGTCATGCGATAACTCCCGTGTTAGATTTTTTCTAGCAATGATATCTCGCACCTTTTCATCTCTTTGTCCCAGAAAAAGACACGTTTATACAATAAATCATTTCTTTGTTATTACCAAAGCATTATAAATTAGTATAAACATGGTATGGAACATGTCATTTGACGAATTCCTCGATGTTTGCAAGAAGAGCTATAGTACCGACGCACTGACAACGATAGACGAGATGTTAGAACCAGTCCGCGGAAGTTTCAAATTCAGGTAGTATATAACAAACGGGCCTGCAAAATATGGCATCAAGGTATATGCGCTTTGTGATGCCTGAACCTTGTATACGCTACAAATGGAATTACACGCAGGCAAACAGCCTACTGGGCCATATCAAGTAGCAAATGATGCAGAGCATGTGGTGTTACGAATGATTAGACCGATTGACAAAACAGGCAGAAACGTGACGATGGACAATTATTTCACATCTACACCACTGGGTAACAAAATGTATGCCAACCATAGATTCACATTAGTAGATAATCTACGGAAGAATAAAAGAGAAATTTCAGCGGAATTTCTGGACGTAAAATGTAGGCAACTAAAGAGCAGCGTTTGTAGAAAAACAAAGAAACACCTGCTTCATTTGCTCATACGTCTCAAAAAAATAAACAGAAAAAGAACGTTCTAATGTTATCCACCATGCACAGCGACGATTCTGTAGACGCTTACAGTGGCGAAGCGAACAAACTTGAAGAAATTACACTCCACAATCTCAAAAAATTTGGTGTAGATGTTGTCGACCGTTCGAAATCAGAATATTGTGTTTCAAGAAGAAACCGCTGGCCCCTTACACTGTTTTTCAGTTTTATATACTCCCATATCCGACAGAGAATGACATGTACTCTGTATAAACAATTGCTTCATTCAATTCGTAAAACTGAATAAGAATATCTACTTTGCTCATAAAAGACGTAACATGTGCTGAACAGTTTCAGGAGAAAACAAACGAACACAGCCGCATGTTACAAGTACAAAAAACAGACTAAAAGTGAAGCAAGGCGGATTTCCATGGAAAGAGAAGTAATTGTTACGTAAAGAGTCCCGTATTAGAAAAAATCTAACACTTCGCACCACTTCAAATAATGCCACAACCAACAAGCTATTGTTGAAATTTGATGGTCGAGTCACAGACTAATTGAATAACGAGATATGAAAGAATGCATTTATAGAAGGTTGGTTCATTAGCCTTGAAATGTGATAGGATATTCAAGTAAAATCGTAAATGTTTGATTTTCTCTAACAACGCGAGTGGTCGCGGATTAAGTGATTGCTAAGATTTGCAGTGGCATTTGGCGTGGTAGTAATTTTCATCCTAAGGGACCAAACTGCTGAGGTTGCTGGTCCACGAACTTACAAACTACTTGAACTACTTGAAGGACTAGACACACGCCCATGCCCGAGGAAGGACTCGAATATTATCGAAAGCGGCCGCTCATCGGTGACATGTCGTCTCAGACCCAGCGGCCACGCCCCCCCCCCCCCCCTATAAGCTGTGATAATTGTATGTTCTCTGGCCACAAATTGACTATTCGAAGTGCATCCGTCTTTCGAGCCTGCGTGTAAATCAACAGCCAGCCCCATCGCTAGTGCGTCTATGATATCAATGCCGAGTCTGGAATTCTAAGTTACCGAGTGTGCTGCAGAATGCGCATGTGCAGAAGCAAGGCATTGTAGTGGTGTCTCATAACATCTGAAGTTAACCTAATCTATTGAAGCTCATTCATATTACGGAAAGTATTTCGCATCTTCCTCAACTTTTTCTTATTGTTTGCTTTCTGTTTTAATCACACTGAAAATGTCGAACCAGAGCCTAGTACTTTTTCTTTCTACTAGTGTTCCCCTAAAAAAAAATAGACAAAATATCTTCAAACAGAAAGATATTTACGTTTCACCGGGAACAAACCTACGCTATGCATAAATACGAACGTAAATGTATAAACGTGTTTTAATGAAAATTCTTTGAGCAGTGAAAGAGTCAGAATTATTAGATAAGAAAATTGTTTCCAACGTTGTTTGACCGTTAGCAAGATACGAAACCTAAGGGAAATAGACGCTTTTTACAGCATTTTCCATACTGTCTGCTGTGTTTGCCAGTATAAATCTTTTCGGCAAATGAAACACTTTCAAATGTTTAGATTACACTTTTCCTATTTTTTATTTTTTTGAAAGAGCTGACCGCCAATCGACTGAAAGTTTTGTTTACTATCACTACCTGGTTTCGGCCTTAGGCCATTTTCAAGTGCTGTGATAAAAGTTGTCAGGTAATTTTCCCGTCAACATTTATCACAGCACTTGAAGTGGCCTAAGGCCGAAACCAGGTAGTGATAATAAACAAAACTTTCAGTCAAATGACGGTCAACTCTTTAAAAAAAAATTGTATGACGAGGCTCCTGACGCCTACAAAATCATAGCTTTTCCTATTGTTTAGGTTCTCAATAATGTCCAGAATTTACCACGTAACATTTGACGAGAACATCAACTGTGTATTACCCTTCCGTCATTAATAAACACAATTATTATCGTAAAAACTCAATTCATCATTCAGATACGGAATAACACAGCAGAAATTACTACTGTTTTGGTGCTAACATCTAAACGAAAACGACCACACGAGACAAACGAAACGCAGTACGGGATAACACGCTACGAGCGCTGCAGTAGATCCACTCGTCTCGACTACTCAATTGAGACAACAAAGTCTGTCGTGCAAAAGGTTCTTTAATAGTCTTCGGTAGATATCGGTTGACTTCAGAATGAAGGTAGCTTAGTGTTTAACTCTCGTCGACAGCGTGGTCTTTACAGACGGAGTCACCCTCGCAGTTTTGAGTGAGGACAGGGAAGGAACTCAACCCTGCCCTTTGAAAGGAACCAACCCAGAATTTGCCTGCATTGATTTACGGAAATCACGGAAAACCTAAATTGGATGGCCTGACGCGGATTTGAACCACCGTCTTCTGAATGCGAGTCCAGTGTGTTATCACTGCTGCCCTCTCTAGGCAGTTAGCTTCGGGTTTCGTCCAGTATTCGTCTTCGCCAGTGATGTTTCACCTCGTTTTACGTACGCTGTTATTACTGAGAGTACTGTCGCCCGCTAAGCGTTAACCTTTAACTAAACGGGCGGGATCAGAGCACACCCCACGAGATATTTTTTGTTTATAATTTCCATTGTTGCCGCACTGCAGACTCGTCATTTTAGATATTCCCAATATGCCGCGGATGCTTACAATAGATACAGGGCCGCTGCCCTCTTCCAGCGGCAAGTAACTGTTTTACATTGTTGGTAACACAGTAATGTACTGTCATTTCTATATATTTAGGCCTCGGCGGAGTGGCCGAGTGCATTGAGGCGCTAAGCTCAGATGCGCGAGGCCGTTCCCTTGGTTCGAATGCTACTTCAGTTAAGTCCTAAAAATGTTCAAATGTTTGTAGAACTTATGGGACTTAACTACGGGGTCATCAGTCTCTAAGCTTAGAAACTACTTATGAACTACCTAAGACTAAGGACGGCACAAATATCCATGCCCGAGGGGGCATTCGAACCCCTGACCGTAGTGGCCGTACAGACGTGCAGACCGTGACTGGAGCGCCTCAGTCCCCTCGGCCACCGCGGCCGGCAGTTAAGTCCTATACGCTTCTCAAACTTTTGAATTTCTTATAAGTTTAGAACAATGGCTCGCTTTCTCCGTAACGAGGGTATTTTACGACTGTTAGGAGAAAATCAGCCGTAGAGATTACATAAAATCAGCTACAATTAGAAAGGTAAAAAAAAAAAAAAAAAAAAAAAAAAAAAAAAAAAAAAAAAAAAAAAAAAAAAAAAAATTAAAAAAATAATTGTAAGCCTCATTCAAAAACAAGAAATTATTGTTTGTCCTGTGGACGCAAAGGAAACGAATATTATTGCAGACACCTGAAAACGTGCTGGAATTTTTTGTTATTACAGTAAAACTTCTGAATAACGGACACCGATGGGGAAAATAAAACTGTCCGCTTTTAAGAAGTGTCCGCTATTAAGAAAAGGATAAAATACAAAATAGTGAACTAGCGTTTATCCGAAATGATTGGTAAGGCGGCCGGTTCGGATAACGAAAATCTGTATCTATATATAAAAGGCTTGTGTGTGTACGTGCTGACAGACTTTTCTCCATGACCACATACTGCCACCCACTCGTGGTTGTGGTGGTAGATAGCCCTTGGTCTAATGATGTTAGTAAGGGAGTTTGGTCGCGGTGCGTGGCAGTGGGTGAGTGTGACGAGCAATAATTCGCAAAATATGCAATAAAACGATTTCACATTGTCCGCCATGTTTAAATTTGGCAAACGAGTTTCCATCGGTTATTACGTGACAAAGAATTGCTTGCTTACCTCTTGATTTGGAATTTAATTCCATATTCGATGTTGTAGGCTGATATGGGAACGGAATCGAAACATATTTTCTTCTCTTTTTCTTTAAATGCTTCTTAGCAGCGATGTTTGAATTCGGCAAGAAACTAAATATGAATATCTATGGCTGGTATGCTAAGAAAACTGAAGTTCAACATCCAGAGAGTATAGAGATCAATGCCGCGACACTATCTGATGTGAAAGGTGTTATCGTTTGACAGCTGAGTCAAGAAAAACTATGCGACGTAGTCCTACTCATATCCCGGCGGCCTCCTGTGATAATGTTGGCAACAGATGTTGAATAACGAGAATCATGTGACATCGTCATAAGACAATCGCGTGACACGCAAATATTTTGTCGTGAAATCAAGCATACAGCAAGAACAGCAGTATTTATCTACACTTTATGTGGTTCGGTCATCTTTGCAACGATTTTATATCGTGCTATTGATGTTGCCAACATAAAAACACGAGGCCGCCAGGATAGAAAGTAAAATTTTACCGAATCAGATACATCCGTTGTTGTTACATGTCATTATGATCAGCACTTTCACGCGAAACTCTTTTGTATACAGTCTCATGATTCACACAGTCTTACAATTCATTCCAAATTCCTATTCAAGAAGATATTTGTGAAAACTGTTACAAATCAATATTCACACTTATCCAATATCGTTTTCAGAAATGTAATTTGCCAGCTGCTTTCGGCGCTGCTGTTGCAATGTGTAACAAAATTGAGAATAACGACGTATAATATCAAATATATAAGTTTTTAACTTCTCGGCGCGTTTTCCTCAATACTTTACCGACGATCGACAGAGACAAAGTTGAAAATGTAGATAGGCTAACAAATGAATAATACAGCGCTACACTACAGTCACAGTCATACTTCGATTAGTTGGTGTGGGTGATTTAATTATTACTATTTCTCATCTCAACGATAGAAGTGTTTTCAGAAGTTTACTTCAAACAGAGAATTACACACCTCAATGTTTACTTTATGAACACAACATAACATTCAATTTATATCGTTTCGGAGTACGGACTTAATTTCACGTTTTGTATGAAAAACGTTATGAACATTCATTGTTTTTGACCATTACTTCTACTTAAATTTGACATCTTAGCTAGGAGAACTGAGTTTATTGACAGAACGATCCAACAACGATTCTGTTTTTGCTGACCTAGGTCCGAAACCCTAAAACCCATGATCTACACTGGCCCTTCTTTAACAACCGTTCGAAGCACGGGCATATAAGCTAGTATCTGATAAAACCAGTCTCACGCGTGAAACACATTGAGTTGCGTCAATAACTCTAAGTACGCCGCTTCTTGAACCAATCCATCCATCCATAATTTTCGAGGAAGTCTTACTCCTTTCCTTCAATGAGCTCATAAAAAGTCATCGCTTTTAGTTGAAGTAGAGGACCTTAACTAGCACGCCTTTGGCTCTTATTTGTTCATGCCACATAAGTAAAACCTCTTCTGAGGACATGAACATTTTCTCATTCTCCTTCGAGATTTCATTGCGCTGCTTGACGCTTGAATGGAACAAAATGTTTAAATATCTGATCAATTTGTTTTTCAATCAGTAATCTCACTCACACCGACGATCAAATCCGCAGCAACATTCGCGGGTGGCTCCCCAGCATCAATTTCCTGCAAAGTGCGAAACGTGTTACAACGAGATCAAATTCTTTTTTTGTTTCGCGTCTGTAGTCAGCGTTGTCTGTGTGTGGTGTTTACCGGCACTCGAATGATTATTTTTGGTATTTGGCCACTTTTATCTTTCGTCATTTTAAAGCATGTAGCGCGAGCACGAAACTTCAAATCGAAAACACTCAAGACTTATTAGACAAAGCTTTTGATTTTGGAAACTAGGCTGTGGCAGCCATCGAATGAAAACATTCGATACACGTATCGCCTCTTCCCTGTCCTACCCAAGCCCACGCTGCAACACAACAGTGAGTCTACTATTGAACGCTTGGATTTGTCTGATATACCGACAATAGGCGGAAAGTGTTTGGCGCCGCACTCTCATCGTCTGTTTCTGTGCGGCATGAACAAATACTGTACGTACTGTACTTACAAGAAGTTCCAATAGATGGCAGTGCCATGAAACCACGCAATACGAACAAGAAACACGTTAAATATTTAATCAAGACACGTTAGAATTGACGACACTCAGACTTTCGACACGCAAGAGTGCACTGATTCTTTCACGCTGTCCATTATTCGGAAGTTTTGATTGTTGTTGGGGGACATATTACGGTGTCGGTGTCCGTTATTGAGAATATCCGCTATTCGGAATAATTTTAGGTTAATGGCTAATGTTGTTTTGCAGGGGAATTTTAAAATGTCCGTTATTGAGAGGAGTCCGCTATTGGGAAGTGCCCGTTAAGGGAAGTTTTACTGTAGTTGTTTTTGTTTTAAAATTTTAATTTCATTTACAATTACAAATTTTTTGCTAACAATGATTATTAAAAGCACAAAAACGATCGAAATCATTGGCTTTTATTATGTAAATGTATAAATATTCAAGTTCTTTCCAATAATTACATATAAAAATACCTAAAATTTCTTGGGGTACTTGTAGACCCCACACGTGACTGTACGTTACGAAAAACAGCGCGTGTATTTAAATGTTGAACAGTGCAGCCATTTTCTTCACAGCTGCTGCCACAAAATGCGCAGCATCGAGGTGGTGTCTTTGGAAGTCTGAGAGGTCACGCATTTCACAGATGATTTGTGCTGACCAGCGGTGCTAACGGGTCTGTCTCGCGGCAGTACACGCTTGGCAGTTCGGACGTTTAGCTGTCGGAAGTTTGTCACGTGGCCAGTCAATTTGTTTCAAGAAGTCTTCCTATTTCATTCTGCTCTTTTCTGCCACACTGAACGCTCCGTCTAACTTCGTTACTGCTTATTTATTTCGTTGTTGGTGTTTTCTATTATTTTGTTGTTACTGTCTTTTGGTGAACACGAGTGATTCGCACAAACGTTCCGAAAGTGTGAGGAATGCAGTTCCGAGTTCAATATGCGTTAGAACCTCTACACTCACTATAACGTTCATTTATCTGAGAACATTCGTGTGTCGAAAAATGGAAAAGGAAGTGTACATAATGTGGAATTGCATTATCAAGCTGCAGTTCCTTAAAACGCCATCAAATAAAATGTCAACTCAGTATGCCCCATTCGAGTAACGTTTTACCCTGTAATTCTGTGACATCTATTTACTTGACATGAAACTGTACTGGACAACGAAATACCGCCATTATTGTAGATACCTTTCGTATAGTATTTGAATGAATAAAAGGTGATAAATAATGTAATGAAATTTGTCAAGTTTTTACTGCAGTGCATTGAGAACCAAATACGAAAAATTGGATGATTATGTCATGCTACGGAATTTCTGTGTAAAAACGAAGTAGCCTGATATTTTCAGTGTTTATCTGTCACGTTCCGTATGTCAAAATATTTAAAGTGCGCTCGCACGCACGCACGCACACAAACGGCAAAATTGTTTACGAACGTCTGTAATTTACGAGGATAACTACAGATTATTTATTATCTAGCCTACAGTACGTAAGTATTAAGATATCCTGTATACCGGTTTTCAGACATGTTGATGACGTCATGGGTCTAAGCTGACGGTGGTATCCATGGTATCCCAGTCTACCAATAGTGTATTCAGAAGACAAATTGCTATACTTCATTAAGTTCAATAACTACATGTACCAATTTACCCATTTTAGGCATAACTGAAAAATGTCAATCTAGTACTTCTTAATTATTTAAGCCAAATGTGACAGTGCACAGCTTACACCTGAAATCGTGAATGTATTGCGAGCCATCCATAGTCCAGGTTATGTTGAACAGTGACAGCTATTTTGAGTTGGCGAAGCAAACAAATGTACATGCGAAACCCTTTTATTTTCAAATGTTAATCACATTTCATTATAAGAATTAAAAATTCCAGATAATCAGAGGGAAAAAGAAAACAAACAGGTTTCCGTTGACTATTTTGGGCATCCTCTGCACATGTAATATAAACTAAGAAAATTGCAATGACCGCTTATTGCTTAACACTTTGACTGCCAGCCATGTAAGCCATTCCATCCCTTAGAGTGCCAGACATTCTGCTTGCAGGAGTAACCCCAGCTGCACTTAGTTTCTTTATCTTCAGTCTGGCGTAAAGAATTGTCTGATGTTTGAAATAAATCCAGAACTGAACACAGAGCATCTAAATCACATACAACTCCGAAGCCAATGGCCCCACTAAAAACTTCTCTACTTCGCAAACAGTCTGTAGAGTCACTACGATATGTTGCTGTGTTACCCCTCTGTCATAGTCACCTCTCAGTACTTTCGGGGAGAATAATTTGCGTGAAGCCGTGTCTGTTAATTTACCTACTGAGTGAGCGGACACCACTTTCTACTTGCCCCGGTTCATACAATGAATGCAACCAGTGGGACGATTTAGAAACTAAATAAAAGATCTATAGGCTGGTTTAGGTTTACCAAGTAAGGTATTTAAGGTAGATCTAGCCCGTCAATAAACTTGATTCTGTTTTCAAAAGGACGAAAAAAAAAAAAAAAAAATCACGTCAAGTGACGTGATTGGCATTCTACAGAAATTTCCGTATCCCGTCAATTAACGTGATTGGCACTCGGAGTGTTAATGTTTACCCCGTTTAGTTTATTGTAGATGAGCTCACGTTAAACTGAATTCTTCACTAGTTTAAACAACAAATTCCGTCAGGAGCAGGGCTGCAGCCAAATATTCTAACCACCTTGACTGCTGCCTTGTGTTTACATATGGGACAGTCACGTGACGTAAATTTCCGGCAGCTAAACGTCCGAAAAGCCAAGTGCGTACTGCCGCGAGACAGACCCTGGTGCTAACCCTCGCAAAACAAAACATGTAATATGCCGCCCAGTAACGTACAAGACGCCGTACAATTGTACACAGCGAAAGCGTTTCAGTGCTAAAACTTACGCAGTGGTGCCATCTTACAACAAGATGCAGTACAGTGCATGGATTCATGCATGAAGATCTTTATGTATAAAGCTGACTGTCCGCACGTTGGTGCACGTATTGCATACAACTCTACAGTTTTGTTCCAATCGTTATGGAATTTGCACACTTGACCTTCAAACCAAGAGGAAGGTCGCCATAAACAAACAACATACAATACATAGTTCACGAACAATGAGCTGCGCGAAAAACTGCTGCATCAAGCTACAATGCTGCACATTTCCTCCTAAACCCCAAGCAAACTTGGTGCACATATTTCTTACAGGGAGGTAACAATTGCTGTTCAAGAGATATAACGTCATAAACAATAAGAATTGTAAAAAACTGCGACATCATGTGACGAGACTTTATTAACAGTACGACAGTACTTAGCGTCTTGGAACAAACTTTAAATATGATTTCAAAACATTAGTATACTTTTTCATGCTGACAACCACAGCAAAATGATGGAGAAAAAGTTTCTCGCTTACTACTTTTCCGCTGTTCAAGGAGTAAAACTACGGCATTCGGGGGACGTTACAATCTATAATTTCTGCACTACAAATTGCACTCGCAGGAAATGTAACAGACATTATACACACATATTGTTGAATATATCTTCGAAATTGTATCACACTACGACACGTAGTTCGTGAGATATGAGGACATAAACAGTAACGTTCATGGGAAACCGCCCCATCATGCACCAGGTATTAATCTATTTCTTCTTTACTACTAACTGCATTCGCAACATTTTACTGACACATAGCACTTACTAATCGTCCCGGCAATACTTCGCAATTGCTAATATGTATGTACTCTTGCTTTGAACGTCAAATATGCAAAATTTTATCGCAATCGTACGAATGATATTGATCTCCCAAAGAAAAGAAAATTTTCCTATTTTCTGGCCAACTATCCTTGTTTTAATCGGCCGCCCAGTTTCGCCAATGTAGATAGCCGAGCACGAGAGGTACATTCGGCTAGGACAAAGTCGGCAGTAGCTGAACACCAAGAAGAGTGCGGCAAACATATGGATTTTCGGAAAGTCGCTGTACTGGCAAAACAGCCCTATACTTTGAAGAGGAAAATCAGGGGAGCAATTGAAATAGCTAAGCGACCCGGAAATATGAACAGTGAAGACGGGTACAGACTTCCCGCGTCTTGGTTGCCAGCAGTAGCAGCGCTTCGCGACGACACCGCGCGCAGTGCA
Organism: Locusta migratoria; assembly: GCA_026315105.1. NCBI lineage: Eukaryota > Metazoa > Arthropoda > Insecta > Orthoptera > Acrididae > Locusta > Locusta migratoria. Next base: position 330,306,218 of record CM048750.1, read on the forward strand.
GTCCATAGGGGCCCGCCCGCAGACAACAGCGGCCGCGCGTACACAGAGCAAACAGCACGCTCTAGCCGGCGCTAGGCATCACTGCTATGTCACTGCTACCACCGCTCCTCATTCGCCAGGTTCAACCAATGGCAAACATTAATATAAACACCAATCCTGGACTTCCTTTTCCACCAATAGGAAGAAATAAAGTAAACACCAATGAAAGAGAACTGAAACCACCAATAACAACTAGCAACATTTAGTATATAAGACACCAGCTTTCCGTCACCCAGCAGTAAATGTAACACCCAGAAGATGGCCACTTGCAATAGTGGCCGAAACTTCGGTGAAGTGTTTGATATTTTGACGATGCGGTCCAAAACCCAGAAGAGTTTTATATACAATGACAACGGCCGCGGAAGCCTCCGTTTACAATCAAATAAATGGTATTGATATTTCATAGAAAAATCTCTTTCTATTTTTTCCGAATTTTCCAATTTTCCGGGAAAACGTTTCCAAATTTTGATTTCATAAGAACGTTACTCTTGCTTTGAATGTAAAATATGCAAAATTTTATCGCAATCAGACGAATGATATTGATATCCAATTGAAAAAAGCTCTTTTAGTTTCTCGCGAATTTTCAAGTTTTCTTGGTAACTGTCCCAAATTTTTTAGTTCTTTCGTTGAACGTCAAAATTTTATCGCAATCGGATGAACGGTTCTCAACTTAGTGTTAAGTACATTTAGAAACACATTGAAAAAGGAACTTGGTTCGAATTTTGCGACTTTTCTTTTTAACTGTGCCTCTTTCCTTTACTGAAAACTTTTCCAAGACCATAATGAACAAAACAAAAAAAGAATTACCCCTCTCCGTCGTGCGAATAGTCATAGTGCTGAATTAAATAAAAAACACATTGACAAAAGCACTTTCAGTTTTTCTCAAATTTTCCGGTAGATTTTCCAAAAAATTTCTCAGACAAACCTTGTCCTGTAAAGCCGTACTCTAGTGATGCTCTTAAAACCATGTAGAAATTGATTTTTATTAATACAAAAAAACCGCTTTCTGTTTATCCTAAATTTTCCTACTTTCCGGGCGACTTTTCTAAATTTTTATTTGATGCGAACCCTCCTCTTGCTTTCGACATGAAGTCTACAAAATTTTATCGCAATTGAACGAACGCCATTGATAGCTCACTGGAAAAAGCAGTTTCAGTTTTTCCCGATTTTCCTCTTTTCCGGTCAACTTTCCATATTCTATCACCGTTTAAACCTTCCCTGAACTTGTACGAATCGGTTCATCCGTTCTCGATTTTTAGCGAGACTAACGAACAGCAATTCATATATATATATATATATATATATATATATATATATATATATATATAATTCAATAAATATGACATACTACAATGGGTAAGAACTTCACATTACGAAACACATTTAATTCATTTCATATTTACTACGAAGACACGCCTGTATTCCAGAGAGCTTAAGGAAATTCCTGAAAGCTGACATTGCTGTTGACTGAACTGTGACTCGCACGCGGCTGCATGCGGAAGCAGGAAATTTCCTTAGAGTTACAAGGAAAGGAAGATAACGAGTGTACATTCAACGAATAACCATTGTTTGCGACAGATTTACCTTGTAACTTCAAGAGACTGCAGTTTCCAGTGAGACTTGTATTTTCTATTGCAATTAATAAATCACAAAACATTGTATAAAATACTGCAGAGTGGATCTGACATCTACATGTTTCCCACGCGGACAACTTTATGTCGCTCCCTCACTCTCAGGGAAGAATTTATTCATATTTGATCCTGGACAATTGCAGAACGACATATTGACCATAGCTGTTTATTTTTTTCTCAATGCTGCCGGTTTCGGTCATTTAACATTATCAAGCGTTATCAGAGATTAGTTAATAGTATAACATGGACAAGTAACAAGAAATTTCGTTCATAGTCAAGTTTCGAATGTATGAATGTTACATTATCATTTGTGTTTTGATTACTATCTTCCTTACATTGCGTTTTGCCAACGAGAGACAGCAAATGACCTGGAAGAGCAGTTGAACGGAATGGCCAGCGTGCTGAAAGGTGCATATAAGATGAACATTAACAAGAGCAAAACTAGGCTAATGGAGTGCAATCTAAGAAAATCAGGCGATGATGAAGGAATTAGATGAGGTAACGAAACAATAAAGGAGGTAGATGAGTTTTGTTAATTGGGCAGTAAAATAACAAATGATGGTCGCAGTACAGAGGATATAAAATGTAGAATGGCAATGAGTAGAAAAGCTTTCATGAAAAAGAGACATTTGTTAACATCGAATATTGATTTAAGCCTAAGGAAGTCCTTTCTGAAGACATTTGTGTGGGTGGAGTGTTGCCTTGTATGGGAGTGAAACATGGACGATAAACATTGCGGACAGAAAGAGGATAGGGGCTTTTGAAATGTGGTGCTACAGAAGAATGCTGAAGATTGGGTGGGTGGATCACGTAACTAATGAGGTACTGAACAGAATTGGAGAGGAAAGGTATTTCTGGCATTCCTTGACTAAAAGAAGGGACTGATTGGTAGGACATATTCTTAGACATCAAGGAATTGTGAATTTAGCGTTGGAGGAAAATGTGTGGGGTAAAAACCGCAGAGGAAGACCAAGAGATGGATACAGTAAGCAGATTCAGACAGATGTAGGGTGCCGTTCTTATGTGGAGTTGAAGAGGTTTGCTCAGGATAGGGTATTGTGGCGAGCTGCATCAAATCAGTCTCCTGATTGAAGGAAACAACAACAACAACAACAACAACAACAACTTTCTTTATTTGGATACTTGACTTGTTTTGTACATTATGCAAGACAGCCATATTTCTTATATATTCTCTCAGAAATAAAAATTTTTCTTACAATAAAAAGGAGTGAGAGAGAAAGAGAAAAGAGAAAGAAGTAATTCAAGGCTTGAATGAATAAATGCCCAGCCAACGCCGGGTTTTCAGCTAGTTGTTAATAAAGTGTTTTATTTAAAAACATTAATTCACAAGAGAAATTCAGAGATATTACTTTTGAGTCCACGTATATGATTTTTGATTCATTATGAATGAAATATTTCTGTACCATACGACATATAATTAATTGTCCACCGTGTACCGTCTGATAAGCTGTGTCGTATTATCCACCCCTTAATCATCACTTTGAGAACAGTCCGAGCCAACCGAATAGGGAGAACCTGATGTAACAAGCAGTAGTTACATTTCAATGTTGTTCACTTTTGCCATAAAGTGTTATTTACTGCTCCCCATGACGTTAAGAAATGCAGCTAGTGGATGCAGAAGGCAATTTGTTCCGTCCAAGGATAACAGCAATTACTTCATGCAGTTCGTGGAAACGTTTCCTGGAGTGCTGTTTTTCGTGGACAGGAAAACATCACATGTGCTTGAGTCTGCCCGAGAATGGAAGTACACAAGCCGATTGATATTCCACAAAAGCCTAGCACGTTCTTAGGAACAGAAAAACCCTGCGGTATTATGACTCAAAGGTGAATTAGATTGCTCGAACTGCGAGTTTGAGTGAGAGACGAGGCATTGAAAGTAAGAGGGATGAATTGTACTATTTAGTTAAGACATTTATATTAACAACTGCCGTAGTAGAGGTGCTTTAAAAAGTAAACGGAATATAATAGTATTTATAAAAAAGTGGAATTTATTAACTATTACTATAAATTTAGGTATTAGGTAGTCTTTTATGAAGGCATTCATCCGAAACGTAGTCTTTTACGGAACGGAAATAATAACGATAATAGTTCAGCAAAAAAAAAGAGAGAGATTAAGAGAAGGGAACAGAATTCATGCTGAAGCATCAAATAATTCTCTGTTTGGTAATGAAATGCAGCGTGGGGAATAAGAATTGTAAGGGGCACCACGTGGATGCAGTGAGCAGGTTCTGATGGTTTGTTGTACCTAGGTATAGATAAAGGGGCTTTCACAGGATAGTGTGGAAAGCAGCCTCAAACCAGTTTCGAACCGAAGGTAACAACATTCCATTTATCTTTGTAACTGAACTGCACCAGAAACATCAGCAGAACAATCTAAATGTAGATGGTACGCTCCATGGGTCATGTTTGAAATCAAACTTATACCATTCTATTTTTTGGGCGTTCTTACCCGTACATACATTAACAGCGATACACAACAGTATCGACAATCGACACTTTTACTGGTGAGGAATGGGTCAATATGAATCATAAAGACACAGCTGTTTTTCCTAGCGACGGCATCTGACAGTTGTTGTATTACTCTGTTTGGCGTTGTACATTTTGTTAATTTCGTGTCAGTTTGTTCTCTACTCTAGAGGTATTTTCAGTGAAACAACGGAATTGGGTAGGCACATCTTAAAATTTGAGAGTATAGTTCTGGATCGCCCTGTACATCGCAATTTACAAGTATTTACTGACATAATTTATAGTTAAATTAATAGTTATTACTTACCCAGTAACAAAAATTGCTACTGAGTGTAAAGGTGGCCTTATGCGTAATTGCATGCTTTACAAGCGCTCATACACAGTCATTCTTGCGCAAATTTTCACAGATTAACCGCGCAAACGCCTCCACAGTTTACCAAAAAATGTCGATCTCCCACAACGAATTGGCAGTCTTTTTTTTTTTTAATGTCCTTCGAAAAATTAGAGGAAACCTGATACATGGAATGAAGATTGGTGAAATAAACTAACACATTATTCCCACACGCTACGGAAACTTTCTTATATTATTGTTTTTTGATTTAAATAACGAAACACTGCACCAGTTCCATATTTTTCTAATTTTTTTCTTTCAAGCTCACTAAGACGAGATTTGATTTTTTTTCTCATCGTCAAGTGCATTATACAATTTTGTTGTATTGGTCATTTTTGCAGAAGATGTATGTAGATAAATTGTAATAGTTTGAAAATAAAAATGCCTCTCCATGCTGGACATCAATTTGTTTTATTCCAATGTTCAAATGTTTGTTAAGCTTATGGGAATTAACTGCGGGGTCATCCGTCCCTAAACTTACAAACTACTTATGGGCTAACTCATACTAAAGGCAGAACAAACATCCATGCCAGAGGGATGATTCGAACCCTCGACGGGGAGCGGCCTCGCGCATAGTTGTTTTATTTATTACTAGCTTAATTCCCGCTGCTACGCGCGCGTAGACTGCACGGTCTGTACTGGCTGTATGACTTTTCATCGATTTAGCTTTAGAAATACTTTACTAATCAAATATTTTGATACAATTGATGGCGAATGAAAACATCACGAAACACATTTTAATAAATTCTAACCATGGTTCCAAATCCTAATTATCGCATTTCTAGCATAAAAATAGTCTTAGTAGCACCCTTAAAAGATTTTCCCTTATTTCACCCGCTTAATGGTTGAATTTCCAAAAATATCGGAACTCGCGTTTTAAAAATTCCAATCAAAAATCTAAATCCGAAGTTTTGTATTTCTTGCTTCAAAATTGCCTGAATTGCAACGTATTTTCAAAAAACCGTTCATGCACTATTTCACCCAATTGGGGATGGGAATATCGAAAAATCGATGATGTCTACAGTGTAAGATAAACAATGACTAAAAATTTCAAGTTTGTAAAGTCTTTAGATTCAATTTTCAGCACCGATTTCTGTCTTTTTAGAAACGGATCGAGAAAGCGATATTTCTTTCATATGCTTTGGCATCTTTGTTCGTAGTTTTACTTTTCAAACTGCAATATTCAGTTATTTTTCTCTATTCGTACGCTTGTTGCAGAAGAACAACTGAAGAATGTGCAACACGTTTCGCTACATATAACGTGTTTGCTATTATAGTGTCAAAAATCATCTTCAGTCCGAATTTTATATAAGCTGACGCCTTTAAATCACTAAGTCTGCCACCCTGTTTTAGCTATCGACACGTAACGACTGTGGTGTACAACGGGAGACTTTTTACTACAACAACACAGAGAGATCGTTGAAATCCATTATGTAGTTTTTGCTGAAGAGCAAAATATTGACAGCCACACTTAGAATTATGTATAAGTCGGTAACTTTCAACTCCCGTATCCTTATCGTTATCAACCCTCTACCACCATAGTTACAATGAGAGATTTACCTACTACCACATAAAAATACTATTCGTTTGCGATGTGTAGTTTTGGCTGCAGAATGAAATATAGGCACAAATACCTCAATTTTTATATGTATATATTAAGATTTATTTCGTAACCAGAAGCGATTTATTTTATTTCCAAGGCATCTTCAGTGGGTGTCCTGAAATATTACACGATTTTTCCGTTTGTACATTTAGATTAATGTTCCTACTATTAGGTTAAGTTATAAAACATTTCGTTTATGTTTTTTCTAATAAAATGGAAAGTGACTACGGAACGGCTTTCTCATGTGGTTATCCCTTTCAGCCCCACATTATGAATTCAGCTTTGGAAACATTTAAAGTCACTGTTTTGTGTATTTATACAGTGCACTAAACATCAAAATGTGTTTTAAAATTTTTGATCGTTATTCTTTTTTTTATGCCATGTATTTCAAGGCCACGGCGGAACGGCCGAGCGCATTGAGGCGCTATGTTGCGATGCGCGAGACCGTTTCCCGTCTCGGTTCGAATCCCCCCTCGGGCATGGATTTTTGTGCTGTCTTTAGTATAATGTACTTTATTAAGTAGTTTGTAAGTTTGGGAACTGATGATCCCGCAGTTAAGTCCCATAAGCTTCACAAACATTTGAACATTTGATTTTGTATTTCATGCACAACACAGATGTTATATCGAGGTATTTTATTACTTCGGACATTATTTTGTTGATAGTTAACACTGTCAGATCAATAATGCTACCATAATCTTCGCCACGGCACTAAAGACAAGACAGTTCACTGCTGGAATAAAATAAAATGAACCACACTCACACTCACAGCCACGTACAGACGGCGACGTAACACAACTCCAAGGTGGACAGATAACTGCCTCAAAAGTGGCTTCACGCCGTACCAATCGGCAAAAATGTCGTAGTTCATCGAAAACAATGCGACTTTAAGGATTGATACACAAAATACGGTATGAATCAGCTTTTAATACGTTGTTGTTGAGGGACAACACTGGCAATGAGGTGGCCGAGGGGAGTGAGGCGCTTCAGTCACGGTCTGCACGGCCACTACGGTCGGGGGTTCGAATCCCCCCCTCGGCATAGATATTTGTGCCGTCCTAGTTCGTAAGTAGTTCATAAGTAGTTTGTAAGTTTAGGGACTGATGACCCCGTAGTTGAGTCCCATAGGCTTTACAAACATTTGAACATTTGAACTGACAATGAAAGGGTTAACTATAAAACTACTGCAATTATTTATTTAATTGCATAAGTACAAGGTGTTGACTCCGCAGCGGAGTGTACGCTGATCTGAAACTTTCTGGCAGATTAAAATTGATTGCCGGATCGGCATTCGAACTTTTTTTTTTTTTTTTCTTTTTTTTTTTCAGGTAGATCGATGTTTCGTTCGTGTTGTTGTAGGTTGTTCGTTGTGGTCTTTGCTGATTATTTTTGTTGCAGAAGGCGTCAAACCCTCCGACCGAGCCGACTGAGCTATCCCGGCACGCTTCACGGCCTGTCATCACACCTTTTATGTTGTCCTGCCTGACTTCTGTATAATCGTCTAATTTGAGGCTATACTGCAAGAGGGATATTACGCAAAATAAATAGTCTGGTTTTCTGCTTAATAGGACAGGCACAATATATGTAAGTCGACAGGCAAAAATTCTATTTCTAACTTTAGCATGTAAAAAACTCCCGAAGATTTATTTTTGTCCGATATTTCAATTGCTTTACGAGGTATGTCCATAAAGTACGTTTTGTTTAGTTATATAAAACAATCGTGTACAGAAAAAGAAAAAAAATTATTGCACAAAATTCTACAACTGTTAAACTACTTTCCTACATAGCTTCCGAAATTTTGTAGGCATTTGTCATAGCGTGGCACAAGCTTTTGTATGCCTTCTTCATAGAAGGTTGCCGCCTGTGTATTCAACCATGTGGTAACACGTAAACCAAGGCTTCTGTGGCCGTTATGTAACGTGACACCCAGAAGGCCGCTTGCAATAGTGTCCGAAACGTCGGTGAAACATTTGATATATTGACGATGCGGTCCAACGCCCAGAAGAGGTCCGGGTTCGATTCCCAGTCGCATCACAAATTTTAATTCATTGCTTCAGATTTGTCATTAATGTCTTTGAGATATTCGACACGAAAATCCGTCTCAGGGATTGTATATTTGTATTTACCCAGAAGAGTTGTATCAACGATGTGGTAACCTGTTCTTTCACTCGTCATCATCGTCGAAGTGATGACCACCAAGGAGAGATTTTAGGTGTAAGAAGAGATCAAAGTCGCCAGGAGTGAGGTCCGGGCTGTACGGAGGATGATCAAACACGTCCCCGTGAAATTTCCGTAACAGTTTGGCCACATTCGCTGTGTGAGGTCGGACATTATCGTGGAAAAAAAAACACCTATTGACAGTAATTCTCGGCGCATGTTCTGTATTCCACGACGCAATTTCTTAATGGTCTCGCAGTAACCATGTGCATTGATTGATTGGCCTTCTGGTAAGGAATAAATCAGTAAAATGCCTTTTTGGTCCAAAGAAACGGTGCAAATGACTTTTCGAGATGTCGAGATTTGCTTCGGCTGAATCTTCGTTGAGGATGAAGTGTGCCTCCATTCCACTGATTGCCGTTTTGTTTCAGGGGTGTCGTACGATACCCAAGTTTTATCCCTCGTCACTATCCGAGAAAGAAAACCGTCGCCTTCTTCACTGTAGTGTGTCAAAAACTGAAGTCCACTGCCCATCCTTTGTTTTTTGTGTTGGTCAGTAAGTCTATTGAGTACCGAACGTGAGCAAAGTTTAGGAAATTTCTGTTTTTTAGTAACAATTTCATGAATAAGTGATCGTGAGGTTTGCGGAACTTCCACAGCAAGGGCACTAAGTGTCAACTTACGGTTCTGCTTAATCTTCTCTACAAACGTGTGAACCAGTTCATCAGTAACCATACACGGGCGTCCAATTCGTTCTTCATCGTGCACTTGATCACGTCCTTCATTGAACAGTCTGATCCATCTTCTAACCGTTGAATCACTCGTAGCATTTTGTCCGTAAATCTCGCAGATTTGCCGATGAATTTCCGTTGGTTTAACTTACTTTGCATTTAGAAAACGAATCACAGGTCTGATTTCACACGCGAGGGGATTTTCATTACGGGTGACATTATAAAGAAACACTACAAAGCACACGTTGGCAGCAGCGATCTAAAATGGCGTTAAGTCAGAGTTAACTGCTACACACGCTCGGAACTGCGATCGTAGCGCTGCCGCGGATAGAAATAGAAACGGAACTTATTTTGTGGACGACCCTCATATAATATAAAAATGACTGCAGTGCTATAGAGGTAAACAACACTAACACAACCATAAAAAATACTTGTGTACACATTTGCAACATTATATGAATGAAAAAATAGGTAAATGGAGTATTGTTTCAGTATGTAAATTATTGAAGGAACAGCATAAATTGCAAGCATTTAATGATGTAATAAAGAAAATATAGATGTGATCAACCTTTCCGTGGCTAGAAAGTACGATGCAGGCACTAAACTAGCCCGCCCCCTCCTCCTCAGGGGTGGGAGTGAAAAGTGCTGAAAAATATAACAATAACAATAACTATGTAAATCATGAATGTTACAGTTAGTCACTTTCCGAAGTCATTAAATACGTCTATGAATGAAATTGTTATTTATCTTCTCTTTAACCCCATGCAATATTGTTTTCATTGCCATCTCTTCGATTAATGTAAATCTTTATACTAAATGGAGTTTAACAGTACAAAATAAAACCGCCAAATCGATCACTAACGAACGCCTGCACGAGCTTGCCTATTTTTGATACATATGCCAGGGCCGGATCTAGGACATTTGCCAAGGGGGGCAAACTTAAATTTGCCGCCCATTCTTTCACCCCCCCTTGTAATAATCAACTTTTTGACGCTAATTGGGTAATATATTTCTAAATAAATGCCACAATCTCACAATATGAACTTATTTTATTGACTGAATTAAGATCAAAGGAAAACATAACAATTATTTTAATACATACAAACATATTACAAGATTACTCATCGTAAATCAAGTCAAAATTTCGCTTTTCGACCTTTTTTTGCTGAAAAACTGTTTTTGATATCATTATAGTTTAGAGAAGCAGATCGTTTGCGCTCTATCGATATTATACGCAGATTTGTTAAGCAGTCGTGCTCCTCAAGTGTATTTAATTAGTTTCAGCTTACTGAAACTTCTTTCTCCAGACGAAACAGAAACTAGAATGGTAAGATATATTTTAACGCTTTAGTAAGGTTGGGATATCCCTCTACCATTTTATTTTTATAAATTAAACTTAATGTTGATGATGCAGTGGAATCTTGCAAGGCTCTGTCTACTGCCAGCGCATATTGTCTGAAACTTTCAACTTCAAGTTCTTCCTCGCTAAGACCTTCTGCCAGTTCCGCTGCTTTGGCCTTCAAGTCCTCCACTTCCATTTCTCGAATTTGCACACCACACAGAAAACTAATTTTTACACCAATTTTCTCAAGTGCGGTAAACCTGCTACTAAGCTCTGTCAATTATTCCTTTTCTTCTGTGAATGTTGGATACTTCATCCTCACAAAGCTCATCGGCCATTTTCTTCTTTCTTCGAATCCTTTTTTCGGACAATACCGTTAATACCTAATTATCTTCTGCTAGCACTTTGGCTTCAGAAATAGCTTCAGAGGTACAAGTATCCCGGGAAGTTTTGAGAAAGCCCAAAAGTACTTGAATGTTTCGAACAGCTTTATCAACTGTAAGTATTAACTTCGCAGAAACTAATTAACATGAGCAATTTATTTTAATATTGCATACCAGAAACAAGTTAAAGTAATGAGTTTGAGTTTTCTGATATTTTTTAAAATAGATATTATCTCTGATTTTGTTTATGGTGTTGACAATTTATAAGTTTCAGTTTCTTCCAGGCCCTTCAAAACTTTATGAAAATGCTTGTAAACAGCTTCAACCGCATCTACTCTTGCAGATCACCTAGTCTTTCTGAATGTCTGCTGAATTTGCTGCTACTAAATTTAAAGAGTGAGCAGCACATGGTACGAAATAGGCCAGTTCATTCTTCTGAAGTATTCTTGATTGGACCCCTTTGTACTTTCCAGCCCTGTTTGCCCCATTGTCATGAGACTGGCCCCTGCAGTACTTAATGTTCAACCCATCTTGTTCCATTTTTTGCAGTATCTCTTGACTAAGGCCTTCTCCTGTTTTGTCTGTAACTGTAAAAAAGTCAGTAAAACTTTCCACAACCTCTGAGTCATTCGACTTGACATATCGAATTACTTGTGTCATCTGCGCATTGTGGCTGATATCTGGAGTACAGTCAAATATCAGTGAAAAGTATTTAGCAGCTAAAATATCTATAATTATATCTTGTCTTATTTTGTCAGCACTCAAGTCACGAAACTCATATATATATATATATTTAAATAGCTAATCTGGCCTTTCTTGTGGCGTTCAATACGCAGACGAAGGAGGACACTATAGTATGATATGAGATCAATTATATTTAGAAATTTTCCGCTATGTGGATCACCAAAATCACCATCTTCTTTTGTTCCTCTAAAAGGACTGCCTTGCTTAGCTAGAAAAAGGACAGCATCAATAATACAGTGAGATTCCTCCTGTTTTATCTGGTCTTGCTGCCCAGTGTGGGATACTTATCAGGTGGGTTTCTCGGAGGACATCGAAAGAGTCGAAAGAAGGCCAGCTTGTTTTGTATTGTCGTGATACAGAGGATACAGCGTCACGGAACTGATACAGGATCTGCGATGGGAATCATTAGAACAACGGCGCTTATCGCTGCGACGAGGGCTACTTACGAAACTACAATCGTCAACATTCTCCTCCGAATGCGAAAATATATTGTTGCCTCCCACTTACATAAAAAGAAAAGATCATCTGAATAAATACGTGAAATCAGAGCTCGAACAGAGAGATTCAGATGTTCTTTCTTCCCGCGCGCTATTCGAGAATGGAATGGGAGATAAATAATATAAAAGTGGTCCGATTAACCCTCTGTCAGGCAGTTAAATGTGATTTACAGAGTATCAATTCCACCGCTACCGTGAGAGGACTCTAGATCCTTAATGCTTTTGACTTTCAATAAGAAGTGTGGACACCTGAAATACATTTTTTTTGTAAAGCTTAATTATTCAAATTCACCTGTTCTACAAATATTACCTTGCTATGAAATATGAATATTCATTTATCTGACAAAGGAAATTATGCAAATTAATAAACATTGTGCATTTACTTATGCAATAACGCAAACATCTCCCTCATTGTGGCTAATATCTAGTAGATTTTTAAAGTTTGATTAGCTGAAGTACCTGTGACAGGGCAACACTGAAGTCAGCAACCAGGAATTTTAGTTTTATTAAATGAGTCCGGTATTTCTTGCAGTCATTTTACTTTTAATAATTCTGTGTCAGTTAATTTTATTAAATTATACAACAAAGATACATTTTGTAAAATAATAATAATAATAATAATAATAATAGAGTCGGTCAAAATTGGCCGCCCTCTAAATTCTGCCGTCCTGGGCAACTGCCCCCTTTGTCCCCCACTAGATCCAGCCCTGCATATGCTCAAGTATGCAACGTTTGAACGCTCCCATAAGTATGCGCAGTCGACATTCCATCAAGTATCAAGCCGCCACTGAGGTCCTGATACTTACGTACCTTTAACATCCGAAGCCAAACCATGCTCGTGGTAGGAAGCTCGCGCATTTGTGCTTGTCAACCACGTGGTTTTGTGTGTAGCCACCGCAACAGGAGGTGAAAAAACACCGGACACCGGACAAACAGGGTAATGCAACAGGCGCTGTGAGCGATTTATTTCCTGAGGCTGAAAAGGGGCAGACCGCGAGATATTTTTCTGACTTGCCCACAGGTGTTCTCGAAGCCAGTTTGTTTTTCTTGATTTCGTGCTAAGTAGCTAAAAGATCGTTACAAGGTAAGTTGCTGTCGGCGAATAAAGAGCGGCGAGCAATTTTATGGTAGGCTACTGGGCTGAAAGTAGATAAAGGTTTCAAACAAATATCCCTAATACTACGTATTCGTTGTTTCCTGTGGAAGGATGGAAGGTTTTGCAGTCTTTTCAGTTTCTAAATCAAGGGAACGGAAATGGGCAGTAGTCTTTTTTTAACACTAGGAGTACCACATGGGTCATTTTTGACACATAGGGGTGTTTCCAGTGCCCTACACCCCTCCATATTCATCATAGCGCCAAACCCTCTCATGAATTTAAATCATTCATGGAGTTTTAGAACTCACCAAAATTTCATCCTCCTAGGCCGAGTAGAAGTATAAAAAATTTATCTGTTATACCAGTAGTACCATGATACCTGAAGATGCACCTTATATGGTGCGAAACCGGTTGTAGCCTAATATAGGCATATAAGACAGCTAAAGCGGATTACGGTAATTCATGGAAAGGAATCCTGGCTTAATCTGCTGTATTACTTTCTAGAATTGCTTAACAAAGTATTTCAGCTGTGGATGCCAAAAGTATAAAATAGTCTTGTCATTTGGTCAACTACATCGATTCCACCATTAGTTTCGTTATAAAACATCACAGTTTCTGAGCGTTTCTTCACAGTATTGTCATCGAACCTGACCTCCATTAGGCTCATGACTTAGAATAAAGAGATCCATAAAACTGACACTAAATAACAGTGGACTACGTGATTATTGGTCCAAAAAGATAGGTAGAATAGCACCTGCTTACGTTGTGCAAGCGATGAATCATTGTCAGATGTTTCCGATTGTTTATTACCGTTCACTTGATAGATCTGAGCCGCGATGGAGTAGCCGAGCGGTCTAAAGCGTCTCGCTGCGGAGCGCGCGGTTGCTCGCCGTGGAGGTTCAAAAAAATGTTCAAATGTTTGTATAGTCTATGGGACTTAACTATGGGGTCATCAGTCCCTAAACTTACAAACTACTTATGAACTACTTAGGAACTAGGACGGCACAAATATCCATGCCCGAGGGGGGATTCGAACCCCCGACCTTAGTGGCCGTGCAGACCGTGACTGGAGCGCCTTAGTCCCCTCGGTCACCGCGGCTGGGTGTGTGTGTGTGTGTGTGTGTGTGTGTGTGTGTGTGTGTGTGTGTGTGTGTGTTGTCCTTAGGTTAGTTTACCTAGGTTTAAGTAGTTTGTAAGCTACGGACTGATGACCACGCAGTTTGGTCCAATAGATTAAAAAAAAAAAAAAAAAAAAGGATAAAGAAGATGGATCTGAAATACATGATCAGCAGGTTCCACTGAAACAAAATCGTTGTCCACTTCTGCAGTTGTCTCGCTACCGGATTGTCAATCGATTGCATCCGTGAAATGTAGATAGTAGAGAATCTCAGTACATGTAAGACTGCATCGTTTTGCCATTGTAGCTTCAATGACGCGAACTCACGAAAATAAACCAAAAGCTGACGTCTCTGCTACCACGGATGCCTCAGCCTACTTAGGCAGCTTGAGGAAATACAAAGATAAGCTGACGTGAGCCGAAACATCTGCTGTTGTGTCATAGAACTATTATTAGTGCCTCAGACAGAGGTGCGATTATTCTGGGGCTCTCCAGCACCACTTCACAGGTCTGAATGTCGCCAGTACACAGAAAACCGAAAGCCGTGCTGATATACGGCGTCCGAGATAAAATTTTAGGTATTTCACGTTATTTTCGGCCTAAGGTGCCGTAATATACTGCAGCATCTCGTGAAAAACATTGAGGCATGCGTAGAAATCATTTCACGTCCAAAATTTGGTGTTACTGACGTCAAATTCTGTTAAACTGTGTATTTACATGAGGTGGAATGGCTTATTATGACGTCCCAATATTCCTGTTGGGTGCCGGGTTTTATGGGGGCTCTCTTCAAAGTTGTCAGATAGGTTTATATGGGACACCATCCAGTAAACGTCTAAATGGTCGTGGCCAACGGTTGGTTAAACCAAGTTTACTGCTTAAAATTTTTATTAAGTTGAAGGTTGGGGGCGTGTTCTATCTCCATTAAATCTAAAGCAAAATGGATTGTACCAATTGGTTCGCATCATATCTCATTAAAAGACTTGACAAAACCAGAAGCGTTTTGAAGCCGTACGTCTGCGTTATGATGTCTCAAAAGTAATAACATTTATAAGAACCAAGAAATTGCTATTGTCATTAAAAACCATGAAAGGTATACTAGTGCACAGATAGCATTTAATAGATTCAGAAGTGCAATTTTTCTGAATACATATTGCCGTCCTTTAAGATAATATCATTATGGATATCCCAACTACAAGCAAACTCACCCTCTGTGAAAGACCGGACCCCTCAGGCTGAGTGGTGACCTCAGGATGAGACACCACCCGACTCAGGAACGTTGTCCTGAACAGATAGCGCCTCAAACCTGTTCGCAAGACGAACCGGGGAGGCCTCACGATCGGTCCGGCTGAATGTCTTGCGCCTCCTGCCACGCCCTTGAGCAACCTCCCACTCAACCACGGGTGGGCTGTCTGCCTCACAGCTAGCAGTATCAGGGCATGTCGCTGGCGCAGGCCCATCGGTGGAGATGACTGGAGTCCGTTCGATCCCCACTACCGCCCAACAACAACGACGCCCCTCGATCGCAGCCTCCAGCTATGCAACCGAGGTTAACACAGCTTGAAGCTGGGAGCGAAGTGTCACCAGCTCAGACTGCATCCGCACAAAGCAGTCACAGTCCCTATTCATGATTACAGTGCCAACAAAAACAAAAACTACAGTCGCGATGCGTTCTAAGGAAGACTACACTGTTTGTTAAAACGCGGATTTGACTCTAATATACACGAGAGCACAGTATAAATTTACAAACTGAAACGAAAACGCGCAGTCATTATTCAACATCCTACACGAACAAGGTTTAGATGGCAAGACACTGCGACTGATCAAACAAACACTGACACACAAGACATTTAAGGTGAAATTCAAGGGAGAAATCTCAGAACCTTTCCAAATCAAGACAAGCGTTCGCCAAGGTGACGGACTCTCACCGCTCCTCCTCAACATAGTGCTCGATAAAGTCATCAAGGAGTGGGAGAAGGAGCTGAAAACACAAGGGCACTGGAAGTCAGCGCGACTTGGCCGACCAAAGGACAAGCTAGAGGTTGGTTGATTTGGCACTACTCACGGATAACAAAACTACAGCAATCAGAAATACTGTGCGGAAAAAGTAGGGTTACAAATCTCCTTCTAAAAAACAGTTCTTCTGCACGAAGTAAACATACCAAACTTGAACACAAAGTATGGCAAGATTAACAGGGTTGCACAGTTTGAGTACCTAGGTGAAGTGATCGAACCTACAGGAAAAGAGAAAATTGCGCAGAATACTAGAGTATTGAAAATGAAGAGAGCTTTATACAAAACGTAGGATATCTATAATAAGAAATGTTTTTCCACCTTCACCAAAATTCGTCACAACAACACCGTAATCAAACCGAAGGTGCTATATGCCAGTGAGACACTGATGTTACACACAAAGACCGACCTTGAGAACATTCTCCTACAGGAAAGAAAAGTCATTAGGAAAATTATTTGACCAAAAATTACAGACGAAGGATATAGACTTCACTCCAGGGATACGACAGAGAAGTTCTTTGACATCGCAGCGGACATTAGAAAGAGGCGACTAAAATTTTATGGACACATCAGCAGACTTCCACAGACCAGACTCATCAACAGAATCCTCAGGTACATCCAGGGTCTCAAGACCACTACACCCTGGATGATACAAGTCAAAATTGATCTGGAAAGGGCACATCTAGATTTAGAAGACATCATAGGCAAAGTATCTTTAGACTCAAGGTGTACAAGTGGGAAGTGATGTCAGAGAAAACAGCACCTAAAGCCCAACGACCAAAGTCGTCTGAAGATAGGAAGAGAGCCTTTAGTGAAAGAATGAAGGAATACTAGAAGAACAGCAAGAACAAGTAATTATGAATGTTTTGCGTAGTCTGATAAAAGGCCTGTAATGTGTGTAGTAATAATAATAACAATAATAGTAAGATGTCGCTTCTAATCAGAAGCGTCTGCTGCGTGTAGGCCGGTGGCTAAGCTCCAGATGAGTGACCTACGATTCCGGCTGAACACAAAATCTTGACTCATATGTGAACAGAACCCGTCGCCAGATGTTACGACTCCAATCCTGATGAGCTTCCGCCGTGTGGTTTTAACGGGACACAGACCATCGACCTCCGTGCGTAGAAGAAACAATCCTGAAGGCGATTTCGGATTTCGCATCCTGTTGGTACCTGGAGCGTTCGTTACAGCTGAGTTTCATTCAGCCTTATGTCTCGACGGCATGTTAACCGTATATAACGGCCATGTGTTGCTGACGTTACCCATGGACAACCTTGGCCTTGCGTTCTTTTAACGGTTCGTGTTGTCTGAATTCGCTTGCAGGTCAGGAAATTACACTTCTGGTGTACTATTTGGCCCAATTTAGGTTACGGTAGTAACACCAAAAGTGGGCCTTTGGGATTGTCTTTTGACAGCTCGAAATTTAAATGAAAATAACGGCTTAACCATGCATCTAACACGAAAATTGAATAACCAAATTTGTAGAGGTGAAAATTCTCTACAAATTTGCTCTCTTATGTTTTTTTTTTCATATCTCGCATCGTTTCAGAGATGTTTGCAAAAATAACGGCGATTGTGGGATGTATGTCTGTCTGTCTGTCCGTAACGTGTTTCCTGTTTTTAAGACGAACTGTTCAACCGATCAGCACCAAATTTTGCACACATAATTGTAGGCCACCAAAGACCAGAACATCCCTTTTTCAAATTTTTCGGACAAAAAATACAGCAGTAATACCAAAAAAGGCCGTTTGTAATATAATTGTAATTGCAAACGAACCGTTCATCTGACACGAAAATTGAATAACCTAATTGGTAGAGAACCTCATTGGTAGAGAGGAAAATTCTCTACAACTTCGCTGTATTATGTTTTTTTCATATCTTGCATCGTTACAGAGATATTTGCAAAAATAACGGCGTTTTGACAATGTCTGTCTGGCTGTAACATGTTTCCACTTTTTAGGTCAAATCGTTCAACCGATCGGCACCAAATTTTACAGAAATAATTGTTGGCTACCAGAGACCAGAACCTCGCTTTTCGAAATATTTCGGACAAGAAATAAGTTAGTAATAAAAAAAAGCCGTTTGTAATGTAATTTTAATTGTAAATAAACCGTTCATCTGGCGCGAAAATTGAATAAACGAATTTGTAGAGGAGAAAATTCTCTACAATTTTGTTCCTATATGTTTTTTTCATATCTCATATCGTTTGAGAGATATTTGCAAAAATAACGGAGTTTTGACGACCTCCAATAAATTAACGAAAACCAGCCGACGCAGATGTCACGTGACATTCCTCGCCCAGAACTGTCTCCGGCATACGCCACCTTCCGTTGCGTATTTGATGATTTTCTTATTGTAACTTATACGGTGTCATTTCAAAGCAATGGCGCACTGAAAAACTAACAAAAAGACGTCGTTCTTCGTACGATAAATGATAATTTACAAATGCCATATTAGCACCAGTTAACAACGGCCATCAATAGTATGAGATTATAGAACGCAGTTTCTAACTGTTAACTGTAGCGTAGTGGGCAATGTGTTGGACTGTGACGCTAAAGGTCAGTGGTTCGGAACCCACTAGTACCTAACCGTTTTTTCCTACAAGGGTTTCAGACACTGTAATTAATTAATTTTTTATTATTTAGATTATTATTTTGGTCCAAAATGTTTGCAAAAACTTATAAAACTACAAATCTAAAGTGGGCCGTAAAACACGTCTGTGCGATTTTTTTTATTTCCGGAAGTGTATTTCGCCTGCTCTGAATTATCGCTGCTTTGCTTTACAGACAAATATCTCAATCGCAAGAGACGTGAGTCATACATCTTTACCTGTCGACATGTTCGCAACGAAGACAGGCTTACGACTGACGCTTGCCGAGGTTAAATATTGCGCAATGAATATTTTGCAATAGATGTTGTTCCGGCCTTAGCCTCGCATAATATTGCTCAATAAATAACGAACGTGTTAGGGCACCGTAGCGCAGATCAGCGAATGCCGCCTTGGCGGCCAGCCAGTTCCAGAACGAGATAGAACCTGCACGTCGGCTAACGATCGTCGCTCAGCTGTACACGACAGCCACAGCGTGGCTTTTTTGTTTTGGTGCTTTCCACACTCCTGTAGCCAAATGCTCCGTTATATCCGTGTCCCTGAACCAGCTGAAATCACGAAAACCCACTACTATTAATAATATGTTAACTAGATTCTGTCTAAACCCCTAACGTGAAAATAAAAAATAATATTCTATATCTATAAATGTGAATGTCTGTTCGGTGTACGTTTATCACGTCTGAACCACAAAACATAAAGTGCTAAAAATTTGTACAGTTACTAACGTCTACCCGGGGAAGGCTATAGGAGCCGGCCGCGGTGGCCGAGGGGACTGAGGCGCTCCAGTCACGGTCTGCACGGCCACTACGGTCGGGGGTTCGAATCCCCCCTCGGGCATGGATATTTGTGCCGTCCTTAGGATAAGCTAGTTGATAAGTAGTTTGTAAGTTTAGGGACTGATGACCCCGTAGTTAAGTCCCATAAGCTTAATAAACATTTGAACATTTGAAGGCTTTAGGAACGGTCTTATATATATATATATATATATATATATATATATATATTAATGTGAATCTCTGTTCGGTGTACGCTTATCACGTCCGAACGACAAGACGCAGAGTCTTAAATACGAGGCGCGTCCAAAAGTAAGTTACGTTTGGTAATAAAATGAAATTGTACACAGATACAGAAGAATTTTTTATTGTACAAAATTCTAAAACTCTTAAAACTACTTTTCCACATAACTGCCGAAATTTCGCAGGCATTTGTCATAGCGTGGCACCAGCTTTTGTATACCTTCTTCATTGAAATCTGCCGCCTGTGTCTTCAACCAGTTGGAGACAGTGAAATTTGGGGGAACTTCATAGCGAGAGCGTTAATTGTAAACCTATGGTTTTCCTGGATCTTGTCATCAATCGCGTGAACCAGTTCTTCTGTAAGCAAAGGTGGACGCCCACTTCGTTCTTCAACTTGCACATCACTACGCCCGCCATTGAACTGTCGGACCCATCTTCTCACCATCGAATCACTCATCGCATTTGGTCCGTAAACATCGCAAATTTACCGATAAATTTCACTTGTTTTCACTTTCCTCACATTCAGAAACCGAATCACCGACTTGATTTCACAGGCGGCGGAATTTTCATTCAACGCCGACGTTTCAAACAAGCACAACAAAGCCTACGTAACTGACGGCGATCTCCAAATGGCGCACGTTCTTCTCCTTGATACACATCGTCTACAGCGCATGTGCGGAATGGCAATCGCAGCGCTGCAGCGGAGAAAAATTGAAACGGAACTTACGTATTTGTACAGTTACTGATTTACACATAAGGAAGGTTTAAGGCACGGTTTTATAGCGATCTGATAGATATTTAGTAATTTGAAGAATATAATGCAAAATACGGAACAATAATTACTCTTCGAAAATTTTTTCTCTTTGAAAATGGTTTTATTGGTGGCATTGTTGCTTGAGGGTTAATAATGGTAAAAGGATGGTGTACGTTGGGATGCGGTGTATATAAAATTCTACGTGTGTGTGTGTTAATATTTCGCTATGCAGCGAAAAGTACAGAACGCAAACGAATGGTTTGTGTGTAATTGTTGTCCGAAGTCTCCCGTTGTACACCATAGCAGTTCCATGCCGATATCTGTAAGGGGGTAGAAGATATGGTGGTTGAAAGTCGTTAAATTATAATAAAATTCGGACTAAAGGCAAGCGATGACGTTTGCGACTCGTTTTCTTTCTTTTATTAAAAAAAAATCTATTGGACTCAACAGCTTAGTTATTAGTCCCTAACTTACAAACTACTTAACCTAAGGTAAACTAAACTAGGGACAACACAAACACCCATGTCCGAGGGGGGAATCAAACCCCCGACGGCGGACGGCCGCGCGCACCTCAACACGGCGCTCCAGTACGCGCGGCTAATCTTGCGACTCTATAACAAGGAGGCTACATACAGCGAAACGTGATGCCACAGACCATATCTTTGCTCTATGCTTGCTACAGTGTCTTCAGCTCTTTCCCTGTAAGGATAAGCATATGCATAATTTTATTTTTTAGTTGAATGTTGATTAAAAATGTTTGTTTCTAAAGAAGGTATTGCATTTCATTTCAACGTTCAAAACCAGTTTCACAGCACACTACTGAAAGATAGCTAATCTATCATAATCAACCAACACGAGAGCGGAGCCGCGGGTTTAAGCTAGTAGTCCTATAAATAGCAGATCACGCCCAACAACATGTGCAATATACGGATTGTTACGTGAGGGATAGTAAATACGAGGTATGTCCACAAAGTAACTCCCGTTTGGTTGTGTACAGATACAGAAAAAATATTTATTGTACAAAAATCTACTATTGTTAAACTGCTTTTCTACATAGCTTCCGAGATTTTGTTGGCACTTGTCATAGCGTGGCACAAGTTTTTGTACGCCCTCTTCATAGAACGTTGGCACCCGTGTATTCAACCATGTGGTAACATGTTCTTTCATGAATTTGTGATCGTGAGATTTGCGGAACTTCCACAGCTTGCGCTGTATGCTCCAGCGCATTGTCGTGCATAAAGATGAGTGGGTTGCGCAGAAAGTGTTGCCGCTTCTATCGAAAAGTTGGTTGCAGGTGTTGCTCCAAAAACGAACAGTAATACTATGCATTGACGGTCTGCCGTGGAGAAACGTAATGCGTTAGAGTAACACCAGCACAATCATACACGAGAATGATCATAAGTTTCATCATACTGGAGCTCTGACGCACTTTAGACTTACACGGGGACCCATAATGACACAATTCGCTGGACTGGCGCTTCAGTCTTGGCTCGTACGATGTGGCCAATGTCTCATCCAGTGTTACGATACGGCGTAAAAAAAAAAAAAAAAAAAAAAAAAAAAAAAAAAAAAAAAAAAAAAAAAAAAAAAAAAAACCCTCTCCTTTGCGCTCATAGCGCTCCAAGTGCGTCTGAGCAGTGTAGTAACGCAACCATTTCTGCAAGTTACAAACCTCGTAAAAGGATATATATATATATATATATCCACTCCCATGAACCACAGACATTGCCGAGGTGGGGTGGCTTGCGTGCCTCAACGATACAGATAGCCGTACCGTAGGTGCAACCACAGCGGAGGGGTATCTGTGGAGAGGCCAGACAAACGTGTGGTTCCTGAAGAGGGGCAGCAGCCTTTTCAGTAGTTACAGGGGCAACAGTCTGGATGATTGACTGAGCTGGCCCTGTAACATCAGCTAATGCGGCTTTGCCACACAGCTACTGCGAACGGCTGAAAGCAAGGGGAAACTACAGCCGTTATTTTTCCCGAGGACATGCAGCTCTACTGTATGAACATATGATGATGCCATCCTCTCGGGTAAAATATTCCGGAGGTAAAATAGTCCCCCATTCGGATCTCCGGGCGGGGACTACTCAAGAGGATGTGATCATCAGGAAAGACAATACTGGCATTCTACGGGTCGGAGCGTGGAATGTTAGATCCCTTAATCGAGTAGGAAAATTAGAAAATTTAAAAAGGGAAATGGATAGGTTGAAGTTAGATATAGTGGGGATTAGTGAAGTTCGGTGGCAGGATGAACAAGATTTCTGGTCAGGTGACTACAGGATTATAAATACAAAATCAGTTGGGGGTATCACAGGAGTAGGATTGATAATGAATAAGAAAATAGGAATGCGGGTAAACTACTATGACCAGCACAGCGATCGCATTATCATTGTCAAGATAGATACGAAGCCAACACCGACAACAGTAGTACAGGTTTATATGCCAACTAGCTCTGCCGATGATGAGGAAATCGAAGAAATATATGAGGAGCTAAAGGAAATTATTAAGACAATTAAGGGAGAGGAAAACTTAATTGTTATGGGAGACTGGAATTCGGTAGTAGGACAAGGAAGGGAAGGGAAGATAGTGGGTGAATATGGTCTGGGCAAAAGGAATGAAAGAGGAAGCCGCCTGGTAGAATTTTGCACGGAACATAATTTAGTTATAACAAACACCTGGTTTAAGAATCACAAAAGAAGGTTGTATACGTGGAAGAGACCAGGAGACACCGGGAGGTACCAGATAGATTTTATAATGGTAAGACATAGATTTCGGAACCAGGTTCTACAGTGTAAGACATACCCAGGGGCAGATGTAGACTCTGACCATAACTTGTTGGTTATGAACTGTAGGCTGAAACTGAAGAAACTACAGAAAGGTAGGAAAATAAGGAGATGGGACCTGGATAAATTGAAGGAACCTGAAGTTCTTAAGAATTTCAGAGGGAGCTTCAGGCAACAATTGACAGAAACAGGGGAAAATAAAACAGTTGAGGAGGAATGGGTAAAATTGAGAGATGAAATAGTGAAGGCAGCAGAGGACAAAATAGGTAGGAAAGCAAGACCTACAAAAAATCCTTGGATATCACAGGAGATACTAAATTTAATCGATGAAAGGAGAAAGTATAAAAATGCAGTAAATGAAACAGGCAAAATGGAGTACAGACGACTAAGAAATGAGATTGACAGGAAGTGCAAAATGGGTAAGCAGCAATGGCTAGAAGGCAAATGCAAGGATGTAGAAGAATGTATAAATAGGGGAAAAATAGATACAGCCTACCGGAAAATAAAAGAAACATTTGGCGATAAGAAAAACAGCTCTATGAATATCAAGGACACTGATGGAAAACCAGTTCTCAGCAAAGAAGGGAAAGCTGAAAGGTGGAAAGAGTATATAGAGGGGCTCTACAA
Source organism: Locusta migratoria (assembly GCA_026315105.1). Lineage (NCBI taxonomy): Eukaryota > Metazoa > Arthropoda > Insecta > Orthoptera > Acrididae > Locusta > Locusta migratoria. The sequence goes on from CM048750.1 coordinate 330,330,237, forward strand.
AGGAAATGAACTTCGAGACACTATTGTAGGAAGGGAAGAGGATGTAGAAGATGATGAAATAGGAGATATTATACTGAGAGATGAATTTGACAGAGCACTGAAAGATCTAAGTCGAAACAAGGCCCCTGGAGTAGATGATATCCCGTCAGAGCTACTGAAGTCTCTGGGAGAACCAGCCATGACAAAATTGTTTCACATTGTGTGTAAGATGTATGAGACAGGTGAAGTACCCTCAGACTATAAGAAAAATGTTATAATCCCCATTCCAAAGAAAGCGGGTGCAGACAGGTGTGAAAACTACAGAACCATCAGTTTAATAAGTCATGGTTGCAAAATATTAACACGAATTATATACAGAAGGATGGAAAAGCTGGTAGAAGCCGACCTCGGGGAAGATCAGTTTGGGTTCAGGAGAAATGTAGGAACACGGGAGGCAATACTCACTTTACGGCGTATCCTAGAAGATAGATTAAGAAAAGGCAAACCAACATTTCTAGCTTTTGTAGATTTGGAGAAGGCTTTTGACAATGTTGATTGGAACAAACTGTTTCAAGTTCTGAAGCAAGCAGGAGTAAAATATAGGGAGCGTAAGGTTATTTACAACTTGTACAAAACCCAGACAGCGGTTGTCAGAGTTGAAGGGCATGAAAGGGATGCAGTGGTTGGAAAGGGAGTAAGACAGGGTTGTAGCCTTTCCCCAATGTTGTTCAATTTGTACATTGAGCAAGCTATAAAGGAAAGCAAGGAGAAATTTGGAGAAGGAATTAAAGTTCAGGGTGAAGAATTGAAAACATTGCGTTTTGCCGACGACATAGTAATTCTGTCAGAGACAGCAAAGGACCTGGAAGAGCAATTGAACGGAATGGACAGTGTGCTGAAAGGTGCATATAAGATGAACATTAACAAGAGTAAAACTAGGGTAATGGAGTGCAGTGTAAGAAAATCAGGTGATGCTGAAGGAATTAGATTAGGTAATGAAACAATAAAGGAGGTAGATGAGTTTTGTTACTTGGGCAGTAAAATAACAAATGATGGTCGCAGTACAGAGGATATAAAATGCAGAATGGCAATGGGTAGAAAGGCGTTTTTGAAAAAGAGAAATTTGTTAACATCTAATATTGATTTAAGCCTAAGGAAGTCCTTTCTGAAGGCATTTGTATGGAGTGTTGCCTTGTATGGGAGTGAAACATGGACGATAAGCAGTGTGGACAGAAAGAGGATAGAGGCTTTTGAAATGTGGTGCTACAGAAGAATGCTGAAGATTAGGTGGGTGGATCGCGTAACTAATGAGGAGGTACTGAACCGAATTGGGGAGAAAAGAAATTTCTGGCATACCTTGACTAAAAGAAGGGATAGATTGGTAGGACACATTCTTAGACATCAAGGAATTGTGAATTTAGCATTGGAGGGAAGTGTGTGGGGTAAAAATCGCAGAGGGAGACCAAGAGACGCGTATAATAAACAGATTCAAGTGGATGTGGGTTGTCGTTCTTATGAGGAGATGAAAAGGCTTGCTCAGGATAGAGTAGGGTGGAGAGCTGCATCAAACCAGTCTCTGGACTGAAGACCACAACAACAACAACAACAACATATATATATATATATATATATATATATATATATATATGAGAGAGAGAGAGAGAGAGAGAGAGAGAGAGAGAAAGAAAGAAAGAAAGAACTCTTCTTAATCTCCTGTTATATGAAATTGGATGAAAAAAGTCAGGTGCAGTTTCAACCAAGAAGACATTCAGTCACCCTCCCCCGCCCCCATCCCTCCAAGAGCAAACTCCTAAGTTCCCCACTGAGGCTGAGTATGCCGATATAATGCCTGTATGGGTTTTGTAATGGAAAGGATGCAGCTACTTGTAGAGGATGCGGCATACGATTTCCTAACTGCAGACTACCGGATTGAAGAGCGCTTACTCGTGTGTTGAATAAACTGCGCGATACTGGCACAGTGCGCCTGATCGTAAAATGAACAGGCTGTGGATGAAGTAGAAGACGTTATTCAGTCGATGTAATGTAGTACTTCAAGAAGCAGACGTAGGATATCTGACTGAAATGGTGTTCCACACATTACAGTATGGCGGACTTTGTGTATGCACCCGTTCCCTCCGAATCAGTTAAATTCCATTCGACTCCTCCGAGAAGGAGATGAAGATCAATTGGAATTTTGTCATACGATACTTGGAAATAAAAAGTAATCCCATATTTACTCTTCACTTATGAAGCTTCTTGCATTCGTGATGGCATTAAGAATAGTCTTCAGGGGATCTGGACGTGAACAGGTTTACATTTTCATACCTTACTTTCGGTGCTCATTACTCTTGATCTACAATGCGGAGCAATTTGCGATTTTGTACCAACAGTGAATGACATCAACTCAAGCTGTAATGTGAAATTTATTGAGATATCTGATATAGTTTTAAGAATTAAAGTATTTTGCCTAATAGATATTTTATAATACACGTTCACTTTTTTGTGCTTCGTCAGTCAAATAGCATTTAGACAGTGGCAGGTTGCTGTCAACGTTCGTAGGGACACGTTATGCCTCTTGTATTTTGCAGTATATCTGTGGAAACAGAAAACCCCTTATTGCACTTAAGTACTATTTTGTCTAAAATTGCGGTTAAAATGATATACAGAATGACAGACATAGATCATTTCTGCAATGTATTAGGCACAATACAAAGGTACTGTGCCATTCTTCAAATGGCGAAAATTTGGTGAAACCAGCTAAAATCATTATATATCTTTAAACGAGCAACTTTTGTATATATTTCTAGCTGTCTCAGAAACGGCTCTATTTCGATGAAATTTTGTATTTACACTGGTTTTTTTTTGTTTTGTTTTGAAGTTCAGCCACACGTGATTTACCACAATTATCTATATATATGTAAAAAAAATTAATTTCTTGTTTTTCGGATCACAGCCTCGAAAACGCGGTGAGTTGCATTATGTACCACAATGTAAAAGAAAAAAGTTCCCGGGCAACGTTCGGTCACCCGATATTGTACCTAATGTTCTGAAAATGTAGTTTCGAGAAAATGAGAAAAGAATGTTCACGCTGTTTTTGAGTCATCGTATGCCTCTTTGAGAACATTCCAGTGAAGTAATCTTGCTAGCCAGCTGCTTCTTTATCCTCTGCAGACTTTAAAGAGTATTTTTCCTACTCTGGACACTTTAGTGGTGGCTTCCGCAGCCCTTTCCGCTTCAACTAGTCGCTGATGATCTATGGCAGTCAGAACAGCTTTCATATTATTTTCTGTTTGGATGCTTAATTTGTCCATTACTTTTCTCCTGCTAATTACGCCTCCACTGAAACAGATAACAGCCTCCATCAAACCTATTTTGAGTACTGTCCATCCAACAAACACTGTTTTCGGTACTCGTTGCCACACGCAGCTGTTGCAACTCTCATTAGGATTTTGTGTACGGCCATGTAGACAATTGCTACGTAATTTTTTATCTGCAAGGTCCCTGTATATTGGCTTTATTGTTTCCATGACTGTGGCAGGCATGAAGTGTTTGTGGTGATATTCCTTGCCTGGAGCATCAGCGTGGCCAGTGTTCAGACATTTGTTCAGAGAGCATTTAAGATTATAATAACTATTTAAAAGTATGTAAACCTTGCATTTTTGGACACGGGAGAAATTTGTCCGTCAGATGGAGGCATTTTTCAGTCATTTTCAGGTAAAAAAAAAAAAAAAAGGTTCAAATGTTTGTTAAGCTTATGGGACTTAACTACGGGGTCATCAGTCCCTAAAATTACAAACTACTTATCAACTACCTTATACTAAGGACGGCACAAATATCCATGCCCGAGGGGGGATTCGAACCCCCGACCGTAGTGGACGTGCAGACCGTGACTGCAGCGCCCCAGTCCCCTCGGCCACCGCGGCCGGCTTTCAGGTCCAGGTCTCCTTAATTCAGATCAGTGGTTGGAAGAAAACACAAATGCCATTGTGAAGACTCATTTTGATATGGTCTATTGTGTTACCATATCGTCTTACAGGGCCGTTATATCTACACTTTCTTCAAAATGAGATTCCAGAATTGTTGGAAGAGATTACTTTGGCTACAAAAATTCGTATATTCTTTCAGCATTACGGGGCTCCTGTACGTTTTAGTTGAAAGGTGAAATATCATCTAAACCTAACACTCCACGGAAGATGGGTCGATAGATATGGGCACGAATCTTTGCCACACGTGGTGTTATCAAGAAAAGGTCGAATGTGCGTTGCGTTGAAGTTGGTTGTGGAATTTTTGAAAATGAACTTTGAACGTCATTTGCCTGTTCTTTAAGCCTATTTGGCTATTGACGCGGTGGAATGGCCGAGAGCTCTAAGGCGCCTTGCTGTGGAGCGTGCGGCTGCTCTCCCATGGAGGTTCGAGTCCTCCCTCGGGCATGGGTGTGTATGTGTATTGTCCTTAGTTTAAATAATTTGTAAGTCTAGGGACTCATGACCATAGCAGTTTGGTCCAATAGGTTTACAAACATTTATTTGAACATTTTGGTAACATGCTAAACAACCGTATTTCTGTACTCAATAAAAATTGAATACTTGTTATATGTCATTTTTAATGTAATTCGTCTATACAAGCACTTACTAAAAATATTTACTGCAATACCTAAAGTTCTCTATAAGAAAAACTCGTCTGTAGATGCATACTTCACTTTCCTAGAATAAATGAAAATTTGAAGATACGATTGACCTATGCCTATGGATCTCAAATACTGATTACATGTAATGTCTAGTAGTGGCACTCAGGGTGAAACAGGAAACTGTGGATGACAAAAAGAAAGCGAGATGTTGAACTCTGTTTCAATTGTTTCTTCAAAAATGCTATCACAGCAGTACTGGACCACTGAAAACACGAATGAAATGGATATCAGTGTCTAGAAACAATTCTTGTGGTTAAAATTGACCAAAGACCCCGATCCCAATGGAATGTCTGTTAGATCTTTCACCCACTGATCAACTATAAGGTAGAAAAACTGTGTCCAGTTTATACCCCATACTGGAAGGAAGGCAGAAGTGCTCCACAGAACTACTGTCCAACACCCTTGACATCAATTTGCTGTTCAATTGTAATGTCATGTGTAATTAGGTAGGATCTCCTCCATGTCAGCCAGCATCGGTATCGAAAACAAGAAAACCATTGATCAAGGCAGTCGGGTAGACGGAGCATTTATCGATTCCCAAAAAGCATTTGACTGACAAGGAAACCTTCCCAAGGGGTAGGGCCTACACTTTGATGGGTTTATAAATATCAGGGTTTTAAAGCTTTATAACTTTTATTATATTAAACTTACAATTATAAATGATATGTCAAATGAAAGAACAACTCAAACAGTTTTAGCAAGAGCCTCATAAATGTTCAGTGTGAGCACCATTTGTCACACGGTACACGTGAAATTTATAGCCGAGTTCTTCCCAGTCGTTAATAAGTGTGTCTTCAGTGACAGGTGCTTCAGTCCGGTTTCTTAATTCAGGGAGGTCAGCTGGTAGCGGAGGCATGTACACACGGTCCTTGATGAAGTCCCAAAGGAAAAAAAAAATCGCATGGCTTTAGGTCGGGTGAACGTGGAGGCCTTGCAAAGCAAGTCCTGTCATTGGGCCCCTTGCGGCATATCCAGCGCTTGGGTACACTGACGTTCAAACAATCGCGATGGCGTTCTTCGCTATACCAGTGAGGTGGCGTACCATCTTGCTGGAAAATAAACTTAGGGAAGAGCCATTGCTCTAGTGTGTCAAGGTAAGAAGTGCCAATTCAACAAAAATGAAAGGCCCATAAATTTTCTGTCTGGTTACAGCACAAAAAACAGTCACTTTAGGGGAATCTCGGCATTTGTACCATCTCGTGAGGATTTTCTGAGCCCCAGACGCGAACGTTGTGAGTGTTAACATGTCTAGTAAGGTGAAATGCCGATTAAAAAAAAAAAAGTTCAAATGTTTGTAACTCTATCGTACCAAACAAACTGTTGAGCGAGTGAGAGAGTCGTTCACTCGTAGCCCAAAGAAATCAGTCCCGAAGGCTAGTTGTGAATTATAGGTTCCTTTGAAAAGTTTTAGGAAAACCCGTAGAACTACGTTCTTAGCGTTTACAGTTATTACAGGCTCTAAAGCCGACAGACCACGGATTACATGCCAAACAACGGTATGTTGTTTCATGACAATGAGGATTTTCTCTATCACGTTGTTTTCATTGATGAATCGACCTTTCCGCGGTGGAGTAGCCAAGCGGTCATCAGTCCGTAGCTTACAAACTACTTAAACGAAACTAACTCCTAAGGACAAACACACACACACACACACACACACACACACATGCCCCAGGGAGGACTCGAACCTCCACGGCGAGCAACCGCGCGCTCCGCAGCGAGGCGCTTTAGGCCGGTAACGCACTAGGCAGCCAGTCTGCGTCAGCCAATGAAACAACGGTGGTATACGGCAGGCCGCTACAGGCACTGGGCAGCCAGCAATTGGTGGCTGCGGCAGTGGCAGCCATCAAAACGCGGCCGACTGCACAGGGCAGCTGGCTGCGGGCAGCCAGTGCCAACAGCGAGCCTCGCAGTGAACGTGTGTGGCTGCCAGCAAGCTCCGCGCACTTGACCAAGCAGCCAGGCCTTGTTTCCAAGTTGTCATGGCGTTCGACACAGAAAAATTTATTCATGAAATTCAAAGACGAAGAGAAATCTGGGATGTGTCTTATGAGCAATATAGTCATCGTGATGTGAATAGAAGGAGGGGGAGGAAATCGCAAATGTAATGTGTGAGGAGAACATGTCTGAAAATGAAAATAATGAATTCGGTAAGTTATTTATTACATAGAAGAAAGAATTAAATTACGTAAATTTTGAATTGCCATATTACCCCCTGCCCAATTATTTTCAAATATTACTAACAAAGAATTATCATATTTGTTTCCGACTCACCTGAGAGTAATCAACAGTTTCTCTTCCTGCATTATACAAGCACGCATACGAGTATCAGTACCCGTAATGGAATTTCTTATAATCCAAGAGTCAACACAGTTTCAGCTGACCAGTTGCATAAAATAGTTTACATCTATAAACCTTTACCCAGGTTTCGGCAAAATTAATTTTGCCTTCTTCAGAAGGATACCTAATGAAAACGTGACACACAAATATGAAAAATAGTAAAATACAAAGGTGTTTCTAACGTAAGAAATTAAAATTCCAGTATAGGTCAAAATGTACTTACAATAAAGCTCACATTAAAAAAGTTGTTAAAATGCGGCTGTTTAAAATTTTGAATTTCTTATATTTTCCAGAAGGTTATCAAAAGATTCGACTGACATCCTTGTATAGTTAAAAAAGCGATCTGGGTAGTATCGAAGATCCTTTAAGTAATTTTTAAATATACCCTTCGAGTGCCGCTCCGCAAGCAGAGGATGAATCCAAAATCTGTTTTTTGCTTTGCGTTTCCTTTGAGACAACAGATGGACGATTATCGCACCTTCCACGTCCATGTGGCTCGGCCGATTGGGCACAACTGGCCGTCAGCTGACTGCCCCCAACTGGCTGCTCAATATTGTGGCTGCCGCAGCCTGGCTGCCTAGTGCGTTACCGGCCTTTTGACCGCTTGGCTACTCCACCGCGGCAAAGGTCGATTCCTCACTGAAAACAACGTGATAGAGAAAATCCTCATTGTCATGAAACAACATACCGTTTGCGAAGTTGGCACGTAATCCGTGGTCTGTCGGCTTTAGAGCCTGTAATAACTGTAAACGCTAAGGACGTAGTTCTACGCATTTTCCTAAAACTTTCCAAAGGAACTTATAATTCACGACTAGCCTTTCGGACTGATTTCTTTGGGCTACGAGTGAACGACCCTCTCACTCGCTCAAGAGTCTCTTCACTAACTTGATCGTCCCGTGCTCTTTCCTTTTACAAAGGCAGCCGGTATCTTGAAACTGATGATACCATCTAAGAGTGTTAATATCACTTGGAGGATCATAAACGAACTTCGGCCACTACGGTCGGGGGTTCGAATCCCCCCTCGGGCATGGATATTTGGCCGTCCTTAGGATAAGCTAGTTGATAAGTAGTTTGTAAGTTTAGGGACTGATAACCCCGTAGTTAAGTTCCATAAGCTTAACAAACATTTGAACATTTTGAAAATAAACGAACTTCAGCCGGAACGCACGTTGCACTATAACAACAGATTCTGCCTTTGCAAACAGCAAAACACATAACGCATTCCGTTCACGAGTCGCCATCTTTGCTATTACCGCTGTGTAAGAGGATTCCGGCGGAAACATCGCGCGCCGCGCATGCGCACTGATGCTAAACGTAATTGAATTGCTCTATCATTTGACATATCATTTATATCAGTAAGTTTAATATAATAAACAGTATAAAGCGTTAAAATCCCAATATTCATTTATAAATATCCTGTGGAGTATGTTGCAGTATAGAGCAAAATAATACACATATTTTTTATGTGAGCCCATAAGGCCGTAAACGGTGTGAATTGCCCCCAGGAAAATGAGTTTCGGAGGTTGGAGTCCTCCCTGGGGCGTGTGTGTGTGTGTGTGTGTGTGTGTGTGTGTGTGTGTGTGTGTGTGTGTCTGTTGTCCTTGAGTTAGTTTAACTTAGTTTTTAGTGCTTTGTAATACTAGTGACTAATAACCAATTTACAAACATTTGAACCTTTTGAAAAGATAAATGCCGTTCACACGGTAACAGATATAAAAAGTTTCAAATAAACTTCTACTCTATTTTATATACGTTAGAACGGTGCACCCAGATTTGGCGAAAGAGGGTTTTTCTTTTTAATTATCCCCCCACCCATCAACAATGTAGTTGTTAATTTTAACACCTGACAAGCAGCAAAATGTACTGGATCGTTAATATAAAATTCGATCATACGAAATATGTCGGGGGGAGGGGGGGGGGAGATTAGCGTCGCCACATGGACATCGGTGTGGATAGTGGCTCAGTACGCTTCTAGATTTGCAACGTGGGCCACCCTACTGTCGCTAGTTTGCTACTTATAACCTAACAACTTGAGCGCCACAATAACAGGTACCGCCATATGCGAAGTGCGGCTTCTTTGGACAGCAGCTGAAATTAATCGTGAATTGTGTGCAGTTTATGGTCCAAACATTTTGAGGGGAGGTGTTGTCCATCAGTTGGTATAATTTGAAAAAAAAAAGAAAGAATAAATATTAGCGATGAAGACAGTAGCGGCAGGTCTCTGAGTGCCAGTGATAACGTGATGAACAAAGTTAATGAAAACGTCCTTAGGAATCGTCGGTTTCCAATCATGGACTTTTCTGTTGATTTTACTCCAGTTTCTCCAATTTTCTCCAATACTGCAGATACAAGATCAAACGAATGAATTCTGCCGGAGACTTTCTCTCGAGGTATCACTTTGAAGGAGGCGATTTTGAAGAGAATTCTCACTGGCGCGCAGTCGGTCAGAACCTCAAAAAGCTGGTCAAAATATAATAAGTTGTTGAATTTCTATCAAACTTAGTGTTTAAGGGTTAACGAAGTTTCTGATTAAGAATATGATAATCAAAAAGTGCAAAAACAAAAACAAAATGGCAGATTGAAGATGTCAGTCAACATTGGATGTCTTTTATTCCTTTATATTTATATTTTATAAAAGTCAGTATTTAGGGATTTTTGTAGTTAATGGTTTTATTAATATATAATATAATATTATTACTAATGATATATACTTGCGGACACAGCGTAAAGGAAAGCGGAATGTCGTGTAATTCGTAACATATCTCTATATTAAGCGCATTTTAGAACTTCTCGTCCATTTTCCTGTATTACCTTAATTTAAAATAAACGAGCACAATTGATGATTTAATAGTGATATGAATGTTTTTTCATTAGTACATACCTCCTGCAATACCTTCCATATTGAAATTATTGGCTTGACTTGCAGAAAACACAATAACTATATTCTACAGCAAGACTGTTTTTGTAGCCTGGCCGGCTGCACGCCCGCTAACAATGAACTGCCGCATTTGACCTGAGATTTGGTTTCAAATGTTCAAATGTTTGTGAAGCTTATAAGACATAACTACGGGGTCATCAGTCCCTAAACTTAGAAACTACTTATGATCTACCTTATACTATAGACGGTAGAAACATCCATGCCTGATGGGGAACGGCCTCGCGCACCGCAGCATAGCGCCTCAATGCGCTCGTTCGCTCCGCCGCGGCGAGATTTGGTTTGATTCGTCCGGTGGTGTAAGGATTAGCCGTCTCTTTCGAAACGTTTCCGGGGGACGCCAGCGATCTTTCCATATTCTGTTATCGTTTCCATTTGGTTTTTGGTTGTATATCACTTACGTGGTCGCTCCTTCCTTGTCACTGCAAGGGAAAAGGACCAGTTGGAGAGACAAAAGAATGGCCTTGCGCAGGGAAGCGTGCTGATACGAGTTCTATATCATATATACACTAACGATCAACCAATAACTTAGGTGCCACACCTTGTACGCCGACGACCTGGCCATTGCTGTGCAGTCCCGAAGCTTCCAGGATATTGAGGAAAAACTGGAGACAGCACTTGAGGACATCTCTAAATACTATAGAGAGAACTGCCTAAATCCAAACCCCGCAAAGACGTAAGTATGTGCTTTCCACTTAAATGCAAAAAATGCACACAGAACCCTGCAAATCAGATGGGAAGGAAGCACATTGCAGCATACGAACACCCCTAAATACCTTGGTGTAAGTATTTTATCCAGGGCAGCAACTGTTCAGGTTATTAATACATAAAATGCAGCAACCAGTTGCTTGTGATAATTTTATTTCTGACGACCGGTTTCGGGCGCTTGAGTGCCCTTCTTCTGGTCTATTTTATTATTGTAGCTTAATATATGTAAATGCAGCAGGAGACTGAACCCTAAGAGCAGATGTTTGTAAATCTATCGGACTAAACTGCGTGGTCATCAGTCCGTAGCTTACAAACTACATAAACCTAGGTAAACTAACCTAAGGACAACACACACACACCCATGCCCCAGGGAGGACTCGAACCTCCAAGGCGAGCAACCGCGCGCTCCGCAGCGAGACGCTTTAGACCGCTCGGCTACTCCACCGCGGCCTTAAGAGCAGAGATTATGCACTTAGCAGTAAGTCTCCTGCTAGCATGTACGTATATTAAGCGACAATACTAAAATAGACCAGAAGAAGGGCAACAAGCGCCCGAAACCGGTCGTCAAAAATAAAATTATCACAAGCAACTGGTTGCTGAATTTATGTATTAATAACCTTGGTGTAAGATTGGTCAGGCTACTACGTACAAACATCACTGTCTCAAACACCAGGCAGAAAGTAGGCTCAAGGAAAGCTCTGCTTAGAAAGCTAGCGGGGAGCGGCTGGGGAGCGAACCCCGACATACTGCGCACCACAGCACAGGCTTTGTGGTTCTCAACAGGAGAGTATGCCTGACCAGTGTGGAATAGATCTGCGCATGCCAAAACCGTCGACATAGCTCTGAACGAAACGTGTAGAATAATCACTGGGTGTATGAAACCGACCCCCTTGACCTCCTATATAAGGCATCTGGCTTTGCCTCACTAACAGATCGCAGAACAGCTGCAGAGTATACACAGCGATTCAAGCAAACTTTCGACGAGCGCCACGTTCTCTACAACGCCAAAGTTCCACCAGGAAGACTCAAATCAAGGAAAAGCTTTTTGAGGAATGTACCAAATGAACCACCTAAAAACTACCCACTGCAACAGGCACGCCCTGCCGGAAGCGAAATGGATAGTAAAACCTCGAGCCGGTAAGTTCAAACACAGTCAGGAAATCAATTTTTGCGAATTCGCTCAGCAGCTGCAGGGCATGATAATATTAACGTACACATGATTAGTAGTGTCATCGACCCGCTACTACCAATTATAACTGACATCTTTAACAATTCTCTGACTTCCAGTACCTTCCCTACATTATGGAAGCATGGTTTTATTAAACCATTACCAAAAAAGGAATCTGTCACACAACTTTCCCACTACAGACCTATTTGCATCCTACCATCATTATCCAAGGCCTTGGAATATATAGTCCATGAGCAGATAACTAGCTATTTAACATCACACGACCTACTAGAAGAATATAAATCTGGTTTTTTAGATTTCAGCAAACTGTTCAACTGTCTGTAAATCTATCGGCTCAAACTGCGTGGTCATCAGTCCGTAGCTTACAAACTACTTAAACCTACGTAAACTAACCTAAGGACAAACACACACACCCATGCCCCAGGGAGGACTCGAACCTCCACGGCGAGCAACCGCGTGATCCGCAGCGAGACGTTTTAGACCGCTCGGCTACTCCACCGCGGCCAATTTCAGCAAAGCTTTCGACAATATCAATTTTGACATTTTACTTGCTAAACTCTCTAATCTAAGTTTCTCTACAGGTGCTATTCAGTGGTACCACTCATACCTACCACCTGTAAACAGTGTGTAATAACAGCAAAAAATAGGTCAGCATGGAGAGATGTTGTATCAGGAATTCCACAAGGATCTGTACTGTAAATATCATCTATACGCTGATGACCTACAATTCTATCTCAGTGAAAGTCCTAAAAACCTAAGCACAGCCATCCAGTATGTAAATGCGGACTTACTTCCACTATCAAGATGGGCACATAGCATGGGCTTGAAACTGAATCCAAAACGCAGGCAATCTTAGTGGCCCATAAAAGACTCATCACTCCACAGCTTAGAGAAACTCTTCCACCTTTAATACTTAACGACACACAAATATGCTTTTCTCATTCAGCAAAGAACTTAGGGGTAATATTTGATCAGCACTTAGACTGGACAGAGCACATAACGACAGTCTGTAAAGAGGTATATCGGTCACTTCATTCACTGCAGAGACGGAGAGTCTGGACTCGAAAAAGTAAAAGTAAGTGGTCTGAGATATAACTGAACACATAAACATCTGGTCGTCCACACAGCCGGAATTCAGTTGTCCCCGAACTGCTGTAGCTAACCTCATAGTCCAAAATTCCCTTATATAACCTTTTTTTTCCCTTCCGTTTTGACCAGGTATTCACTGGCGATGAGAACTGGGTGGCCTACGTGAAAGATGAGACAAAACAGTAGTCAATGCGGTGGGGACATACCGGTTCTCCAAACGAGCCAAAGAAAGCCAGTCGGACTGTTCCGGCAAAGTAAGTCACGGCAACTGGAAAGCGAGTAGCACCTTACTCGTTGCTTTTCTGGAACGTGGTGCACTGTCACTTCCCTACCTGCTACGACACTCTGGAAAGGCAGCAGGGGTAATCCAAAACAAGCGTCGCGCTCGACTCACATCTGGTGTTTTATTTTCTCATGGAAACGCTTTTCTCAAATAGTAAAAACAATATTGATAAACTCTGGGCCAAGTTCAAACACCTGTACAGCCCGTAGTAACTTTCATCTGTCATGGCACATGACAGATAACTTCCATCTCAGCGTTTTATCGATGATGCAGAGCTCCAAAATGCCGTGGCAAGTTGGCTACGTTCACAGGTGGAGGAGATTTATGCAGAGGGTATTTTGGACTATGAAAATGAATGACAAGTCCATGAATTTGTTTGGAAACTACGTGCAAAAATAAGGAGAAGCTGTAGTTTTCATATGTATAATAAAACCATTGTATTAATATTGCTCTGATTGTTATTTCAAACTGGATGTTACTTTCCGGACTGTAGTCCTATATGATATACTGGTGTCCTAAATACGTATTTGTGAGAAATAAGCTAGCAATATCATCATTATACGGCTATATGTGCTCCCGATATCTAAAATTGAAAATAAAACAAATCAGGCAGTTCGCATGCCCAATATCTAACATTGAAGACACTGATAAAGAGTATCAATGTTCTTACAGATATGCCTACGACCACTGTCACCAACCGCCATTACGGTGCTGATAGTCTGAAATTGGTCTAAACCTGTTACTATTCAAAATAAACACCTCTATCTGTGCATTTCCTCATCTCCTCTCTGAACTTCCCCCTCCTGCATTTCCCCTTTTTATGTATCTCGCTATCTCTGATGTAATGGTACATCACAATAAAATTTCTAAATTATCTATTTATTACAATCTTCCATTAGACCATCTCTTACTTCCACATTTCTCTGACCCCCCATCCTCCTCGTGTCTCTTCTCATCTGATCATCCATGTTTTTCCTCTTCTTCCTTCACTCAATTTCCTACTTCACCACCTATAAAGAATTACGGTTGTGGCGTCGCTATCCGCCACAACGCCAGCGTTCTACGCAAGTTGCCGCAGCTCCACAAGAAGAGCGATAAGTCGCTTCACAGTACTTCGGCCACCGGGGGCACCCGCAGTCTAGGTACCTCTTGGCTTACCTCGTGCACCGGCCAATATGAAGAAGAGAGCTCGCCTACATATGCCGACGCACCACAACTCCACACAGACAGTATGAGAACAGTCCTACAGTTAAGATCTAGAAGTTCCATCGATGACAGCCAGCAGTCTACGAGAGTATTTCCAGATGTCGTCGTAGTATTACATTGCAGAACTGTGTATTGGGAAGAATTTGTACCAACACAAGCACACCAATGTTAAGTATTTATTTCCTGTTATCAATAATTTTATGTGGACTAATCAATTATTTTAGTTGCAGACACATATCCACATCCTTGATCCCTTGCTCGTCACGGTCCACCTCCTTTCCACGAGGCATAGCAGAGGCACAACAAACAATGAAAACACATGCACGAGAGCCAACTTTCATGCTGGTCAGTCGAACAGCATGGGAGTCTATAATAAGGTACCCTTGGCCATCCACCATACGAAATCTTATGTAGAAAGTGATCTTCCTATAGTTTCGAAGATCAAGTTCGCAAAATTTCATCAAGAATTGAATAAAAATAGAGACTGGTGCCGAAGTTTGTTGTAAAGTATCCTCCGTGATGTATCGTACGAAACTTTATGTACACGGTGATCTTTCCATAGTTTCGAAGGTGCAAAATTTCATCAAGATTAAATGAACAGCACGCCAGCGCGTAAAATACAAATAATATAACTATATTGAGCCAGAGAAAGGAAAAAATAGTACACTTGGAAAGACGAAGTCAATTTAGATCCAAGTTTGGCATAGACCACTTGAGGCGATGATGAGTGTCGTCTGCAACAGATAGCTAAGTTTCATAGGTGCCAGAGTGCCGATGTATGTAGTAACGAGGAATTTGCAGAACGATACGGCACTGTGTGATGTCGTGTTTTGCTAGAGCTAACTGGGCTAATTTTAAAGGGGTCGTGTTGTGCTTTTCTTCTGGAGAATTTCCACATAAGTTCGACGTGCTGCTTGGAACGATGCTGGTTGCAATGGTCTCGTAAATATTCTTAGACTGACGCAGCGCAGACGTCCGCCAAGACCGTCGTATTGTAGGAGCAGAGCAGCTGCCATAGCAGATATAAAGGGATTCATGACAACAGTAGTGTCAACACTAACTGTTTCGTCCCAGGACAGTTTTCGCCACGTGTACGGTTGAATGGATGCCAGAATCGGCGCTTGCATTGTCACCCGTAGAGGCTACAGCGCGAGACTAATATGGATGTTTCTGCATGGTCCGACACCTGATAGCTCAGTACGTCTTGAGCTATTGATCTGTAAATGTAATATCGTGCCCCCCAAGTGCACTGCTTCAACAATACACCTGATACTGATTTGTATTTCGGGTAGTGTCCTGTTCTTGCCGGCCTGCTGTGCCCGCAGCTCCCCTGCATGTGCACCACTGGCCCAGCAGTGGCAGCAAGCACGTGCAGCCGAGGCGCGGTGCTGTGCGCCCCGTCGCGGTCGCGGCTTCCCCGCGGCGCGCCTCAGCGCTGGCTGTTCCCGCGGCCGCCGCCGCCGCCGCCGCCGCCGCCGAGCACAGCTCAAGGCCCCCCGGTTTCGCGAACGCCGCTCCCTCCCAGCTTGGCAGTGTGTTCTGCGACTCCGCCGGACCAGGAGCTGACGGAGGGCAAGTGCTCGATGGGCGACTGGCTGCTGGCTCTGGGACTGGCGAGGCCTGCCGCCGTAAGTACCAGCCTTCGTTCACTCCTCAACATGGGTCCCATGTCCAGAAACCGGCCGTGCACCATTGTCTACAAAACATGTATCTCTGTAATTACAGTTGGAGAGGACTTACTCACCACGGAAAATAGAGGTGTACAACAGCAAAATGGCTAATTCCAGGATACGTTCCCCAGATGCATGCCACCTATTAACGACTTCCAGGATTAATGCACATGTATCAGTAATTCATGTAACTGTTCACCAACTTCCAAAACTTTTTAAATGCTGTTATATTCTACTTATTAACAGGTATAATATTATCTTACATTTAACGTGATATAACCAGTATTACAATTACAAACCGTATATATTAGCTGAAAACCCGGCGTTGCCTGCGTATGTATTATTTATTCTATCCATCTCCCCTCCAGCTCCCTCCCTCCCTCCCTCCCCCCACCATCCCTCGCTCTTCCTCCCTCTTTCACTCACTTTCTGTCTCTCTCTCTCTCTCTCTCTCTCTCTCTCTCTCTCTCACACACTCACTCACTCACAAACACTGTCTCTTTCTCTGTTTCTCTTTCTCTCCCACTTGTTATTCTCTCCCTCTCTCTCTTTCTCTGTCTGTCTGTCTGTCTGTCTGTCTCTCTCTCTCTCTCTCTCTCTCTCTCTCTCTCTCTCTCTCTCTCTAACTCACTCTCCCCTCTCCGCCCCTTCCATCTCTCAGACCATTTTCATTCCACTTCTTCAAATCATCACCTCCTCCCCCATCTACACACTGTCCCTCTCTTTCTCTCCCTCTTGTTATTCTCTCCGTCTTCTCTCTCTTGCCGGCCGCGGGGACTGAGGCGCTCCAGTCACGGTCTGCACGGCCACTACGGTCGGGGGTTCGAATCCCCCCTAGGGCATGGATATTTGTGCCGTCCTTAGTATAAGGTAGTTCGTAAGTATTTTGTAAGTTTAGGGACTGATGACCCCGTAGTTAAGTCCCATAAGCTTAACAAACATTTTAACATTTTTTCTCTCCCCCCCCCCCCTCTCTCTTTCTTTCTCTCTCTAACTCACTCTCTCCATTCATCTCTTGCATCTCTCTATTCATATCCACTTTCCCCTCTCCGCCCCTTCCATCTCCAAGTCCCTCCGCATTCCACTTCTTCAATCCATGAAAACTCACATATGTCTGTCAACTTCTGTGGCCTTTAGTGAATTACTGTTAGAAGTCTGGGAGATTCAGATCCGGCGAATATAGTGGATGTTGAAGATGCACCACCCCTTTCTTGCCAGGAACTGGTTGCCGATACTGACTGTGCATGCTCGAGCATTATCATGCAACTTGAAGTACGCCATACTACCCAGATCACAACCATCCAAAGTTCTTCCCTCCCACTTAAAATACTTTTGGATGGAAATAGATTATACGATATTCCTGACATCCAACATCGTGACGATGCATTCGAACACGAACCCAAACGAAGATATCGCGCAAAGTATCCAGGACATGTATCGCACAGCTCAACAGTGCACAGTTATGGGAACTGACAGTAAGGTAACTGTAGTTCATAGGTTATCTATGTTAATGTTATAGGACTATTCACCGAAATTTACTGTCAAAGACTGTATTTACACCACATTCTCCACCTCACCTCCAGTCCTCCCCCATCTCTCTTTCTCTCTCTCCCTCTCCCCCTCTCTTCTCCCTCTCTCTCTCCCTCTTTCTCTCTCTCCCTTCTTTTCTCTCTCTCTCTCTCTCTCTCTCTCTCTCTCTCTCTCTCTCTCTCTCTCTCTGCTCATCTCCTCCTTCCCCTCTCTCTCGGTCCATCTGCTCCGTGTATCGGTCTATTTCTCTGGTGATCAATAAAACATTGTGAGAGTTTATTCCAAGGTACCCTTTTCAATGCAACAGACGCTGACTTGCTGTTTATGAAAACCGTCCCCATGTTAACATTTACACACTAGCGTACTTCCTAATAATAACTAAAACGGTGCCACAGTTTCTTTTGATGGTCAAGAGTGCAAAATTGCTTCAAGATAGGAATAAAACTGTAGGTACACTACCTCATCAAAAGTATCGAGGCACATGACTGAAAAGTCATTCACGTTCGTGGCGCCCTCCATCGGTAGTTTTGGAATTCAGTATGGTGTTGGACCACCGTTAGACTGGATGACAGCTTTTACTCTCGCAGGCATCAGTTAGGTGCTGGTAGGTTTATTGGGGAATGGTAGCCCATTTTTGACGAATTGTTGTTCAAATGTTCAAATGTTTGTTAGCTTATGGGACTTAACTACGGGGTCATCAGTCCCTAAACTTACAAACTAATTATGAACAATCTAATACTAAGGACGGCACAAATATCCATGCTCGAGGGGGGTTCGAAACCCCGACCGTAGTGGCCGTGCAGACCGTGACTGGAGCGCCTCAGTCCCCTCGGCCACCGCGGCCGGCACGAATTGTTGTACTGTGAAGAGGTGTCGAGGTAGGTCGGTGAGACCTAGCACGAAGTCGGCGTTCCAAAACATCCCAGAGGTGTTCCATAACATTCAAGTCAGGAATCTGTGCAGGGCAGTCCATTACAGGAAAGTTATCGTGTAACCACTCTGCCACAGGTCGTGCATTATGAACAGGTAGTGATCGTATTGAAACATTGCTCTTCAGCACTGGAAAACAAGGTGCTTAAAACATCAATGTAGGCCTGTGCTGTAATAGTCCCACGCACCATAACACCACCGCCTCCGAATTTTACTGAGGGCACTACACACGGTGGCAGATGACGTTCACCTGGCATTGGACATACCCACATCCTACCATCGGATCGCCACATTGTCTAGCGTGATTCGTCACTCCACACAACGTTTTTCCACAGTTAAATCGTCCAATGTTTACGCTCCTTACAACTCGCTTCGTTTTGGCACTGACCTGCGTGATATGTGGCATATGGGCAGCAGCTCGACCATGAAGTCCTGTCATAGTACTTGGAGTGGATCCTGATGCAGATTGGAATTACTGTGTGATGGTCTCTGTCAATAAACAGACGACGTCGGCTTGTACGCTTTCGTGCTGTATTTGTCTTTTCACGTTTCTACGTTTCCACTTGACTATCATATCAGAAACAGTGGACCTATGGATGCTTAGGAGTGTGCATATCTTCTGACACAGGTGACAGCCAATCGCCTGACCACGTTCGAATTCCCTGAGATCTGCGGAGCAATGACTACGGAGGTCATTGATATGGAGTACCTGGCACTAGGTGGCAATACAGTGCACCTGTTTAATTTTAACCTAATATGAAAAAGTATATTTTTGGGGGTGTCTGTATACTTTTGATCACAAAGTGTATGTATCGAAGTCTATAAGTAAAGTACCCTCCATCAAGCACCATCCGTACATACGTCCATGGCAGTGGGCATATCCTACAGGCTTAACCCGTTAACCCGTGGGATGACGGTGTGAGGAGCCATATGACAGGTGTTCTGTTCACCTCCTATCATGCTTCGGCACACACACACCCACACGCAGTATGTGTATCTATGGAGTGCATACGGCGTGTTGAGTCCCGCCAGTGGGACGCTTCGTTCCAAAGGGCACAACCGATTTCCATCCCCATTCCTGCCAAAAACCGTCCGCTCATGTGTTTTTGTCCGTAAAAACCATTGTGAGGGTACAAGATTTTTAAGTCAACAATTTAGCGATTATCCTCACTATTTACAAGGTTAGTTCAGGACATTTTACGAAAAATAATTGTTTAGTTATGTTAATTATAGAAGTACAAGGTGTCTGTTTGCTGCCATTTGTAAGCTATCTGACCTCTGAACCACTTCTACACATGGGAATTTGATTCTTATGGATTCGACAGATTTACTAGTGTATGCCATAAACGCAGAAATTTTATGTGTATGTTCGTTACTCATTCGCGCTGAAACGCCTGGACGGATCTGGAAATCGCGAAAGGGCATTGCTTGCGTCATGAATTGATACGTAGCTTGTATTTCGTGAGCTATCCTTTGTTTATGGTGGAGGATACTTTAAAATAGACCTCGACACAATTTGAGTGATGTACCCTAGGTGTGTTCTCATGGCGAATGGACAAAGAACGGGGCAGGAGGAAAACGCCAGAGATAGGGGAGAGGAAGAGATAAAGGAGATGGACAGAGTTCGAAGACTGGGGCAATGGACAGATGAAAGAGGAGGACAGGATGAGGAAACGGAAGTAGATAAAAGTGTGGAGAAGACTGACAGGTTGAGATTAGTCTCAATTGGAAACTGTGTGGCCGGCCGCGGTGACCGAGCGGACTGAGGCGCTCCAGCCACGGTCTGCACGTCCACTACGGTCGGGGGTTCGAATCCCCCCTCGGGCATGGATATTTGTGTCGTCCCTAGTCTTAGCTAGTTCATAAGTAGTTTGTAAACTTAGGGACTGATGACCCCGTCGTTAAGTCCCATAAGTTCTACAAACATTTGAACATCGTTTTTTTGAAAGTGTGTGTACCACAAGTATTTTAAACATACAAAATAGCAGCATTGATCGTAAAAGTTTTGAAACCATGTAATAAATTTATTTCAGTCACTATATGGCCATCTTCAGTGCAGTCTTGAAGGCTTATATTATGTGACTCTTCAACACTTTAATATTTTCACTGAAGATGTTCACAGAGTGATTGAAATCTATTTGTTGCACTAAATGATTTCAAAACTTTTACGACCGATGTTGCTGGTTTGCTTGTTTACTCTCTTTCCTAGTACGTTTTGCAATTCGCTACTCCGTAGAGTAAAATTCGATTTTCTGTTGTGAATCAAACGATTGACTTCAGACTGACATAATTTGTGTCAGCTTCTCTCATCGTCTCAAAAATTGTTTCCCCCCTCCCCGCCCTCCCCCCACCATATTTCGCGTGGTTTGCTTGACCGCAAGTATCTTGCCATGGGACATTCGTATGTATAATGAATTTCGGCATTAACTTTGTTTTTATAATTAAATGTTTCACTACTGGTAACACCGCGGGGCGGAGCTAGTTTAGTAACTGATTAATTAATATTTTCAGACCATGCAATGGTTGCAGCTGTAAAGGAACTCGCTTATTAGTCAGACGGACTGCTGTTCAAACCCGCATCCTCCTAGATCATGGGTCTCCGAATTATTATACCATGAGGACCACATCTCAAGTTTCCATTTTCAGTGGAGACTGCATGACATAGTTTGGAATTACCGAAAATTGCAATACCAGCCATATAATTTGACCTGTAACTTCATCAAGGTGTCTAACACCCCTATTTCAATCGTGTAGTATGCGACCACCAGGATGCTGCCATTACAGCACCAAAGGAACATAAAGAACATATGAAGTACTTCAACATATCTACAAACACGATCTGTGGAATCCCAACTTTTATTTGGCCATACATTTTCTCATAGGAAGAAAACAACGGAATATAATTATTTATTTTTTACAGAAGCAGAATATTCAGTGAAAACGTCAAGTTATCTTTATTACTCTTCAGTACACTTAATTTGAGGCACTGAATGTGCCTTTTGAATACACGGTCCACGTTTTAATGTTTCGAATTTCTGTTCACGTACGGTACATTGTCGCTGAATTTGTCATACTATGCGACATGCTATTTTCCTAATGACGACGTATATTACATTCCTCGAACATAGCAATAGCATCATTACACATCCCAAAGTTATTTTGTGGCTTTATCCATAAAAAGGTACATCACAGTGTATGTTTGACTATACGAGTCTCACAAGGAAAGTACTTGGGATCTAACAAACACATATACACCAAAATCGTATGAGAGATAATGTAAAGATCCCTTATTGCACTAGTGATACTTCCGCATCTGCAAAACTCTGCAATCGTCCGTTAGAGGTCTCTGCGTGTGCCTTGCCACATTGCACTTTCTTCACTTCTTCGTGAAGATGGTATTAGTGTAGAAGATGAATCATTTGCATGCTTTCTCGTAACTCTTATGGTACAGAAATATGAGCATAAGTTAGATACGGACGAACAACTCATTGCAAGCGGTAGTGCTACGGTAAGTGCGGGAAGAGGCGATGGGAGCAGTGGCAGTGAATACCAACAGTCTTTCGGGAATAATGTTAAAGTTGCAACTATCATCATGGCTTTGATGAAAATTCGCTAGAGAACATGTACGATGATTATTACATAAGTTATAGTTAAGATATCTGCATTACGTATGGCGTCTACAATTACATCTAAAGTGCGGTCTAGAGCATGGCTGCAGAGCTTTGCAGGAAAACGACACCCACCAGCACATTGAGGTGTACGTAGAGATCCTGTATCCAAACGTTCATACAGATATGTTTGTTCGAGCCCATGTACTTTCCTTGTCAGTATGGATTGGCTTACCTTTTTTTTCCTTTTGCTTCAGATGACTTATTACATAACTACTCTGAACAAGGAACGTACAGGTATTTAAAACAAAGAGAGCATGAAGTAACAGAACACCCATTATTACAAAGCAAGCAAGATTACCGCGCCAAAACACAGAACGACACCCAAAATCAGCTGGTGACAAAGCGTTCCTAGTGGTGTCTCTCTTATTTATGAAGACGTGGAGCTGATTTTAAACGTTCATAGATATCTGAAATGCTCCTAACAACCTCTCCGAGTTAATCGATGAAAATCGAGAGCTTAGTCACTAAAAGGTTCTTCAAACGTGGGCCGGATGAAACCCATTCTCGGGCCGTATCCGACCCGCGGGCCGTAGTTTGGACACTCCTGTTCTAGATGATTCGTTAACTATTTTCCAACAGGATGACCTGGGCCTCGGTTTCGACGGGTTTGTGTACCAGCCGACACGTAACGCCCGCGTCGTGTAGTCGGTGTAGCGACCCTAGATCCCGTGACGTGCGCCGTGCCGAGTAGTGACAGCTTCTGATACAGATCGTGATGTAAGGTGTCGATTACGTTTGCGGTTAATGCGATCAGAAGACGAACCGCCGACCTGCATCCTGCAGCTTCGAGATGCCGTACAGGGTAGAAAACAAGCCCATCTGTTACTCCTACATCTACATAAATACTCTGCAAGTCACACCGAAATGCATAGCAGAGGGTTCATCGAACCGCTTTTATGATATTTCTCTACAGTTCCATTCTCTAATAGCTCGCGGGGAAAAAGGAGAACTTAATCTTTCCGTTTTCGATCTTATTTCTCTTATTTTATTTTGATGAACTTGTCTTCGTGTGTACGTGGATGCTAATAAAATATGCTCGTATTCGGAAGAGAAAGTTGGTGAAAGAAATTTTGCAAATAGATCTCGTCGCAACGAATAATGCCTTTCTTTCATTGATTCCTACCCCAACTCGTGCATCATTTCCGTGACACTCTCCCTCGTATATCACGATAGTACAAAACGAACTGTCCTTCACTGAACTTTCTCTTAATCGTCTGTCAGTCCCACTTGGTTGAGATCCCACAAGTCGCGGCAAAACTCCAAAATAGGAGGCACAGGTGTAGTGTAGGCAGTTTCTTTAGTAGAACTGTTGCATTTTCATTCTGCCAACGAAATGTAGTCTTTTGTTCGCTTTCCCTGCAATATTGACTGTATGTTCTTTCCAATTTAAGTTGTTCGTAAATGTTACTCCTAGGTATTTAGTTAAATTTACGGCCTGTAGTTTTGACTGGTTTATCGTGTAAATGAAGTTATACGGTTTTATTTTACAACTGCTATGAATGACTTCACACTTTTCATTGTTTAGGGTCAGTTCCCAATTTTTGCACCATGCAGATATCTTATTTAAATGGTTCTGCAGTTGCTCTTGATCTTCTGGTGACTTTACTAACCGATAAACGACGGATCATCCGCGATCAGTCTGAGGGAGTTGCTCATATTGTCTCCTAAATCGTTTATAAAAATAAGGAATATTAGGGGATTTATAACACTTGCCGGGGGAATGCCAGGTATCCTTCTGTTCTACTCCGCCCAAATCCACCTCCAATACTCTCTGTCGCCTTAAATATCAGAATAACTCTATTTTGAATTTCAAATTTTATTGTACATCAGCTGTACAACCGATGAAATTTTTTGCTGCACTGGCTCTTAAACATCGATTTATTTTGAGTTTCCGTTTCGTACGAGGTCAAGTAGTGCAAAGATATTATTCTTCTTTGCATAATTTTCGCTAGTATTCTTTGCGTCAGTAGTCCGAGGACGTAGGTCTCGGACATAACCGAATGCGACAGCAGCATTGGCAATGTACGTAGTTCTGAGACTGAAAACGAGGATCTGCTGTAATCTAAAATAACCTATATTTGTAAAAATAATACCTATATTTTGTTATTTTGATTTAGTATAGTGACAAAGCTTATGCGCAATAATAGTCTATCCTCCTACCTCTTCAACGGGTGCTGGATTCTTTTTGCTGCTATGACGCCCTGCAAATGAATAGGTGCCCATTCTCTGTGCCTCTAACTTATCTCTGGAATAAAAACTTCCTGCAGCATGGCAGTTAAATGTTTCTAGAGCTTTTGTCTCTCTGAAAGTTGTAATGTTTTATAAATAGAAAGAATTGTCAGTACAGATTCAATATACACTGCCTGACAAAAAAGTGATACCCAAAGTCATCCCACATGTGCCTAGTCATGGAGAGTTCTTGCAAAAAAAATTCCAACCGCCGTTCACGTTATAATTTTATTTAGACTACTAGTTTCGGTACATCAATGGTACCATCTTCAGGCACCAATAGTGAATATTTGGATAAGCTCCTCCAATTCATAAGGTTGGACCTCAACTAGCACCCGTTTCACCAACCTCCAGTATGTGTCAACGCTGCAACCATTAGTTGACAGTTAATGGTTGCAGCGATGACACATACTGGAGGTTGGTAAAACGGGTGCTAGTTGGGGTCCGACCTTATGAATTGGAGGAGCTTTTCCAAATATTCACCATTGGTGCCTGAAGATGGTACAATTGATGTACCGAAACTAGTCACCTAAATAAAATTATAGCGTGAACAGCTGTCGGAAACTGAACTGACCAGCCGACGTCCCTCTTCTACCCGCAAGAATGGATACACATAAACTTAGTCATGGAGAGCTTCGGAAATATCGCTGGCCACGGAGGGCCTCAAATGCGGTTGGCAATCCATAGACACACGTACTGTCCGTGGGCATGCATTATTTTGTTGGAGTGCCGTGGCATCAGTGGAATGACTACGGACGCACAATGTCAATGACATATCGTTGTGCCGTCGGGCCGCGATGGAATGGCCGAGGGTTCCAAGGCGCTTAGCTGCGGAGCGCGCCGCTGCTCGCCGTCGGAGGTTCGAGTTCTCCCTCGTGCATGGGTGTATTTGTTGTTGTATTTGATGGGTTGTATTTGTTGTCCTTAGCATAAGTTAGTTGAAGTAATTTATAAGCCTAGGGACTGATGACCAGTGTAGGTAAGTCCCAAAGATTTACAAACATTTGAACATATTTTGTGCTTTGAATGTGTTATGGAGCATCAATGGAGGTGTTACGTCCTATAGCTCGCCAGACGACGATTCCTGGAGTTACGCCTGTGTGGCCGGCCGCAGTGGCCGAGCGGTCTGCAGCGTGGCAGTCACAGTCTGCACGGCCGCTATGGTCGGGGGTGGAATCTCCCCTCGGGAATGGATGTCTATGTCGTCTTTAGTATAATGTTGTTCATAAGTAGTTCGTAAGTTGGGGACTGTTGACCCCGCAGTTAAGTCCCATAAGCTTAACCAACATTTGAACATTTATGCCTGTGTGTCTCACCACAACATCGGCAGGATGTCTGCCCAGGGTTCTCTTCTGGGCCCACTGTTTTTTTAGCTCTAAGATATTTCTGTTGCTAGTGACACTATCTCGGTGGTTAAGGATATTGTTGGCAATATTGATCCACCATAGAAGACGAAGTAAATTCTTCAGAACTCGAATCTAGAACAACCTCCATCAAGCGTAATTTATAAGTAGACGTGCCTGGAGTCTTAAAGCACCTTAAATAACTTTATAAATGCAAGTCTCCCGCTCCAGATTGTGTACCAGTTAACGGTCCTTTCAGAGTATGCTGATGCAATAGCTTCATACCTAGCTATGATATACAACCGTTCGCTCAGCGAAAGTTCCATACCCAAGGACTGGAAAGTTGCACAGGTCACTGCAATACTCAAGAAAGGCAATAGGTGTGATACGCAAACTTAAAGGCCTATATCACTGAAGTAAGTTTACAGCAGGAACTTAGAACGTATATTGTACTTTCCTCCAATATTGTGAACTATCTCGAAGAATGTGATCTATTGACCCAGAGTCAACACGGATTCAGAAAGTATCCTTCTTCTGAAATACAACTAGCTCTATACTCACATGAAGTGGTAAGTGCTATCAACAAGGGTTCTCAAATAGATACCATACTTCTAGATTTCCGAAAGGCTTTTGGCAATGTACCTGAGAAGCGTCATCCAATCAATTGGCGTTCTTATGGAATATCGCCACAGTTGTGCGATTAGATTCGCTATTTCCTGTCGGAAAGAACACTGTACGGAGTACCTGACGGAAACTCGTCGAGTAAACGAGATATGACATCTGGAGTTCCCCAGGGAAGTGTTATAGCGCCCCTACTGTTACTAATTTTTATAAACGATAGTATGAGAAACTCTCTTGGACTGTTAGAGGATGATCTACATCTAAATACATACTCCGCAATTCACCGTAAGGTGCGTGGCGGAGGGTACACTGTACCACTACTAGGCATTTCCTTTCCTGTTCCACTCCCAAATTGAACGAGGAAAAAAAGAATGCTTATATGCCTCCGTACGAGCCCTTATTTCTCTTATCTTGTCTTTGTGATCTTTACGCGAAATGTAAGTAGGCGGCAGCAAGATCGTACTACATTCAGCTTCAAAATCCGGCCCTCTAAATTTACTTAACAGAAATTCACGAAAAGAACGTCGTCTTTCTTCCAGCGATCCCCAATTGAGTTGCCGGAGCATTTCCGTGACACTCGCGCATTGGTCGAACCTACCGGTAACAAATCTAGCTGCTCGCCTCTGAACCGCCTCTATGTCTTCCTTCAAACCGATCTGCTGCGGGTCCCAAACACTTGAGCAATACTCAAGACGTGGTCGTACAAGAGTTTTATACGCGGTCTCCTTTACAGGTGAAGTACATCTTCCCAAAATTCTCCCAATAAACCGAAGTCGGCTGTCCGCCTTACTCACAACTGTCTTTACATGCTCGTTCCATTTCATATCGCTCTGCAATGTTATGCCTAGATATTTGAATGACGCGACAGCATCAAGAAGCTCACTTAATGCTGTATTCGAACATTATGAGATTGTTTTTTCTACTCATGCGCATCACCTTACATTTTTCTACATTGAGAGCTAGCTGCCAATCTTCGCACCAACTATAAATTTTGTCTAAGACATCCTGTATGCTATTACAGTCATTTACAGACGACACCCTCCCATACATCACAGCATCGTCAGCAAACAGCCACAAATTACAACTTACTCTGTCCATCAGATCATTTATATAGATAGAAAATAATAGCGGTCCTATCTCACTCCCCTGGGGCACGCCTGACGATTCACTCGTCTCTGATGATGCTGTTGTTTATCGGCTAGTAAAGTCACCAGAAGATAAAAAGCAATTGCAAAACGATTTACGTAACATATCTTCATGGTGCAAAAGTTGACAATAGAACTTAACAAGGAGAAGTGTGAAGTCATCCATGTCAGCACTAAAAGTAGCCTGAGAAACTACATTTGCTCGATAAATCAGTCAAATCGAAAGGCCTTGAATTGAAGAAAATACCTAGGAATACTAATTACGAACAACTTCAACTGGAAATAACACATAGAGAATGGAATGGTAGAGAAGTATCATAAAGGTGGTCTTATGAAGTCTCCGTCATGCACTTAAATGTGATTAGCGCAGTATTTACGTGGCTGTTGATGTAGTATCAAATAATGCAGTTAAAGAAATAAATGCGTAAGTTGTAGAAAATAAATTGATGCTAAACCACATTAAGACTCAATTTTTACCGGTTCTAACACACAATTTAATAGAAACTAACATTTTGATTACACAGAATAGAAACATGATAAGTGAGACTGAACAGTTCGAATTTCTAGACGCTCTGATAGATAGTAAGCAGTCGTGCAAACCCCACGTTCAGGATCTTGTTCAAAACTCTTAATGATGCGTTGTTTACGATTAGAACTAAGTGATATTTCAATGCGAAAAATTGTCTACGGTGTCAATTTTCATTCGTTTATGAAATGTAGAGTTATTTTTTGGAGTAATTCCTCTGATTGAAAAAGGATATTTATTGGGCAGAAATTAGAGCAATTTGTGGGGTAAGCTGGCGACCTCTTGTCGACCTGGGAGTTTTGACAATGGCCTCTCAATATATATTTCCATTAATGTCGTTTGTTGTTAATGAAATTTGGTTATTCACAAGAGTCAGCACCTTTCATTCAGTTAATACTGAGCAGAAATCGAATCTGCATCCGATCACATCTCCGTAAGCCTTGTGCAGAAAAGTATGCAATAATTTGCCACATCAGTTTTTAATAAGCTGCCATAATACTTCAGAGAGCTCAGCAGTAATCTACGCACTTTGAAGGCTAAACTGAAAAGTTTCCTCACGCTTCACTGTTCCTATTTTGTCGAGAAATTCCTGGAAGAATAAAAATGAAGCTAATTTCTGTGTTACGTTTTTACTTTTTTTATTTATATACAGACGACTCCATCTGGAACGATGTGCAGAGCGACCACATTAATAACATCAAAAATATAATAAACAGCTCTGGTCGCGTGAAATCTTTATCTGAGGGAGGTTCCAAGGTTGAAAAGACATGTTTTGTTTGTAGTTATGCAAGCCTGGATTGATCGTAGCACTGACGAGACAGTTTTCGTTGTTGTAATTTTGATAAAGGAATTTGACGTCTTTTGACTGAAGTTGCTGATCATTTGACAGAGGGCGCAAATGGTCTTGTTTTCGTATTTTGTAATTACTTTTTAAATGAATTTCATTAATTTTTTAAATGATTAACTTCTCCTGTCCATGTAAATTCTTAATTTGCATTTTTTGTAATTTTATACTCATATGATTGACGGTATACCTGCAATTTTAGTTAACATACTGTGTAATATTATAGAGGGCATCACGACATGGTATACAACTTGGAATATTGCTTGTAGTTTTTATTTTTTATTTTTTTTTATATATGAATTCATTTTGTTGATTGTATGCTGTATCCTTGCTAAATTTGATGTATATAACTTCTTTTACTAATGCTGCTTGTAATATGACCTGTAGTAACCAGTGTAGAGGGCGCTAAGTGCTGTCTGCACACGCATAAGTGTATACAAAGCTTAACGGATCAGTTCAGTATTACGATTGACATTGACTGTAAACAGTTACACTTTGATGTTAGAATGCAAACTGTTACCTTATGTGGGCCCACTGGGCTTAATGTTTTTTAATTTCTGCTTTTTGATTCTTTACACTGTAAAGGCATGTACGGCTATTTAAGTTAATTTTGGGGTTTTGATTCTATTACAGCACTGAATATGGCCACTCAGTGACCGAAATCAAAGCTGTTTCTTATATTTTTAATCTTTTAGTTATGTTTAGACCTAACGTGTGCTCACAGTTTCTCTGCTTTTAACTTTCAAGTCTTTGTAAATCTATCGGACTCAACTGCATGGTTATTAGTGCGTAACTAACAAATTACTTAAACTAAGTAAAACTAACCTAAGGACAACTCACACATCCATGCCCGAGGGAGGATACGAACCTCCGACGCGGGAGGCCTCGCGATTCACAACGTGGCGCTCCAGACCGCTCGCCGGCCGCGGTGGCCGAGGAGACTGAGGCGCTCCAGTCACGGTCTGCACGGCCACTACGGTCGGGGGTTCGAATCCCCCCTCGGGCATGGATATTTGTGCCGTCCTAGTTCGTAAGTAGTTAATAAGTAGTTTGTAAGTTTAGGGACTGATGACCCCGTAGTTAAGTCCCATAAGCTGTACAAACATTTGAACATTTGAACAGACCGCTCGGCTACTACCCCTCGGCACGTTTAACTTTATCAATATTACTCTTTTGTTACAATATGATGTACTGACTCGTTCCATCACCACGGAGACTTGTTCCTCAATCCGGTCCTACCAAGCGTGATAAATATATAAATAAATAAGTCAGATGTAATGGAGAAGCAGGACTACTCCGTGAACGTGATGGGACGGTATTCGTCCTACGTCCATGACCCCCAGGCACGGCGCCACTGGAAACGCTGCAGCTGTTGTTCTGGAGTCTGTGACAGGGGACACATCGGGCGGTAGGACCGAATACGACAGATTCGTGTCGTTCAGACAATGTGCGCCAATTCACAGTGTGATCTTGTAGGGTCCTCAGTACATGTTCGCGAATGCGATCACGCGCACCATCCGACGGTCGTCCATCGGAGTGGTGGTTCTTGGTGGACTCGAACCTGTGCGACGTGATTGCTTGCTTTCAAGTAGCCACTGACTCCAACATCGGGCCGCTGTGACATCTGAATGGCTCATATGCCTGGCAGTTGCATGATATGACCACCCCGCTTCACGCAAACCAACATGCAGCCCCTGTCAAATGCGTGTACTTGGTGGATAGGCGACTGAGAGACACACTAAACGTAAACGTATTGCTTCACCGTCTGAATTACAACAGTTGACTGACTTCGCAATAATAGGGCGGTGACATCGTGAATCTACATCAATATCCAGAAATACTCCGCAAGCCACATTGAAGTGCATGGCAGAGGATTCATCTAACCGATTTTATGATATTTCTCAACAGTTCCACACTCTTAACCGCTCGCGGGGAAAAATAAAGCACAAAATCTCTCTGTGTTCGAATATGTTCTGTTATTTTATGATGATGGTCATGTCTCCCTATGTAAGAGGATGCTAAAAAAATATGTTCGCATTCGCAAGAGGAAGTTCGTGAAAGGAATTTTGCAAACAGATATCACCGTAACGAATAACGCTTTTCTTTTAATGATTTCCATCCTAAATCGTGCATCATTTCCGTGATACTCTCTCCCTTATATCACGAAGATATAAAATAAGCTACCCGTATCTGAACTTTCTCCAAATCCTCCGTCAGTCCCATCTGATGTGGAACCCACTATGCGCAGTCATACTCCAAAATACGACGCACAGGTGTATTGTAGGCAGTTTCTAAGTGTTCTGCCAATGAAACGTAGCCTTTGATTCCTCTCCCTTACGATATTGTCTTTTCAATTTAAGTTGTTCGTAGGTATTTAGTTAGAGTAAGAAAATTCACATGGATTATGAGATGAAGAGGCTTGCTCAGGATAGAGTTGGATGGAGTGAAGAGCACAGCAACAACAACAACAAGAGGTATTTAGTTAAATTGATGGCCCGTAGATTTGACTGATTTATCGTGTAAGTGAAGTTTCACGCACTTCGTTTAGTGGTTATATGGATGACTTCATACTTCTCATTATTAAGGGTCAGTTGCCAATTTTTGCATCATGAAGATATAATTTTGTAGTTGCTTTTGATCTTCAGGTGACTTCAATAAATGATAAATGACAGTATCAACCGCGAACAGTCTAAGAGACCTGGTCAGATTGTCTCCTAAATCGTTTATAAAAATAAGTAACAATAGGGGGCCCTATAACACTTCCCTGGGGAACACCATATATCACTTCTTTTCTACACGATGACTTTCAATGAGTTACAGTGTACTGTGTCCTTTCTGACAGGAAAACACGTATTCAGTCGTACAACTGTGGCGATATTCCGTAAGCACGCAATTTGATTAGATACTTGTAAAGTACAGTGTCGAAAGACTTCTGGAAATCTAGAAAAACAGAATCTGTTTGATATCTCTTGTCGATAGCACTCATCTCATATTAGTAAAGAACTTGCTGGATTTCACAAGAACGATACTTTCTGTGAGTAAAGAGCTAGTTGGGTTTCATAAGAACGCTACTTTTTGAATCCGTGAGACTATGGGTCAATAGATGGGCAGTGTAAATCAAATCCTTGAATTATACATGAACGGCATGCAAGTATACCGAAATAGTATATTAGACCACTTAAGGTGGTGAATGCAGGAAACTGAAAAACTGCTGAATTGGACTTCAAGGTGTAATTACGTAGGCTTTCCCGGTGTAATAATTCTGCGCATTTTCCTTGGGCCTGCTGCCAGACCTTCGAATCAGCGGGACTCAGCAGCAGTTTCTCCTGAAGATGGCGAATAGTTGGATGCCGAAGTATTGAGTCAGATTGATTTCAAGATCCGGCAGCAGACACGAAGAAAATAAGAAGGTGGAGCCGGCCGCGGTGGCCGAAGGGACTGCGGCGCGCCAGTCACGGTCTGCACGGCCACTACGCTCAGGAGTTCGAATCCCCCCTCGGGCATGGATATTTGTGCCGTCCTTAGTATAAGCTAGTTCATAAGTAGTTTGTAAGTTTAGGGACTGATGACCCCGTAGTTAAGTCCCATAAGCTCTACAAACATTTGAACATTTTTGAAGAAGGTGGACTTAAAGGTGTTATTCCAGAGATCGCTTCAAAAATCGTGACACCTCTCCCGATTATTCCTATAATATTTTGCCTTCTTTAAGGCTTTTCCAATAATCTTCTGATATGATGATGTTGATTGCAACTAAACGTTCTGCCAGTAAGGCATGTCTAACAGCGGCAGGTCAGCACTCTTCAGTGAGCCCTAATTTCTGCTGAAACAAAAAAATAAAAGGATAAAAATGCAGCACTCGTTCGCAAAATTAAAATTATTTAACCTGGTCGGCAATAACTATGATTGCCTTCAGAAATTATAAATAAAAACAAATCACACAATAAAAGTTACAACTCAGCTGTAAAGCTTACGTCACAAAATGATGCACCAGACTCTGATGCCTCCGTGCAGGCGTGCAGCTCAGAGTGGCTAGCTTTATCTAACAAAATTGTTTTAAATTTTGTGACGTAAGATTTACAGCTGAGTTGTAACTTTTATTCTGTGATTTGTTTTTATTTATAATTTTTGATGAAGGCAATCATAGTTATTGCCGTAATCAGGTTAAATAATTTTAATTTTCGACCGAGGGCTGCATTTTTATCCTTTTACGTTGTAAAGGTCGCTGACAATAGCAGCCGGGACCTATTTAGGGTAGACGATGCTCCTGTGCAGTAATTTATTTTATGCCCATCCCCCTAGCATCTGGGTTTCAATTTCTGAAGAAAAAAAACTCTCTTGATACGCCACTGCTATCAACACAACAACCTGAATTTTATAATTTATTTCTGTAATCGAAACTTTGAACAACGACGGTTCAATTAACATTAAAATAATATTTAAAAATTTTGCCGCCCTAAACATTTTGCCGCCAAGTGCAGCTGCACATGATGCATCTGCATTAATACGGCCCTGCCAGCAGCTATGTTCAAAATTTTAAAACGAAAATAAATAAAATAGTGGGACAGTAGTGAAGACGATGACGATTTCGATGCAATGACAAAATATGCCGCCGGAGTCATATCTGATGCACTGATTATGATTTGGACGTGACTCACTAGCCTATGGCGTAGTGGCTCAGATACGAGGATACCATCTGCACCTGCAGGGTCAGTGTGATGCAGACGTGCGAGGAAGAAGTAGGTCAGTGGGCCACAGAGATTCGCTCGTCCTTCCTAAAACGAGTTAGGGAGCGGTCAAACAGTGTCGTTTCGAGTGTCGGAATGGTCGCTTTGGAGGACTGCCACATAAGCTGGGCGTTCCACTGAGCCGAAGCAGCCATGCTGGTAACAGCGGAAAGCGTTCTCACCGGCGCATACGAGGTGCTGGATGCCACGCGGCACATACCGCTGCCAAGACGAAGTACTGCAAGGCAGCGCCCCCAGGTCGTTCAGCAAAGGTAAAAAAAGTAAAGTCGAATGGTATGAATGGCTGGACGACCGCGAATGGCAGGTTCGACCGCTTAATTGGAAAGTTTTTCCCTGTCCTCTGCGCCCGGGTGCTGAAGTGTCTGTGTTAGGTGTAGGTGACTGCAATGGCTGCATGTGTAGTGTAGTGTTCGTGTTGGAGATGATGAGAGAGGTAGTGGATGAAACTCGGTGCCAGCACATGGCCTACTCCTCGCGAAAAGTCCTCATCCGACGAACGGATCACCATCAAGAGTGTCCCCTGCCCTCACTCCATGAGACACTGCGGAGAGAGGAATTTAATCCAGGACATTGGTGCGAAGACTGGCAATCAAGGGCTTTGCAACACTACCCCGACAACGCGTTATGTATCCGGACGGTTAGCCATGCAAGTACTGACCACGCCTGACGGTGCTGAACTTCGGTGATCTGGCGGGAACCGGTGTATCCACGACGGCACGGCCGTTGACTGGTCGGCAAAGGTGATATCGCGAGAGTCGACACCACCTGCCGAGAACCGGTTACTGGCAGCGCGACTACCGGAACCTACACCTTTCCCCGTCTTCCGCTGACGCCAAAATATTAAGAGACTGACCGGTGCCGCCACAGGTTATCGGCAGGCTGGAACGGCGCGCCGCGGTCATGAAAACATTCCGGCTTGAAGCAAGTAAACGTTACTCGTGAGTACGAAGCATTCCTGCTGACCGATGTCCTGAACAGTGCATTCGTCCGAGACACACTGATCCCACCTCAGGTTTCATATTTTGGGATGCGAGAAGTTAGTAAATCTTCATAAATACGCTGTAAATCACAAGTGCATAGCAGAGGGTTAATAGAACCACCTTTATACTATTTATCTCCCATTCCATTCTCGAATAGCGCGCGGGAAGAAAGAACACCTTAATTTCTCCGTTCCAGCTCTGATTTCTCGTATTTTATTCAGATGATCGTTTCTACCTATGTAAGTGGGAGTCAACAATATATTTTCGCCTTCGTAGAGAATGGAGTTTCGTAAGTAGCCCACGCCGCAGCGATAAGCGCCGTTGTTGTAATGATTCCCATCCCAGATCCTGTATCATTTCCGTAACGCTGTCTCCCCTGTATCGTGACAATACAAAAATAGCTGCCCTTCT
This sequence comes from Locusta migratoria, assembly GCA_026315105.1. Lineage (NCBI taxonomy): Eukaryota > Metazoa > Arthropoda > Insecta > Orthoptera > Acrididae > Locusta > Locusta migratoria. The sequence continues at coordinate 330,365,298 of CM048750.1, forward strand.
TTGGATTCTATCGATGTCCTCCGTCAAACCCACCTGATACGGATCCCACAAAGGGCAGCAATACTCCGAAAAAGGACGGACAAGCGTAGTGTATGCAGTTTCTTTAGCAATTCTGTTGCATCTTTTAAGGGTTCTATCAATAAAACGCGGTGTTTGCTTCGCCTTTCCCACGACAATATCTACGTGTTGCCGCGGTGGAGTAGCCGAGCGGTCTAAAGCGTCTCGCTGCGGAGCGCGCGGTTGCTCGCCTTGGAGGTTCGAGTCCTCCCTGGGGCATGTGCATGTGTGTTGTCCTTAGGTTAATTTATCTAGGTTTAAGTAGTTTGTAAGCTACGGACTGATGACCACGCAGTTTGGTCCGATAGATTTACAAACATTTGAACATTTGAATCTACGTGTTCTTTCCAGTTTAAGTTTGAAGTAATATTAATTCCCACGTAATTTGTAGAGTTTACGGCCTTCACTTGATTTATCTTGTACACAAAGTTTAACGGATTTCTTTTCGTATTCATGTCGACGACTTCACACTTCTCATTATTTAGAGTCAATTGCCAATTTTTACATCATTGTGATATCTTATGTACATCGTTCTGCAGTTGATCTTCAGATGATTTTACTAGACGGTAAATGACGGCGTCATCTGTAAACAATCTGAGAGAGCTGCTTAGATTTTCCCCTTAATGGCATTAATGTAAGAGTCACTGCGTGACTAAATCTCCGACTGAAGAAGCTGTATTGTACGTTATACACGTGTAAATTATGCATGACACAACTGTCATCGAAATCGGTTCGGCGGTTTGAAGACGTTTACGTCTTATGTAAGAACTGTGTTCATAATGTTGAATCGTATTACATACAACATATCAACCATTAAAAGTATTTTAATAAATGTGATAAATTTAGAAAATCAAAGAATCTTCAAACGTCTCAGAAGCTACAAGAGAAACGATGCTCAGCTGTTCCATATTTCGAGTATTCAAATCGATAAATATCTTGAATCACACACTTTCTAAAGTAGTCTACGTTCTTCTTCAGCGTTCAAGCTATCTCCATACCCAGTTTAATGAAAATGGGTTAATCGGTTTAGCCTTGAATGCGTAACAGGCAGAACTCCTTTCGCATTTGTAATATCAGTATGGATAATAGCAGTGATCTTTTAAATATAATTTAGAGTCGTGGCCGAAACAATCTAACTGTTGTATTTAGCCCTCAAAAAATCTCATTTAACAGCTCAAGGGGTAATTATCACCTCCTCCCTCCCCTAGGCTGCAAATCATTGCTCTAGGCTCAGTCTCAGCGGCCACACGTGGTCTTTTTTGCCCTCTACAGTAATTTATCAGTGAGTGTTTTTTCAGCGACAGCTAGCTGCTAAACAAGTGCACTGTATTGCCTTGAAGTTAATGTTTGTTTTTTACCTTCTCTCCTCTCGTTCTCTCTCTCTGATATTTTTGTTTCACTTGTTTGTCACAGTTCAGAGGCGAGCTGCAGGCGTTACAAGGATCTATGGCGTGGATCTGACCGGACCAGTGTACGTACATCCTACGCTGAGCTGTGGAAGGTCACAGAAATGCTAGGGGTAGCGACTGCTGAAGTCTGTGTGATGCATTTATTCCGTACAGTCCCAGAAAAAAATTGCTCTCGAAGCGCAGCAGTCATATCGCTGGTCATCTGAACAACAGATGATCATCGATAGTTTCATATTACATCTCTACAGAGGTGAAGTGTCATCCGTTTCTGAATCACTTGTGGTCGTCGCGTGCACAGTTTACTTTCACAGAAATGTTGTCTTGCCATCTTGGGCAGCTGCAGCGGTGATTCTGGAGCCAGTATGTTACGTCGCTCGCGCTTTCTGCACGAAATAAAACAATAAAACATTATACAGTTTTGTAATGTCCGAAAGAATATGCACCACATATATTCAGGGTGAGTCAAATAAAGGTGGCTCAGACGAGTGGATACGATTTGAAACCATTTCTGGCAGCATCAACGGAGGAGTAAATGACCTGCAGTTACTTCTAACAGTATGGATCAACTTCCCGTACAGCAGAAAGAATCTTGGAGCACTTTAACACAATCTGAAGGCCTGACAGTTGTCAGCAGAGATCAGTCTGGGCACCTAGGTGACCTGACCTGTCAGTGCATGGGGGAGCCTTCAATTTGTATCACAATAACCCTTATAGTCTTCAGGAACCGAAACAGAACATTTCAGACGAGATTGAAGCAATTACAGCAACTAGCCATCTTCGATCTGCCAAAAGCAATGTTAAATAAATATCAATGTTTAGTGGGAAAATCGATGATTTTACATAGGTGTTAAGTTCAGACCATCGATACTTCCATGATGAAGATTCAACTTGAAACTTTCTGGCAGATTAAAATTGTGTGCCGGAAGTGAGACTCGGACCTGGGACCTTTGCCTTTCGCGGGCAAGCTCTCTACCGACTGAGCTATCCCGACACGACTCACGATGCCGCCTCACAACTTCACTTCCGCCAGTTCCTCGCCTCCTACTTTCCAAAGTAGTAGAGCGCTTGCCCGCGAAAGTCAAAGGTCCCAGTTTCGAGTCGGGTTTCGGCACACAATTTTAATCTGCCAGGAAGTTTCATATCAGCGCACACTCCGCTGCAGAAATGTTCAAATATTTGTATAGTCTATGGGACTTAACTACGGGGTCATCAGTCCCTAAACTTACAAACTACTTATGAACTACTTACGAACTAGGACGGCACAAATATCCATGCCCGAAGGGGATTCGAACCCCCGACCGTAGTGTCCGCTGCAGAGTGAAAGTTTCATTTAAGATTCAACTTGATTATTTAATAAAAAAAACTGTATTTCTTTCTTCAGTGAAGGGTAAAATTTTACTCGCGGTAGCGGTGGGGTAGTATCCTCTAACTGGCAGCGGCCACCATATGGTACTCCTGAAACGAACATTTCGTGACCAACATTAGCACACTGTGACGACGCCGTAAGTAAAATTTAACAGTCGAAATGATATCATTTTGTCGCAATTTCTTGCGACAGATTTATCCGGACACAAATAGTCGTTTACACGTATACAGCGACATCAGTGATACCGCAGGCGGCATTGCCAGTCTAGTAATGACTGTCAGTTGATCTGCCAAGGGACTACAGTAGAAATCAGAGGTAACGGGAGCCTCAGCGACGCTTCCGTAGGGAATAAAGGTTGGCAACACACCACATTTCTCTTAGCTAACGGTGAGTTACTTTGATGTGACCAATGACTGGAGAGAAAAGATAGAATGTGTTTATAGCGCCGAAATTAAAGTGACTGTCTTCTGTTCGCGGATATCTGTTATAATTTCGCGACGTAATGGCAGAACAGCCGATTAAATGGATGGAGTCAAGTGAATAGTCAATTTTTGTTTTGTTACTATTTACAATACGGTCTGGCCTACTTTCGTACATCAGTACACCTGTCGAGTCTCATGATTTAATTAAAAAGTACTAATCATTTGAAACATTGATCATTTGTAATGGATGTTACAGTCATATTTTTTTGTTGGAATATGGCTGTCCTACTTGAAGCACATAAACTTACTACCACAGTTTCATCTCAGCGACTGCTGCCACATGGCCGCGAGAAGTCACATAAGTAGTCACTAATGAATGTAGCTACCGGTGGTCTTAACTTTTACCTTGCATAGGATTGAGTACTTTTGCAACTCAAACATTGATGTTTACGGACATCGATGTTTTCTTTTCGATATTTATTGTATATCGATTATTTTTATCGATGTTAACATTGATGAAAACATCTTGATTTTACAATATCGATCATCCCTATACTGAAGAACAACATTCTCATTGGCTGTCTGCAGCAGATTAACGATTGGCCGAGCATGCTTCCCATGAGGCACCGCGCAGCTACCAACTACTACACGGTAAACAGAAAACGCCGACACCTAAAGTGCACTTTTACTGAGTTGTTACGAAGGAAACATTTCACTTGAGTCGTAATAAATAAACCAGTACAGTAGAGTAAGAACTTATCTCGGTAGTTGCCTTTAGAAGTGTCTTAAGCTATCACTGTACGCAGGTCCTCAGTGTCTGTAATTCCAAATGAATTTTTAATCTTGAACATTGTAGTTGTATGTTGTTTATAGGGTAGACTAAGTATCTGAACGATTAAAGAATGTGACGTAGGCGGCATTCCACCTAGAAGAAGCAGAGAGCGACATTGTGGTCTTGTTCGCAGGGCTCAGTTGCGCGTTCGCTTTTGCTGTCACTGCAACGGCGACACACCCCGGTCCGCTTTGTTAGCTCAGCTGCCACCCCACTGGCTCGGATGTTCGTCAGTGTCGTCGGCCTTGCTGGGGGTTTCCCAAGAGCACCCCTTCGCGCTTCGTCTTCGATCCGCAGTTTAATACAGGTACAAACGCAGCCCCCCTTGCTTCTCCTTATCCACACAACTGCTTATACAAAGCGAGTCACTTAAGACAGCCCATGTGAAAAAGTCAACCACCTTTAGTGATGGAAGACAATCTTTCAAACAAAAGTTGTTCGTCTTGAAGTCGAAAACAAAGTCAAGCCACTGTCCCACGCACAGGGGGTGCAAGGGTATAATCGTTTTATTATTATTATTATTATTATTGCGGATTCGGGGTCGCCGTGACAAAATACGCAACTTTCACATTGAAAAATGTTTATTTGCCTGAAACACTGCGCTATAATCGCCAAAATAGAAATGGAAAATGATAAGCAAATGTTCCAAATGATGAGCGTTGTTTGCGATGTATTCACACCAATGGCGACAAAAGAGATTCAGCTAAAACAAGCACCCCAATATTGATAGAAAAAGGAGGCTCTCATTAAAAAAGCTTCATGGAAGGAACAAAACACTAGTAAGTCCACGCCGCGGAGGAGTGGTCGAGCGTTCTAAGGCGCCTAGCTGCGTGGCGCGCCACTGCTCGCCGTCGGAGGTTCGAGTCCTCTCTGGGGCATGGGTGTATTTGTTGTTCTTAGCATAAGTTAGTTAAATAGTTTGTAAGCCTAGGGACTGACGACAAGTGCAGTTCCACATATTTACAAACATTTGGACTACGTCCACGTCGTTGTTCCTGGACTTTTTAATTCAGTATTAAACAACACAGTGAACTGTTCGACTTCAGTAATAGCTGTAAAATAAGTTACACCATAAATGTATGTAAAGTAATATACACTGACGGAAAGAAAAATTGTACACCCTCTTACAGTTTTCCATTTCACTCTACGGTCAGGAAGAGGGTAGAGGCATTTGAAATGTGGTGCTAGAGAATAATGCTGAAGATTAAGTGGGGAGATCGCATAATTAATGAGAAGGTAAGTAAGTAAAGCAATCAACAATCCGAAGACTGGTTTGAACACCACAGTGCTTTACTAGGCATGGTCCTGTTTGGAGGTGGTATGCCGTTGCCTTTCTCTGACCTTCGAACTGATTTACCCAGCCAGTTATACGGGGACCAAAGTTTAACGTGGGTTCCGAACCACGGTGCTACTCGGTATTTTTCACATGAGCAATACTGCCAGAGGTGAAAGAAGTGGAAAGTGACAGATAAAAATCCTAGTACTTGGTGGGTACTGAACAAAAATGGGAAGAAAAGAAATCTCTGGCGTACCTTGTCTAAAACAGGGATCGATTGTTAGGACACATTCTTAGACATCAAGGAATCGTGAATTTTCGTTGGATGGAAGTGTGTGGAGGAACAAAACACTGAGGGAGACCGAGGCACGAATACAGTAAGCAGTTTCAAATAGATGTGGGTTCCCGTTCTTATTAAGAGATGAAGAGGCTTTGCGCAGGATACGTCAAACCAGTCTCTGGGCTGAAGACAACAACAACAACAACAACAATTTAACTCCCCGCCAGTGGCGGTGCGTCCTATGTGTTCACTGGTTCTGTGAACCCCCGGAAAAGCTCGTTGAGAAAAAAAGTAAATAAAAAAAAATTTAAAGGTGTTTTCAAACTACCTTCGTTTCTTTCTTCTACAGATCATTTTATATGCACATTCGAAGAATTTTTATCGAATGAGAAACGATTTAAGCGTCGAAGACAGCGCGTATACAAGTCGTAGCGCGGCAGCAGCGTTGCAATGCGCAAGCACGAGTGAGGTTCAAATTCTCTTCTGAACACCCTGGAGGCAGCATCTGGACGCTCCCGCGGCAGAGAGGGGCGAGGGAAAACGCCGCTTTGAACATTAGCGTTGGAGCTGGTAGAGACACCAGCTCCTGCCTACTCGAGCTCTGGCGGTTACGCACGAATGGCCCCGAAGCAAGACAATGAAACTACTGTGCCCCTCGCCTTGCGCATGGGCAAATCCTCCATTAAGGCAACATCCGCCCTTCATATTCGTTTTTGACGTATTGAAGATTCATCAAAGACACGTCATATTTGATAAAAATATCTTGTAACTATAAATTAAAGACGCATCAACCGTAAAAGCTTTCAGAAGATCCGATCATGAATAATAATGTCACTACTCCGCACCTAGCAAGAATAACCATCTGTTAGCAGCATCGCGTTGCGCTGTCGAAGATAGTGGGTTCGAGGCCCACTGCAAACAGTTTTTTTTAATCCAATCTTCTTTTTAACAGTTACGGAACAACAATGATTTTTGTATTGTTACTTGTCACATATATTTGGACGTTTTAGCAAATGTGCCGCGATTTTGATGGTAAATGACATTTATACTCTTCGTTGCCACATATATTTGACTGTTTGAAAAGATGTGGGGAAGAGCAGCCTTTGCGCGTGTGGTTAGGAGGCGGTGCTACTTATAGTGTCACGTGACTCGAAAGTAGCTTCTAACAGATTCATTTTGTTACAGTCACTTAACAGTGTAGTCAGTTACTTCTGTGTTTTAGTGTTCAAGTGCATATTCATATGTTCGGTGGTGTTTATTAGTCTTGTGTAGTTCGCGAACGAACTAGTTCGAAAGAGCGCTCCCACAGGCGAACTATGCGAACTAGTTCACAGACCCCTCGCCCCTTAGTCCGTCTACTCCTTTTCCGAAGACTGACGGGGAACAGCGAGAGGACGCGAGAGCGCGCAGAATGGGGATGATTCCCTTCTGCCAGTTACCGCCATTTCGAGCTGAGATGTAGCTCAGCTGTAGTTTCATATTTCACTGACACAAATTTTCTTTTCTAAGGTATTCACTGAATACTCTTTTAGTAGCGGTAGCAAAAGCCAAAAAGAGCGGACGAACTAAAAAGAGCGACCTTCTTCGCTGCCGAGCTGCGAACTAAAAGGAGAGCTACCGGCCGCGAACTAAATTATGCGCGATCGGTCGCGAACTAAAACATGCGTTACCGGTCGCCAACTATTTTGCCAAACGTATCTCGCTTCTTAGTTCGTTGGATTCTTTTCCGAAGACCGACGGTTAATAGCGAGAGGGCGAGCAGCAGAATTAAAAATCACGTGTTTGCCTTCTGCTGATGACAGCCATTTGGAGGTGAGCGTCTGCCTGCTAGATTACATAGTTCAGTGCTACAAAATTTCTGTTTTGACGTTTCTGCACTCTGCAATATCTGACTAATAAATTCCATAATGCCAAGATATAGAGATAACTCTAAACTTAAACGCGAGAAACTTTTTCTTTTGGTTTGCGTGATATCGTTAGCGGCTCAAGCAACAAGCGCATGAAGCAGCTAGGATGGGGAACTTCTCCCTCCACCTGCACGCGCAGACCACGCCGCTCAGCCGTCCCTGGGAGCGGACGAACTAAAAGGACGACGAACTAGTTCGCGGCAGAGCCGCGAACTAAAGTGAGCGCTCCCGATCGCGAACTATTATGCGCAAGTTTAGTGTTAATTATCAAAGAAAAATGAACAACATTCAGTATCTTACTCAGCTTGAAGCTTGGAACATAATGTGAAATAAAGAAGCTTGGTAGGCCGACGCCTCAGCTCGAGTTGAAGCAAGCGCAAACAAGCCGAGATAAGACATTCTGCCGAACTTTCAACGAAAATATATCTTGTCTCTCCGGTCTCCGAGGGGGGCAAGGGAGACGGGGTTGGGGGGCGCCGCTAGCAAGGTAAGATCTGACGCTCAAAGAAGTGAAGCCCCAGTCATCTGAACCTCCAGCCGCCACTGCTCCCCGCCTTCCGCCCCGTGTGGGTGGGCCACGTGCATCGAGTTTGCTGTCATTGGAGGCGTGCCTTCGAGACGAACAATTGTTGTTTCACAGAGTTTGTTCTATCACAAAAAGTGACCGAGTTATTGAGGTTGCCTCTGCATACATTGTCACTTATGAAGCTGTAGCTAGTGCAGTAGACAATGACGACAGCTAGAGCGAGTGGAAGGCATGCTTGAGAGCTTAGCTGCGTTGTGTACCTGACGCTAGGTAACAGCTGTGGAGTAATGAGGCCAACGAGATAAGCAGCTTGTGTTCTGGGAGGCTGGCGACTGCGGCTGGACTGTACAAAGTGGTCATCTGGTAGACTGGCTTCGGCAGTCCACGCATGCGCAGTGGCTGCGATTGTCTGAGCTGTGGTTTTCGTCAGTTAGTGCGTTCCATTGCCTGGTTACTAGATGAGAACCCGCCGTTTTCCGAGTATGTCGTTCTTCTAACATTCTCCCCCACCATGCCTGTCTCCCTTTCTTCCTCCCCCTCTCTTTCTGTTCACTTTCTGTCCATCTCTTCCTTCCCGGTCTCTACTTCCACCTCCAACTCTATCTCTTCTCCTAGAACGGCGGTCGACAACTGGCGGACCGCGGGACCTCCAAAAATATTTTGAAAGGCTAAGTTACATAGATTATTTAAAAAAAACTTTTTTCTGTGGATAACTATTCGTATGATAGCTTCCCTTATAATTTTTGTAGAATTAAACAGCTATCTGCTTAATAATTAGAACCCTTAATGGTAATTATAGGTAGATTAACCCTTAAAAAGAAACACCGGTCTGAGAGACCGTTAGGGTTTTTTAAATGTGGCCTATGGCAACACGACCATTCCCTCCACAGTACCTTCACATTATTAAATAATATACGTGGCAGAAGCATTGTAGTCCAGTTTGTGACTTCCGGCTGTCAGGTAAGCATTGATTTTATAAAACCTGTAGGTGTGTCGGGCCGGATGTTTCGTATTACGTTCATTTTATTTTTTCTATTACGTCTTTTCTTGTGTGATGTGCTTTTCCTTGTATGTTTAGAAGACGTTACGATGGATAATGCTTCAGAAGGCAATCGTAAATCTGCGAGAGGTGCAAGAAATGAGGGGATGCGGTGTAGTGATCCCAATTTTGAGAAAAAAAAACTTTCAGAGTGGTTGCAGGAGAGCGGTGATGAATCCGAGATGGAAAATGATTACTCAGCTGCTGATTCAGACTTTACAATTACCGACGCAAGAGAAGAAAAAACGATGGTAACAGGCTGATAGTAAGTGACAGTAGTGATGAAGATGATGATGACGACGACGATTAGTACAATCTATTAGAAGATGAACAGGAAATAATTAGTGATAATACACGTGGAGAACAAGACGGCATGCCAGATATTTATGTTGGGAAAAAGAACAAAAACGATTTACTATGGAAATCAGTGGAACCAATAATAACAATAACCTCGTTAATTTTGAACAAATAAAACTTATTTAATACTCAATTTGATGTTCATTTGAAATCCACAAAATATTATCGTAAACACATTAATAAATTATACAAATAATAAATATATGAAAAAATATTGAGGAGGAAAAATCCGGTTTGTCAGACCGGATGTTTCTAATAATGTACTATCGACCTATGTTTCCGTTTTAGGGTTAAATAACTGATAGTCATGACGTGCGACGTTGGAGATTACGCTGACAAGCAGCGGTATAAGGAAGCGAGCTGGCCGGTGATCCGCATAAAAGCCCCGTACACACGGATGCAGCACGAGAACTGTATCTGACGAACGAACAAGGAAATTACATAAATATAGTCTCCGATATCTCTATTTTTGTGCTCTTAAAGTCACCTTTTGAGGTTTCTCCAGCAACAGAACGGACGGATGTGGCTGCTTTCAACGTCTTTACTCCAAATGGAGATAATAGAAATGCAGGAGGGCATTTCCTTGCAAACATTTAAAAATGAATCCGCTGACAAATTGTAGAGTGAACATGGCCCGGTAAATATGAAAATTATACCGTAGTCAATAAACACTGCAACTAGCCACAAGATCCTGAGGCTGAATGCAGAATTTATTTACTGCAGTATTATTACGGATACAGCTGCGGTGTTCTCTAACCCAAAATGAAAAAAATTAAATTGTTGAAGAATAAGTATCGCTCAAGATTAACGACAGCTTACCTTGGAGACACTATTCCCATAAGCTGCTCTGCATATCAACCTAACATTAAGAAACTGGTTGAAGACCGCAAATATAATTTCTTGCATTGATTTTTTTTAAACAGAAATATGAATAGTTCATTGTATTTCATAATTTTAATGAAAATTAAGCAAAAAATAGTATGTTTGATGTATGACCTGTTACTGCATTTTTCAATAGAAGTTCGACAATACATTTTATTTAATACTTGTTCTGAGTGAAAATAAAAATAAGTAAATAGCAAATAATGTAAGTTTTACTGGATTATTATACATTTTTACTTCACATCTTTCATATTAGTTTGAGTCTGAAAATTAAAATATAAAATTTATAACTAGTATGTGGTTTTACTTCTGTACCTTGATAAAAATTTTCAAAAGTATCCGGATCCCATCCAAGATTACTTGCCGACCTCTGACCTAGAACATACGTAAACCAAGTTTGATTGATATCGACCTAGGGATTTAGGAATGGGACATTCATTTAATACGCAGGGAATTCATTGTAACTGAAGACATTCAAACATCACTGAAACTACACGCCAGACCAAAAAAAATGTACACTGTTAATTTGTTTGTATTGGAGGTGAACTTCCAATGATACAACACTCGTTACCCCACCCAACTCCAAGCATGGGTAGCGGGAGGAACCTTCAAAATCTTCAATCGAAACCAGCGGTTTTAATCGCAGTATACAATTGTCCAGTAAAAACTACATACGTTTCGTCTTAAACGTTGTTCCATTCGCCATATATGACGCTGCAATCAGCGGAATCGAAATGAGTCCACAACAGCTATAGTTTACAACTTGCAAGTTAAATGTCCATTTCAATGGCACATGGGACCCAACCTCCATGCTTAGTAGTAGGAGAGGCCAGTAATTTGAGGCTTTAAGTTTTACACTCCACTCACAACATTGTGCTATATCTCGCCTCAGGAGATAATAACTGAAAGATACTGTCTGCTACGGAATTTGTGTTTATTGACAAGACAAACTAATCATATTCTGGAAACAAAACAAACAAACAAACTTCTGAAACTAAGGCAAAACAACAAACATCAACTAGAAGTTTTCTTCTTCACCAGTTAGGTACTAGCCAGGGAGATAGCGACAGCATTGAGAGAACGGCCAGGGGGACGGAGTCGGATGACGTATTCCGTTGTGGGAAGTCCTGGAGGCGCGGCGTCGTTGGCAGGGACTCTTCTCTTCCCCGGAGGCGTCGCTCGCGATCCCTCAGCTATGGTTCTCGTAGGCGGTCGACGGAGAACTGCCGTCTTGTTCCACTGCGCCCCCCTAAATAGTCGGCGCGCAGTGATACGTGGCAGTCTGGAGCTGCTCTCACGTGACTGGGCGGAGGAAACAGTTCCGGTTTAGTGCGCTCTCTGGCGGTGCTCGTTGCGTCCTCTGGTGACTCCGGAACAGCCGCTGTGGAGCGCCTCACTGGTATGCATCCATGTTCTGGTAACCTGCATTGCGGGTTGTCCGCTTGTCAGGCGAACCACCGGTACATGACACATTGTATACCTCCAACATAAAGATCATGGGACTACCTCATGTGCCTTTGTGTCTGCGGCGGGAAGCAAACGTTACCCTGGTTTTCCAATTAAAATAAATATTCTAATGTGAGACCTTCAACTAAAGTACACAAAGTGCTCCGTTCTGCAAATCACTGTACACAGGATATAAGAATATCTGTGGAAATAAGAATGAAACTTTCACTCTGCAGCGGAGTGTGCGCTGATATGAAACTTCCTGGCAGATTAAAATTGTATGCCAGAACCGGGACTCGAAACTGAGACCTTTGTCTTTCGCGGGCAAGCGCTCTACCACTGAGCTACCCCGACACGACTCACGATACCGCCACACAAGTAGTCTTGCAAGTTACGCAGGAGAACTTCTGCGAAGTTTGGAAAGTAGGAGGCGAGGTGCTGGCAGAATTGAAGTTGTGTGGCCGCGTCGTGAGTCGCGTCGGGGTAGCTCAGCGGTAGAGCGCTTGCCTGCGAAAGGCGAAGGTCCCAGGTTCGAGTCCCGGTTCTGGCACACAATTTTAATCTGCCAGGAAGTTTCATCTGTGGAAATATCAGCACAAGCGTTACGCATGTGGTCGCTCATATATGTTGGCTTTGCTGGAAAGAGGGAGGGGGGGGGGTGTTGTACTATCATGCTGGTGTCTGTAGATTCTAGATAAAGTACATTAAGTTTGTAAAAGCTGCCCAACGACGCTATCACTTCAGACAACAGTTGTCTGGCAGCCGCTCGTAGTGGCCGCGTGGTCTAAGGTGTCATGCTACGGGTTGGGCAGAGATTCTAGTCCTTCCTGGATCATATGTGTGTGTGTTGTTCTTACTGCAAATTATACTGAGTAGTTTCTAAGTCTGGGGACTGATGACAGTCTCAGTTTTGTCCAATAGGTTTACAAACATATGAACGTTTTTGAGTTGAGATTCGCTTCAATTACTTGGAAGGAAGTGCTCAACGACCACAGAATAATTATAATAAACAGTGTAAAGAGCAACACTGGCAGTAAAAGTGTTTCGATTTTATTGTAACAAATCGATTTCAATTACTGAGTAACCATCTTCAGTACTGCTGCTGAAAATTCACAGCGGATGTTCCATAATTATAAAATTACACATACATACACTTCATATAACAATTTATAGATAAGTTATAGTTGACACCTAAAATGATTACCCAACATTATCTATACATTGTAATATGGAATGTCTCAGATCTGTGTAATTTTATAATTCATGTAACATCTGCTTCAGCACTGAAGATGGTTACGCTATAAGAGCAAAAGATTTTTACGGGCAATGCTGCTCTTTTTACTGTTTGTAATATTTTTGAGTTGCCTGAGCCCCATTCTTGATAAGCGACATAATATCCATTTTATCTGAAGAACACTTAGAAGATGCAACAGTTCTACAAAAGAAACCGCCTACACTACACTTGGTTGACCTATTTTGCAGAATTGCTGCTCATTGTAGTATCCACACCAGGTGAGGCTGACGGACGATTTAGAGAAAATTCAGAGAAGGGCAGCTCGTTTTGTATTATCTCGATATGGGAGAGAGAGTGTCACGAAAATGATGCACGAGTTTGGGGGAAATCATTAAAATAAAGGTGTCATTTGTTGCAGTGAGATCTATTTGCGAAATTTCTTTCACCAAATTTCTCTTCAGAATGCGAACATATATTTTTAACACCCACTTACATAGGGAGACATGATCACCATAATAAAATAAGAGAAATCAGATCGAAAACAAATTTAGGTTCTTTTTCCCGCGATCTATTAGAAAATGGAACAATAGAGAAATATCATAAACTAGCTGAAAACCCGATTACAGCCATATTGTCCACATGGTAGTAATGGATCGCTCTTCTAGATCATCGAAACATGTCACAAGTAAATCGTTCTGTCGTGGAGCAAGCGGTTTTCACATTTACAATTCGTCGTCGTTTGCAGCAGAGTGGACAATCGCAAAGCGTCAATTGCTGGGTTCACCACCATATGCGCTCTACATCTACATGGGATACTCTGCAAATTACATTTAAGTGCCTGGCAGAGGGTTCATCGAACCACCTTTATACTATTTATCTCCCATTCCATTCTCGAATAGCGCGCGGGAAGAAAGAACACCTTGATTATTCTGATGATCATTTCTACCTATGTAAGTGGGAATCAACAATATATTTTCGCATTCGGAGGAGAATCTTGGCGATTGGAGTTTCGTTAGTAGCCCACGCCGCAGCAATTCCCATCCCAGATCCTGTATCATTTCCATAACGCTGTCTCCCCTGTATCGTGACAGTACCGAACGAGCTGCCCTACTTTGGACTTTTTCAATTTCCTCCGTCAAACCCATCTGATAAGGATTCCACACTGGGCAGCAATACTAAAAAACATAAATAAAATAAAATAAAATAAAATAAAAATAAATAAATAAATAAAAATAAAATAAAATAAAATAAAAAAATAAAAAATGCGGACAAGCGTAGTGTATGCAGTTTCTTTAGTAGTTCTGTTGCATGTTTTAAGGATTCTACCAATGAAACGCAGTCTCTGGTTCGCCTTTCCCACGACATTTTCTACGTTTCCGCCGGCAATGATGTGATGAACGACGGACATGGACAACCTGGGGGAACGATATTGTTTTTACCGACAAAACCAGATTCTGCCAGCAAGACTACCATTTTCGGACTAGTCTGGAGGCACCGTGGTGAAAGAATGTTGTGCTGTTGGGTTGTTCATCGCTATACTGGTCCTTTACCTGATATTATGGTTTTGGTGGCCCCTCCCCCCCACCCAGGCATTGCCGGTACTGTTGCCTGCCAGCGTTACATCTCTGAAGAGTTGGAGCCTGTTGTCCACACATACCTTCAGAACTTTCCGCCGGCCACCTTGTAACAGGATCTTACGCGTTACGCGATGTTCAAGACTTCTTCGTCACCCATCGGACTGCTTCCTTCGCTGGCCTCCCTGTTTTCCAGCTGTCTCGCTATCGACAACGTCTGGTTGTTGATTACCGCCCGTTGGTACACCAGATCATCTTTGGGGATTGCTATACCTCAACAACACATCTAGAGCCTCTTTCATTCAATGCCGACGTATGCAGCATAGGTTATACCCAGCAATGTCAGCATCCCTCAATACTGATTTCATCTTTCTCACTTCATGTAGATCGTTTGATCTTTGTAGAACGTGTTGTCTCCCAGATCAATCTGGCTGTGTTATCTGCGGACCTTGGTGGTGTTGCATTTTGTATGGCCAGCAGTGTACTCTTGACCAGTAGAGGCAGAGCGGACGCGGAGACCACGCTCCAGCAAGTGTTCGCGTGCCGTGACCAGCCTACCGCTGTTTCCGGGAAGGTCTGTCACGCAAACGGCGAACGAAAGTACGTTTTCCTCTCTCTCAGACCCGAGACTGCTGGCGGGCGAACTGTGCGCAACCGAAATCCAGTCACTGTGCAGTCAATAATAGTGCTGATTGTCCGTATTGGTACGAAAGTGGGGAAGGTTAGCCAGCACTCGTCGGAGATCACTGTAGTTGGAGCAGCATTTATTACCCAATGACAATACTGATATTCTATCTCCAACCAGCTGCTACAAAATTTCAATGGGACGCTTACATCTGCTATTCTATGTAATCCTCGTGTATTTTTAAACTGCGTAAGATAAGCGCATACTATTTGATTGTGTCTATAGGCTTTTATGGGGTAGCATAAACGATTCCCAAATAATCTGCTGCCAATACAACATTATTACAACTAGTCTTACTGTAGCATCGGTGGTATGCAGAAGCTACATAGCTACCTGTCTAAGAACTGCAGATTTTGGTGGCATGGATGGATAGATACCCACTAACATCAACAACTAACTACAGCATATTTGTTTTCGCGTCAAATTTTGAAATCTAAACACCCCAATAATGACTAATAATATGAAAAATTGTTTCTGCGTAGTACACGGCAAGACTCTGTAGTATAATTAGGTACGAAACGGTACAGCTGGCTCTAATGTGTAGCGTTCTTCTAATTGAGTCCCTTTTAAACGATCGACATTCTTGTCTCAGCTGAGTACTCGAGACAAGTGATCTATTGCAGCACCTCTGCCGTGTTTTTCCCGTACTCAAGCTCGCCTCTCTCGTTTGGTCTTTTTCGTTTAGACGTCAGCACCAAAACTGCGGTTCTGTATGCATCTGAACGATGAATTGAGATTATGACCTCCCTTTTTACGTAGGTGCAGGAAATAATAGTTTAGTTTATCACTGACGAAGGGCTAATACATAGTTCATGAACTCGTCAAATATTATGTGGTGAATTCTCTACACTATTGAGGACGTAAAAACACGAAAAGTGTCTGTCAAACATTTCAAAACTTATACACTTGTTTGCTAAAGGAAATTTGTACTTTCCAACACATCAAACAATATCCAAAAATCTATAAAAAGCGCCTTTTTGGTTTCGTTTTGATATCTTGTTTTCGTGATAACGGTCAAATAACGCCGAATATCATTTTCTCTTCTCATCTAGTAATTCTGACTTTCACTGTTGAAACGGCATATACATTAACGTTTGTGTTTATGCATGGTGTAGGCTTTATCCCTATAAACGTAGCCGCTCGTGAGTATACGTATGGTTTAAGGCTTTATGCTACAGACTGGACGGCCACTCCCTAGCGTAAGCTAGTTTGTAAGTGCAGGGACTGATGACCATAACAGTTTGATCCAATATGTTTAAAAACAATCGTAAAACGTAAATATCTTTCTGCTTGGAGATATTTCATCTTTTGTAGCAGAACGGTAGTAAAAAAAAAAAAAAAAAAAAAAAAAAAAAAAAAAAAAAAAAAAAAAAAAAAAAAAAAAACCAGCTCTGGTGCAACTTTTCGGTGTGATGAGAACAAAAAGTAAACAATAGAATAAAAGTAAAGAACATGCGAAAGCATCTCTATGAATGAAAGCATCTCTATGAATGAGATCGACCAGAGTAGGTTACTTTTCGATGTAAGCAGACACCAGTACAGTCCATTGCTTCTGCGCATGTCCCTTATGCAGCACACTCGGAAATTTTGGCTGCTTATTTACACGCAGGCACAAAAGCCTCACGCATTCGAGTGGTCAATTTTACCACAAAGTCGATCGCGTGTAAAACGGGCTTAAAGAACCAATCGATGCTGTAAACAGACACTGCTTTAAGTACCGTGAAGGCTTACTTCGAGATCAGATACAGAGAGAGACAGACATTATTAGAAAGTATAGTACATTTCTCAGAGAAAAGCAGCGAAAAAGTAGAAATGTAAAGTTTATACGTGGGATCTTGTCGTCGAAGATCGTAATTGTGGAAGTATAATAGGCCCCCACACTTCAGTTGATCGATGTTATTGTTTTATCGACGCGTTCTCCTTTTGCTTGCACCACCATGACCATCGGATAAGAGTCCCGAGACAACGTAGGCATCGACATACTGAGCCTCCACTTGGTACTATGGTTTGGGGTGCTATTAGTGTCCACTACCCCCCCCCCCCCCTCTCCTCTCTGTACCGGTACACTGAACACTCAGCGTTACATCTCTGAGCGGTCTGCGGCGTGCCAGTCACGGTCTGCACGGCCGCTGCGGTCGGGGGTTCGAATCCCCCACTGGAGCATGGATGTTTGTGCCGTCTTTAGTATAAGCTAGTTGATAAGTAGTTTGTAAGTTTAGGGACTGATGAACCCGCAGTTAAGTCCCTTAAGCCTAACAAACATTTGAATTTTGCCCCTCTGTTGTTCCGCCTGGCCGATCGCTGCTGCACAAGATCGAATTTGATAGAATTTATTGCTATACCCTGAAAACAAGTTGTAAAGTTTTCCTTTCTATAATTTAATTATTTCTGTTTTGAAATTGAGTAAAAATTCGAATGCTTTTGCTTTTAATATTCGTAAAGTTAATGTTACTCTCGCTTCCAAGTAACAAAATAATTCTAAGTTGGAAACTGTGCAGGATCTGAATTAAAGTTACAGACTGATTTTGTTTATAATATGAAAAGAGGTAAAATGATAAAGTTGTCTTATTTTAAAATTGATAGTTCTGATTTAAGATTGCCGCGTAACGTATCGGGAGCACATCCAAAGATTATTTTGAGACTTAAGCATATTATTGCAAAAAAGAAAACTTAATCATTTGTAGAATAAATGATTAAAATGCACTGAGTAACCATGGATTGAGTTTTAAATATCTGTTGGTGCCTGTGAATATCTTCTTCTTATCGGCAAACCACGGCTGAAATTATATGCGCCATCGATATGGCAGTAGAAACTTCCCGACTGTTACTATTACAGAAGTTCTGAGACCGTAAAACATTTACAGATTTTTGACATGAAAGGTATCGGACTAATATTTTAATGAGAAAAAGTAGCAGGTTCTTAACAATGGGTGTAAATATAAATTAATAGCAAATAATTTATCGGTCAAGCCGATTAATTGTTCAGCGAGCCATAGTTCCAGAGCACTTTCACAAAATCGATATAATCTGTGGAAAGAAAATGATCGAATTCAGATAGTACAAATTCTACAATTGATGTTAACCCAGTTCAACTCAAATCAGCTAACTATTCAGAAATTCACAATATACATTACACTCACATTTGCAGACGTGCGCGCAATTCAACTGAAGTGAAGTTATGTTTAATGACGACTCTTTCTTCTAAGTAATAATTTACTCATTGCTGGACGCAATGGTGTATACAGTATCATTGGTGTCACTGAAGTCTCGACGCTAACTTCTATACTATAAACGAGTGAGCTGTCTTGTGTTGCGGTGCGCACGGCCGTCCGCCGTCGGGGGTTCGATTCCTCCCTCGGTCATGGGTGTTTGTGTTGTACCTAGTTTAGTTTACCTTAGGTTAAGTAGTTTGTAAGCTAGGGACTAATAACCAAGCTTCTGAATCCCATAGATTTACAAACAATTGAACATTTTTTGTAATTTTTCGTATAGAAAACGGAAGATACATACAGTACCGCGATTAATTGCATTGACGTGCTGTTTCTATTAATCTATTACCAATTTCTTTCAACTTCGGCTTTTCTTCTTTGTCTTAACTGTCTTCTTTGGCACATGCGGTAATGAGTCGCGTTTATTTCTATATTTTCATAAATCTGTTGTCAGTTTCAATCAACTTCGGCTTTTCTGTCAATAGTGTGACCGTTATAAATTTGCTATTTGTCGTGGATAATACCTATCTCTCTTCTTCGAAGAGTTTCTCCGATAATTACAGTATGCTTTAACTGTATGTCACATGTACTTCTCATAAAATGATGCTATAATGTATGTGTTACCTTACACCACTACGGAAGCATTAGCTCACATACAAAGGATGTTTAAAGCAATTATAATATCGTAGTAGCACTATACGGAAACTTTTGACGTGAGGCAAAGTAAGATGGCGGCATCAGGCTTTAGCCAATGAGGCACGTTTGCTTGTCTGGTAATGTTTGTCTGTGTCACAGGTATACCGTCCGACAAAGTATATAATATTACAAAGTATTTCTATCCGTAGTATTCCGTGACTCCGCTCCGAAAAACGTTCAGGTGCACTATGTGCACGTGTAGAAAAGTAGCAAAAATGTTTATTAACAGTCTCCGAGATGTAAATAACGGTGAAAAAATAGTTCATTTTTAATTTATGAGTTCAGGCGGGATAGTACAACATTCGGTGTGAACATGTGTAAGGCCGAGGCGTGTAGCAGCGACTTTAGCCAGCAGCGATGGCCACACTCAGGGCTGATTTCATCATGTTCCTCACTTCATTTTTTTGTAAATCTATCGGACCAAACTGCGTGGTCATCAGTCCGTAGCTTACAAACGACTTAAACTAAGGTAAACTAACCTAAGGACAACACACACCCATGCCCCAGGGAGGACTCGAACCTCCGACGCCGAGCAACCGCGCGCTCATCAGCGAGGCGCCTTAGACCGCTCGGATACTCCACCGGGGATCACTTCATTTGCGGCTGCATTTTCAGTCATGTGATCTCTGTAAGACGTGTTGTCTCCCACTTATATTTCGCTGCGGTGTATTCGGCTCTTCTTAGTGTCACATTGCCGATGGCCAGAACTGTAAAAAATATTGGCCCACTTTAGTTTACGGTAGTAAAACTAAAAGTGGGCCTTTGCGATCGTCTTTTGACAGTTCGAAATTTAAATGAAAATAACGGCTTCACCATTCATCTAGCACGAAAATTGAATAACGTAATTGGTAGAGGGGAAAATTCTCTACGACTTCGCTTTATTATGTTTTTTTTTTTTTTTTTTTTTTTTTTTTTTTTTTTTTTTTTTTTTTTCATATCTTGCATCGTTGCAGAGATATTTGCAAAAATAACGGCGATTTCACGATGTCTGTCTGGCTGTAACGTGTTCCCACTTTTTAGGTCTAGCCGTTCAACCGATCGGCACCAAATCTTACAGACATAAATGTTATCTACCAGAGACCAGAACCTCGCCTTTGAAATATTTCGGACAAGAAATACGTTACTAATACAAAAAAACCGTTTGTAATGTAATTTCAATTGCAAATAAACCGTTCATCTGACTCGAAAATTAAATAAACGAATTTGTAGAAGAGAAAATTCTCTACAACTTTGTTCTCTTTTTTTTTTTTTTTTTTTTTTTTTTTCGTATCTCGTATCGTTTGAGAGATATTTACAAAAATAACGGAGTTTTGACACCCTCCATTGAATTAACGAAAACCAGTCTTTCGCAGATGTCACGTGACATTCCTTGCCCAGAACTCTCTCTGGCATACGCCATCTTGCGTTGCGTATTTGATGATTTTAGTATTGTAACTTACACGTTGTCATTTCAAAGCAATGGCGCACTGAAGAATTAAAAAAAACACGTCCTTCTTCGTGCGATAAATGATAATCTAGTGTGTACAAATGCCATATTAGCCATTAATAGTATGAAATTAAAGAACGCAGCTTCTAACTGTTATCCGTAGCGTAGAAGGCAATTAGACTGTGACGCTGAAGGTCAGTGGTTCGAAACCCACCACTACCCAATTCTGTCCCTAAAAGGGTTAAAGACACTCTTTTCAATTAATTTTTTATTATTTAGATTATTATTTTTGTCCAAAATTACAAAAAAATTATAAAACTACAAATCTAAAGTGGACCGTAAAACACGTCAGTGCGATTTTTTTATCAACTCTGTGTTCTTCTGTTTCATAACATAAGTTCAAATGTCTGTAAAGTTTATGGAACTTAACTGCGGGGTCATCAGTCCCTAAACTTACAAACTACTTATGGACTAATACTAAAGACGACACAAAAATCCATGCCCGAGGGAGGATCCGAACCTCTGGCGCGGGAGACTGCGCGATTCGCGAAGTGGCGCTCCAGACCGCTTGGGTACTCCCGCGCCGGCCTCAGTGGCCGAGCGGTCTGCGACGCGCCAGTTACGTTCTGCAAAGCCACTACGTTCGGGGGTTCGAATCCCCCCCTCGGGCATGGATATTTGTGCCGTCCTTAGTATTAGCTAGTTCATAAGTAGTCTGTAACTTTAGGGACTGATGACCCCGTAGTTGAGTGAGTCCCATAAGTTCTACAAACATTTGAACATTTTTGGATACTCCTGCGCGGCAGTTTTATAACATAAACGTATCAGTGTTACGTTGAATCAGAGCTGTACGAAACCCAAAGGACGACGAATACGGTATCACGTAGGGCCATTAGTCACGCTGTCGTTATCTCACAGTTCTGGTTGGAAGCGTGGTTACAACACGCAGAATATAGCGAATAGAACGACTGTTTGTAGTTGCATCATCGGCCTGCTGTTGACTGCACTGCAGCCTAGGTTTCCACACAAAGACTGGTCTGTCAAGGACGGAACTGCCGTCACTAGACGCGAGTTTACACTCCCAATGATTACCGCAGCACGCCGACGTGCTCTCAGTAAGGACGGACCTGCGAACAGCTCAGGAATCTCGCGAGAATGTATAAGTAATTTTTTTCTCTGGTTCTTCTTTTTCTGGTAAGAAAAAAAATGTTTTCAAATGTTTGTAGAACTTATGGGACTTAACTACGGGGTCATCAGTCCCTACACTTACAAACTACTTATGAGCTAGTTAATAATAAGGACGGCACAAATATCCATGCCCGAGGGGGGATTCGAACCCCCGACCGTAGTGGCCGTGCAGACCGTGACTGAAGCACCTCAGTCCCCTCGGTCACCGCGGCCGGCTTTCTCGTTAGAGAAAACGCTGTACGACTTGGTATAATAGAATGAAGAACAGTATAAGAAGTAAGTAGTGCTGGGCGTTGCCAAGGAACTTTTAATACAGCGTCGCACGAAAAGAATGCATGGATTTGACTCGCTTATTATTGGTGATGGGAACGGAAGGGTGGTGACCCTGGCGACTTTACGTGCCTTCTTGGTTTGACCACACTAAGTCGTATCGGTAAGACAAAACACAACACGTATTGAGCTAAGCATAACTTGGTAAATGAAATAGGGCTCGATATAGTCTAAGGGCCTAAAAAGAAGTTTGTAAATCTAAGGGACTTAACCGTTGCTGTTATCAGTCTTTCGGTTTGCACACTACACTCCTGGCCATTAAAATTGGTACACCACGAAGATGACGTGCTACAGACGCGAAATTTAACGGACAGGAAGAAGATGCTGTGATATGCAAATTATTAGCTTTTCAGAGCATTCACACAAGGTTGGCACCGGTGGCGACTCCTACAACGTGCTGACATGAGGAAAATTTGAAACCGATTTTTCATACACAAACAGCAATTGACCGGCGTTGTCTGGTGAAACGTTGTTGTGATGCCTCGTGTAAGGGGGACAAATGCGTACCTTCACCTTTTTGAATTTGATAAAGGTCGGATTGAAGCCTATCGCGATTGTGGTTTATCGTATCGCGACATTGCTCCTCGCGTTGATCGCGATCCAATTACTGTTAGCAGAATATGGAATCGGTGGGTTCAGGAGGGCAGCACGGAACGTCGTGGTGGATCCCAACGGCCTCTTATCACTAGCAGTTTAGATGAGAGGCATCTTATCCGCATAGCTGTAACGGATCGTGCAGCCACATTTCGATCCCTGAGTCAACAGATGGGGGACGTTTGAAAGACAAAAATGCACGAACAGTTCGACGACGTTTGCAGCAGCATGGACTATCAGCTCGGAGACCATGGCTGCGGTTATTCTTGAAGCTTCATCACAGGCAGCCTGCGATGGTGTACGCAACGACGAACTTGTGTGCACGATGGCAAAACGTCATTTTTCCTGATGAATCCAGGTTCTGTTTATAGCATCATGACGGTCGCATCCGTGTTTGGCAACAGCACGGTGAACGCACATTGGAAGCGTGTATTCCTCATCGCCATACTAGAGTATCACCCGGCGTGGTGGTATGGTGTGCCATTGGTTACACGTCTCGGTTACCTCTCGTTCACATCGACGGCACTTTGAACAGTGGCCGTTACATTTCACATGGCTGTGCCCTTCATTCGATCCCTGTGAAACCCTACATTTCGCAGGATATTGTATGATCGCATGTTGCAGGTCCTGTACAGGCCTTTCTGGATACGGAAAATGTTCGATTGCTGCCCAGGCCAGCACATTGTCCAGATCTCTCACCAACTGAAATCGTCTGCTCGATGGTGGCCGAGCAACTGGCTCGTCACAATACGCCAGTCACTACTCTTGATGAACTGTGGTATCGTGTTGAAGCTGCATGGGCATCTGTACCTGTACACGCCATCCAAGCTGTTCGACTCAATGCCCAGGCGTATCAAGACCGTAATTACGGCCAGTGGTGGTTGTTCTGGGTACTGATTTCTCAGGATCTATGCACTCAAATTGCGTGAAAATGTAACCTCATGTCAGTTCTAGTAGAATATGTTTGACCAATGAATACCCGTTTATCATCTGCATTTCTTCTTGGTCTAGAAATTTTAATGGCTAGTAGTGTACTTGCATTAATTTTAACGGATGCCAAGGACAACACGCACACACAAACAAATATATATATATATATATATATATATATATATATATATACTAGGAGGACTCGAACCTCCGACGGCGAGCAACCGCGCGCTTCGAAGCAAGGCGCCTAAGGGTCGAGTCGTACACGTCTGCTTTCATGCCCAAGAAGTACAATAGCTGTAAGTGATCCTCCAGGGAAACACTCTTTGCATTGGCTAACATTTGCGATATAATAATGACATGTAAAATACAGACAATGATTCATTAATAAAAGAGGTTATATTACAACGTTTGCAAATGTAGTATGGAACGTCAGATAATTGAATAACGATTCGTCTGTTGGAAGCGATCTTACATAAATAAAAGTATTAAATTAGAAATAAACCTTTCAAAATTACTTGAACAGATGTTTTAACTGCGGGTCGGAGGTTCGAATCCCCCCTCGGGCATGGATATTTGTGCCGTCCTAGTTCGTAAGTAGTTCATAAGTAGTTTGTAAGTTTAGGGACTGATGACCCCGTAGTTAAGTCCCATAGACTATACAAAAATTTGAACATTTGATTTTTAACTGCGTTATGAAAATGGTAGCTAAATCCCCAAGTAAGTAATCATAGACGATGCTCAGGTACTAAGTCCATTTCGCGATCATACAACACAAAATAGTCATCACTCAAAATAGTTCGATTGTTAGTCCGACAAATAACATATCAACACTCGTAAATTCTCGTGTAGAATCACAGACACTGTTCAGTTACAATTCCGAAATCGAATCGGAAAAAGTTAAAGTTTTTTATCGTCTCTGGCAAAGTTAGAGTTCCACAAAAAGTTCCGACATAGTGGCCGTTTACCACGCATATTCTAACCGTTCCAAACGAAGCACTTGAGCTAACCAGGCAGGTCCTCCTCCTTCCAAGACGAGACATAAAACGTTCCTCCAGCCCCCAAGGAACTCTCCGTCCACACCGTTGACTACCGCGGTCTTGCGCCTTAGCCACACTGTGATTGGCGGATCGCCACCCTTTCCAAAATTAGCAGAGATCTTAACAGAATAGATTTGTTTTGACTTCAATTTTGACCATTTCCACACTAACTAAACATTTTACAATTTTAAATACGAAAGTTATAAACAGTCACCTTGGGACTATTTATCAGCTTCACAAATAATGGCCGGCCGCGGTGGCCGAGGGGACTGAGGCGCGCCAGTCACGGTCTGCTCGGCCAATACGGTCGGGGGTTCGAATCCCCCCTCGGGCATGGATATTTGTGCCGTCATTAGTGTTAGTCAGTTCATAAGTAGCTTGTAAGTTTAGAGTCTGATGGCCCCGTAGTTAAAGTTAAGTCCCTTAAGCTATACAAACATTTGAACACAAATAATGTATGAAATAAATAAATAATCAAGTCAACCTTCATGAGCTTCAGCTCTCAAGCTATACAATATTTATGTAAATTCACTAGCAAAATGCGTAATTATTTATTAAATAAACATATGAACATGAGGATATGAGGTGCGTATCGTGCTGCTTGCAATTGCTGAGTTACTGTCGAGGAAACGATGACCTGAATGTAATTCGTAATAACTTACTATAATAAGTGTAATAAGTCCTTAAATTAGTGGATAAAAGTGTTACTTTTAAGATGATTGATTAAGGTAATAAGTTATCATCTAATACTTAGGTTGTTCAATCCGCATAATGCATTAAAAAGTTGGTAATATTTAGTTTAATTTTGCTATATTCATATATTGTAGTTTTCAAGATATTAATTGTTAGTTCATGAGATGAACCTAACTTTTTCTGCGTTCATGACTGTATTTGGATCTGCTATAGATCAATAGGGTTAACTACTATTGAATTTTGTATTTGCAAATATGGCCGTCTTTCAACTCGATTACATTCTCTATATTGACCGCCAACTTTGCGTACTATGAGAACAGCCTTGGCCATTGACCAGGACCTGGACCTGCAATCCAGATGCAGGTATCTGTGAAAAGCAGGAGGGGCCGCCCCGGCTGCATGCATGAATGTTCGAATGTTTGTAGCGCTTATGAGACTTAACTACGGGGTCATCAGTCCCTAAACTTACTAATTACTTATGAACTGAAACTTCCTGGCAGATTAAAATTGTGTGCCGGAACCTGGGACCTTTGTGTTTCGCGGGCAAGCGCACTACTTATGAACTAGCTAAAACTAAGGACAGCACAAATATCCATGCCCGAGGGGGAATTCGAACCCCCGACCGTATTGCAGCTGCAAGCAGCCGCCTGCTTCCTGCCTGCTCGCTGGCAAGCAATGTTCCCAGTAAGAGTAAGGTAAAGGTAAAGCAGTCAACAATCCGAAGATTGGTTTGATCACCACAGTGCTGTACTAGGCATGGTCCTGTTTGGAGGTGGTATACCGTTGCCTTCCTCCGACCTTCGAACTGACTTACCCAGCCAGTTATAGGGGGACCTACAGTTTAACGTGCGTTCCGAACCACGGTGCTACTCGGCTTTTTTCACATGAGCAATACTGCCAGCCCCAGTATGAGTATACCACAGAATAAATTTTCTGTTATCTTACAACCTGTTGTTTTGTAGGTTAGAACGTCCAGATTTAGTAGCAGTGCAACACTGCTTCTTCGCTATTTAACTTTTCTTCAAAAGTAATGACTCGTGATCACATTTCAACAGCTTTTCCGTACACACTTCCATGAAAAACTTCGATGCATGGAGCCGTATAAATAAGAAAGCGCACACAGAAAAAATTTTCTGTTATCTTACAACCTGTTGTTTTGTAGTTTAGAACGTCCAGATTTAGTAGCTGTACATCACTGCTTCTTCGCTATTTAACTTTTCTTCAAAAGTTCAAATAATCACAGTTCAACAGCTTTTCCGTACACACTTCCATGAAAAACTTCGATACATGGGGCCGTATGAATAAGAAAGAGCACATGCTCCAGAGAAGATTCTCAGAGCAAAAGAACGTTTTCTGAGTTAGTTCTCAATTTCGTATGAAAAATAACTTCGAATCATTTGCTCTGAGCAGGAAGTTCATTCTCGCTAGCCCCCCTCCTTCTTGAGTATTTCGTGTGTCATGCAACGCCACCTAGATACAAGGCCTGTGCGCTGCCTGCCAAGAGTACTCATAACACATAGTCTTATGTAGCGTGGTGCTGAGTTTGGGAATACGTACACATTGCACACTATGTTTCAAAATGTTCCTAATGTTGTTTATGTGGTTCACAGACAATGGGATTTGGTATAAGATAATTATGAACTATTAGTAAGATATCTTACCGGTATTGGAATCGGACAGTTCATATTATGCATTTTGGATCATACCAGCAAAAATCTGCAAGGAGAATCACGTAAATACACGAAAAACATTCTGAAACGCAGTGTGCAATGTATACGTATTCCCAAACTCAGCACAACGCTTCATAACACAAATAGTTTGGTTGTGTTGTGACTACTCGTGGCAGGCAGCCCACAGGCCTTGTTTCTAGGTGGCGTTGATCATGTCCGGCACGGAACAGCTGTCCAATCATGGATTTTTTTAAACTAGCCCAATCAGGGAAATTATTCGGTGTACAAATACGGAGTAGGCATCTACGCTTTCGGGGAGAACTGTACTATGTTTACATAGTAGTTTGTTGTGCAGCAGCATATTATTAAGACTAAATATGGAGTTTCAACGAAAAGTTATTCTTCTGAGAATGTTAGAAAATTTTCGTAATGCGAGAAACTTTTTTGTTGGGTTAGCACAACTTGCGAACGAAATTTTAAGAATGCATCACATATTCATCTGTTTCAACGTGGAACGCTGTCAGAGTTTTCTAACACGAGATACGTTTTGTTAAATAATAAGCGATAGGCCATGCGATTTTGTTACAAGAAAACAGACTGCTAGGTATGTAATTAATCAATTATTAATTCTACTATCTTGTCTTCTTACTTCTAACATAACAGAAGCTACGATTACCAAGGCAAAAAAAACGTATGCCGGCCGCGGTGGCCGAGGGGACTAAGGCGCTCCAGTCACGGTCTGCACGGTCACTACGGTCGGGGGTTCGAATCCCCCTCGGGCATGGATATTTGTGCCGTCCTAGTTCGTAAGTAGTTCATAAGTAGTTTGTAAGTTTAGGGACTGATGACCCCGTAGTTAAGTTCCATAGAATATACAAACATTTGAACATTTTTTGAAAAACCTATCTTAAATAGGCTAACCGGTTTGGGTAGTTCGGTACTGTACCCGGTATTGCAGCAATATTTATTTTGTGGATGCACTTTATTTGTAATTATTAATAGGCCCTGTTTAAAAACATATGGTAGTATTTTGCTATGTAGCTGTTTACAACCGTTATTATGCAGTCCAAACAAATGGGTACAACACGCAGCTGAATCCATTTGTATTCCACTTCTATGTCGGTAGGTAATGAAAAAAAACTCCTTTGACATCGCTCTAGTTAATATACAAAATGATTGAAGTGTCACACGTACGATTTTTTAAAGGTGACTCGCCAGCAAAAGATTTTATTTGCATAAATTTTTCAGTTCCTCTCGTATTTCATCAGACTACGCAAAAAGGAACTTTTCCATTTTTATTATAAACCACACTAAAACATAATCTTAAGAGAAGTTGCTCAGCTCGAAGTATGCTACAGAGTTCACTTTAGAAAACAGAGAATGTTCTGCGGTCTTGAGATACTTCACTACTTTTATTCATACGGAATCGGAGAATGTTCCCTGTTGTGAGCAACTTCCCTCATCCCTTTACTCTGAGAACATACTCGGTTGAAGTACCGGGTGATCAAAAAGTCAGTATAAATTTGAAAACTTAATAAATCACAGAATAATGTACATAGAGAGGTAAAAATTGACACAAATGCTTGGAATGACATGGGGTTTAATTAGAACAAAAAAAATTCAAAAAAAGATCTCTTGAGCGCGTCGTTGTCACTTTCGTCATGATGGCCTCCCAGGTCCCCAGACCTCAGTCCGTGCGATTATTGGCTTTGGGGTTACTTGAAGTCGCAAGTGTATCGTGATTGACAGACATCTCTAGGGATGCTGAAAGACAACATCCGACGCCAATGCCTCACCATAACTCCGGACATGCTTTACAGTGCTGTTCGCAACATTATTTCTCGACTACAGCTATTTTGAGGAATGGTGGTGAACATACTGAGCAATCCCTTTAAAGAACATCATCTTTGCTTTGTCTTAATTGGTTACGCTAATTATTGCTTTTCTGATCAGATGAAGCGCCATATGTTGTTTTTTTGTTCTAATAAAACCACATGGCATTCCAAGCATGTGTGTCAATTTTTACCTCTCTATCTTTCTCTGCTTTATTATTGCGAACCGGAGAATGTTCTCTGGTAACCAGAATATGTAGTAAATACTTCGCTTTATTCGTACGGGCCATGATCGCAATACAGCATTGTGGGTTTCCTCTTTTTGCACAATGAATCAGTCATGAATCAGATATCATGGCCTCGCATGGTAGAAAAGCAGGAAAATGGAGATAAACTAAGAGCGTCTGTTCTTCAGATTCCTCGGAGATCCACTAGTATAAAGTATGACCTTGTGGTCTGGAGTGTCCAAAGTGACTTTATTATTGCCTTTACTATAAGTCGATGTTAGTGTAACAGTGAATGCTGCACGTTACGTTACGGTGCTACGCAATTTTGTGCGGCCATGGCTGGATGCTATAGGTATGAACAAGGCAGGATAATAAGATGGAGTCATAGCCGACAAAGCTAATTATTCCATGGCATAATGTTTCCTATCACGTGATCTCACGTTTCAGCGATGTCCACTAGTCAGCACGTCGGTTTCTGCCTTACCCTTATAGGATTACGTGAAAAGTAGAGTGTGCAGAGTAACAAACCTTGAACTTTCAATGGTCCGAAAGTAGCAGTACGTCAAGCTGTTATTGTTGATGTTTTGAGGGGACTAAACATCTATGATTAAGGATATATTTTTAACAATTACTTGAAAATAATATAAATGTCTTGACCACACGTAACACTTTATTTATGCCTTACGCGTTTCGACTTCCGTCTGTTTCGAAGGTCAAGCTTTGTTAAGTAATTCCCCCCTTAAAATAATTTGTGTCACAGACATGCGTCATTATACACATACATAAAGCAGATGTTTAAAATACATAATCCCAGACCATATCTTTGTTTGGGCTTAGTAACAAAGAGATGGAATATGTATTTTAAGCATATTTTTTGTGTTTAATGACGTATTTCTACGACACAAATTATTTTAAGGTGTAATTTTTTAAAGAATGCTTTCCATCCTAAAATGATTAAAGTCGAAATGCGTAAGGCATAGATAGAGCGCTAAATGTGGTCGAGACATTTATATTATTTTCAAATGTACGCAAATGGCCACTCCACGTTTCACCAGAGTCTAATGCAAACATCACTGTTACTGCTGTGTTGGCAGGGCGCCGGTCCGTATTGACATGTTGATCAGGCCGCTTACATACGCCAACAAATAGGGAAAATTTGTTCACGCTGGATCGTCCACACACTGTAGCACCTTACTGCCACTGTATAACCACAGTCTAACATATACAGTCGCGACACTCACTGCTGTAAAAGTTGTTACCAATTGACAGCTGCAACGACACTAGCGCTCCCAGCGGTGGGTAAGCCACCAAAAGAGTGATGTTTGTTTGTAATTATTTGTGTACGTAATTAATGAAATAGTTAATATAATTTTTGTGTTACAAGCATCAGTAATATATCAAGAGGCATACATAACACGGAAAGTAATGTAAAAACAGTCGAACTTACTGATTCAGTGGTATAACGAAGAACTTCGTCATGAACCAATACTTACGAATATGTGTATATTTGCAGCTTATTCCGCTGAAAGTAAGTAGAATATAAACATAAATTTCTATTTTGGTGTGTTCTTACTATGACAAAGAGTTTTTTGACACGTGTCGTTGTGGTATGGGGTCTAATGATTCGCACATGTTTAGGCTTCACTCGTCTTTATTATAAGCGCATATTCTTTTGAGTGTGATTACTTTAGCTTAAGAAGACATTGTCTTGAAGATTCTTGCCGTTTGTGGTTCAGCTGTAGCAACAATTGTGGAATTGGGTTCTTCTTTGTTGAATACAGTTTGGTTGCTTTTTCAGTTTTCTTGTCACGTTTCTGATGTTTTCCTTCAGCGACAGTTGTGGTGACTGATTTGGTATGTTAAATACCGTCGTTATTGCATTCTACATTCGTTTCCTACGTTCCACGCTCACCGATTTCACTGGAATTAGAGTGGACAAACGTTAACGTTCTTCAGAAGAAAAAACACGTCTTTCTGCCAAAGGGCGGTGTTTCCTAGTCATTTTTCTATTTTAATAGTAATTTAAATTATTTAGTATAACCCTGTGGGTTACAAGATAACAGTAAATAAACTGTGTCGTAATGTACCGTTTCCAACCTTATCAGTGATCTTAGGAGACGTAAGGAAGACAAAGGTGGAGCTATTTTTAAGTTGTTATCTATTTTATGATACTACATACGTTCTCTAATGTAAAAAAAAATGTGTTAAAATTGATATAAACGATACTATTCGCACACATCCACTATCGTATTCATAAAAGTAGCTTACCCTCCGCTTGGAGCGCTGCTGTCGCAGTGTATAACAAAAATCCGCGGAAGTGTCGTGACTGTATTTGTTAGACTGTGGTATAACGCTCTTAGGTCGACCCACCTAACAGTTGCGATTCCGTGCAAGCAGCTGGCGCATAAATATCATGTCACTGCCTTGATTCCGTCGGCGGTGGAGGATCACATTATCTTCTGGCAATATATACATCTTTATCTACATCCATACTTCACAGCCACCAAACAGTGTGTGTCAGAGGGTACTTTGAGTACCACTGTCAGTTCTACATTTTTCTTTTCTAGCAACCTATGGTCCGCGATAAAAAACGACTGCTGCTACGCCTCAGTGTAGACTCTAAACTCTCTAATTTTATCGCAATGGTCTTTTCGCAAGTTAGGGGGCGCTTCCTGACATGTCCCTCGACGTGTATACTCGAGCACCTCATCCTCGCCATTGCGGTTTTGAAAATAGAAGACCACTCGCCGAACATTTATGATGATTTCTTGTGGCATTGTTGGCCTTTAGACCCCAACTGGGATCGTATTCGGCCTGCGTTGTGCAAGTCTAGGTGACGCCACTTACTCGACTTGCTCGTCTATGATGATGAAATGATGATGAGGAAGACAAAACACCCAGTCTCCGAGTGTAGAAAATCTCCAAAACGACCGGGAATCGAACCCGGACTCCCTGCGTGGCAATCTACCACGCTGTACACTGGACTATGCAGGCGAACATACCTTATTTTTAATGTACGTAACTACTTTCAGTGATTGATCTGCTATTGCGAAATCGTATAATTTCTTTCAATGTTCTCGCAATACGTGGCATTTGTTTATATTGGGAGTCAATTGCCATTCCCTTCACTAAACCTTGATACGCTGCAATCCTCTTGCATTTTGCTACGATTTTCCAGCTTTCGGAATTGTAATACAATATCATCAGTGAACTTGGAACTACTAGGAAAATGTTTATAAATCTATTCGACCAAACTACTATGTTCATAAGTCACTAGACTTGCAAACTACCTAAGCTAACTAATCTAAGGACAACACGCACACACCCATACCCCAGGGAGGATTCGAACCTCCGACAGCGAGCACCCGCGCGTTCCGCAGCATGGCGCTTTAGACAGCTCGGCTACTCCACCGCGACAACTACTGGGCCGTTTATATATATCGTAAACAGAGACGGCCATATAACACTCCATTAGAGTACACCAGAAGTTACTTTCACACCAGAAGACGTCTCTCCATTGAGAATGCCACCCTGTATTCTTCTCTAGAATCTCTTACGCCCTGTCACACGTTTTTTCTGATATTTAGAACGCTCGTATTTTGTTCATTAGGTCAGAGTGTTGAACTTTATCGAACGCCTTCTGAAAGTCAAGGAACGCGGCAAAGAAACACGGCATCTATCTGGGAACCAGTATGTACCGCTCTCTCCATCTCACAGGCGAAAAGAATAAGTTGAGTTTTATATAATTGTAGCTGCAAGAATCGAAATTCATTGCAACCGACAGTCACCAGTAAACAGCCATATTATAATCCAAAACTCCGACGTCACAGATCTATGTCTACAGGTTTGCAGATCTTATCTACTATCCTTCTTTCGTCAAGTAATGAGGTACGATTTGCTCCTGCAGAATTTTCCAGTATACTGCTTAGTGGGGCCAGTCCCTTCGCATGCTCTCAGCATAATCAGATTGGTATCCTGTCAGGTCCTGCAGCCTTTCTTCTGCTTAGCAACTTCAATTTTTTTCTTTATTTCAATATCGCGTTTGTGGTACGACTTGTATACTATTTGCAGTGTTTCAAAATAGAATTTTTTTTGCGACTAATATACGGCGCGGCAATCTTGTTTGATTTCGTTAAGAATTGAAATCTTAACCTGCCGCTATCAAGCTTGATGCACGGTCGTATCAGGACGGTTGACTGAACTGCGCGTTCACGAAAAACAAGTGCGTGGGACGGCGTGACCAGGGCTCTGGTACTGATCGCTTGCTAACTAGCTGGTAAGCAGATTTAACAAGCTCCAAAAGGGTAAAGAGCATTTCGCTCATTAGCACGTCTTTTTTATAAGGCTGTCAGGCCCAAACCGACAGTCTGAATGCTTTCAGTTGGACTCTTTTTCGTCTATACCATCATGCCTAATTTTGGAACTGCATATTAACAAACTTACCTGAATGTTTCGAGTTCTTATTAATGCAGGTTTCACTGAACCGCAAGTCACTTGTCGTAGGTTCCTTCATATCAGTCCTGGGAGATTATTAAGATTTGGACTTTTTTGTTTATTTGTATGAGGTGAACAGTTCTTTGAACAAATCCATACCTCAATTTCCGTACGCATCCTAGCCCAGTTAGAGCTTGTTTTCCAATTTCTGTTGACATCAACGTCGCTGGACAGTTTATCTCTTGGCTTCCCTTTAGTATCTCTGCAAAT
Source organism: Locusta migratoria (assembly GCA_026315105.1). Taxonomy (NCBI): domain Eukaryota; kingdom Metazoa; phylum Arthropoda; class Insecta; order Orthoptera; family Acrididae; genus Locusta; species Locusta migratoria. The sequence continues at coordinate 330,399,129 of CM048750.1, forward strand.
GCATCTACATAGGTACCTCCGCAAGTCACCGACAGGTGCTTGACGAGGGTACATCATAACATTACTAGTCATTTCTTTCCCTGTTTCGATTCAAAGTAAATCAAGGGGAAATCCTCCTGTCGGACCGAACTTCTCTTGTATTTGTGATCCTTAAATGAAATGTGTGCGCCCCGGTTACACAGTGGTAAAGTGCCACTGGCGGTATTGTTCATGTGAAAAATACCGAGTAGCACCGTGGTTCGGAACCCACGTTAAATTGCAGGTCCCCCTATAACTGGCTGGGTAAGTCAGTTCGAAGGTCGGAGGAAGGAAACGGCATACCACCTCCAAACGTGCATGCCTAGTAAAGCACTGTGGTGGTCAAACCAATCTTCGGATTGTTGACTGCTTTACCTTTACATGAAATGTATCTTAGCAGCAACAGAATCGCTTTGCAGTCACCCTCCAATGTGGGTTCTCTAAACTTGCATAGTAGTGTTCCTCGAAATGAACACCACTGTCGTTGCTTCTTCGCAATAGCCGCGTGTCGATCGTTACCTACAAGTGAAAAAATCTTTCATCTTTCATGATACCTTGTGGGGAGTTCAAACACTCCAGAATAACTTAGGAATGGGTCACATTAGCACTGTATATGTAATCTCCATACCTAAAATTATCCCAATAAACCGAACACGACGATCCGCCTTCCACACAAGTTTTATTTTACCCTCGTTCCATTTCATATCAGTTCACATGGTTACCCATACATATTTAATCAAAGCCACACTACTAATGCTGTATTCGAAAATTATACAATTATTTCTCCTGCTCAAAACCATTACTCCACATAGAGCTGACATCCTTCCAGAACGACGAGAACGGCAATTTATATGTATATATTTCATTTGAAATTAAATATTAATAATACTGATTCACCAGATAAAAATTCTAAAACATATATTTTGACGTCCTCCCAGAAAGAAGGGCAGTATTTCAAAGCAAACGATGTGATTGTGAAAAAAAATCACAACTAACTTGTGCAGTTATATCAAGGTAATTAATACCTTCTGAAAAAAAGATTTAAGTCAGAAATAATTTCGCTCTATCTGGGTTAACTTACATTTTTCTACTTTAAGAGCTGAATGTCAAACGAACAAGAAATTTTGTCTAACAAGGAACGTACTTGGGCTCGAACAAACACATATACATCAAAATCGTATGAGAGATAATGTAAAGATCCCTTATTGCTCTAGCGATACCCCCGCATCAGCAAAACTCTGCAGTCGTCCGTTAGAGGCCTCTGCGTGTGTCTTGCCACATTGCACTTTGACCTGTCGGTTCGCCAGTAGGGACGGTGCAGTGTGCCTCCAGTGATGCGTTTTGTGACATTATTTGTGTGGTGAAACGTCATATGGGGCGGTGATTGGTAATCAATCCTGCTAATGTATTGCGATTGGTTGAGATGAAGTTACGAAGAACCCTTCTTCGTGAAGCTGGTATTAGTGTAGAGGATGAATCATTCGCATGCTTTCTCGTATCTGTTATGGTACAGAAATATGAGCATAAGTTAGATACTGTTGTAACACTAACACATAATGATGATAACAGGGGTGATAATGGCGAACAACTCATTGCATGCGATAGTGCTACGGTAAGTGCGGGAAGAGGCGATGGAAGCAGTGGCAGTGAATACCAACAGCCTTCCGAGAAGAAGGTTAAAGTTGCAACTATCATCACGGCTTTTGATGACAATACGCTAGAGTACATGTACGATGATTATTACATAAGTTATAGTTAAGATATCTGCATTACGTATGGCGTCTACAGTTACATGTACAGTGCTATCTAGAGCATGATCGCAGAATTTTGCAGAAAAACGCACCCACCAGCACAGTGAGGTGTATGTAGAGATCCTGCAAGCAAACGTTCATACAGAAATGTCTGTTCGAGCCCAAGTACTTTCCTTGTAAGTCATATTCTGTCGTATCTGTCCTACTACAGTCACTCAATGACGACAGCTTGCGGTACATCACATCACAGCATCATCGGCAAACATACAGAGACTGATATTCACCTTGTTCATCAGTCGTTTATGTAGATAGTGAATAATATCACCTATACTAACATACGTATCAGAAACTTGGACTATGACTAGAAGAGAATAGAGTAGGATACAAGCCAGTCAAATGAAATTTCTGAGAAGTATTTTAGGGAAGACAAGAAGGAACGGGTGAAAAGGGGGATTTTAGGAAGGAAATTGGAGTGAAGAAGCTGAATGAGAGAAATGAACAGAACAAATTAAAATGGTTTGGGCATGTGAAGAGTGTGGGAGAGAGAAGTCTACAAGAATTGTGGAGTAAAAGATTGAGGACAAGAGGAAGACAAGGTAGATCGACACAATAAAGGCAGGTTTAAGAAGGAGAAACCTGCTATGAAACCAAATAGAGGAAAGAGAATGGTGGAAAGACCGAGGAAAGTGGAGAAGTACTACCGATAACTCAAGCCGGCCAGATGCTGCATAGACGGGAAATGGGACTTTCCTAACTGTATCCTGCTCTCTAATGAACACTCGCCGTCGTACAGATTTCCATTACTGATTAAGTGTTGCAGCCACTCACATATCTCGGAACCGTATCCTTTTTAATGATTTGCTGTGGAGGAAATCTAGAAATATGGAATCTGCCTGTTGCCCTTACACTTGGGTTGTATGATATCATGTGCAGGAAAGACAATCCGAGTCTTACACGAGCAGTATGGGATATCGGTGCTGAACATCGTCTCGGCGCAAGGTTCAACAGTGTATTGTCACACAAGCAGCGGATTTAATATTACTGGTTATTACGACATTGCCGTAATGATCTAGCAATATACGAGGCGCGTCCGGAAAGTAAGTTCCGTTTCAATTTATCTCCGCTGCAGCGCTGCGATTGCAGTTCTGCACATGCGCTGTAGACAATGTGTATCAAGGAGAAGAACGTGCGCCATTTGGAGATCGCTGTCAGTTACGTACACTTTGTTGTGCTTGTTTGAAATGTCGGCGTTGATTGAAAATGCCGCTGCCTGTGAAATCAGGTCGGTAATTCGGTTTCTGAATGCGAGGAAAGTGAAACCAAGTGAAATTTATCGGCAAATTTACGATGTTTACGGACCAAATGCGATGAGTGATTCGATGGTGAGAAGATGGGTCCGACAGTTCAATGGCGGACGTAGTGATGTGCACGATGAAGAACAAAACTGGGCGCCCACCTTTGTTTACAGAAGAACTGATTCACGCGATTGATGACAAGATCCAGGAAAACCGTAGGTTTACAATTAGTGCTCTCGCTATGGACTTCCCCCAAATGTCACTGTTTCCAACTGGTTGAAGACACAGGCGCCAGATTTCTATGAAGAACGTATACAAAACCTGGTGCCACGCCATGACAAATGCCTGCAAAATTTCGGCAGTTATGTGATAAAGTAGTTTAAGAGTTGTAGAATTTTGTGCACTAAAATTTTCTTCTGTATCTGTGTACAATTTCATTTTATTACCAAACGGAACTTACTTTCTGGACGCGCCTCGTATTACGCCAATTACGGTGAAGTAATTCATCCGAAAGGTTCTTTGATCGTCATAGTGCTTTATCGCTGTTTGACCAATTGGAGGAGGTACGTCCTTGCCATTGTCTAGTTTCTAAACGCTCTTACCCAGTCGATTATTGAGCTACCTAAATTTTATCATGGTCTTTAAAGCACGGTCCAAATTGGCACTTTTGAAATAACAGAAATAATTGCCAAATATGAGACAAAAATGATAGAACCAGCTGAGGGCTCAAGCCCGCACCTGCAGATCTGGATGTATACGCCGCGCCGGTGTCATAAGCTGGAAACTTCCAGACAGTGAGCAGATGTTTAGCGGCGGACTGGATTCCAGGAACCAGCTGGCGTCCGCTTGGCGGTGTGCCGGGCTCGCACCTGGACAGATGCGGCCATCATTTTTTTTTTTTTTTTTTGCGTGATGGTGTGCAGACGCAGACTGGCCGACCTCGGGGGTCACGTGGCCACTGGCAGCAGGGCCTGCCGGCGCTGACTCACGACCTGACCAGCGCACAGCCATGTAGCCCCACCTGCACCTGACTGAGGCACAGGCTCCCCCAGTACCGAGATACAATACCACGGGAGTTCCAGCAGAGGTGTCCTCTACACTTATAGTCATGTTCAGAAAAAATCAGACTCGAGACTGGAAGTTCATATTCACAGGATATGTCCATTAGTTTGTGCCGGCCGCGGTGGCCGCGGGGACTGAGGCGCTTCAGTCACGGTCTGCACGGTCACTACGGTCGGGGGTTCGAATCCCCCCTCGGGCATGGATATTTGTGCCATCCTAGTTCGTAAGTAGTTTGTAAGTTCAAGGACTGATGACCCCTTAGTTAAGTCCCATAAGCTTTACAAACAATTGAACATATTTCCGGCTGCGTAGTAGGCGTAGTGTCCGCTATGGGTCGTGATAACTTGTTCTATACTTGGTGGCATCAAATGTTTGTAAACCCCCAGACTTACCACTACTTAACCGCTTGACATAAAATCCCGGGTATACTTTTTTTTTAATTTCTGAGGAAATAATAAAACACCGAGTATACTCGGGCTTATCATTTCCGAGCGGCACACATTTTAAAAGGCCGAATTTACTCGTTCTATTTAGTGTTTTGGCAATTCCTTGATATTGTTGGTAGATGTCACTGTGGAATGTTATTCCGAAATTCATATTTCTGGCAAGAGATGTTTCCGAATCAGGCACACTAGCAGTCAGTGCTACAACGTGTTCTTGCAGTTTTCCTGTTACTTTCTCACGTTTTATGAAAATGGAGAGTGAAGATAAGTTTGATATTGAATTTAGTGGGTCTGAGAGTTCTGAAGATAACTATGAAGACTGTTCGGATGAAAAAAGTGACAACCCAAACTGAATCAAGTATGGCCTATTGTGAGCTACCTGTCAGCTAAATTTAGGAACAGCTGTGTTCCAGGAAGAGATGTCACCATAGATGAAAGCCTGCTGCTGTATAATGGGCGACTGGGATGGATCCAATATTTGCCGCTCAAGAGTCAGTGAGTGGATATGTTTGGACCCTAATTATTTACGTTGGCAAGGGCACTAAATTTGATAACGATTACAAGGATCTGCCAATGTCATCACAAATTGTAATGACACTAATGCAACCCTTGCTAAATATGGGATACTGCTTGACTCTAGATAATTATTATAGTTCTCCCCAGCTTGCTGACCTTCTGATAACAAAAAGAACAGATATGTATGGCACCGTGCGTCCAACAAGAAAAGAAATGCCGCCTTCTTTCCGGACCAAGAAACTAAAAACAGGGGAGATTGTAGCATTCCAGCGTGGTAAACTATCTGCACTGAAATGTAACGATAAGAGACTCGTCTGTATGCTGTCCACTATCCACAATGCAGAAATGCAAACAAGGAAAGGACATGTTGTCACACCAGTGGCTGTATTTGCCTATAATGACACAATGGGAGGTGTGGATAAAGTTAATCAGCACATCGCAAACAATGCCACGAAAGAGGGGTAAGAAGTATTACAAGAAGATATTTTTTCATCTCTTGGAATTAGCAGAATGGAATGCGTTTGTCATCTATAAAAAACACGGAGGAACGCACACTGCCCTTGACTTTCGCGTGGCTGTCGCTGAACAGCTCATTGCCAAACATCAGGGGGAGGAATGTTCATCCAGAGCAGCGGGCCGTCCATAAGCAAAAGCAACCCCAACGCGACTTGTTGGACGTCATTTCCCTCTGCGATTCCTCCGACCGAGAACAAGCAGAATCCAACAAGAATATGTAGGATGTGCAGTAGTGTGCGTGATACCAGCGGTAAGAAGGCACGGAGGGAATCAAGACATATGTGTAAAGACTGTCGTGTAGCTTTGTGTATTGACCCTTGCTTCAGGGTGTTTCACACAGCCACAAACATATAAACGATGGCTCCAAATTTTCACGGTTAGTGTTTCTGTTCACTGTTAGTGCTTTGATGCCCAGAATTAACTTTTTTATGTAATTTTAAGAAGAAAATAAAGGGTTAAACATTTCACGAGTATACTCGTGATTTTAAACTATGGGATATTTGGAGATGAAAAAGACCATTGTTAAGCACTTAAAAAATAATGTAATTGTAACTGTCATTGTTGTACTTCACTGAATATGTCATTCTAGCAATAAAAATAGGTGAAAAAAGAACCATTATGTTGTAAATAATACATATGTTAAGACGTTAAACTGACTTATGCTAAGGACAACACACACGCCACACTCATGCCCGAGGTAAGCCTCGAATCTTCCGCGGCAGAGGACACACATGACACATGTAGTATGTATCTGGACGAGTGTGGCCAACGTTCCAATGCGCAAACCGCAGTTTGGAGAGGTTTTCCCAACGTGTGGGGCAGTATCGAGCCTGCCAGAAATTGTCAACGTGCGTCGTAATGATTACCAATTACGCGGGAGAACGCCACCGACGTCACACCGCGTGGCTATCCGGGAGAGAGGGGCAGCTCTTTTCGGCAGAGAGATGCCAGCTCGTATTTGATGCATTTTATGTATATAACTTAGGTGATATGAATCTTATGTCATTTCGAAGCAAGTAAAAGTAAATTGATAATCTCTCGAAAACCGGTCATTAGAGATACTATTTGTTGCAATAAATGACTGAAAATGTCATATATGTGGATGAAAAATTTCCGTATTATAGAAATCTTTCGTGTCAAGGCAACGGCGCGCTGAAAATCCGTTCAAATGTTTGTAAATCTATGGGACCTAACGGCTTGGTTATTAGTCGCTAGGGTTACACTTAAACTAACCCAAGGGCAACACACACACCCATGCCCGAGACAGGACTCGAATCTCCGACGGCGAGTAATCGCGCGCTTCGCGGCAGCCGGAGGTGATGGTTGTATGACTGTGTTGTGTGCCTGTGTGACTGCGTGAGTGTTCTCTTTTATGAAGAAGGCCATGGCCGATAGTTGAAAGTGTCGTATGTGTGTGTCTTTTGTATGTGGCTGTCGCAGCTCGTCACCACGTCTTTGCGGTGAGTTGTAAACTGTCCATATATATGACGTTTTACTTGCACTAGCACCATGGTCGGATTAGAATCTGCAAACACCGTGATAAAACCAGTATGCCTAGCCACACTCCCGTCCCCAATATTATGGTTTATCATGGTACTGGACTCCTCTCACGAACCCCACTAGTATACAATGCCGCTACACTAATCAGCCAGCGTCACCTCTCTAAAATGACGGACCCTGCTGTCCTCCCATACCTTTGGAGCTTTCTGACGTCCACCTTCCAACAGGATAACACGCGACCACACAGGCACGTAGTGTTTAAGACTTCCTCTTCGGCCATCGGATTAATAACTTTCAAATGTTTGTGAGTCTATGGGACTTAAGTACTCTGCTCATCAGCCCCTAGTTTTACAAACTACTTAGGCAAATACACCCATGCCCGAGGGAGGACTCGAACCTCCGACGGCGAGCAGCGGCGCGCTCCGCAGTTAGGCGCCTAGGAACACTCGGCCACTCCACCGCAGCGCATCGGATTACGTTGCATTCTTAGCCTCCCTGTTATTCCGATCTCTCTTATGAGAACCTGGTCGATGATTGCGGAAAGTCTGACCCAGGAACCACCACTTGCTGCTACACGAGAGTACCTTTGGCAATATGTGAAAACAGTATGCACTAACTACACCCCAACAACACATAAGCCTCTTTGATTCAATGCCAAGGCGTTTACCGGCGGTTATAGACAGCAATGACGGCTACACACGACACCGATATTTTCATGTTCTTCATATGGGGCTGTATTTTCAGTTATGTTATCTTTGTACAGCATGTTATCTTCCAAATAAGTTTGGCTGCGATGTCTGTGGACCTTCTTTTTGTTGCGTTTTGGATAGCAAGTAGTGTTTGAATAGTTTGCAAGCAACCATAAAAAATTAGCTACAAATAAAGATCAGTTTAAAAGAAGCCAGTTTCATATATAATATCTTCCGCTGGCAACGAAAATGTGATTAGATTAGATTAGCTCTGGATTGATGACCACGCAGTTTGGTCCGATAGATTTACAAACATTTTGAACATAGATTAGCTCTTCGTTCCTAGATCCGAAATGGGAAAATCCCCGTGGATGACAATTAATTAATATTTTTAAATGTCGATGTGGCATATGGTCAAGGTATTGAAAAGATAGTGGAAAGGAGAGTACGGAAGCGAGTGGAAAAAGGGTTGAGAGAAGAGTAATATCGGTTCAGACCAGGGTGGTCTACAGTAAACCTAATTTTTTAGTGTAAGGCACCTACAAGAGAAACATTATGAGTTTGGAGAGATTTGGTAAAGGCCTTCCACGATACAGAAAAAGCGTATGATAGTGTGCAAAGAAGCAAAGTATTGGAAGCACTGGAGAAAAAGGGAGTCGGTAGGCACAACGTTTGGACAATAAGAGAAATGTACCAAGGACGTGTAAGCTATGTGAAAGTAGGAGCGGAGAAAAAAAATGTTCAAATGTTTGTATAGTCTATGGGACTTACAAACTACTTATGAACTACTTACGAACTAGGACGGCACAAATATCCATGCCCGAGGGGGGATTCGAACCCCCGACCGTAGTGGCCGTGCAGACCGTGACTGGAGCGCCTCAGTCCCTCGGCCACCGCGGCCGGCGGAGCGGAGAAGACGGACTGGTTTGAGCAGAAGAATGGACTGAAGCAAGGGAGTGTTCTGTCTCGTCTACTATTCATCATTGTAATGGATGAAATAATGACAGGAATTGCAACACGAATAGGAGAGAATATGAAAGCGATTGTGTTTGCCGATGACATAATGGTGTGGGGTAATCGAGAAACAGAACTACAAGAAAGACTAAATGCATGGAAGGAGGTGGTGCACGGTATGGAATGAAATTTAATGCTAACAAATGTGAAATTATGCTGACAACAAGGAATAAAGAAAGTACAGCAGGAGATGTAAAGAATAGAGAGGAAATAGTAAAGAGGGTCGACAGTTTTATGTATCTGAGAAGTGTGATCGAAGAAAGTGGGAGGAATGATATTCGGTGAAAGAGGAAAGCAAGCCCACAGATTCATAGAAAGTGTGCGAAGTCTGGTGTGGAGTAAAGATGTACCCCAGAAGAATAAGCAGGTGATATAGCGACAGTATGATGCTCCAGTACTCATGTATGCTTCAGAAATATGGGAAGAAAAGGCAGGTGAGCAGAATACAGGCGTGCGTGATAAAATTTCACAGAAGCAGGATTGATGTAACCAGAATGGATAGAATGGGAAACGAGAAGGTGGGGGCAATGGTGAAGAGAGCAGTCAAGACTGACATCGGAGGTAGGACTCCAAAGGAAACCCATGAGATGGAAATAGGAAAATCAAGAGAAAAACATATAGATGAATCGGATCATGGGAGTAAAGGGAGGAGTGAAGAAGAGGAGAATGGAGCAAAGTGCGAGAGGAAAACTGGTGGCTAAGAATGCAACGTAATCCGATGCGCTGCGGTGGAGTGGCCGAGTGTTCCTAGGCGCCTAACTGCGGAGCGCGCCGCTGCTCGCCGTCGGAGGTTCGAGTCCTCCCTCGGGCATGGGTGTATTTGCCTAAGTAGTTTGTAAAACTAGGGGCTGATGAGCAGAGTACTTAAGTCCCATAGACTCACAAACATTTGAAAGTTATTAATCCGATGGCCGAAGAGGAAGTCTTAAACACTACGTGCCTGTGTGGTCGCGTGTTATCCTGTTGGAAGGTGGGAGGATAGGAAGGGATGAAGAGGCCTATGTTCCAGTAGACCCCGCCAGAGGCTGGAAACTGAATGATGACGATGATAAGTGTTTGTAAATTTAAGGCTCTTTAACTACGTTGGTCATCAGTCCCTAGGCTTACAAACTACTTAAACTAACTTAAAGTAACTTATGCTAAGGACAACATAAACATCCATTCCTGAGGGAGGACTCGAACCTGCGACAGCGTGCAAGCACACGGTATGCAGCAAGGCGCCTTAGAACGCTCGACCACTCCACCGCGGCACATGTCAATTGTTTTATTTATTTATTTTTTTTTTTTTTACAAGCTAAAATAATAATACTAAGACTATGAGTACACACAGTTCATCATTTGGTTCTATTCAAAAATTAGTCAAAATAGTAGAAGGATTTGGCCGCTAGTAAATCTTTCATGCTCCTCTTAAACTTATCTTTATTTGTAGCTAATTTTTATGGTTGCTTGCAAAGTATTGAAATTCTTTGTTCCTGAGTAGTAGACCCCTTTTTGTACTAAAGTAAATGCTTTTAAGTCTTTGTGTACATCGTTTTGTTCCTGTTATTTAATTTATTAAATGATCAGTTTGTTGGAAAAATTGATATGTTATTTACGACAAAGAATAAATATACTGAGAGGCAGTTCTTAGTAGACCTAGTTCTTTGAAAATGCATCTACAAGATATCCCTAAATTTACTCCACAAATAATACGTATTTGGACTCGGAAAACTTTTGTTTGACTTGAAAAGATATCCCAAAATATTATACCACATGACATTATCGAATGAAAGTAAGCCAAGTATGCAAACTTTTCATTTTTATGTCATGTACTTTTGATAACACTCGAATTGCAAATACAGATTAGTTAAAGCGTTTCAGCAGTTCTGACAGGTTCCACATCATTACGAAGTGTCGTATCCATGATATATGGAACAAGTACTAATCTAATCTCATCTCATCTATATATAGAGAACAGTCTATAGTGCAATAATTTATTTTATTCAACTAGTTTCGGTGTTCTTATAGACCATCTTCAGGAATTTTAACTCCATCGATGATGTAGAGCTGGCAGGTAACTGGGAGCCTTCCAGTGCGTCACTGCTGTGCAGCAAGGCAAAATTCCGTAAGTCTAAAAGAAGACCGAAACTATTTGAAAAAAAATTATTGCACTCCAAACTGTTCCTATATATAAATTTAAATAAGAGTGATGTTGCCCAAAAAAGTGAAACAAAAATGTTTCCAAAAATATGTAATCTCATCCAATCCAATCTATAGTGTGTTCCTCCCAACTGCATTTATTATCAAGCTGTAGTCCCAGGATTTTAAAACTGGCAGCCTCTTCTGTTTGCTCTTATTCATACTTTATGCATATGCTGGATGAAGACCTCTTACATGTTCTGAGCTGCATGTAGTGAGTCCTTGAAATTAACATTAGCAGCGTTCTATAGTATGTTCGTCATGCAATTTATTGCAATACTTGTATCATCTGAACTCTGCGACTGGTAGTGTAGCCGAGGAGTGGTCTTTGCACCACATGTAATTTCTTCCCAATCAGATGATGACTGACTGCTTAATTCACAATTTAGTTGCACTGACTCACTTTGTTTTCTGTTATAGAGGTATGACTTGAACCATTTTGCAGTATTGCCCGTGACACTATAGAATTCAAATTTACTTAAAAGGATGTTGTGCTGCAGTCAATCCAATGCCTTTGACAAATCACAGAAATACATGCTGCTTGCAGTTTATTATCTAATGCATTAAGTACATTCTCACTGTAGGTGTAAATAGCTTTCTTGATAACGGAACCCTTCAGAAATCCAAACTGTGTCCTGGACAATATGTTATTTGCGGTTGAGAAGCTGCCTGTACATTACCTTTTCTACAATTTTCGAATATATCAGTATTTTCATGTACTAGGGAAAATCAAAGGAAAACGCGAAAAATTGAACAAAAATGAGAAGACGGTTTATATTTTCAAAAGTATGCGACAAAACCATAAACACATTTATCCTAGAGTCAGACAAGATTGTCAGTGCCTTCATAGGAGATTCTTTGCTGTTTCTTTACGAAATTGTACCCGGGCGTGTCCATCTTTATTCTAAGCAAATCGATTGTCTTTGTACAGGGCCTGATGGAGTCGGTATGGACGATTTGTTAGGGCTTTCCAGCGAAACTTTTTCAGCGTAATTGAAACAACTGCAGCAAACATGCGATCGGTGATTGTCTGCAGCAGACAGATACCCTATTCACAGAATACGTAAACGCCACTTTGCAATGCCGTCTTGGACGTAAGGTATCCGTTGCGTGCTCTGATGCTGGGTTCGTACCGCCACAGACTACTTTTATTTCTCTTTGTCGTTCTTAAGCTACAAGTAGCACGTGTAACCCAAGCCCGAGCCCGGGGCACTATCAGATTCCAGGGAGGGAGCTTGCTTGTATTACAATCCGCAGCGGACGGTGAATGCCTACTCGGTAACACGACATGTTTGTCTCCTGGTTCTCTTCTAGTCTGGCAAGTACGTACATAACACCAAACATGATTCCTCTTCGGTTGCAAAAAACGACTAGCTGATCACATGTCGGGCTTGAACTCTCTACGAATGAGCACTGTTAAGTCGTTATGACTGGCGTAATGTTCAAGGTACTAAAATTTAAAAAAAAATATATTTATGATTAAGGTTGTGTAGCGAATTCATACGACTGGATCATCTACATACATAACGTCACACGTAGTAAAATACGTCTCAGTTTTGAAGATTTTCATCCAGGTCCAAAATTAGTTATCCGTTGTAATGCATTTTTGGTCCGTGACTGATCTTACAGAGTGAGCAGTCGACACATGTGTCTTCTAACACCTGGTGTACGAGTAGACGCAGCATATGGGTAAGTTCTGCACTATTGATTGAAACCGGTCATCCTGAAAAAAAAATTGTAAATTTAGCGATCACGATTGATTATTTTAAATAAATTTATTATAGATCGCTCTATTTTACAGTAACGTTTAAAAAAAACTATTAAACCCAAATAAATACTCATCCGGATATGGTTATCTAGGGAACAAGCTCTTGCCTAGAAACGGAGAGATCACGGGTTCGAATTCCAGCCGGATCACTGAAAATTTTAGTCTTTTCTTAAACTAGCTCTTCACCTTTCAGAGAGTCGAGTAGTCACCTGGTAACGTTATTCTGGGGTCATCTCAATCTATAGATCCCTTTACCCCGGTTAGATAACGAATTAATTAGTAACACGTAAGAAGCCGAAATAGAATCAAATTGAATGATTAGTACATCGCCGTTGAACCACAGAAAATTGTTATTATAATTGTTTCATTATTAAAGTAACAAGTTTTCTCTATCGATGCGTTTTCTATCACGATGTTTATTATATTTCGACAGTTGCCAGCTTCATACTGTTATGAAGGCAACTGTAGCTCTTAACTCCAGTAATAACATTAAAGCAACGTTATCATTGCGAGCACCTTCTACACTTGACAAATTTAGTGTGTGACGTATGGAAGTACACAAGTTCTTACATGAACCACAGACATCGCCGAGGTGTGGTGGCTTGAGTGTCTCAACGATATAGAGAGCCGTTTCGTAGGTGCAACGACAGCGGTGGGGTATCTGTGGAGAGAGAAACCTGTGGTTACTGAAGGAAGGCAGCAGCGTTTTCAGTAGTTATAGGTCAACAGTCTGGATGATTCACTGAACTGGTCTTATAGCATTAGCTAACGTGGCCTTGCCATGCAGCTACTGCGAACGTCTGAAAGCAAGCGGAAACTACAGTCGTTACTTTTCCCGAGGACATGCAGCTCTACTGTGATGATGTCGTATTCTTGGGTAAAATATTCCTTTGGTTAAATATTCCAGATTCGGATCTCCGGGTAAGAACTACGCAGGGGAATTTCGTCAACAGGAAAATCAAAACAGGCCTTCTACGCATCGGAGCATGAAATGGTCTATCCGTTACTCGGCTAGGTAAGTTAGATATTGTGCAGATTAGTGAAGTTCGCTGGCAGAATGAACAGGATATTTGGTCGAGTGATGACGGGGTTGTAAGTACAAAATCATTGAGGGGAACGCGGGAATAGGTCCAATAATGAATAGAAAGTAGAATTGTGGGTAAGTTCCTATGAATAGCACAGTGAACGCATTATGGTACCAAAGACCGCAATGTACTCAAACACATCACGAAGCACACACAACTGAATCCTTTCCTACAAGCTGCGATTTAACGTTACATATACTAGTATTATGTCACAGAGATCAACTTGCATTACATGAGCTTCGTATGATTTACGCGAAACCGAGGCCCTCGAAGGCTACAGTTCATTGTTTTTATTGAGTGTGTAGCGTCACTTAGACTCCAATAGCAATATGGCTGCGTAGAGCAATGGTAAAACATTTGCTTCATGTACGAAATATTGTGGATTTGAATCACATGGTGAGCGATTATTTTAATACCTAAATAAAAATTACTTTGATTGTTATTTTTATTGAAATAATTTGTTTAACTGATTTTTAAAAATCTATTTGCTTCTATTTATTCGGTCTTATTTTTCATCCTTTGATCTTTTTTTCCACTGGAATCTGCTTGTGTCGTTAATAACCTATAACCAAATGCCTAACAGGACTGTTGATTAATCGAGCGAGGTGGCGCAGTGGTAACGCACTGGACTCGTATTCGGAAGGATGGTGGTTCAAATCCACCTCCGGCCATCCAGATTTAGGTTTTCCGTGATTTCCCCAAAATCACTCCAGGAAAATGCCGGGATGGTTCCTTTCAAAGGGCAAGGCCGATTTCCTTCCCTCATCCTTACCCAAAAATCCGAGCGTCAGCTCCGTCTCTAATGACCACGCTGTCGACGGGACGTAAAACCTTAAGATTCCTTCCTTCCTTCCTATTGTTGATTAGTTTGTAACATGGCACTTCATGTAATAACTAGGCAGTGTATGCAAACTATCAGGTAATCAATGATAGCGAGATATTAGAGGTTGCTTTTAGTGCTGTCTCTAAAATTTTTCCGGTAGAGTTTGCTTGTAGAGGTAATCTGTAACGCCGTGAACGAACGGATCATGATTTCAGTTCTGCTGGAGATGGTTGACCGCCGTTTTGCCGAATACATGGTACATCAGGTATGTCAGGTTACACCATCGAAGTATCACCACATATTTGTCAGAAATATGGGATCCATTCGAAAAGAACAAAAATAATGGTCCTTGAGATGGAGATATTGACGAGAAACTTGTCCTGTCTCCACACTGGAACACGTCAGAAATCAAAGAATAGGTGGAATAATAGAAAACAAAGACACCATTCTGGATGTAACAATACCTTCGTTTTAGTAATTCCGTCAGTCCTTAACAATAAGTAAACCAATCACTGCCTTTCCATACTCCATTTTATTTGTGATGAATTTGTGCATTTGTTGTAAAAGGGAGACCCAAGTATTTAAATATACTTTACAGATGTGTTCAGTATCATACGCCATACTGAGTACAATTTGTAAAAGTTTTGGTAAGGTCACTGCTAACAGCCGTCATGTATTTAACAAAATGCATCTTTAAGCATCAGCTGTTTTATTAAAATCCTTAAAATCGACTAGTTTCGGTCTAGGACCATCATCATAGATAAAAAGTTATTAAAACAGGTTAGACAACCGCATTAAATAAAATAGATCTGGCTGAAAACAGCAGGGGTCACTTTGAATAACATTACGAATTCATACTCGCTTATCACAGTCAAAACAAACACATGTTTGTTTGAATAAAATTACAAATGTCATACTAGCTTATCACAGTCAAAACAAACATATGTTTTGACCGTGATAAGCTAGTATGACATTTGTAATTTTATTCAAAGTGTCTCCTGTTGACTAACCTGTTTTAATAGCTTTTTATCTATGATGATGGCCATAGACCGAAACTAGTCCATTTTAAGGATTTATAGTTTCGTGAAGAGATAGCAGGGCAGGGACTCTATTCCTACGCAGAATACTGACTTTTGCCTAATGTACGTGGAAACTCGATTGCATTTGCAGGTTATGTCAACTGACGACGTACATTCGTAGTGTCCCACCGTTCATGATAGGTAACGTTTCTGATTATAATCATGTAACGAACGGGGAACGACCCCCGTCACAATCACGTTTTCCTCTCTTTCAACTGTCTGAATAACTTCTTTTATTTAATCATACACTTTTTTTCTATCTCCCCGTCATTGGCATATCTAGTTGAAACTCGAATTTGTAGTGCTGGTACGTCGTTGTTGTGGTCTTCAGTTCTGAGACTGGTTTGACGCAGCTATCCACACTACTTTGTCCTCAACAAACATCTCCGAATAAGAACGGCAAGTCATCTAATACTTTTATTGTATTATTACCTAATCAAATTCCTTCAGCTTCGCCTGATTTTCTTAGACTGTATTCCATTAATCTCTTTTTTTTTAATGTTCACTTATATGTTTCTTTCAACATACTGTTCATTTCGTTCCTCTTCCAGGTTCTCTGCTGTCTGACAGAATTACAATGCCTTCGGCAAACCGCGTAGTTTTTATTTCTTCTCTCTGAACTTTAATTCCCTCTCCAACTTTTTCCTTCCATTCCTTCACAGTTTGCTGAATGTACAAGTTGAATAATATTGGGGAAAAGCTGAAAGATTTCATACTCCCTTCCCAACCATTGCGTCCCTTTCATGGCCTTTCACTCCTATAAATGCTGTCTTTGTTTTCACAATTTGTATATATGTTTCTAGCCCTGTATTTCACCCCTGCTACGTTCAAAAGGCTAAAAACCTTCTTTTGTGTTCCCTGATAAGTTACGCTCATTACCTCGTGTGATGCTACATTATTCCTAAATCCAAACTGATCTTTCGCGATGTTGGATTCTACCAATTTTTCCATTCGTCTCTAAATAATTCGTGTTAGTAGTTTTGAAGCATTAATTATTAAACTGATAGTTCTGTACTTTTCACACTTGTCTGCACTTGCTTTCTTTGGAATTGTAAATATATTTTTCTTTAAATCTAAGCGTATTTCGCCTCTCTCATAATTTTGCACATTAAGTGGAACCTAGTTCTTCCAACTGTCAGCAGCCCAGAGGGAATATCATCCTACTCCAAGGGCCTTGTTTCGACTCAAATCTTTCAGTACTCTGTGAAATTATTCTCGCACTATCGTATCTCATTGCTCATCTTCATCTACTTCAACAACCAACAGCAACAACAACAACAACAACATTTTTACTGCCCTGTTTCTTTCTATTTTCTGCTAAATTCTACAATTTTGTAAAAATTTGGTGTTTTGTCTTATTTGATGGGTTTTGTTCATTTCGGTCTTTTTATTACCAATCGGATAATTTCCTTTGATGTGTACGGACGCACGAAACATGAAATCAGAGAGAATGAATATCACGTCAAAGTTACATTAATGAAAAATTCCATTTGCCTACACCAATTTAAAAACTGCTACAACAATTGTTAAGAATGGCGATTTCTAAAACGAAAAGAGCGTCATGGGAGGACTTAAGTTTATACGCAGTCCCTATTTCACAAGTAAATAGAATAATTTCTTTTAGGAAAATGTGGAACATTTTGCCAATAGTAAAACGAAGTTATACAGCCTTCATTGTCGTGTCGTCTTCAGTAACATACAAGTCTGGTTCTAGTTCCAGTGGGAGGATTATCTTCAGTTCGAGGTTGGTGCCCTGGTTTACACGAACGTCATCTTATAAGCATTAATTATCAATCACTGACGTAACTTCACTGGTTTCTTATACTAAATGGAGTGTCAGTGCCGTATTAAGTAACAGAAAAAGACATGCTTAACTGGTTTTGTAACCGGATTCGCGGCTAAATGGAGCAATTGATTGGACTGTTTTTCACCGAGTGGCGAGATTACGACTTTGGTTTTAATTACCTGCCCAGAAACTGCTAATACATTCTCCAATAACGCTGCAGTTCTCTTCACGAATTCGCCTGTATCACATCACAGCGTGTGGCCGAGGGTTCTTTGTGAAACTTCCGCCTTCCCCCTGTTCCAGTAGATTCTTGTTCAAATGTTTGTGAAGCTATGGGACGAAACTGCAATGCTCATCAGTTCCTAGGCTTACAAAGTACTTAAACTGACTTACGCAAAGGGCAAGACACAAACAAACCCATGTCCGTGGGAAGACTCGAACCCCGGACGGCGAGCAGCGGCGCGCTCCGCAGCAAGGCGCCTTAGAGCGCTCGGCTACCACACCGCGGCGCGGGAGAAACAATTGCCGATCATTCTCCATGTCGGCTCTGATCTGTCTAATTCGAACCTCGTGGACCTTTCACGAGGTATACGTAGGATGAGTGAATATATTATACTCCGTTCACCGAAACGAGAGACGTAGTGTAAACACGCGGAAGCAGGGTCGCTCGCTCAGTTTCGCTGCATCTGTTTCAAGTGTAAGGTCGTTGTGTGATTTGTTATATGTGGAGCATCGATTCAAATCTTATTATGTCCAAAAACTAAATTTTAAAATTTTGCAGTAGTTTTATTTGAGGTGTACTTCTAGGTACGTGAAAAAGTAAAATAAATTTCCTGTTGAGTTCTTCAAATTGAAGGAAAATGTGTTGAACTTAATATGCTTTGATCCTATAATATGTAAAACATACAAATAAAAAACAATTACTGCGGTAAGTATATAACTAAGCATTTATTTTTGTTTCTTTATGGAATAACATTAACTGCCTCAGATTTAAGTTGATGGGCATTTTTGGTTTTGTTCAAAAATGTTCAAATGTTTGTAGAGTCTATGGGACTTAACTACAGGGTCATCAGTCCCAAACTTACAAACTACTTATGAACTATCTTATACTAAAGACGGCACAAACATCCATACCCGAGGGGGGATTCGAACCCCCGACCGTAGTGGCCGTGCACACCGTGACTGGAGCGCCTCAGTCCCCGCGGCCACCGCGGCCCCCGCGGCCGGCGCCGATTTGTCATACACAAACAGCAGTTGACCGGTGTTGCCTAGTGGAACGTTGCTGTGATGCCTCGTGTAAGGAGGAGAAATGTGTACCATCACATTTCCGACTTTGATAAAGGTTGGGTTGTAGCCTATCGCGATTGCGGTTTATCGTATGGCGACTTTGCTGCTCGTGTTGGTCGTGATCCAATGACTCTTAGCAGAATATGCAATCCGTGGGTTCAGGAGGGCAATACGGAACGCCCTGCTGGATCTCAACTGCCTCGTATCACTAGCAGTCGAGATGACAGGCATCTTATCCGCATGGCTGTAACGGATCGTGCTGCCACATTTCGATCCCTGAGTCAACAGTTGGGGGACGTTTAAATACAACAACAGTCTGCATGAACAGTTCGACGACATTTGCAACAGCATGGACTATCAGCTCGGAGACCATGGCTGCAGTTACCCTTGATGCTGCATCACAGACAGGAGCGCCTGCAATGGGGTACGCAACGACGAACCTGGCTGCACGAATGACAAAACGCAGACCGTGACTGGAACGCCGCAGAACGCTCGCTGACCTCGGCTGGCTGTTTGGTTTTCTTTTCCCTTTTTTGGCTTCCCGTTGAATTATCACCAACAGAAATTTCTTCCTCCATAATCGAAAAATTATTCTCATACACTAAGTTCACAATATAACTGTCATTACTGAAATCGTAGCACTGTTGAACATAGCGCTCCAGCTGTCAGCATAGCCGAAAGAGCAAAGTGACTATACTGCTTCACAGCGGACACAATATGATTTGAAACACGCTACAGTGGACTGAATACGATTTGAAACAACAGCTACTTTACAGACGCAATTTACGCTGTTAGTGAACCCGATTTGTTACACTCTGATTTGACAGCATGAAAGATCAAAAAATGTTCAAATGTTTGTATAGCTTATGGGACTTAACTACGGGGTCATGAGTCCCTAAACTTACAAACTACTTATGAACTAACTAAGACTAAGGACGACACAAATATCCATGGCCGAGGGAGGATTCGAACCCCCGACCGTAGTGGCTGTGCAGACCGTGACTGGAGCGCCTCAGTCCCCTCGGCCATCGCGGCCGGCGACAGTCAACACCTATTATCACTCCTATATAACAACACACACAACGAAATTACACCGGTAACGGATGCAGTAAAATTAAACGAGAGTTTTGCGTACCCCTGGTCACGCGCCTCAGTGTGCTTACAGTACGTCTCCCGTTTCGGTGAACGGAGTATAGATGATTCTTAGAAAAACGTTCTCTCTCGGAACTTTGAAAGTAGCCCATACCGCGATGGGAAATGCTTCTCTTGCAACGTCTGCCACTGGAGTTGACGGATAGTCTCCGTGACGCTTTCGTGTTTGCTAAATGAACCGTGCTGTTATTCCTTGAATCTTCTGTTTATCAATCCCATCTGTTATGGATCCACCATTGACAAAGAATATTGACGTATTGGTCAACCGCTGTTTTATACTCGTACTTTCTCTGCCTATGGACTGCATTCCTGGGGCTTCTTCCAGTAAATTTCAGCTTGGTTTCGTCCTTAGCCACGATTAATTTTGTGTGTTCATTCCACTTAAAATCACTCCATACATATACTCCCAGATATTTTATGGAAGTAACTGCACCTAGTGATTGTTCGGGAATGGCATATCTAGGTAATCGGAATATGTTACTGTTTCCGAAACATCAATATCGTCTCAGACTTGCGACTGGATTGGGGATTTTTTGTAAGGGAGGACACAGTTCGTGTAAGGAAAGACATCAGTAAAAACGTAGGTGCTATGTGGCGTTCCACAGGGTAGTGTTACTTCTATATATAAGCGATGTGGAAGAGATCCTGTGCAGTTCCCTAGCTTTCTTGGAGATGATGCTATTATTTAACGATCAGCAAAGTCATCTGAAGATCAAAACCAACTGTAGAACGATTTAGAATGTTTAAATGTTCAAATGTTTGTTAAGCTTAAGAGCCTTAACTGCGGGGTCATCAGTCCCTAAACTTACAAACTACTGATGAACTAGCTTATACTAAAGACGACACAAACATCCATGCCCGCGGGGGGATTCGAAGCCCCGACCGTGGCGGCCGTGCAGACTGTGACTGGCGCGCCGCAGACAGCTAGGCCACTGCGGCCGGCTAACGATTTAGATATCTGTATGGTGCGAAATTGGGTAATTGACCCAAAATAAGAAAAAGTTTCATGTCTTCAATATGAGCAGTAAAAGGAATCTGTTAAATTTAGCCTAAAAGATGAATCAGTCAAATCTGAAAGTCGTAAATGCAACTAAATACCTAGGAACTGTTATTATGGCAGACTTAAATTGGAAAAAAACGAATAGAAAATATCATGAGAAAGGCGAACCAAACACTGCGTCTTATTGGCAGAACACGTAAGAAGATGCATCAGAGGTGCTAAAGAGACTGTCTAGACTAACTTGTCCAGCATCTTTTAGAGTATTGCTGCGCACTGTGGGATCCTCACCAGGCGGGACTGACGGAGGACTTCGATAGAGAACAAGGAAGAACAGATCGCTTTGTATTATCGCGATACTGGGAACGGAGTGTCGCGAAAATGACAGAGGAGTTGGAATGGGAATCACTACAACAACGACTTTCTCCTCCGAATGCTAAAACATATAATAGAATCCCACCTACACGGGGACGGTAGGAGGGGGGGGGGGGGGATCATAACAAAATAAGAGAAATCAGAGTTCGAACGGAGAGATGTAGGAGTGCTTTTTTCCCGCGCGCTGTTGGAGAATGGAATGGTACATAAACAGTGTGAAGGTGGAAACAGTACGAAAATGGTTCGATGTAACCTCTACCAGCCACTTCAGCGTGTTTTGCGGAATAATGATGTAGATCATTTATCTCGTGTATTATAGGGACAAACTTTGACTATACTCGGTATCTGTTCGTCACACGTGCTGCATAAGGTCCAGTATTTTTGCATACGAAGGATGTTGAACGCTAATGTCATTCGATTAAGAACTCGTCGACGTTATGCGTATCTGCTTTATCAATCATCCGTAAATAGAAAAACTGACTTCTGTGCATATGTACGAGATCGCGTGTTGTGGTTTGCTGCGTGTTCTTGTCGCAATATGAATTAAATCACTCCACTCCATACTTCCGTGGCCCTGGCACAGCAACCTATTGAATATTTTGGTCAAAAAATAAATAAATAAATAAATAAATAAAATAAGAAAAAAGTCTTGTTGCACAAATACAATATTTTTACATGTGACGCGTTTCGCCTGTTCTAGGCAACTCTAAGACGTTCTGGGGAAATTATAAACTAGTTTAAATAACAGCACTTGACTTAAAAATGTATAAAAATGTACATATGTTAGACGTACTTATTACAGGGAAGATTTAAGCTGGTTAAGCCACACGTCACAGGAGTACATTCTTGTTTCAGGAACACCCTTCGCTATTAGATTTAACGAACATCTAATGACTAAAGAAAAATTCTCCCCCTTGGGCCAGCATCTTAAATCGTCAGGCCATCAACCCCCACACTTTAAAAGAAAAAAAAAAACTCCAAATCC
Organism: Locusta migratoria; assembly: GCA_026315105.1. Taxonomy (NCBI): domain Eukaryota; kingdom Metazoa; phylum Arthropoda; class Insecta; order Orthoptera; family Acrididae; genus Locusta; species Locusta migratoria. The sequence goes on from CM048750.1 coordinate 330,421,448, forward strand.
TTCACGTGGCTTGTAAAGGCCAAACTGAATTTTTTAAGAATTTGAAATAAATAGGCACATACTGAAGAAACAAATTTTGTCGAAGCATCAAAACGTTTTCGACATAATGATGGGTATCTTTCAGTATCGGCTACGACCCATATCAAATAATGTTTAATTTAATTATCTACACTCTAGTTGTTTACGGGGATGTTAAGTTGCCGGCATCATAGTGTGTGGTTATAATGGTGTAAACAGATTGCATTTGTAAACACGGAGCGGCTCTTTAATATGTAAATGAACTTCGCGTTGTTAAACTGTCTGGCTTGGTTTTATCTGTGACTTCGCTGCTCTTTCGCACTTATAAGCGTTAGCTGCCACACCTATGTGAAATATGGATTTTATTTGAGTTTTTATACAATTATGATGCCTTGCGACTTGGGTAACAAGTATTTTATTCTTAAGCCAAAGTTGTCAGTGGTATAAGCTCAGTTTTATATCCCACTGCTCTCCCCGAAGCAAGAGTGTTGTCATGTGACCTGTAGCTTAACCAGCTTAAATATTCCCTATAGCAAGTGTGTCTAACATATGTACATTTTAAGTCAAGTGCTGTTATTTAAACACGTTTGTATTTCCCCCAGAATGTCTGATGATGCCTAGAACAAGCGAAACGCGTCACATGTGCAGCCCAAACTGTTTGTTAGCAAATTGACTCGCAATATGTAAATAATCCGTAGGCCAACTAATTTGCTTTTTTGTGGCGCTAAATTAATTTTAAGTCATCCGTCGCACCTCTCTGTAGAAACATGTTCTTTCTACATACACCAGCATTATGAAATAAGACACGCAGCGCGTTGCTAGTGAACTCGACGGTACGTCGTCACGAGACCAGGCTTAGCTCCTGCGAAGGCCGGGAGTGCACTTAATCGGCTCCTGACAGGCGAGGTCATGCTGAGAACCGGTCACACTCTTTATGCCCGAGGAAGGGCGAATTCCGCCTCGCAAAAACTACGGTAATATCTGGTTAGATCCTGACACTGGCACTTAAAATATATCAAAATACATTATTATGCATCCCACGAAACTTAAATAGCGAGCGAGGTATGCTTTGATTAAAGAGTCACATCAAGACCACTGTGATCCAGTCTGTCTTGTACAAGTTATTTGCATATTTTCTGCGAGTCAGACAAACTTGCTGTCATTAATGCAGCCCTCCTTCGTATACGTACAATATCCTCTCTTAGACCTTATTGATTTCCATACAACTGCACAGTATTATAGAAGAGTCACAAGAGTACTTTTTAAGTGATTTCTTTCTTAGTCCATCAATTTTGGCTTGCAGCAGTGTAAAATTTCTCTCCTCGACCACGTGAAGTAATTTCTTTGTATTTTCGAATAATTTCCTCATTTTTTTAACGTTGTGGCATTTAATCCTTCTTTCACAATATTCTTTTGTTGTTCTTCTGTGCATGGCGTGATGCACTTTCTGATATTTTTCTATAAAACCTCCAAGTTTCCTAATATTGTTTCCGATGTTGTCTAGAATTTCTATTAGTGCACTGTTAATATCCAGAATTGAGTGCTTTGTGTTCAGGACCTTTTGCCGAATCGTAAAATCCTTCTTTTTTTATTCAGACTTTTCAGCTTCATTCCAGGCAAGTTCTCCTTTTCAGTTTTTGGTGAAAATTTCTACTTCTTCTCACCCAGATACTGTTCGACCTTTTTTCCCTTTTCCCCAGTTCTTCAGTTCCTCTCTTTTTTGTAGAAGAATTTTTGTATCCCAGCCTTGGCGCCGCTTTTGTGTCTCGTTTCCGTCGTAGGTGTCGGTGGCCGAGTAGAAAGAGACCAACTCAGGAATAAAGGATCCACGCTTGTGCGGTATGGAGGTGACCAGCCAGTGAGAGAGCAGCAACTAGAAACACTAGAGTAAATTAGAAGAGATATATATTTCATAAAGACTTAGTAATACTTAACTTTCACTTAGTTCTTGACTGCAGAATGCTGATACATAGTTTAGATAGAGACCTGCCTAATGATGATTCCTAGTGGATATCCGATAGCCAAGTCTTAACTGGTGCCTTTCTGATTCCGAAGTGTTAACTGGTTCCTATCTCAGTCCCAAGTGAACGATGTCGTTCAGTGGTGGCCACGAGCGGAGTTGCAGCAGAGGGCGCTCGTGGCTGACGTCGTAAGAACGCCGCGCCGTGCGTGCATGGCGGCGCGCGACGAAAGAATAAAAGCCGGCCGCGGTGGCCGAGGGGACTGAGGCGCTCCAGTCACGGTCTCCACGGCCACTACGGTCGGTGGTTCGAATCCCCCCTCGGGCATGGATATTTGTGCCGTCCTTAGGATTAGCTAGTTCATAAGCAGTTTGTAAGTTTAGGGACTGATGATCCCGTAGTTATGTTCAAATGTTTGTATAGCTTATGGGACTTTACTACGGGGTCATCAGTCCCTAAACTTACAAACTACTTATGAACTAGCTAATACTAAGGACGGCACAAATATCCATGCCCGATGGGGTTTTCGAACCCCCGACCGTAGTGGCCGTGCAGATCGTAACTGGAGCGCCTCAATCCCCTCGGCTACCGTGGCCGGCCGTAGTTAAGTCCCATAAGCTATACAAACATTTGATTTGAAGAATAAAAATTACGCTGCATAAAGGCACTACAGTTTTATTACAGTCTTTTAGCGTTGTGTGTATATTTGTTTGTTTATTGTTGTTTCTGCTGTGACAGATTTCCTTGTTGTTCCAAATGTCCTTTACTATACTGATGACCTATTTACATTTTTTGTGCTCTATTTCAGTTTAATCCATTTCGTAAACCATCAGGTCGTATTACTTCCCACAAAACTTTAATTTAGTCTACCGTATCTATAGCTTAGGAATTATGGAACATTTTCAGTTCGTTATTAATTTCTCTTCGCACGACAAATTTTTAATCCATAATTTTCCCCTATAACTTTCAACTTCATGACTTGCTCACTGTATCAATTCTCTGAGTAAACATTGCTAAATCACATGGTAGGAATAGACAGCTGAGTTTGAAGCTCGACTTCTTTAAATTACATCCCAATCTGATTTCCTGTAGCTCTTGAAGTCAACGTTTCTTTAGTTATTGCCAAACCTCTTTTGTCTATGCCGAATTTTTATATTTATTGGAAGATGTTTCTGTGTTTATGAAATCGTCGGCTCTCTTAGAGTCTACGGAACGTCCCTTCTACTATTAGTTGACAGACACGTCTTTGAACTTAGTTAAGCATAGTTTTATATTTCTCAAAATGTAAAGCAAATTAAGAAATTTTTGCACTGCTTTGAAATCTGATCAAGATTTAACTTAATATTTGTGTATCTTTCTTCAGACAGAACTTCATTACAGAGACTCTCTGTGTAGAAAAGTTTTACTAAAGAGCCCAGTAACGAAAAGTAGGCATACGACGTAGAAATACTGGTGTAAAATCCTCTAGGGTGTAGCCGACTATACTGCTTGTAGTGTCTTAATGACCATTTTAAACATCGTAGTCTGAATACAGGCATATGTCAGTTGCAGAATGTTTTATACTGTTAGCAAAAATTGATTAGAATTTAGACCTGTATTAGAGAATCTATAATTGTCGATAGCTGCATGGTGGAAAAATTCATGATAAAATATATCTTCTTACACAGGGATCCAACTGAAACTTTTCACCCCAGTTATCTCTGGACAGGCATGAAATTGTGGCAGGGGCTTTAAAAAAAGCAGTCAACAATCAGTAAATTGGTTTGAACACCACAGTGCTTTACTAGGCATGGTCCTGTTTGGAGGTGGTATGTCGTTATCTTCCTCCGACCTGACTTACCCAGCCAGTTATAGGGGGACCTACAGTTTAACGTCGGTTCCGAACCACGGTGCTACTCGGTATTTTTCACATGAGCAATACTGCCAGAGGGGAAAAAAGTGGAAAGTGACAGATAAAAATCATAGGACTTGGCGAGGATCGAACCCAAGATTTTTGGACTTGTAGTCTGGCACTCCACCACTGTGCAACCGAGGCGCACCCGACATGAAAGTAAGTAGATTGTCTAATTGTATATACTGCTGGCAGGAGCTTATGAAAGTAAGTGAGACAACATAAAACATAATTTCTTTTTAATCACGAACTTATGTTTTTCAATTGATACCACATATTATGTCTTATGCAATCAATAGCATGAAAATACGGAAAAAGAAAGGCTTTGGTGAAATCACAATACGTCAGTTACATCCAGAGATATTGAGAAGCGAAGTTGATGCTCTAAATAAATGAAGTGCGCAGGTAGGCGTGAACCTCACACTGGCCCTAATAGTGAGCTAGCCGCGCGATTCCTTTATTTCGAGCATCAACTTCGCTTCTAAATATCTCTAGATGTAATTGACGTATTGTGATATCATCAACGCCTTTTTTACCGTACTTTCATGGTATTGATTGCATAAGAAATGTTATGAGATATCTATTTAAAAACACAAGCTTATGATGGAAATAATAAAATGTTTTCGTTTTAGACTATCTCATAGTTTGTACGTTCATAAGCCCCTACCGCAAGTTCATGCCAATCAAAATTATACTTAGGCCTACATCTATTCCTATGCCAGGGTGAAATGTTGGGACAACCTGAACCTATATAAAGCGAAGTGTACATTTGTTTGTTTGCTATTCATACAAATTTACAGTTTTATTCCGATCTGGATGAAATTTTGCACACTTGACGTTAAAAACTAGAGAAGGTAACTCTCTAAATAAGATTTCGTAAGGTACCTATCGGAGGGTATTTTATACTCCGACAAAAATCTACAGCTATTCCGCTCTTAATGAAATTCTGCGCACTTGATCTTCAAAACGAGAAGAACATCACTGCCAAAATAAAATTTAGTATGGTGCATAGCGGAGGGTAGGCCTACCTTAAAACAGACGACAACAGAACGTTTGAGCGATGACTATGGAGAGTAGGCATATGTTATGATGTTATGGAGAAGATTTATATACTCCACAAGCCACCACATGGAGTATGGCAGAGGGTGCCTTACAATCAGTGGCGGCTGGTGGGCTGTGTATTAGGAGGGGCGGCATGTCTCTTCACTTGTACAAGACATTTTCTCCCTTCAGAACATTTATTGAACGGGGAGAATATAGCATTAATTTTATTAGCTGGTTGCGTAATTTAACCCTTCATCTAACACGACTTTTTCCTCCTATACCAAAATACGAACAAATTTACGCACAAATATGTCGGTTTTATTATTTTCTGCAGGCAATGAAAACCTTGTAACTCCATTTTATTAGATTTCACAAGAGACCCAAAACTGTACCTTAAAATAATATAAAGTAAGAAGTAAATTCGTTGTATGTGTAACTATATAAGTGAGTGTTCAGGCCGGCCGCGGTGGCCGAGGGGACTGAGGCGCGTCAGTCACGGTCTGCACGGCCACTACGGTCGGGGGTTCAAATCCCCCCTCGGGCCTGGATATTTGTGCCGTCCTTAGTCTTAGCTAGTTCATAAGTAGTTTGTAAGTTTAGGGAATGATGACCCCATAGTCAAGTCCTATAACCTATACAAACATTTGAACATTTTTTAAGTGTTCAGAGAAGACAAATGCTTCGTCAGAGAAACATATGTTACTGAAATTAGAAGACTCTCACCAACAAATGTAGTAATACCATTGGTATGCTTATGTATTGGTCTGTTTATATAAAGCAGGATTAAATTTCCTAGTGAAACTACTTTTGCTTTTGCACGCATTTTGTGTCTGTACAATGTTCAAATCATGTCTCGGTGGTCCTAACCTTTTTAATTCCAACTTTCCCTCAAAAGTCAATTGTTTACTACCAAATGTTAAAATGTAGTTTACGCTATTTATATTATTCATTCTAAATAGGAAACTAGAAAAACAGTTAGGCAATAACACGCACCTTGACACTAGTATCAGACGCACTGCACCTGTTAGAAACTGCCTGGCCGGTGGCGGTCCGCCTTTGTATTTGGCACCCTTGGCGCGGACGCCGTCCTAAGCAGCCCTATTCAGCACACTACTCCCACCCAACCCCCAGAACCCCCACTCACGCCAAGCGCCCGTAGCCAGCCTTTACACGGCGCGGACGGATCGCGTAGAGTCCGACAGTCAGCCCATTCTGAAAACATTCGCTGACCCTGGCTGGCAGACTACCTAGACTAAAAACATTGGTCATTCACATACACAGGCTGCTGCTACACGAAAATTATTAAAGTAGATTTGTGATTAACGATTGGTATGTATTCCGTGTTGGATATTTTTGGGAGGGCGCCGCCCCAGAGTCCTCAAGGAGTAGCCGCCACTGCTTACAATAATCTTCAACACCATTTCACCGGACTTAATCACGAGAGAGATACATGTAATCTATATCTATAAATGTGAATGTCTGTTCGGTGTATGTTTATCACGTCTGAACCACAAGACATAAAGAGCTACAAATTTGTACAGTTACTAATGTCTACAAGGGGAAGGCTTTAGGCACGGTTTTATGGCGATCGGAGATATATATTAATGTGAATGTCTGTTCGGTGTACGCTTCCCACATCCGAACGACAAGACGTAGAGACTTAAATGTTTGTACAGTTACTAATTAATACCTGAGGAAGGTTTCAGGCATGGTTTTATAGAGATCTGATAGATATTTAGTAATTTGAAGAATATAACGCAAAATGCGGAACAATAATTACTCTTTGAAAATTATATTTACTCTTTGAAAATGGTTTTATTGGTTGCATTGTTGCTTGAGGGTTGACAATGATAAAATGGTGGAGTATATTGAGATGGAAAGTTATCGGTGTATATAAAATTCTACGTGTGTGTGTGTGTGTGTGTGTGTGTGTTAATATTTCGCTCTGCAGCGAAAGCTACAGAACGCAAACGAATGGTCTGTTTGTAATTGTTGTCCGAAGTCTCCCGTTGTACACCATAGCAAATCCATACCGATAGCTATAAGGGGGTGGAAGATATGATGGTTGAAAGTCGTCAAATTATTAAAAAAAATCGGACTGAAGGCCAGCGATGACGTTTACAGCTGCATAGCAAGGAGGTTACATACAACGAAACGTGATGCCACAGACCATATCTTTGATCTATGTCTTCAGCCCTTTCTCTGTAAGGATAAGTATACGAATAAGGAAATATAAGAATAAATAAATCAGTAAAAAAGAAATTTCTTTTAATACATCTCTTTAAAAAATTCGTTTCGACGCTACGCGCATTACATCAAGTGATCGATCTGTGATATTATTACAATCATTATTGTTGAATTTCGTGATTGGATTCTTCGAAACGAGTGCATTTTTACGTGTGATTTGATCTACACTACTTACTTTCCTGGTAATGTTAATTAAAAATGTTTGTTTCTAAAGAAGGTATTGTATTTCATTTCATCCTTCAAAACCAGTCTCATAGTACACTACTGAAAGATACCTTATCATAATCAAACAACACGCGGGCGGAGCCGCGGGTTTTTCATAAATAAGGGGGGGGGGGGGGGGGGGAGGACGAGATGGACTGAGCAAGCTTAGGAGGACGATGATCATGCCGTGTGGCATTTATGGTCGTTATACTCCAAACTAGGTTCGTGTTCAGCCAACACCACCTAGGAGACAAGGCCTCACAGCTGTCCGTGCCTACGTCACACGTCAAGGACCCGGCCGCCGGTTCATTGGCCGACCGCTACGAGGCGGTGGACGTGCCCCAGCAGACAGCCAGTGAGCTGGCGGTCGGGGCCTTTACGTGTGACGTAGGCACGGACAGCTGTGAGGCCTTGTCTTCTACGTGGTGATGGTTCAGCCAGCCTGGTGCAAGTCTTTTTAGCTGATGCCACTTCATCGAGTTGTGTGTCAATTATGACGAGGACGACCGACTCAACACCCGGTCCCCGAGCGCAGAAAATCTCCGACCGAACCGGAAATTGAGTCCAGATTAGATTAGATTAGATTAATTATTCGTTCCGTAGATCCATGTTGAGGGGATCCTCGTGGATGTGAAACATGTCAAGAAACAAAATTTACAAGTTGAATAATAGATAATACTAATAATATAAATACAAAGACATTCACTTATAATATAAATACAGATACATAAATTTTTAAGGTTTTTTTTCTGGTAATATAATAATACTAATATAGTATGAGTGCATGCATCATTTGGTACAATTTAGAAATTCAGTAATGGAGTAGAAGTAGTTGGCCACTAGAAATTCTTTTAGGTTCCTCTTAAACTGATCTTTATTGGTAGCTAATTTTTTTATACTTGATGGTAAATTATTGAATATGTCTGTTCCTGAGTAGTGGACCCCTTTTTGAACTAAAGTAAGTGCTTTTAAGTCCTTGTGTAGATCATTTTTATTCCTAGTATTGTATGTATGAATTGAGATGTTTTTTGGGAAAAGGGATATTTATTTATGACAAATTTCATTAAGGAATAAATATACTGAGAGGCAGTAGTTAATATACCCAGTTCTTTGAAGAGGCTTCTACAAGACGTCCGTGAATTTACTCCACAAATAATACGTATTACACGTTTTTGGACTCTGAAGACTTTTGACTGACTTGAAGAGTTACCCTAAAATATTATTCCATACGACATTAGGGAATGAAAGTAAGCAAAGTATGCAAGCTTTGTTATTTTTATGTCTCCTATGTCTGATAACACTCGTATTGAAAATACAGATTTGTTGAGTCGTTTCTGCAGTTCTGTGGTGTGCTCCTCCCAACTAAATTTATTATCAAGCTGTAATCCCAGGAATTTAATACTGTCAACCTCTTCTATCTGCTCTTCTTCATACTTAATGCATATGCTGTCAGGAAATCTCTTACATGTTCTGGACTGCATGTAGTAAGTCTTTTCAAAGTTTAATGACAATGAGTTGGCTTTAAACCATTTATTAATGTTCATGAAAATATCATTAGCAGACCTTCCTATCACTATGCTTGACGTACTTTTTATTGCAATACTTGTATCATCTGCAAACAAAACGAACTCTGCTTCTGGTAGCGTAACTGATGAGAGATCATTAATGTACACAAGAAAAAGCAATGGCCCTAAGTTGGATCCTTGTGGGACACCACATGTAATTTCTTCCCAATCCGATGATGACTGTTGGTTTAATTCACTAGTCACTTGCACTGACACCCTTTGTTTCCTGTTAGTGAAGTACGACTTGAACCATTTTGCAGCATTTCCTGTGACCCCATAAAATTCTAATTTACTTAAAAGGATGTTATGGTTCACACAATCAAATGCCTTTGACAAATCACAGAAAATACCTGCTGCTTGCAATTTATTATCTAATGAATTAAGTACACTCTCACTGTAAGAGTAAATAGCCTTCTCGATATCGGAACCTTTTAGAAGTCCAAACTGTGTTCTAGACAATATGCCATTTGTGGTTAAGTGGTTGAGAAGCTGCTTGTACATTACCTTTTCTATAATTTTTGAGAATGCTGGCAAAAGTGAAATGGGTCTGTATTTGATGGTATCTCTTTATCCCCCTTCTTGAAGAGAGTTTTAATGTCTGCATATTTTAGCCAATCAGGAAATGTTCCCGTTATAATAGACTGGTTACACAAATAACTTAAGATTGTGCTAAGTTCACAAGAACACGCTTTAATTAACTTTGTTGATATTTCATCGTAACCACTGGAATTCTTTGTTTTTAAAGATTTTATTATGGAAGTTATTTCTTGCGGTGAAGTGACTGACATATTCACACTCCCTGCGTGTCAACCCATCACGCTGTCTAGAGTACGGAGGCAGACGGTGAGGAGGAGAGGAACAGACAGATGAGAAGGCGGTGGACGGAGAGAGGAGAAGGAGATGAAGATGGACAGAGAGGGAGAAGGGAGGTCTAGGTGCAAGGTGGACCAACAAAACACTGGAATAAACAAATACCGCGGCAACACTTGGTTTTCAGCTAATAAACAAATAAATAAAAGCTGAAACAATACCAACACTGATTCCATCTTTCTTAATTTGCCCATCAGTTATTCATTCTTTAATTTGCTCTCTCATCTCCACGGTCGACAATGGTGATCGTCGCTGCCTCAGTTTTTTTCCGTTCCGGGTTTCCACGCCTGTTCAGTGAGGTAACAACGAACGCAATGCGGAGCTGACGTTCCAACGTGCCTGACCCTGACTACTTGTTTTGCGCACGTAATCCCGCAGAAACGAGCTGCAAATTGCCCACGTGGCCGACACGCCAGCGACAAAAATAATGAGAGGTCAACTCCGCTGTCATTACGCCGGATGCCAACATGCGAGCAGTTTTTTGTCGGGAAAATACAATAAGACGAGAACAGCGAGAAAAGGATGGGAAAGGGAACTGAACTGTCCATGATGATTACTATACCTAGCAGCAGCTAGGTATATCCCAGCCTCATCACCACTTTTGTGTCTCGTTTCCGTCGTAGGTGTCGGTGGCCGAGTAGAAAGAGACCGACACAGGAATAAAGGATGCACGCTTGTGCAGGTACGGAGGTGACCAGCCAGTGGGACAGCAGAAACTAGAAACACTAGAGTAAATTACAACGAGATATATATTTCATAGAGACTTAGTAATACGTAACTTTTACATAGTCCTTGACTGCAGTATGCTGATACATAGATTAGATAGAGGCCTGCCTACTGACGATTTCTAGTGCCTATCCGATAGCCAAGTTTTACTGGTGCCTATCTGATTCCGAAGTCTTAACTGGTTCCTATCTCAGTCCCAAGTGAACGATGCAGTTAGTGGTGGTCACGAGCGGAGTTGCAGCAGAGGGCGCTCGTGGCTGACGTAAGAACGCCGCGCCGTGCGTGCATGGCAGCGCGCGGCGAAAGTAGGTGGCGCGCACTTAAGACTTGTGCGGCACCACAGAAATAAATAAATAAAAATAAAATAAAAACAGTTAAATTCTAAAGATATTTGTTTCAATTGCAAAATATAATCTGTTGGCAATTTAAAATTACAACGAAGATGATTGATTCACATTTTACAAATTACTTCAAAGTTACTAGAAAGTACTTTTTTAAAGTTCGTGGCATTCATACAGAACGATATTGACACTAACGATTGTATTGCACAAGCGCTGATTGCAACTGAACAAAACTTTACAGATATACAGGGTACCCCACTCAAATTTTTCACTACTAATACCTCTGGAACTCCAGCAGATATTAAAAACGACTTTCACGGCCATGAACGCGCAATTGGTTATGAATGTAAGTGCTACGAGACAATGTGAAACGTAAAAAAATATTTTTCCAACACAAATTTATGTATTCAATAGATACGTCACATTATTTCTTACGCGACCGATGACCAGTGTAGTATGGTCCCTTGACCCCAAACCAGTCAACCAATCTTACGCAATCAATAGCATGAAAAATCGCAGAAGGAATGGCGTTGATTGCATCGCAATGTGTCAATTACATCCGGAGAAACTGCAAAGTGAAGTTGACGTTTGAAATACGAGGGCGGCGTGATAAGTCTGGTAAATTTGTATGAAAGAGCGGAAAATTTTCGGAACCTGCACTGTTGTTGGTAAGCCTGATATTTCAAGTTACAGCAAGTTTCTAACAGTAGCTGTTATTAGTTGATTGGCTGCCAACTGAAGTGGTAACTGCGTAGTAAGTATGGAGAAAAACGTGTTGAGACTCGTAATAAATCAATTTCACAGCAACATGTCTTGGGTAACATAAACGTATATTTCCATCGCAGAATACAGAAACAAAAACTAAACTGAAACAGAATAAACACGTATAGAAAAATGAATGAGCAATAGCAAAGATATTACGTGAATTTAATCTCTGTTCGACTCGCGCACGTCGATATCTCGATGTATAGCACTGCACAAACTTGATGCCACCACTACAAACGAATTTCGTGCAGTCATTAAACATTTTCACTTGAAGGTTTGGACAGCTGAACAGATCAAATCCAAGTTGTATGAGGCCCATGTGGGTTCTGTACCGACATTGAAGACCACTTACTTTTCGATCAATGAGTTTAAACGTGGTCGGAGAAGCACGGAAGATAGAGCACGCTCCGGTCGCTCCATTGAAGTCACCACACAGAAAACCATCGATAAGGTGCAAGATATGGTCATGGAAGATGAAAAGTTTGCGAGATAGCTAAAGTTGTAGGCATCTCAACTGAACGAGTGCCTCCATGAAGAAGCTCTGTGCATGATAGGTGCTACGCTTGCTCACTTTGGACCAAAAAGGGAAACTAAAGAACATTTCTGCTCAGAATCTCACACTGTTTAGGCGCAATCCACAGGACTTTTAGCGCAGATTCACAACTGTGGATGAAACTTGGATCCACCATTACACTCCAGAGATCAAATAACAGTAGAAAAAAATGGACGAAGAGTAGAGTGCACTAAAGAAAGCGAAGACTATTTTGTCAGCTGTAAAGATGATGGCCACTGTCTTATGGGATTCCCGTGGTATAATCCTGCTACATTATTTAGAAAAAGGCAGATCCATAACTGAGTCCTATTATGCTGCTCTGCTGAATCGCTTAAAATAGGAACTAACTGAAAAACGTCCAAGATTGGCACGGAAGAAAGTGCTGTTTCATCAGGACAATGCTCCAGCCCACAAAGCAGCTATCGCAATGGTGAAAATGTACGACTTCAGATTAGAATTGGTTCCTCACCCACCCTATTCACCAGTTCGTGTGACTTCTTCTTGTTCCCAAACTTGAAAATTTGGCTTGGTGCGAAGAAATTTTCATCGAATGAGGAAGTGTCCGCCGCTGGGACAGACTATTTTGCAGAGTTTGACAAAGCCTACTTTGCCGATGGGTTTAAAAAATTGGAAATTCACTGGACCAAGAGTATAGCCTTGCAAAGGGAGTCGAGAAATAAAGTGAGTTTTCGTCTTTAAAACAATTTTTTATTTAATTTTGACCAGACTTATCAAACCGCCCTCGTACATGAAGCGAGCTACTAGCACGTTCCGAGACTCAAGCGAGGCTGCCGTGTCTTGAGACGTGCCCTAGCAGCGACCATGTGTTTCAAACATCTACTGCGCTTCGAAGTTTCTCCAGATGTAATTGATACATTGCGATGCAACCAACGCCATTCTTTTTGTGAGTTTTCATGCGATTGCTTGCATAAGAAACAATATAGAATATTCATTTAAAAAACTTAAGCTTGCGTTGGAAATAATATTTGTTTACGTGTTGGTGTGTTGTGGCAACTTACTTTCATAAGCCCCTACCCTGCATTCATTACCATGAAAGCCATTTTTCAATATCTACTCGTATTGTATTTCCAGAAATATTTTCGGTGAAAACGTTGTGTGGGACATCCTGTTATGGGCTGTCTGATGTTTCGAACATGTTCCAAAGAACAGACAACACTTTTGATGCTCCAGTTATTATTAATTTATATTCATGGAATTTACTGCATTAACTGCGAATGGTTATAGCTGAAAATGTGTATCCAGCTGAGATTTGAACCTGGATCTCCCACTTGCGAGGCGGTTGCGCTGACCCATACAACTCTGGGTTTACAGCGATCTCCACAACTCCACGGACTTCTCTAGATCGTCTATCTACATCTACATCTACACAGGATACTCCGCAAATCACATTTAAGTGCCTATGCAGAGGGTTCATCGAACCACCATTACACTATTTATCTCCTATCCCATTCTCGAATAGCGCGCGGGAAGAAAGAACGCCTGAATCTCTCCGTTCGAGCTCTGATGTCTCGTATTTTATTCTGATGGTCATTTCTACCTATGTAAGTGGGAGTCAATAATATATTTTCGCATTGGAGTCTCGTAAGTAGCCCACGCAGCAGCGATAAGCGCCGTTGTTGTAATGATTCCCATCCCAGATCCTGTATCATTTCGGGAACGCTGTCTCCCCTGTATCGTGAGAATACGAAACGAGCTGCCCTTCTTTGGACTCTTTCGGTGACCTCCGTCAAACCCGCCTGATAACGATCGCACACTGGACAGGAATACTCCAAAAATGCAAACTGGAGATCCGGCTTCGAATCCCCGCTGGGTACACATTTTCAGCTTCATCCGTTTGCAGTTAATGTTCTTACATTCAGTAAAAAAGAAATGTAATGATATTTTTGAAGTAAGTGATAAAAACTCCAACAATTTTCATCATTTAAGGAATTTAAAATGTTAAAAACAAAATCAAATGTTTGTTAAGCTTATGGGACTTAACTACGGGGTCATCAGTCCCTAAACTTACAAACTACTTATGAACTACTTACGAACTAGGACGGCACAAATATCCATGCCCGAGGGGGGATTCGAACCCCCGACCGTAATGGCCGTGCTGACCGTGACTGGAGCGCCTCAGTCACCTCGGCCACCGCGGCCGGCTGTTAAAAACATTTACCTATTATATTTGCTGCCTTGTTTCACTATGCATTTAAATTTTTCTGCCTTGCTTGTTGCTCACAGTATTCTGCAGTGTTTCTCACTGATACATCACCCTAAAGATGAATCTTCTGTCCTTTTTTGTATCTGAAGACTTTGTGGCGGGAGAGGATATAATCTCGGTGGCTAATGTTTCACCCGTCAACGACTTATGCATTGTTCTTTACAAAAGAAAAAGAATAACGAAATAGAATAGCAAAACTATACAGAACTAACATTATGATATGATGAAACGTGTGAGTTCAGCTACTTATACTACTAAGGTTACTGCAAAGTTTGGTGATAAATATCTCTTTAAACTTGATTGCTACGCCTCCGTTTGTTCACTGTTTTCGGTGGTATAATAGTTTGGGGGTACTTCATCATTGAGGGAAAAAATGTTCATTGCACAAAACAGTGTAATCAGAAAAATGTCTGGAGTCCACACAAGATCTTCCTGCACACATGTATTTAAGGATCTAGGGATCTTTACAGGTTCTTCACAATACTTACATTCACTAATTAAATTTTTTATTATTAATAGCCCAACCGCGAGGGAATGGTCTTGAGGTATAAGGCGCGGCTGTTGTATGTGTGTTGTTGTTGATAGCAAAAATTTGTTTAAGTGGTTTGAAAGTCTAGGAACCGATGATTTCAGCAGTTTGCTTCCTCAGCGTTAGAAACGTTTGAGTTGAATAACCCAAACCAGTTCAAAAGTAATAGCAATGTGAATAGCCACAACACTAGGAGGTAGAATAATATTTACTATCCAGGGTCAACTCTGACACAGAAAGGGTGAATTACGCTTCCACAAAAGTCTGCCACGGCAGAATAGCCGTGCGCACTAAGGTGCCCTACTGCGGTGCGCAAGGCATTTCGCCGTCAGGGGTTCGAGTCCTCCCTCGGGCATGGGTGTTTGCGTTGTCCTTAGCATAAGTTACTTTAAGTTAGTTGAAGTAGTTTGTAAGCCTAGGCACTGATGACCAACCTAGTTAAGTCCCTTAGATTTATAAACATTTGAAAATTTTTTGAACACAAAATTCTTTCCAATACTCTGAGATTTTCAGCTATCTGTCGATCTTTTTTAAAAAATATTTATTAGCAAATCATGATTTCGGCCAGTAACTGGCCATTATCAATGCTAAAAAGTACAAGAAAAACACACTGTTACTACATGAAAATGTTACATAAGTACCACTTATGACATTATGACAGACATAAAAATGTTTTAATTAATTATACATACCATGTGTAACTGAAGATGTTATTAATATGGATAACTCACACAACGCCAAGTGTGACAACTGGACATTTCAACCGTTTCAAATCTACACACACTATTTAACAAAAAAGAGGGTGACGTCCTGCAACATCATTTGGGCATGTGCTACCCTCTACAGTATAACGAATATAACTGTTTTTATCAACAGAATAAATAAATTAGAAAAGTCAAAGTAATAAAACAACATGGCTGATAGCTGAAATCTCAGAGTATTAGAAACATATCAGAGTCGTGGAGCGCAAACCGTGGAAAGTAACAAAAGTCTTTGATTACTCATCAATTAGCATCAAAAGTCTGGCAGCAAGCTAACATTTGAAAATAAAATTAAAAGAATTTCTAAAAGGCAATTCCTCATAGTCAATATACGAATTTGTTGATATAAATTAGTAAGTTTACAAAAATAATTAATTATATCATGAAGATAAACCTTTTATTACACTTACACGTTCCACATCAGTACCGCGTGTCGTATTAAGGAACATGTCTTAATCTAATCATGCGTAAATAACTGGAAAATATGACGCACTAATGAAAAAATCGCACTGACGTGTTTTACGGCCCACTTTAGATTTGTAGTTTTATAAGTTTTTGAAAACATTTTGGACCAAAATGATAATCTAAATAATAATTAAATAATTAATAAGAGTGTCTGAAACACTTTTAGGAAAAAAATTACGTAGTGGTGGGTTTCGAACCACCGACCTTTCGCAACACAGTCCAGCACCTTGCCCACAACACTACGGCTATAAAGCGAAACAGGGTTTCTTTAATCTCATACTATTGATGGGCGTTATTAACTGATGTTAATATGGCGTTTGTAGACATTAAATTATCATTTATCTTACGAAGATGTGTTGTTAATTCCTCAGTGTGCCTTTGCTTTGAAATGGCAACGTGTAAGTTACAATAAGAAAATCATCAAATACGCGAGGAATGTCACGTGACATCTCCGAGCGGCTGGTTTTCGTTAATTCAATGGAGGGTGTCAAATCTCCGTTATTTTTGCAAATATATCTCAAACGATACGAGATATGAAAAAAACATAAGGGAGATAAGTTGTAGAGAATTTTCTCCTCTGCCAATTACGTTATTCAATTTTCGTGTCAGATGAACGGTTCCTTTGCAGTTACAATTATATTACAAACGGCTTTTTTTTGTTCTACTACCGTATTTTTTGTCCGAAAAATTTGAAAAAGGGAGGTTCTGGTCTCTGGCGGCCTACAATCATATCTTTAAAATTTGATGCTGATCGGTTGAACGGTTCGTCTTAAAAACAGGGAACACGTTACGGACAGACAGACGGACAGACAGACAGAAACATACACCCCAAAATCGCCGTTATTTTTGCAAATATCTTTGAAACGCTACGAGATATGAAAGAAACATAAGAGAGCAAAGTTGTAGAGAATTTTCTTCTCTACAAATTCGGTTATTCAATTTTCGTGTCAGATGAATAGTTAAGCCGTTAATTTCATTTAAATTTCGAGCTGTCAAAAGACGATCGCAAAGGCCCACTTTTAGTGTTCCTACCGTAACCTAAAGTGGGCCAAAAGGCAATACCATCTGGTCAGTCAACAGTACCACTGGATACAATTACGGGGCCAATGCGAAAAAACGCTTTCCCACTACCTGCTTCAGCTTTCCCTCGATGCTATCGGGGAGCGCGGCGCCAAAATATGTGCCCACGCCACACCGCGGTGCCAATACAACTTGTTACAAAAACGCACGCGCTATACGCTTCTCAACTTCGGCCAAGTCCAACAGCTAGTGTACGCCCGGGGGGATGCCTGTGAACATTACGTGTAATCGTTTGGAAACAACCGAGAATAGTAGTGTTCTCTGCTGTAAACATCGGTGCTGGTAGACAACCTTGGGGCCTATAAAGACCGCCACGTGTCTGATATTACGCGGTTTAGCTCTGCGGGACTGCAGTCACGGTACAATCAGAGAGTCTAAAGGCTAGTCTACACGACGACACTAGGTTGCGACACTCGTTGCATGAAATGAATTGCGCGCAACTGGTTTCGTGTATGTCTGTAGGCACTGCGCCGATACTATACACTTCAGTTTCGTTGTTTTGTGAGTGCTGTTGTCGCCGTAGAATGAAAGTTTTGGTAGCTGTAAGAGTTGTGGCGGAGCTATTGCGTCTCTCTGAAGTCGCTGCATAAGACTAATAAAAAAAAAAAAAAAAAAAAAAAAAAAAAAAAAAAAAAAAAAAATTGGAAACGTGTTTGGGTACGTGAGTGGTTTACAAAAAGGCGTCAGCTCGGTTGCTCAGCGACCTTGCTGAAATAAATTGTGATTTAAGACCCTAGACGTTATTTTAATCAACTTAGCATATCGCCAGAGCAGTTGACGTTCCTTTTAAACAGAGTTAGTAATGCAACAAGAATACAAGGTATTGTTATGTGTGAAATTACAAACTGCGTTACGTTTCTTGTCAAGTAGGTATTCGTCTCTACAGTACCTGTAACGTGTTCCAAAATCCACAATTGCCATAGTTCGTTTGTATAGGTATTTCGAATTGAATGTATTTTAGTCTGCAGTGCATTGATCATTAATCCATCAATATTTAATACACAAATAATTGGTTCAAGAGCAGTAACATGCCGCTGCTTATACCAGCAATTTTCATCGTTACAACCGCACAAACACATAAACATAGTATATATGTCGAAAAACCGAACTATTAATTCCGTTCCCCTCTTTTTGTTGTATTTTGTTTTGTTTTGGTTATAACCTAACCTAAAAACACACCCAATCAGTTTCGCCAAAGTTGGAAGGTGCCGAAACTATTTAGTTTCGCCAACGAGTTGCGCAAACGCCTACCGCGCATGCGCACTGGCCAGTAGCGCAGTTTCATGAAACGTAGTGTCGTCGTGTAAACTAGCCTTAACAGTCTGGGAACTCCCCGATAATTTCTACAACTTCGCAACTACAGCGCCGCCAAGCGGCTGGATCGTATAAACACACCGCGAAACGATTATGTATTGAATGTTTATTTGGAGTAGAGCAGCACATACAAAATACCCGCATATTTAACTTTTTTAGTGTTATAAATTGTAGCAGATATCAAAAACATAATCCGAAAATCTCTTATTTCGACTTACATTAGATGCCGAGAATTTAGAGTGTAATGTTACGAATAACAAATGTTCAGTTTACTGTTTGTAGTCATACTTTAACAATTTATTCACTTGGAAACTTTACTTCATGAGAATCACAAAAGCTTAACCACAACTTCATAATATTACTGCTGTATAAAAGTACTGTTTAAGCGTTCCGATTGTAGTTAATCGCCATTGCAGTAGAGTCATCTTCACTTTTACAAATTGTAGGCCTATATACCGGCATATTCTGCCGGTTACCTAATAGTTTCAGAAAGTGAACGCCTAGCAATAAGTAAACAATATACCCATAAATAAATAATATGTCTGCGTATACACTGCTGAGAAACTGACAATGTTAGCATGTCACATCCTTGAGTATATACAGTTTGACACCTGACAAGTAGAAAAAGCTCATAATAGGTGCACGCGAAGCATAGAAGCAAGGGCAAGTGTAAAGAGCGTTTACAAGGGGAAGTGCGACATAATCTCCAAGAATGTAAAATTATTGTCCTGTTTTGAATATATATGACGATGTCCGAAATCTGCTAAAAAAATTCGTGCAACGTGAAAGTACCCACCTAGAAAGCAAATATAATCGCAATCAGTAGGTACAGTGCTTGTGAAAACTTGTATCGTTCGAATTCAGAACTGACGGATCAGAACCAGACTATCATGTTACACAACTGATAAGAGAAAAAAAATACACGACGAAGGAATTATACGCACGGAACGGAAGTCGGTAAATATGATGTTCATCTGCAGAAAAACAAATGATTACAGAATGATATGTTCACTCTGCAACAACATGTGCACTGATACTAATCTTCCTGGCAGATTAAAATCATGTGTAGGACCGGGATTCGAACCCATGACCTTTGCCCCTCGCCGACACGTACTCTAATGACTATTCTTTTCTTCGGACCTTTGCAGTTGTCGATCGCGTTTGTTCTCTTTTGGTCATTGACTTCTAGGCCGAGTTTATACATACAAAGGGAGTACAAAAAAAGGACGCCGTAAGTACACGAAAATAGAAGCAAAATGTCACAGTAGACATGGTCTGCAAATGAGACGTTTGCGAGATAATTACGAATGCCTGGTTAAAGCCGCCACTGACGCCCCTGTAAACATCGTCTTAGTCAGTACAAAGTAATTTGAAATGCAGACATTACTATTAAGATTTGTATAGCATTTAGTTCGTATTCAGACTTTATTGTAAACATCGTTTTAGTTAGATGGAGCTCCGGCTCATTTTGCTGCTCCTGTGAGACGGCATCTAACGCGCAGATACGGCCTAAGATGGGAAGGTCGAGACGGACTTCTACCTTGGGCTCCACCTGATCTAAATACTTTGTATTTTTGTGTCTGGGGTCACCTCAAAAGCGAAATGTACAGCACACCCGATAACACGGTTGAAGTACTGGAGCGGAGAGTTGTACACGCTTGTCAAGAATTCCTAAATGATCCAGGGGTTTTCATTAACGATGTTGATGTCGTCTTCAGTCCGGAGACTGGTTTGATACAGCTCTCCACAATAGCCTATCCTGAGCAAGCCGCTTCAACTCCACATAAGAACGGCAACCTACAGCCGCGGTGTTGTAGCCGCGCGGTCTAAAGCGTCTCGCTGCGGAGCGCGCGGTTGCTCGCCGTGGAGGTTCGAGTCCTCCCTGGGGCACGGGTGTGTGTCTTGTCCTTAGGTTAGTTTACCTAGGTTTAAGTAGTTTGTAAGCTACGGACTGATGACCACGCAGTTTGGTCCGATAGAATTACAAACTTTTGAAATTTGATTTTGGCAACCTACATCTGTCTAAATCTGCCTACTGTATCTATCTCTTGGTATTCTTCTGCGATTTTTACCCCACACACTTCCCTCCAACGCTAAATTCACAATTCCTTGATGTCTAAGAGTGTGTCCTACCAATCGATCCCTTCTTATAGTCAAGGAGTTTTCGAAAGAATTCGAAATTCATTGCACACGAGCACAGTATTGCATCAGGATGCAAGAAAGACACCTCGAACACCTCCTTTAACAGGTAACCCATACGTGAAATTTTAACTAAATACGATGTAAAACCTAATAATAAAGTCTAAATTTCAAATTAATGTGTACTAGTACAATGTTTACAATAAAGTCACTTCAAAAATGTTCAAATGTTTGTAATCCTATGGGACCAAACTGCGTTGGTCATCAGTCCCTAGTCTTACAAACTACTTAAACTTAAACCACAATCTAACATATACAGTCGCGACACTCACTGCTGTAAAAGTATAATTTTTGCGTTACAGTCATTAGTAAAATATCAAAAGGCATACATATTACGGAAATTAAAGTAAAAGCAGCCGAATTTAACTGATTCTGTGGTGTAAAGAACACCTTCGTCATGAGCAAATAGCTGGCCGCGGTGGCCGAAGGGACTGAGGCGCTTCAGTCACGGTCCGCACGGCCACTACGGTCGGGGGTTCGAATCCCCCCTCGGGCATGGATATTTGTGCCGTCCTTAGTTGTAGGTAGTTCATAAGTAGTTTGTAAGTTTAGGGACTGATGACCCCGTAGTTAAGTCCCTTAAGCTTAACAAACATTTGAACATCATGAGCAATACTACGACAGGCAATTTTTTCACTTGTATCAATTCGGTGTGGAGTCTAATGATCCGCAAATTTTTACACCTCACTCTTCTTTCTTATACGTGCATAATCTTTTGAGTGTTATTACTTGAGCGGTAATTTCCTAGAAGCTTTGTCTCTCGAAATAGTAACGATATATATCGCTGCAATCAATACTTCTAGGAAATTACCACTTGAGCTTAAAAAGGCAAAGTTTTGATGATTCTTGCCTTTTATAGCAACAATTATGGAATTGTGGTATTCTTTGTTGGAAAACAGTTTGATTGCTTTGTCGTTTTATTGCCACGTCTCTGACGTTTTTCCTTCAGCTACAACCGTGGTAGCTGATTTGGTAAGTTAAATGCCTCAGTTATGTACGTTTCCTACGTTACACCGATTTTACTGGAAAGAAATCTTAACGTTCCTACGTAGAAAAGCGACGTCTCTCTGCTAAAGGTCAGGTCTTCTGGTGCTTCCGAGCCATTTTTTATTTTTAATAGAAAATAAAATTATTCTGTTAAAGCCCGTATGTCACAAAATAATTGTAAAGAAATTTTCCTGTAAGGTACCGTTTCGTACGATCTTAGGAAACCTAACGACGAGAAATGTCGAGCTATTTTTAAATAATTACCCAAATGTATGGCTCTACATACGTTCCCTAATGTAAAAAGTATGTTAAAATCAATATACCCGACACTATTCGCTCTTATCCCATATCGTATTCAGAAATGTAGCTTTCCGGCCGCTTGGAGCGCTGCTATCACAGCGTATAACAAAATTCTGTGGGAGTGTCGTGACTGTATATGTTAGACTTAAACTAACCTAAGGACAACACAAACACATCCATGCCCGAGGAAGTATTCGAACCTCCGACGCGGGAGGTCGCACGGTCCGTAACGTGGCGCTTCAAATAAAGTCAATGAAATAGGAACTAAATGCTGTGTAAATTTTAATAGTAAAGTCGGAATTTCAAATTAATGTGTACTATGACGTGCTGCTTGGAAGCATACATTCGTAATTATCTCGCAAACGGCTCGTTTGCAGACCGCGAGGCAGTTTTGCTTCTATTATCGTGTACTTTCAACTGTGTAAGTTTGCGCCATCCTTTTTCTATACACCCTGTATATTACAGAGAGCGTTGGGTCCAATGACATGTTGAGCGTGGCTGCCCATGAAACCCACGTTCCTATGGACTTTCCACTGGGATACATGTCTACCACTTTCTGTTTTGAAGTGAACAGTGATTTGTTGAACTGTTACCCTTGTCTCAGTACTGACGATCCATCTCTGATGTGTCCGGCTATAGTAATAACTGGTGGGAATGCGGCCGGTAGTCTGTCTGTTGTATACTGTGACATCCACGTCTACATGGGATACTCTGCAAATCACATTTAAGTGCCTGGCAGAGGGTTCATCGAACCACCATTATACTATTTATCTCCCATTCCATTCTCGAATAGCGCGCGGGAAGAAAGAACACCTAAATCTCTCCGTTCGAGCTCTGATTTCTCGTATTTTATTCTGATGGTCATTTCTACCTATGAAGTGGGAGTCAACAATATATTTTCGCATTCGGAGGAGAATGTTGGCGATTGCAGTTTCGTAAGTAGCCCACGCCACAGCGATAAGCGCCGTTGTTGTAATTATTCCCATCCCAGATACTGTACAGATACTGTACCATTTCCGTAACACTGTCTCCCCTATACCGTGACAATACGAAACCCTCATTCAGCCATTCACAATACCCCCTAGACAAGACTAAACGTGTGAAGTCAAATTCCTGTACGAGTAACCATCGAACTGTCACCCTTGTCTGAGTATCGACGATCCATTTCAGATGTGGACTGGTGGACAGATGGCCGGTACCTACCTGTTGTACACTGTGACACCCTCATTCAGCCATTCACAGTACTCCCTGGGCAAGACTGAACGTGTGAAGTCCAATTCCTGTACCACTAACCATGCCAGTGCGAACGACGTCAGCATGTTAGGAAAATCACTTGGACAGCCACCTCTCAGGACGTCTGCATCTAACACAGCTGGTGCGTAGATAGTGCACCCTTGAAGTTTGCTAATTCAGTGTACGTGTAAAATAGGCCGAGCCAGAACCTGCACTTCCCAAGTGTTTCTGACGTTCAAAGTTTCGCGAGACTGATACCGTTCAGTACAATACAGGAGCACCAGCGACTGCTTCTTCCCGAAGAATTCCCGTGTCAACGGATCAGGATTTCCTGAGCTCGCTTTCTGCCCTTGTACCGTGAAAAGCCAGCCATTACGTAAACAGCGGTGAACTTGATAGGTCGCCACAGTGCTGGTTCTTGCAGCGGCCAGCATTACCGGTTGTTGTTTGTCAGGTATTACCGGCCGACGCCAGCTGACGAACTGGCCAACGTGTTTACAACCGTAGCAAAGTCCGACCAGAGTACGCTCAGGTCATCTACGTTCACAGTAATAATAAAGGTAAACAAACAGCCGTAGGTCACGTACACTGGTCCAAAATGTTTAAATGTTTGTAGAGCTTATGGGACTTAATACGGGGTCATCAGTCCCTAAACTTAGAAACTACTTATGAACTAATTTACACTACGGACGGCACAAATATACATGCCCGAGGGAGGATTCGAACCCCCGACCGTAGTGGCCGTGCAGACCGTGACAGGCGCTCCTCAGTCCCCGCGGCCACCGCGGCCGGCTACACTGGTCCAGTTACGCTCATAGAAGTAGGTCGCGGTTATAAATTACATACCTTGTCATTACGTTATTTGAAATGCAACTTGGTTATATGATAATGTCTTGACAGCCATCAACGTTTTTCTTAACCGTACTGTAACTACGAATTTTTCATTTAAAAATCCTCTACAGTTACGTCATCCTGAAACGCAGTAAAATTTCGTTGTTGTATGAGAGTTGCGCTGTTAATACACACATCAATGAAGTGTTATCATTCTGAACACTGACTTTGAATATTTATATTGCGTCAAGAACACAGTTCTTTACTTATATTAACTGCCAAGACTGCTTATTCTCCAACAATTTATTTCATAACCAGTTTCAGCAGAACCAGCTGCCATCCTGAGACGATCTCTCTTCATAGAAGCCGGCCGCGGTGGCCGAGGGGACTGAGGCGCTCCAGTCACGGTCTGCACGGCCACTACGATCGGGGGTTCGAATCCCCCCTCGGGCGTGGATATTTGTGCCGTCCTTAGTCTTAAGTAGTTCATAAGTAGTTTGTAAGCTTTGGGACTGATGACCCGTAGTTAAGTCCCATAAGTTCTACAAACATTTGAACATTTGAACTTCATAGAAAAAGGCTTCACTGTTGTCATTGAAATGGGAATCTGCTAATGTTATAAAACATGTCACCATACCGGATCGTCACAATATTGGAGCTACTGAAATCTCATGAATACATGGACCCTGCATGTCAGCAGGGGACTATCGAACTGGGTACTATTATTGTTATAGTATGCATCCATCACAGCTATACTTCCAAATTACAATTAAAAAAGACAAAATATATATACACGTATATATACATGTAAGTGAAATTATATACAATAAATAAATATGAAGTGGTCCAGACTACACACGTATGTTGTTGGACTCAATCCTGCAGAGTGCTTCGTCGGATGCTTCCTGTAGTTTCTTAATGCCACTAGGGAAACGTCTGATAGGACACGCATTTACAATGTGACTCATTGTTTGTATAACATACATATTGTCACTGGAACTGCCCCATGTCTGCATGTTGTATTTGCACGTACCTTCTTCAGTTCGTTATCTAATCAGCTGTACCCACAGTTATCTTAGTTCATGAAAGCCAGCAACTAGAGTGCGCGCCACGTAACTTGGCGGGTGGACTGGCTCTTCTGCGCAGGTAGTTGTGTAGTGGTGGGGGAACCAGCTGTCGCAGCGTAGCCGGACTGTGCGTTAGCTGCGATCCGTTCCATTCCGCAGTCAGCTGCTGTCCGCCGCTTAGCTTTAAAGTTACGGCCGCATACAAGCGCAAGGAAATGTCAAGCTGCGAGTTTTGAACACACACGGCTGCATAAAAAGTGTAATGCAGAAAAACAACGCTCGTTTGATTGTTGGGAAAACTGTGGCGCATTTACGAGTATTTTTGAGTCTCTTTCTCTTGTACCTATCATGTTTACATGGCAGGGCATAATTTTCTGAGCGGCACTTAAATTCATTTCGTAGCTCAGTCGATTAATATGAAATATCTGTAAATTATATACACAGTTCTTCTAGGGAGATCACTCTATCCATTATCACTGAAGAACCACATTTGACGTTCACGATAGATTACGAATTCAAAGTAAATTTGTGAACATAAAAAAGTTATAAATTAGAAATTGACAAATTTTAGATTTTTCCCGTAATTGAATCTCGAAATCTGGATTTTTCGAAGCAGTTATTAAAATAGTCTATCAATGACTTAAGTGACATATCATATGAAATGATAGAATAATTGTATATGTTTGACATTGCACAAGACAAGGAGATTATCTAAAAACGTTACAAGCGACACATGTTCAGTCTTCGTACTGATGCCCATCATGCAAGTGCTTACTGATCAAAGCAAGGTGTTTCACATTTCCTGATTTATTTTTTGTGAAATTGATTCTGAAATCCATGCAATAAAGATCAGATGATGGCAACCAAGAACTGTCGAAATCGGCCATGAATAAAAGCTTTTGTAAAACATTTTTGTCTAGCGATTTTCGTACAATTTTTTCAAAAGTGAAAATAGATGTACCACTAGCATAAATAAAACAAAGAGATATTGTACAGTGGAAAGTTCAGGTTGTAATAACAATAAAATAATGGGGATTGCTTGCTATACACCGCACAGTCAGGAAACGGATAATACTCAACGTTAATAAAGTTCATAACAAAATCGTCAAAGCTGTTGAAGCCGGAAGACAAGCTTTAAACAAAATCCACAACGAAACAGCATAAGTAAGAACAAAAATCGTGTTACAATTCCTTTGCCAGGGAAGCACACATAGTATAAAGTTACACAATACAAGCTAAACTGCCACAAAATAATTTTTAACATGGTAATAAGTAGAGGCTTTGTGTTCAGCCGCTTCCGACTTCCGTCTAAAGAATTGATATTCGCGAAACACTATTTCTCTTACCTGTTTGTGTAATACAGGTTGAGATTTGCTGTTGCTACTCATAGTCAACTGAATGCTCCGAAATAATTCGCAAAAAGACACAACGCAGAATGCCAAAACCAGTTGTCCCTCCGCACAGTAACGACACGAACTCGACCGCGCGCAACGGCTGACTGACGGCTATTGGCCAGTAGGTCACGTGACGTGACGTAGGCCTACCTGTGCTTCTGCGCATCCAGACGTCGCCCGCCAACTTATGTGGCGCGCGTTCTAGCACTGTTGGATGGTCTGTAAGTTCACGGTTCCGTGTTCTCATATATTGCCATTCACGTTTCTACTCCGCGTCTTGGTTGAATCCTGTGGAGAGCATTTGGACACCTATTTCACATGGTCTTCTGGATTTGAGGTGTTTCCTGAGCAGTGATTGTAACTCGTTGTGAAGAGGGATCGAGGCGTTTTTGGAAATTTGCTGAAAAGGTTCTAAAGAGCAGCCTTTCGACGGAGATCACATGGGAAAATGTTTGATAGCACTGGTAGCCAGCATGTATGTGTTGAGTGGACTGTGTCATTAATGACTCTCATAGCTGGACGTCTACTTTATTTATGTGCGCACTGCAAACTAAAACTGGTGCACAGTATTCTGCTGCAGAGTATATCAGTGCGAGGGATGCTCCTCAGAGAACTGGTGTGCTTGCTCCCCACGTAGGTGAAAGCTCTGTAATGGTGTGAGGCGAGCTCAGTTGGAGTGACATGGAAGCCCTGATACGTCTAGAAACGAATCTGACGGGTACATACGCATACTCACTGATCACCTGCATCCATACCTGTCCATCATGTATTCCGACGGATTTGCGCCATTCCAGCAAGACAATGCGTTAGTTCACACGTCCGGAATTGGCACCAGCAACACTCTTCTGAGGTTAAACACCTTCGATGGCTACCAAACTCCCCAGTCAAGAACATTAGTGGGCATACCTGAGCTGTCTTCCAACGTTCTGTTCAAAAGAGATCTGCAGCCCTTCGTGCTCTTACGGATTTATGGAGAGCTGCAGCATGTATGGTATCAGTTCCCTCCAACACTGCTCCAGACATAACTCGAGTCCGTTCCACGTCATGTTGCGACACTTCTGCTTGCTCGCGGTGGACCTACACGATATTAGGTAGGGGTACCAGTTTCTTTGGCTGTTTAATGTGCATATAATTAATGCGAAGGCAGCAGAATTCTTGCTCCAAATCGATAATGTACATCCACACAAAAGTCTGAGAAGACGGGAACACATCGCCTCATCTGACCTACAGTCCAGACCTGGCACCTTCGGCTTACATCTCTCTGGGCTGCTTGAAGATTCTCTAAGGGGAAAACATGCAATGAAAACATAACTACGCCTACAGGACAAGGACTTTTACTAGGTCTCCCACAGCTTTGGCGTACGGCTATAGAATGTGATGGACACTACATAGAATAATAAGACATGGACAAGACATGTTGATGTTGTTTTTGTTGTTGTTGTCATCAGTCTGCAGACTGGTTTCATGTAGCTCACCATGCAACCCCTCCTGTGCAAGCCTCTTTCGTCATTGTATAAAAACGGCACCTACATCCTTTGCTTACTGCATTCGTCTCTCTGTCTGCCTCTACGATAGGGTGAATAAATTTCCAAAATAAAAATACGGGTCACGTGTGGGTACCGATGTTTGTAACACTAAATATTGGGTATACCTTTAGCATTGAAGCATACGAACTGATGTACACACGGTATAGTGAACCTCCCCTCTCCCCTTACCCCGCTCACCAACCTGAAGTGTCGTATTCGGTGGTTTTCGTATTTACATTTGCTTCTCTCGAAATCACTTATTTTAGAAAACTCTTACCATAGCAAGAAAAGTATTTAATTGTTTAAAGAACATGAAAGCAACAGGACAAGCATCGAAATTACGGGATTTTGGGACGGCACAAACTACATATAAGGCAATATCAATAACTAAGACATACCAAGTCTGGTGTTAAGACAAAAATTAATCATACATAGATACTTGCCACGGTGCAGTGGCGCGCGGTTGCTCGCTGCCGGAGGTTCGAGACCTTCCTGGGAATGATTGTCTGTGTTGTCCTCAGGTTAGTTTCTGTTAAAGTAGTTTGTAAGTCTACAGACTTATGACCATAGCAGTTTGGTCCAATAGATTTACAAACATTTGAACATTTTGAACATAACTATTCGCACAACTAACAGCCAAATAAATCGCGTTGCCATTTAAGAAATACTTTTTTCTTTTATAGTTCTCACGTGCTAACAAACAAGAAAGACAGTCATGATTACTGGCGCACATTATGTATTTCTCTGTGAATTGGTGTAAGGCGCCTCGCTGCGGAGCGCGCAGTTGCTCGCCGTCGGAGGTTCGAGTCCTCACTGAGGCATGTGTGTGTGTGTGTGTGTGTGTGTGTGTGTGTGTGTTGTCCGTAAGTTAGTTTATCTTAGTTTAAGTAGTTTGTAAGCTGCGGACTGATGACCACACAGTTTCGTCCGATAGATTTACAAACATTCGAACATTTCTCTGAGAATTACATTTTGCAGAAGAATGTGTGTCATTCTAGAGGTCAGAATTTTCATATAGTGATCAGCACATGAAGTATTGTGAAAATGAGTTCTTATTATAATTACTTCCTTCACAGTTTTTGTAATCCATAAAATATTTGTGATCGAGAGCACTGCTTCCACATCAGAATTTGCTACAGATATATTCAGATGCAAAGAAGTTGAAAATGCGAGATCAGTTTTTACCAACTCATTCCACTGTTCTCAATTAGCCAATTTTCTCAAGACGATTATTTTGAACATGGTTCCCTTTCTCAGTAAGCTGATATTAGTCGATCTTCAGAGCTTTCTCCCAAAATATTTTCATCAAACTCAGGTAAATTTTTAATTCTTTACTGAACAGACTTCCATAGAAGATAATATTTGAGCTGGGACTAGTTAAATGCGTTCAGAACATGTAATGGGTAGCCCATTTTGCGAGATAATCAGTTAACGTGTAATGAACTTAAAATGTCCAAGAAGTCAGACTCTTTCAGCACGCTGTCCTCTTGCAATTAATTCATTAATCACTGAATTTGTGTAGTTGAAAGACTAGAAAGAGTTGAAAAAAAGGCAACAAATCATAGGTTGCCCAAGAATACATTAAAACGCATTTAGCGATTTTGGGAAACCTATGCTGTTTTGCATAAAAAGAAAGATGGCCCCCAGAGGTTGAATTATTAGAAATTTTTATTCAAAATATATGCGACGATTAGTAAAATACGGGACTCTTAGGCAAAATAATGCACGATCTTCTAAAATAAGGGACGTCTGCTCACCCTACGATTTATATTTCCTTCTAATTCCTTGATGTCTTAGAAACTGTCAAATATGCCAGTCAACTTATGTCAGAAATTACTTTTCTCCCCAGTTCCTTTAAGCACCTCCTCATTAATTAATATTGGATGTTAACAAATTTCGCTTATTCAGAAACGCTTTTCTTCCCGTAGCCATTCTGCATTTTATATCTTACTAGCTGAACCCCGGCGTTGCTCGGGTATTTATTTATGCCACACTCTTGTTAGTCAATCTCCTCTCCCCTCCTCTACTTCTACCCCTTTCTTCCTCTTCCATCGCTCTCTCTATCTTGTCCTCCTCCTCTCCCGACCCCTCTCTTCATGCCGCCGTCTGTCCGTCTCCTCTTCCTGCCTCTGTTCAGCTCTGTCTCCTCAGTTGATCTCCTCCCCGCTTCTTGTCTTCTTTTTCTTGTGCCTCTGTATCATCTCTTCCTCTGCCTCTCTATGAAAAATCATGTGTATCTGCCAATGTTCTTAGTTATCTGTGAAACATTTAAAATTTATTCCAAAGTACCTGCCCTGCACCAAACGGTAGCTTGCTGAAGGTGAAGTGCAAATATTTTCATAAAGATTGAAATATCACGTAGATATCGGCGAAGTCCATAAATGAAGTACCCTCTTGCATGCACCATGCGAAAGTTTATGTATTAGTGACTTTCGTTTTCTATGAAGGTCAAGTGCACACAATTTTATAAAGATCAGCATAAAACTGTAGATTTGGTCGAGGTCCATAGGTAAAGTTCCCTCCGCTACACACCATACGTGACATGACTCCTAAACTATGTGCCGCAAATGGTTCTTACCCCTACAGCAACTGTTACGTGGTGGTGAAGAAAATGTGCATAAAACGTAGCTGAAGTGGTCCAGTGATTCAGTGACCTTCCTCTCGGCTTGAAGGTGTGCAAAATTTCATGCTGACTTACATGGTGACCAGTCAAACAATGTGTAACGCACCCTCCGCCGTGCACCATGTATGCTTATGAAAGGTACCCCATGTATTAATTCGGGTATGAGCTATCTTCATTCCACGTTTAATTCAATTGCGTCCAGGCGTTTAACCGTGAAGAGAAACAAATGTGTTAACCCACTGAAAGGTACCCTCCGCCATGCACCGTACGGTGGCTTTATAAACGTGGCTCATGCGTTGTTTCAGGATATAAGCTTTCTGCATTCCAAATTTCATTCTAATCTGTCCAGCTGTGCAGCGTGAATAGTAACAAACGAGTTTAGCCTGTGTAAGGTACCCCCCGTGACGCATCATACAATGGCATGTGAAAGGTAACCCATGTATTAATCATGGTATAAATTTAATTCATATCCGTTCAGCCATTTTAGCGTGAAGACGTAAGAAACGGATTAACTAATTCTAAAGCACGCTCCGCCATGCCTCACGAACTTAATTTTAGTATGCCTATAACCTTCACATGAGTGCAAGGAATGAGTTGATAAGAATTTATTGCAACTGGATGCACAACATACAAACAAAAAGACAAACAAACAAACATTAATTTTTATATATTAGAATTGCTTCAGCCACCAGAAGTTATTTTGCTACCCAAGTAACAAAACTCATCTACTATTTTTATTGTGTCATTACCTAATGTAATTCCTTAGCATCGCCAGGTTTTCTTACACTGTATTCCAATAGTCTTTTTTTACTCTTGTTATTGTGCATTTTATACCCTCTCTTCAATACACTATCCATTCCATTCAATTGCTCTTCCAGGTCCTCTGCTATCTCTGACAGAATTAGTATGTCATCAACAAAATGCAAAGTTTTTATTCCTTTTCAAAATTTCTCCTTGCATTCCTTCACACATTGCTGAATATACATATTGAACAACATTGGGGAAAGGGTACAAACCTGTGCATTGTATATTGTCACCATATTCTGATTCTTAACAATAAATGTGTTCTGAGAAAAAAAGTGAGGTATTTCTTATTTCATACATTATCACTAAAAAAATGAAGATTATTAAAAATTAACTACATTGTTATTTTGAATTAATTCATTGAACTAGTTCAGTATGACAAACTATCGTGAATGGAATGATTTTGCAATATGAACTACTTTGGCCATTTCTAGTGTTCATGCTGTCCCAACCTCGTGATTCGATATCGTTAACTATGCACTTTTTTCGCTGTTTGTCAGGTGGGCGAGCCGGAGCCTGAGGAGAAGAGCAGTGACGGGGAGCGTCTGTACCCCAACTGCGACACGTCGGTGTGGCTTCGCTCCTGCACGCACGAGGTGGAGCAGCCACTGCACGGCACCGTCACAGGTAAGCGCCGACTCCCACCTCTTCTGACATTCCCACTGTGTCACAGTGCGACACCGCCTGGAAGACAAGGGATCACAACAGGCCATGTCTACGTCACCCTGAGAGGCCCGAGGCCAATGAAAAAGACAGGCCGCGGCGCGCGCATCACGTCAGGCGATCAAGGGAGAAGTGAGCTGGCGCAAGTGCTGTCCGACTGGCTGGCCGCTGGGATACAGCCCACTGCCTCATAGTGGCAGACCACTCAGCTAGCGATCGTGCCGGCTCAGGCCTACCTAGCTTATGTGATTTGACAGGCGCGCCACGGCATGTCTTTTTCGTTGTCCTCGGAGACGCCGCAGGCCAGCGAGAAAGGCTGCAGCGCACAGGTCATGTCATATTCCTGAGCTGGCGCGATCGCTAGCTGACTGGTCCACCACTGGGGCACAGCCCACTGCCTCATAGCAGTCAGCCACTCAGCTAGCGATCGCGGTGGCTCAGGACTAGCATGACGTGTGCGCCGCCACCTGTCTTTCTCGTTGGTCTTAGAGAGGTCGCGAACACTGGCTGGCCACTGGGGCACAACCCACCGCCTCGTAGATGCCGGCCAATCAGCGTTCGCGGCCTGTTGTGAGGCCTTGTCTTCTAGGCAGTGTTGCACAATGCTGCCGTGTTAACAGTATTTCTGCATCGCCGCTGGGAAAACCTTTTGGAATGTAACACCGTGGACCACAAAACTCCTTCTCCGCTGAGTCTTACCAAGTAACCAGTCAGAGGACTTAGAACATCATTCAGAGTGACAGTCTTTTGAACTATATGAAACAACTTTAGCCCTAACTTATTGGTGTGGAACAGCGACCAGCCATAGTTGGCTTTATTTTACTTTATTTATAAAGTATCATTACCGGTTTCAAATTTTACATTCATCTTCAGATGATATAATACTTTCACGATGTAAATATCTGTTGTATTGTTTACTGTTGGTTTGTCTTAGGATATACAAAATTTGCCGCTACACTTGTAAAAACTTGTGGTTGTGTTGTTGGCTTGCTTTAGAACGAAACTTACTTGTATTGGTTATCTGGAGCACATGTTATTTTTAACCAGCGATACAGTTGGAAATAACGTACAGAAATGTTTGTCATAATATTTTCACGATATTGAGCAGTACCAAAAAGGTCGTTCCTGATTTGTCTCACGAAAACTGGCCAACCAACAGAAGAAGAATTGCATGTGGGTGGGAGGGACGGGAGGGTGGCGGCTAGTGTTGAACTACTGCTACGCTTCTGAACACAGGGAACAGTTATCTTCGTTGTTGAAATAAACGGTGCATTTGTTGGGAATGTAATGGCCCCAGATTTGTCACCGGGTCGATGACCTGCTCGTGGGATATTTGACTAGAGGGAAGACGGTGACCACTGACCGAAACTTTGATACCTTGAAACGATGGTATGAAGAGGTCGGGACGAAATGGACAAGACTTCTCAGCGAGGGTGCTATTTCCTCCACGACAATGCGCGACCACATACTGGCAAGAAGACCACAATGCTGCGACATCATCCCTACAGTCCAGACTTCGCTCCAAGAGACATTCCCCCTTCTCATCACATACTGCAGCTAATAGGAGGTCGACGATTCACTTCAGAAGAGGTGGTCAAACACTTCACAGCAACGACAAATTTTTTTACCATTAGGGTATATTCAAACTCATACCTCCAAGCGACAAAAGCTAAGACAAATGCAGAGTTTCTAAAAAATAACTAATGTGTCTAAATAACGTAATGTATGTACTATACGTTGGCTGTATTGTGCATCTACACATGTACGAATGAAAATGAAATGCTGCTCATAGTTAACCACATCAGTTGGACCAATGACCAAGGCTTATGGGCAAAAAATTGTAAAAGCTATACGGAAAATGCGATAATTCGGGAAAAAATTTAATTTTTTTTCCTCTATGCCCTTGTTATATGAAATCAAACCCATAGACTCTCAAACCTGTAACTCACAATTCTAAAAATGGATATGTATAATTCAGTAAGAGCATTTGATCATAATCTGTCAGGGGTACCTTTTCAGCCATTGGTCTGACGATGATTCTGTAAAAGGATCGAACCGCTCACCAATTAATAAACAAGTCTAGGATCGAGACTGATTCGCGATTAATTATAATTTAATAATAACTATAAAATAATAATACACTACTGCAACAATAAGAATCACTGGAAAAGTCACAGCCCAATTTATTTGTGAGATCACATGTTGCACAACCTCTGACAGAGTTCGGTGAATAGTCCTGTAATATTAACACAGATGAACTATGAACTGCAGATACGTTACGTCCTTAGAAATTGTCATCTCCAATACTACGCACCGCTGAGCTGGAAACTTTGCACAAACTTTTCCTTTGGGATGGTGTTCAAAAGGCTTCTAACGTTTCATTGAATATTCATAGAATATATGACTAACTGCTATTGGGCAAAGCTGAAAATGTGTACCCAGCCGGGATTCGAACCCGGGTCTCCTGCTTTCTAGGCAGTTGCGCTGACCCCTACACCACTGGGGACACAGTGATCACCGCACCTGCAAGGACTACCCATGCACGCCCCCCGTCAGATACAAATTCCCAGCTTCGCCCTGCCCACAGTACTCAAACTCGTAGTTTAACTAATTCCCGTAAGAGTAAGGGCTACAAACTTACCCACCCCTCCCCACTAACGATAGGATCACTGCCCGTCACCTGCATATTATATATATACATGTGGCGTCTGTTCGGAAAGAACAGACGTCACATTCTGATCCTGCAGTTGTTATTATTTAATATTCACAGAATATATGACTTTAACTGCTATTGGGCAAAGCTGAAAATGTGTACCCAGCCGGGATTCGAACCCGGGTCTCCTGCTTTCTAGGCAGTTGAATGTCTGCAAAATCGTTAAAACTCTTTCCCTTCAAAGCGCGTTTTGGAGGATTGAGATCCGGCGAGTATGGTGGATGTTTAAGTTACACCAACCCCTTTACTATTACTATATTATTTAATATGTACCAGGAACTGTTTGACGATATTGGCTGTGTGAGGGCGAGCGTTGTCGTGCATCTTGAACATCCACCCTACTCGGCAGATCTCAATCCTCCATTCTTCATATTCCTTCAACAGACACACACAAAACCTACGCCAGACATTACAACGACAAATGGGATGTTATGAACAATATTGTCGCGGCGGAGGGGTCGAGCGCATTGAGGCGCTATGCTACGATGCGCGAGGCCGTTCCCCGTCGGGGTTTCGAATCCCCCCTCAGGCATGGATGTGTGCGTCGTCTTTAGTATAAGGTAGTTCATAAATAGTTTGTAAGTTCAGGGACTTATGACCCCGCAATTATGTCCCTTAAACATCACAAACATTTGAACATTCAGTAAGATCGCTGATGATGTACCCAGAACACTTAACACACAATACAAGCGAACAATGCCTCACAGGGGAAGACATCAAAAGACAGCCGCGCGGGAGTGTCGAACACTCTAAGGCGTTTTGTTGCGGAGTGCTACTGCTCCCCATCGGAGGTTCGAGTCCTCCTTCGGGCATATGTGTGTGTGTGTGTGTGTGTGTGTGTGTGTGTGTGTGTGATGTCAAATCATATGTTCAAATGTTTGTTTGGGTCTTAACTACGGGGTCATCAGTCCCTAAGCTTACAAACTACTTATGAGCTACCTTATTCTAAAGACGGCACAAATATCCATGCCCGCAGTGGCCGAGCAGACCGTGACTGAAGCGCCTCAGTCTCCTCGGCCACCGCGGCCGGCATTTGTGTTGTCCTTATAATAAGTTAGTTTAAGTACTTTGTAAGTCTAAGGACAAATGACCGCTGCAGTCTGGTCCCATAGCTTCACAAACAACCAAAACACACAAGACACCAGATCAACACAGCCATGTGTCGAAAGTACAACCGAGCGAGGTGGCGCAGTGGTAACATACTGGACTCGCATTCGGTAGGGTGGTGGTTCAAATCCACCTCCGGCCATCCAGATTTAGGTTTTCCGTCATTTCCCTAAATCACTCCAGGCAAATGCCGGGATGGTTCCTTTGA
Source organism: Locusta migratoria (assembly GCA_026315105.1). Classification (NCBI taxonomy): domain Eukaryota; kingdom Metazoa; phylum Arthropoda; class Insecta; order Orthoptera; family Acrididae; genus Locusta; species Locusta migratoria. The sequence goes on from CM048750.1 coordinate 330,457,661, forward strand.
AAGGGCACGGCCGATTTCCTTTCACATCCTTACCCAAATAATCTGAACGTAAGCTCCGTCTCTAATGACCACGCTGTCGACGGGACGTTAAACTCCAAGCTTCCTTCCTTCGAAAGTACGAAGGACAGAAACAGTGACACAAGCACAGACAGACAATGGGATCATAAATCATCGCTCGCAATGATACGGGCACAAAATTCACAGTGAATGAGTGTCGTAGACACTCAAGTGACCTGAAATTAGACACCCAATCATGTCTACTATCTTAGGCTAGCACATAGCTAAGGATAACTCATTTTTATGTATATTATCAGAAAATATCATAGTAACAATTACTCATGTTCAAAACATAAGAAAACAGCGAAGCAAGAATGGAAGGTTCGATGTTTCTTGCGAGGAATCCTCACTCGTCTGGTTCATGGCTTCAAACAGGTCAAAATTTGTTTCTCTCTCTCTCTCTCTACTATCGTAAATTTTCTCATTAATATTTTGCTATTTTCATACTTTGCATTTTCACTTTTGCGATTAAAGTAGCTTATATTTATGTGATACAATTTGGGCCACTACATGTTAAACTGTGAAATGTAGGATCTGCTTTTAATTATTAAGCAGCGAGTCACAAAAATAAGAACTAAATCGCCACCGCAAGCGCAAGTTACAAATTTCACATCTCCTTGATTGTCCGTAAGTGTTTTGCATTTTGGGCGCCCTGCAGTATATAATAATTGTAAACTGTTTCGATGAGTTCAAATGCTTGTAGAGCTTATGGGACTTAACTACGGGGTCATCAGTCCCTAACCTTACAAACTACTTATGAACTAGCTAATACTAAGGACGGCACAAATATCCATGCCCGAGAGGGGATTCGAAACCCTTGCGAGGCATCCTCACTCGTCTGTTTCATGGCTTCAAACAGGTCAAAATTTGTTTCTCTCTCTCTCTCTCTCTCTACTATCGTAAATTTTCTCATTAATATTTTGCTATTTTCATACTTTGCATTTTCAATTTTGCGATTAAAGTAGCTTATATTTATGTGATACAATTTGGGCCACTACATGTTAAACTGTGAAATGTAGGATCTGCTTTTAATTATTAAGCAGCGAGTCACAAAAATAAGAACTAAATCGCCACCGCAAGCGCAAGTTACAAATTTCACATCTCCTTGAGTGTCCGTAAGTGTTTTGCATTTTGGGCGCCCTGCAATATATAATAATTGTAAACTGTTTCGATGAGTTCAAATGCTTGTAGAGCTTATGGGACTTAACTACGGGGTCATCAGTCCCTAACCTTACAAACTACTTATGAACTAGCTAATACAAAGGACGGCACAAATATCCATGCCCGAGAGGGGATTCGAACCCCCGACCGTAGTGGCCGTGCAGATTGTGACTGGCGCGCCGCAGACCCCTCGGCCACCGCGGCCCGTGTTTCGATCAGTGCTTGATGTAATACTTTAATATAACCTCCAATAAAATTAAATTCCGCAATACACAATACACATACACAATACACAATATACACACATGCACCACGAAATTGATCTGCGAATGTAATAGTAACAAACCTGTACTACAACATAATTTACAAGACATAAAATCTAAATGTGCCTTCGAAATTATCAGTATTTCTCTAATCACTACAATGATGTACACAGGCCAACTGGCTACAGCTAAGCGAGCGTGTGAATGAACGAAAATTTTCATTCAGCCACTTCCACTCACAGATATTTTTCCAGATCGTGTAGCATTACATAATAACTTCCTGTGGTTTACCGGTTCTGCCTGTTTACTCAGGCAGGAAGCCTGTCGAGTCTTGTTGGTAGCAGTCTCGACCAGCCAGTGAATGGACGCCTCTGACTGGACCGAATGTTCTCTGCAGCTGTGCGCCACAAAATGCGTCTACATCAACAAGCAACTCACTGTCTTAAGCGTACCCTTTAGTTTGAAGACTAGTACTTGACATGTTACTTTAATCGCAGAGACACATGGAAACCCTCCCCCCCCCCCCCCCGACCTGCTTTCACATTTAGTGACAAGATGATACAGATCAAGCATGGGAACAGTAACAAGGTTTAGGGAACTGTTAAAAATTGAAATAGTGACGGCTCCATGTAGTAGACAAGCAACTTAGCGCAAATAGAACCGTGCCGCTGAGATTGCGTGTTGATGGTGATCGATTGTTATATAAGTGGTCTGTGTTGAAATCTTCTTCGAAGTGTGCTTATTTTTAATTTTGATTATAACGAAATTACGAACTGTGCGTTCGGTAGTTGACATCACTGTTCTAATTCTGTGGCGTTGGAAACTGTCATGTAGTGAGAACATATTACCGTCGTAAGTAAACGCAATGAACAGTGAGTACAGGCGAAATGCCTCATAGACGTCTTACTGAAATGAAAATAACAAACGGATTTGCACGAGGTTACTACTCAAGAGCTATTTACTTTAGACTGCTAATAGAGCACTACGGCGGCACGAACGTTACACCATAACACTAACTCAAATTTGAGTACAATGAACAGACACGTCAAAGACCGGACGGAGAGTTGATAATTTCTGAAAACAAAAGATAAATATATACAACACGGCAGAGTTTGAAAACGGATCTCCGGCCGGCCGCGGTGGCCGAGGGGATTGAGGCGCTCCAGTCACGGTCTGCACGGCTACTACGGTCGGGGGTTCGAATTCCCCCTCGGGCATGGATATTTGTGCCGTCCTTAGTGTTATCTAGTTCATAAGTAGTTTGTAAGTTTAGGGACTGATGACCCCGTTGTTAAGTCCCATAAGCTATACAAACATTTGAACATTTTTGAACGGATCTCCGGCGACGCACTCCAACACCATGACCACGTAACCACGACGACAAGGCTCTTGTTGTGTACTGTATATTGCATATCTTAGAGTTGGACACATCACGGTTTCCATTTTTCTTCTTTTCTCACAGTTCCATACACATCCTATCTGTTTTCATACAAGAACTGTGTTCATATTTTTGACGGGGTAACCACCGCGCCAAATTACTACTAAATCTGAGGAGGAGGATGTGGGGAATTTGTCTTGTGTAAAATTTACTAACTTTAAGACAATGATTCCCAATCATTTTCGTAAATGAACCCATAATGTTTATGTAAAAAAAAAAAAAAAAAAAAAACATTTAGCGATCCAATATAGGATGTCAAGGGACAATTAGCGATGGTGCTGTTTTTAACAATTCATTATTATGGCAAAGAATCTGCAGAATCGAAATGAACTTCCCCACACCATGCCCACTTCCTGGATCGAATAATGACGTAAACGTGCCATACGTGCTTTTAGCAGATGGTGCTCTTGCACTCAGCACATATGTTATGAAGCCTTACCCTGGAAATCGAGAGACTGGATCGCCAAAAAGAATATTTAATGAACATTTGTCTAGATCCCGGAATGTAGTGGAGAATATTTTTGGCATTTTAACTTCGGTATTTCGAATTGTTCGAAGACCTATTAATTTAGATCTCGAAACTGTGAAAGAAATTACTATCACCTGCGTGCTACTACATAACTTCCTCAGAGAAAGTAGAACTTCTTCAGAAAGATATATTCCCCCTGGAACCTTGATGTATGAGACAGTAATTGGAATCTGATAACACCTGGTGCATGGCGGAATAAAAAGAATATAATGCGATACAAAATTTGCCACTTGTACCTCGAAGATCACCGCTAAATGCCATCAAGATTAGGGACGAATTTACTTCATAAGGAGTCGTGACTTCTTAATTTCTGCATACTGAATTGTTACACGTTAAAGAAAGTGCCTGTCGCGTAAGAACAGACCGCAACAGAAATTTATGTTTCTCGTATGTTTATATTCCATTACTTACGGCAGAATAAGCTGCAAACATAGGAATATTCGTAAATATTGCGTCGCGAATAAGTTACTGTTTTGATCACTGAATAAGTAAATTCGGCTGTTTTTACATTTATTTCACGGTCATTTATGTCTATCGATATTTTAATAATGCTTGGAAGGCAAAAATTACAAAATAAATAAAATAAAATCATTTTGGGTAATTACGGAGAAAAAATATTATAAACGAACATTACTGTTACATCGCCTTACCCACAACTAGGAGCGCTAGTGTCGTTTCAGTTATCAGTTGGCAACAAATCACGTAGCAGGGTATATCGCGAATACTGCGGTGTCGCACTAATCGCTTCCACAACCTTCGTAAAACATTGTACTGCATCAACTGTCGAATGCGCACACGTTTCCTCCTACTATCATCGGTCGAGTGTTCCGCAGGAATTGGTAGTTTTTCCTTAGGAAGGGTCAGTTGTTCCTTAGCAGTTGTCAATCACAGTACGGCTTGGTGATTGTGCAAATGTTTAACTACATAGCATCACAATATGATAAAAGTGCGTGATTCACGGATTTATCATCTGGGGTAAGTGATGTATACTTCGGCTAACATGATCCTGTGAATATTTTTATGAACCTGATAACAGTCGAACAGAAACTAGTTGTGGAAATAAGGAATTTTTCCATCAGTTTAATAAGTGACGTGATAGTAAGAAGGTGGTTAGATGAACTCCCTGCCAGGCACTTAGATGAGGTTTGCAGAGTACACCATTTAGATAAGATGTAGATAACTTTTTGAAATATTTATCCGCTGTATGGCACTTCCTCCAGGATACTTGCTCAACAGAAGGCCTTGTTTGTAAGGCTAGTCGTGACAAATTAACTTCTGACATTATTTATGAGAAAATTACCAACATCATTTGTTTTTAAGGCCGAACTCACATAAGAGCAACTGTAATCAGGAACACGCGCAGCAAAGCAAGTCTTCGCAGGTTCTTTTATTAGCTCTGCGGAGGCTCTGCGCAAAATGCTGGTTATCGATCCGTCACTTGCTTCTAGGCCACTAGACACAGTACAGGCGACTTACTATAACACAATTTTCGTAAAAGGGATCAGATATGTAAGGTCCGGTGAGTAATGTTTAAGGGAAGCCTAACAACTCCGTTACAAGCAATGAAGCTAAATGCATTATTCATACTGGTAGTGTTTGTAAGGGCTCTACACTGGTGAGTGACACGCTTCATGTGCAAGCAGTGTCACTGTACATCCATCTACGTTAGTGAGCTTACTGTTATCTCTAAAAAGTTCCGGCTTGTATACGCTCGTAAACAATAGATGATTTTTTTGTTTTGCTGGGAAATGGATGGAATTCATTGAACCTTGAGAAGACAGATGTGAAGGTACTAGAAAGAGGGGTTGGCACTCCCGTTTGGGGGAAAGCAATGTGTTTACAGCGTGTATTTCAGTATTGTTGTTCAATGGCACCTCAAGAAGCAGAGTTTACCGCCAAGCCTCAATCTCCCTGTCTGCGTCTAATACACTGAATACATTATTACTCGGTTCTGAGCAGAGTCTGTTTTTCTGACTGTAAGTTCACTTTTACACTGATTGAGGACAACGTAAATAGGTCGACCCCTAAGCACGTCATGTAAACACTGAGGTGACTCAACAAGTCGTTGGAAGTTCCCTGCAAAATTTGTGCATCAACGGACCTCTTGCAGATGTCCCATAAATGATGAATGTGAGTCATGTCGGGCGATCAGAATGGCTAAATCAGTCGCTGGAACTGTCTAGAGCAGAGGTTCCTAAACTGTTGGTCCCGATCCACAGGTGTGTCGCCCGATACATACATTACCAATGCAAAAAAAAAAAAAAAAAAAAATATGGAAGAGGAATGTTTTGTAATTTCAGTAGTTACGTACACACTGTTCTAAACAAGAAACGAATGTGGCTACGTTGGTAATGGGCGCTCAACGGTGAGGTAATCACCAACCAATGTGTCTAAGAATGTGCCCAAGGCGATTTTAGAAATCTGCAGCCGTAGGAGTCGTTAATGACTGCGATATTCCAACGCAGCACCCATAAAATGTTCAAATGGGACTTAACTACGGGGTCATCAGTCCCTAAACTTACAAACTACTTATGAACTACTTACGAACTAGGACGGCACAAATATCCATGCCCGAGGGGGGATTCGAACCCCCGACCGTAGTGGCCGTGCAGACCGTGACTGAAGCGCCTCAGTCCCCTCGGGCCACCGAGCCCCCATAAAACACAGGTATTGACGAGGCGGGGTGGCTTGCGTGCCTCAACGATACAGTTAGCCGTACCATAGATGCAACCACAGCGTAGTGGTCGGTTAAGCTCTCGTGGCTCTTGTCGACCCCTGTTCAGTAGCCTCAGAATTCTGACAGTGGCCTCTCAGTGCATATTTTCTTTAATCTCATTTGTTGTTAATCGACCTCCTTGTTATTCCCAATAATTGTCAGCTTTCATTAAGTTAATACTAGACAGAAATCGAATCTGCGTGGGGATGAAATCTCCTTCACGCTTGTGCACAAAGGTGTGCAGTATTCTGCGGGATCTACTTTTGATATGCTGCCACAAGACTTCAAAATGCTTAGTAGTAATCCTCGGACTTTCAAGGCTAAACTGAAACGTTTCCTCCTGGCTAACTCTTTATATTCTCTCGAGGATTTCCTGGAAAAAAAAAAAAAATAAGCCCATTCCTTTCTTACTTTGTAAGTTCTTTTTCCTTATGCTTAGGCCTGCCGTGTGAATAGGATTGCTGTGCTTTTCACTGTATCAATTACTACTCTTTTGTTACAATCTGATGTACTGACTCGTTCCATGACCAAGGAGACTTACTCCACAATTTGTTCCCGCGGAACATGATAAACAAAAACAGTAAGGCTGGAACTTAACATTCTTGAAAGCGCCCCTAATAAAGGAAGCCAACGCAACGCCGCGTAAGAAGGACTGCCATGAATATATGACAGAGATACTTGATAACTGCAAGTGTGTGGTATGGTCCGATGTATCATCGATTACATTGCTGCCTCCAATCAGTTGGGTTTATGTATCGAAAAACCCCTGTTTCCGTCAGTCAAGCACGGGGGAGCTCTCTTCATGGTTTCGGCATTTACCGAGTTGTTATAATGAAACTGACGGTGTTCCGACTGCTGCATTGCGGGCTGGTGTGTTCGTTCAGTCGTCGGTGTGGTGCGCTGTACGCAGTCACAATGTGAAATCTTTCTTGCTTTGCCATCAGTTCAAATGTTCAAATGTTTGTAGAGTCTATGGGACTTAACTACGGGGTCATCAGTCCTTAAACTTACAGACTACTTATGAACTAGCTACAACTAAGGACGGCACAAATATCCATGCCCGAGGTGGGATTCGAACCCCCGACCGTAGTGGCCGTGCAGACCGTGACTGAAGCGCCTCAGTCCCCTCGGCCACCGCGGCCGGCTTGACATCAGTCTGCTGCTGGTTGTTTGGTGTCGCTTGATGACGTCATTCTTGGAGTTACTATTGGTCTAAGGGGTGGAGACGGTTGAAGTTTTCCATACGAACTGCGATGGCTGTGGGGGAGACAGACCGTGTATTGCCGGTACAATTGTTTTATCAGAACGGCAGCAAGAGCGGCGCTGCATTACAGGAATATCGCCGACAGCTGAGAAAAGGCCCCCTATCAACAAATGGGCTTAAGGATATGATCAAGAAATTTGAAGTAACGGGTGAATTGGGCGGTGCAGCAGTGAGAGGTAGGCCTTCCATTCTCACGGCGGTTGTTGATGAAGTTTCTGTAGCAGACTGTGCAGCACACGCCTGAAGTTCTGCAACCAGTGCTCGATCTGAGGCATGGCTACAGTCTCTCCCCTTTTGAACACTTCAAAAGATTCATAATGTGCATGTCAAACGCCGCGACTTTGGTCTTCGTTTTTTTGGCACTCATGGGAATGAATGACATGTAGCCCGGGAATATCCTTTGATTAGAAATTTTACTCAGCACGATGTCGTAAATGCACGGAACTGTCGCATGTGGGGTTCCACTCCCCTACACGTCGTGCAGAAACACACAGCTTATATGACTGTACTGTGTGGTTTCACGAGATTCTTAGTTCTCGGTCCATTTTTCTTTGCGGCGATGACACCTCGTGGGCATGTTAGGCGTACAGTAACAGCTGCGTGGTATGAAGTCCACCTCGTGGAACACGTAATTTTGGCTTTGCAAGAACGTAGCTGTCCCCACACCACTATTTTATGCAAGATGGTGTGACACCACATGTCACCCGCTCGGTTAGCCGTATGGTCTAACGCACCGCTTTCCTAGACGGGGAAGCGTACCGGCCCAGGTTCGAATCCGCCCGGCGGATTAACGAAAGCGGTCGGAGTGCCGGCCAGCCTGGATGTGGTTTTTAGGCGGTTTTCCACATCCCCTAGGTTAATACCGGGCTGGTACCCAAGTCCCTCCACAGTTACACAATTCGCAAACATTTCGTAACAGTTTAAAGTTTCACACACATATAACACTATACTCAGACATTTTGGGTACACATTTTCTCCTGGGGGCGCATGGGGTGGCGGCAGGAAGGGCATCCAGCAACCCTGTAAATCTTCACACATGCCAAATCAGCATTTAACACAGTGCCTACCCTTCATGTGCGGGAAAAGGGCCAAAGAGAAAGAAGAAGAAGAAGAAGAAGAAGAAGTGTCGCTCGCCATGTGAAAGGTTTGTTTCGAGAAACCTCTCGTGAGGACCATATCATCTCTTAGACACTTTCAAGATGTATCGCCTTCCAGATCCTCCAACCTTAATTGATGTGACTCCTAGTTGTGGGAGTATTTGAAGGATCGTGTCTATCAGCGATGTATTCGGACTCTTCCTGATCTGAAGAACATCACACGACGACATATCACCGACATTACACCAGATATGCTGCGTGCAACTGTCGAACATACCGTGTTACGGATTCAGCATGTTGCCGAGTCCGGACATCGTATTGAACAGACGTTGTAACTTGTGACTATATCCTAATAAATGTGCCACAACTATTCCTGCAACCCGCCACATTCTGAATGCTTACAGCGTCATATTTTCGTCTGTTGAAAGGAAGTGGAACTATAATTTTTTCATCATACTCCACGACCGCATCGATAACTGAACATAAGCCACGAATTTTTGTGCGCCCTGCGATGTATACAACCCGCAGCGCAGCACTCGCAACGCCGTCAGTTGTATTACCACCGTTTCTATCGGCACCTTCACTGGTAGTATAACTGTGAATGAATATCTCACCATCATCGACAACAAACTACTTACTATAACTATCCTAGACCCAACAAACACTGCCATATTCCAAAATGTTAATGCAGTCGCACACAGACAAAAAGGTTCAGGTATTCCTTTCACAGTATCAGAAAATTATCGAAAATCTCCCCTGCGCAGCAGAATTGCCATGTCTCTACATAACTGAACCGTTTTTGGTAGTTTTAGACAACAGAGCGAGGACCAAATTTACAGCTCCAACATCGTAACTGACGGATGTTTTGGTACAAGAATGACTAACATTCTTTTGGAAACTATAAAGTTACTTTACGACCATAAGAAACATGCACGTCAAAGTCAAGGGTGCCCAAGATTCTCATCATAAAGCAGTGTCCCCCCCCCCCCCCCCAATTACACTGGCGACAACGCAGGTATGTATTCTCGCATGCAAAATATCACAACGGTGCCGGATGGCGTACTCTTGCCAAGCAATTTGTACGTGTTGTTGCAACTCGCTATTGGTACCTGAAAGTAATCATATAGAACCGCTTACTCAGCGAACTTTCCGTACTCAAAGATAACTTGGTCAGTCCGCGATGGCATCGACACCCACAAGGTCCTGTGGTAAAGCCATCCACGTTACATTAACCTGGCTCCAAAGTTCATGTGTGGTGGTTGGCTCTGGTGCACAGCGCTACAGTAGTCGTTGCGCCGTATCCCATACGTTTTCGACTGGCGACAAGTTTAGTGATCTGACGGGTCAGGGCAAAAGGCTGACATCCTTTGAAACGAAGAAGGCACGTGGTCGTGCATTGTCTTGCGGAAAAATGGCGTCTGGAGTGTCGTGCAGAAGGGCTGTGGCTACGTGTTGCAGGAAGTCATTCACGTAGGTTAGGCTGGTCACAGTCTCCAGACGTGCACTACCTGTGATTTGTGGTTGTATTCAGTAACACCATGCACCTTAAGGCCTTGTGTTGGTATCGTATACCTTGAGCGCACGAAGTCGTGACTGAATCAATTGCTGGTGATCTAAGAAAGTCTTTATCAGTGCATGAAATACTGGTACTTGTCTCTCAGCGTGGTCACTCGTGTATTCCATATTAACAAATCAAGGAAGTAATAAAATTCTCATTAATCGTTGCTTGTTGAAGCGTTCATTAGTTTCCAACTAGGTTCCGAATAATTAAAATAAGTCAAACGAGTTTGAATTTCCTGTAAAGTTAACATGCCTAGTTCAGATGCCCCTGGAGGAAACCTATTGCAAAGTAAAGACCAACACAGGAGTACCTAAAGAATTTAAAGTCAGCACAGGCCTTAGGCGAGAAGATGCATCATCTTTCAATCTGGGTTTAGAAAAGATAGATAGGGAACACACAAAAAACTAATCCGGGTCATAATAAAATACATTGTTTTGCTTATGCGGACGATATTCTCCTAATAAGTAGCAATAAATAAGAATTGCAGCGCATGACAAGCTCTTACAGAAAGGTGGCAAAGAAAGCAGGGTTAGAGATCAACGAGAAGAAAACAGTACATGGTCGTGAGCAAGGCACCTAATGATGGCAGTCCACTGACAGTTGATGATCTCACTTTTGGAACAGTAAACACCTTCAAATATTTGGGAAGCATCATCAGTGAACAGAATAAAATGGAAATTGAAATTCAAGCGAGGCTAGCAGCAGCGAATAAAGCTTATTTTGGCCTACGAGAGGTGTTACGCAGGGAAGCTATTTAGAGAAGTTTCAAACTCAGAGCATATCAGAGTGTAATTCTACCAGTTACTCTATACGGGTCAAAAAGCTTTACATTTAGAAAAGCAGATGAACAACAATTTTTAGTTTTTGAAAGGAAAATTTTACTGAAAATTTTTTGGAACCAAGACAGACCCAGAAACAGGGGAGTGGAGGATACTGAAAAACAAAGGACAGAAGGAACTATATCAACAGGCTGATATTAGTCGAAGGATGAGAAGAAGAAGACTGATGTGGACTGGACATCCAATTAGGAAATAATAAATAAATGTTTGTTAAGCTTATGGGACTTAACTACGGGGTCATCAGTCCCTAAACTTACAAACTACTTATGAACTACTTACGAACTAGGACGGCACACATATCCATGCCCGAGGGGAGATTCGAACCCCCGGCCGTAGTGGCCGTGCAGACCGTGACTGGAGCGCCTCAGTCCCCTCGGCCACCGCGGTCGGCTCCAATTAGGATGGAGGAGAAACGACTACCTCAAGTAGCATTCTCTGAATCCATGGAGGGAAGACGGAAGAGAGTAAGGCCACGTACAAGATGGAAGGATGACATCGAGGATGATGCGGTGACCATGAGCCTCAGAAAAGGAGAATGGACTGCAAAAGCAAGGAACAGAGAAGACTGGAAGATGCATGTAGAGAACGCGTATGGTCTTCAAGGCCCAAGCGACAATTAATAATAATAAGAAGAAAACGACACTATATGCCTGCTACATCTTCTTTTATTTTGGTAATTTCCAAGAATGCTTGCAATCGAAGTAGCTCAGCTCGAAACACATATCTATTACGTGACGCCGGCCGCGGTGGCCGAGGGGACTGAGGCGCTTCAGTCACGGTCTGCACGGCCACTACGGTCGGGGGTTCGAATCCCCCCTCGGGCATGGATATTCGTGCTGTCCTAGTTCGTAAGTAGTTCATAAGTAGTTTGTAAGTTTAGGGACTGATGACCCCGTAGTTAAGTCCCATAAGATTTACAAACATTTGAACATTTTTATTACGTGATTATTGACGCGCGACTTAAGAATTGTGTTTAGTTCGTAGTCACGGGAACGTATTTAATTAGTTTCTGTTGACGTGAGTGACGGAGTGATTGAAAAGGCTTTGCAGTCACAGGTTCGTAAAGAAACGAAGCAAAAAAAAAAAAAAAAAAAAACCTGTCACACCCATATGACTGGTTCTCGATGTTCTTTTCTGAAGATGTTCTGTAGCAACTAATTATGCTCTGAAAGTCGTATCTAAAACACAGGTCTGCAAAAAAATTTTTTTGAAAGTTGTTTGAAATTTCATAACTGGCTTTTATGTAGTTTTCAACACTGATTTAAAAAAATGCAAGCCTTTTCACATTTTTTCCAGCGTTATAAAATTGTATTTTATTTATAAATCGTTTTCTAAACTACATTTCCAGTACACTTCCATTTCTCATTAAACTCGTAAGTCCTTATAAAAACGCTTTCGCTTAATGTCAAAGCTTCTTTTATTGCTTTTCTGGCTGTGGATTCGTAGATATCATCTGTCTTTATCATTCAGCAGTAGTCCGCTATCATGGTGGCGTTCCATCTTACTTGATATCTTATTTCCATTTCTTTGATGTCATGGTGGAATCTTTCGACCTGCTCTTCACTTATATCACCAGGGTTTTCAGGGAAGTAGTCAAGATGTGAGGGGAGAAAATGAACTTTAATGCTCGTGTTACAGCCCAGCTTCTTAAAGTTGTCGAATTTGTCTGCGACGATTGTCTTAGAATATGGATCTCTTTTGTTTCCTAGTAAACAGGCAACAACTAATTTGAAAGATGTCCGTGCTGCCTTTTCTTTTGTTTCCATTTTGTCCACAAAGTTGGGATCTGTCATTAGTTTCGTAATGTCTGGACAGACAATGATGCCTTCCTTTAGCTTTGCCTGAATCGTTCAGTTCAGATTGTGAGAATGGGATGGGATCGATTGTGCCAGAATCGTAGCAATCTCTGTCATCTTCACTATCACCTTGCTGAGGCAATGGCTAGGGATCATCTACATCATGCAAAGAATCTGAGGGTATTGGTACTTCAGATTCATGAGGAACAGGGAGAATGGCTGATTGAATGTTAAGGTGACAAATATCCTTTTTGTTTTTCAAATTGAAACGTCGTACATTGCAAGAACAAAAATAGCAGTCATCACTATTATTTTTGGGCTCCCATCAAACCATTGCCTCAGTTCTTCAACAGACACTAAACAAACTTTATGTGGTCGCCTAACTTTATACCAAAATAAGCGAAATATACTTTTTCAAGAAAATCGGAAATGTTTCATTGTTGATTTTTAAACGGTATCGTTACCACAAATGTAGCATAAGCAATCTAACGAGTTTATACTTCTTCTGGTAGCCATTATCCATTGGTCATAAACAACTTCACAACACAAGAAAACAATCACTACTTTAAAGACTAGTAACAACACGTGAACAGCACAGAGTGAAGAGATACTGTGAACTGAAAGGACAACAGCAGAAGCTCACTGTTTAGCGGTGGCGGGGGAAGGGGCAGCGCGACGCGACAGACAGGAGCTGACTTGAAAGACGCGCAATGAGTCAGCAAGGGGATGGGGGAAGGCAAGGATAAGCACTGGCACGAAAATACTGCTGATTTCTCCTCATTACTCTTTATTCAACACAGATGATATCGGGCGTTCCACAGGGTAGTGTTATTGGTCCTATGCTGTTTCTTATTTACATAAATGATTTAGGGGAAAATCTAAGCAGCTCTCTTAGGTTGTTTGCAGATGACGCCGTCATTTACCGTCTAGTAAAATCATCTGAAGATCAAAACCAGCTGCAGAAAAATCTGAATAAGATATCACTATGGTGTAAAAATAGGCAATTGACTCTAAATAATGAGAAGTGTGAAGTCGTCACATGAGTACGAAAAGAAATCCGTTAAACATTGTTTAAAAGATAAATCAATCGAATGTAAAGGCTGTAAACTCCACAAAATACCTAGGAATTACTATTACTTCAGACTTAAATTGGAAAGAACCCATAGATAATGTTGTGGGAAAGGCGAACCAGAGACTGCGTTTTATTGGCAGAACCCTTAAAAGATGCAACAGAACTATAAAAGAAACTGCATACACTACGCTTGTCCGTCCTTGTTTGGAGTATTGCAGCCCAGCTTGGGAACCTTATCACGTGGGTTTGACGAAGGACATCGAGAGAGTCCAAAGAAGGGCAGCTTTCGTATTGTCACAATACAGGGAAGACAACGTTACGGAAATGATACAGGATTGGGATGGGAATCATTACAACAACGGTGCTTATCGCTGCTGCGTGGGCTAGTTACGAAACTCCAATCGCCATCATCCTCCTCCGAATGCGAAAATGTATTGTTGACTCCCACTTACATAGGTAGAAATGATCATCAGAATAAAATACGAGAAATCAGAGCTCGAACGGAGAGATTCAGGTGTTCTTTCTTCCCGCGCGCTATTCTACAATGGAATGGGAGATAAGTAGTATAACGGTGTTTCCATGAACCCTCTGCCAGGCACTTAAATGTTATTTGCAGAGTATCCCATGTAGATGTAGATTTAAAAATGGCTAAATAACAGTCTATGGGGATCCTAAAAACAAAAAATCAAACTTACTAGTGCTGAAATTCGTATACAAATATCAAAAAATAAACTAAAACCAGACAAGTAGTTTGTGGAATACCTGTAGTTGATGTAATTTTGTCACTTTTTTTCCCGAAAAAGAAACTAAAACTAGACAAGCAGTTTGTGGAATACCTGTAAGTGATGTAATTTTTTCACTATTTTTCCCGAAATCAGCGCTGAAAGTACTATAAAAACTACTTATTAAATTTGAAACTATGTTTATGTCACAGACCTGTGTGATCTTTATTTCCTTAAACAAATAAAGTTGATTGGCGTTTGGTCACATTCTATATATATACTGTATGCATACCTAACCCTTGTTCTAAATTACGTAACAATGCTTCTCATCAGAAATATTCAACAATTTTCTACGAAAATGTTGCGATTTTCGGAAACGTTGTTTCGTAGATACGTACAACCAAGCCTTAGATTTACGCCAATGACAGTTGGAAGAATGACATTTTTGCCGAAATTCATCAGAAACATTGAGTCACTTCTTACGAACGTATCGTGATTCTGCTACAAAAAATATTGATAGTGCTTTTTCCAAATTGCCAAATTAAGTCAGCGCAGATTTAGAGTACCTCTCCTGAGAATTGTTTGTACGTAATTATACGTTCATAGACATTCTTATCTAGTCATACCGCGCGTCATTGTGCGTGTAATCGATTTATAGTTGTCTGTTCGATATGTATTGTTTCAGACCGAGTTACTTCAATTGCAAGCAGTCTTGGAAATTACCTTTATTTTCAAGAGTAGGCATCACCATCGCTCGTACATGCAACTGTTGCAAAACCAAAACTCAGACGAGCATGTGACAAAGATATTACAATATACAGCTACTGCGCTCTCTTCCAAGAGCGGAAATGTAATCTGGTGATATGTGTTCATAAATCCCTTCGTTTTATACAATTCTGTATGTTTGAGTTACAATAAAAAAGTAATGGCAGAACTTATATATACAGTTTTTTTATGAAAATATAACAATTTTGATGTAATAACTTAAAACGACTATCGAAGTGTCTAATATTCTTACAGAAATCGTTTGTAGTGATATTTAAGTAATTAATAATTAACAAAATGGGTGTTTCGGTTTAAAAGTAACTAATTGTCCTAGAAGTTGGTACTGACAAATAAATCCTTGCAAAGTCTACAGTTTTATACAAAATTCGGTGTCTGAGTTGTATTATAACAAGACTTTCGAAAGAAATGTGATTTGGAGTTCAATAAAATGAACAGTTGATATTCGTAAAAGATGAGAGAATAGCGGAAAACAGTTTAATTGTAAAAATTGACTGGTTAGCTGACTCATAACATCTACAATTATTAGTATCGGTTAGTACGAATCGTTAGTTTATCGTATACTAGAAAATGTATGGAGACGATAGTTTGTGAGGAGGGCTCATTACACAATGCACTCACTGTGATGCCACTTCCCCTGTTTTTTGCCATCATTTAAAAATGGAAACTGGATTCGTCAGGGAACACTATCCGATGCCATTCCTCTCCACAGCAAGGCGCCTTAGAACGCACGGCTATTCCCTTGCGGCTCCATGCTAGAGACCATTTATTCAATCACACTTTGTTGTAGAGACTGCGATCTAATGGTTAGTCTACACGACTGCACTAGGTTGCGACACTCGTTGCGTGAAATGAGTTGCGCGCAGTTGGTTTCGTGTGTGTCTGTGTACGCCGTAGTCGCCGTAAAATGAAAGTTTTGGTATCTGTAAGAGTTGTGGCGAAGCTATTGCTCTCTGTTTCAAGTCTTTGCATAAGACTAAATATAAAAAGAATAAGAAACGTTCGTGACTGGATTAAAAAAAGACGTCAGCTTGTTTGCTCGGCGACCTTCCTGAAAGAAATTGTCATTGGAGATCCTAGAAGCTATTTTAATCAACTTAGAATGTCACCAGAGCAGTTCACGTTCCTTTTAAACGGAGTTAGTAATGCAATATAGAAACAAGATACTGTTACGCGTGAAGCATTGTTATCAGAACTGAAATTACAAATTGCATTACGTTTCTTGTCAAGCAGATATTCGTCTCTACAGTACCTGTACCGTGTTCCGAAATCCACAATTGCCATAGTTCGTCTGTACAGTATTTCAAATTGAATGTATTTTAGTCTGCAATTCACAAATCATCAACACATCTGTATTTAATTCACCAATAATTGCTTCAAGAGCACTAACACGCCGCTGTTTTTTCCTGAAATTTTCATCGTTAAAATCGCACAAACACCTATGCATCGCATATATGTTCAAAAAACGAATTATTCTTTCCGTTCCCCCATTTTATTGCAGTTTGTTCTATATTAGCTATCACCTACCCTAAAAACACGCGCAATCACTATCGCCAAAGTTGAAAGGTGCCGAAACTGTTTAGTTTCGCCAATGAGTTGCGCGAACGCCTACCGCGCATACGCACTGGCCAGCAGCGCAGTTTCATGAAACTCAGTGTCGTCGTGTAAACTAGCCTTAATGCGCGCGTGTAAACTAGCCTTAATGCGCGCTGTAGCAAGCAGCACAATTACAGTATGTGTTGAAAATGGTTTCCATGTGCAACGTCTGACACATGAGCCCTGAAATCGCAGTGATGACGACGCGCCTATACGCTGCCCCAGTGCCTCCACATCTGTAATGGGCTCTGCATACACGATACTTCTGAGATGGAACCCGTAACCAGAAATCGCACGGGTTGATATGAGAGGAACAGGCAAGCCACGCAACTGGACCTCCTCGTCCGTTCTATCGACCAGGGATGCATCCGGGCGATTATGACTACATGGGCTGGAGCACCGTATGCAGCAGCCACATAATCCTTCCACTCATCAGTGGTACTGTCTGAGGACCAGTATCACCTTCTAAGAAGAAACGATGTATATTGTAAATGCGGCTGCTTGGTACAGTTCGTATTAAATCGCTGTCCCTGTACCTGAATATGTACATTTTGAACTCCGTCCTGCCGGCCTCGAGAGTTGGTTACCGACCGGCCACCGGGTCATCCGCCCAAATGCGTCAACGCATCCGGTATGGAGGGATCATCACCCCACACTCCTGGCCAATGTGTCGGTTTTCATGACCGGAGCCGCTTCTCCTCAGTCAAGTAGCTCCTCAGTTGACCTCACAAGGGCTGAATACATGCCTACAGCGCTCGCCACATCCGGCGCTCACCCATTCAAGTGCCAACCAAGACCAGCATTCTTCGCTGAACCCGCTGAAACCGGCGTGTCCTCTGCGGCACGGCCATTCTGTAACAAAGAGTGATTGACGGAATGGTATCCAGCAGTAGAGTCGCATCCTGTTTGTTCACTGGTTCAGTGAACCACCGGAAAAGAGCCCGTCGTGAAAAATTAGTAAATAAATATATAAAATAATAAGTTTTTTAAGATATAATTCTTCGTTTCATTCTTGTATCAGATCATTTTATATGCACGTTCAAAGTATTTTTATTTCATGAGAAACGTCGCGTATACGAGTCGTAGCGCGGCCGCTTAATATAGGCGGTACTGGTCGCAACGTTGCAATGCGCATGCGCGGCTGAAGTTAAAATCCTCTTCTGAACCCTTTGGAGGCAGCAGGGAGAGGCGAAGGGAAACGCCGCTTTTAACATTGGCGTTTGAGCTGGCAGACACACCAGCTCCTGGCTACTCGAGCTCTGGCGGTAACACACGAATGGTCCCGAAGCAAAGACAATGGAGATACTGCACACGTCTCCCTGCGCATGGGAAAATCCTCCATAAAGGCAACATCCACCTTTCAAACTTGATTTTGGTGCATTAAAGATTTATCAAAAATTCGTCATATTTGGTAAAATATCTTATAACTATCACTTAAAGACACATCAATCGTAAAAGCCTTCAGATGATCGCTCACGAATAATAAATAAATGGTCGGCCATAGTGGCCGAACGGTCTGCGGCGTGTCACTCACGGTCCGCACGGCTGCTGCGGAATTCGAATCCCCCTTTGGGCATGGATGTTTGTGCCGTCTTTAGTATAAGCTAGTTCATAAGTAGTTTGTAAGTTTATGGATTGATGACACCGTAGTTCAGTCCCTTAAGCTCAACAAACATTTGAATAAATAAAGTTACTACTCTTCACTTAGGAAGAATAGCTGGGTGGTTAGCTGCATCGCGCTGCCTTGTCGAAGGTAGTGGGTTCTAGTCTGACAGAAAACAATTTTTTTAACGCAATCTTCTTCTTAACAGATACGGGAACAATAATAATATTTGTATTGTTATTTCCCACGTATCTTTGGACGTTTTTCCGAATGTGTTGCGATTTTGACGACAAATGACATTTATACCCTTCATTGTAACAAATATTAAATTGTTTGAAAAGAGATGGGGGAGAGCAGCCTTTGTGTATGTCTAAGCTTAGGAGGGTGTGCTGCATACAGTGTCACTTGACCCGAAGGTAGCTTGTCTCTTCATCGAAAGAGATCCATGTTGTTACAGTCACTTAACTGTGTAATCTGTTACTTACTTTATTTTAGTGTTCATGTGCACATTCATATGTTCTTGTTTTTTATTATCAAAGAAAACTGAACAACGTTCAGTATCTTCTAGATTTTTATCTTCGGGGGAGGAGCGCCGAAATATTGCAGCGCCGAGTGGGGGAGGTGGACGGGGCACTGTCAAGTTCCGATGGCCCAGTTCGGAAATATCGTAGATCCGGTACTGAAAGAAGTGAATCTCCACTGTTATGTAGGATGTAAATCGTGCATTTCCGGACATAGTTCATTAGTCCTTTGTTGTTTCGTATCCTCCCAACGAACTGTCCCTAGTGCTAGCACCGGTGCAGAAAATCACCTTGTATATCTTGCTCTTCAGCCCTTTTCACGCACAAGCAGGGTCGGCTTTGTTATTACATATGGGGTATTGACGGGGTGGCCGGATGCCGTTCCTGCCGCCACCCCCTGCCCCCCGAGAGGAAATGTGTATCCCAAATGTCTGAGTATAGTGTTATAAATGTGAAAGTGTAAAGTGTTATGAAATGTTAGCGAATCGTGTAACTGAGGCGGGACTTGGGGGCCGTAACGATATGTGGAAAACCGCCGAAAAACCACATCCAGGCCACCTGGCACTCCGACCCCCTTCGTTAATCCGCCGGGCGGATTTAAACCGGGGCCGGGACGTCTCCCCGTCTCGGAAGCGGTGCGTTAGACCACACGGCTAACCGAGCGGGTGAAAAATGACCTTGTATATTGGAATATAAAAAGGGTCCTCTGCACGCTCTATGCAGTGATTCGAAATCATCGCTTCAGAAAATCGCAGCAATGTTCTCCAAACGGGACTCACCGACTTTGTGGGTGCACTTGCTACCTTGTATTGTTTGTCCAGAGTGCAGTGCATCGTGCTGCCACCGTGTTATTTCCGGTGCTTCACCAGCTATCCCGAGGCCAGCTGAGGTCGAGAGCTGGCCGTGGTTCAAGGCCGCGTGAGTCAGCTCTGCCGGCTGAAGAAGGCGCCCAGGGCCTACGCCTCAGCCTTATGTCACTCGTGACGCAGCGCTGCAACAGCCAGGCTCGGTGTTACACAGCAAGGCTGCGCCCAATTTCAAAGAAGTCCGGGGAGCGTTGCTAAGTGGTATTATGCTGGCATTCGCGACCAGCTGATCCAGGAACAACCAGCTAGCAGCGTACGCCTCCTCAGCTGACGGCAGCTGAACAGTGTTCAAATGTTCAAATGTTTGTATAGCTTATGGGACTTAAATGATCGTACGTCACTTTTAACTGGAAGATTCCGTATAGGATTGTTCATCCGATAGTGCAAGTCTTTTCATTTGACGCCTCGTGGGCTACTTTCGTGTTGATGATGATGGTGATGAAGATGATGATGACAATACACACCCCTGCAGGAAATCGAATCCGGGCTCCCCTGCGTATCAGTCAGCGATACTGTAGTCTGATGTACGAAGGCGAACTGACATCAGCATAATTACCCAACAAATCACCCATAAATGCATGCATGGTAGAGGGTACATCGAACCGCTCTCTAATAGCGCGTGGGAAAAGGGTCGAAACCTTTCCGTTTTTCAACTGATTTTTCTTATATTATTTATGATAATTCTGTTTTAAACTGGAATGAAACTTTCACTCTGCAGCGGAGTGTGCGCTGATATGAAACTTCCCGGAAGATTAAAATTGTCTGCCGGAACCGGGACTCGAACCTGGGACCTTTGCCTTTCGCGTAGGCAGGAGGCGAGGTACTGGCGGAAGTAAAGATGTTAGGCGGCATCGTGAGTCGTGTCGGGATAGCTCAGTCGGTGGAGCGCTTGTCCGCGAAAGGCAAAGGTCCCAGGTTCGAGTCCCGGTTCCGGCATACAATTTTAATCTGCCAGGAAGTTTCATGTTTTAAACTGTAAGACATACCAGGGGGCAGATACAACTCTGACCATATTGGGTACAAGGAGTTGTCATTCAGTTATTCTTTTAATAAATTTTTAAATGCTAGTTAGTTATCTGTCAGGTTTTGATGCTGTTTGGTAGGTGACCGAAGACTTTTGTGGCAGCATAATTCACCCCTTTCTGTGCCAAAATGAGATTTTACCCTGCATAATAATATCATCCTTTCTCCTGGTGTTATACCTATGCACACTGCTATTACTTTTGAACTGGGTTTGCCACTTTGCCGCGACGAATTAGCCATGCGGAATGCGCACGGCCGTTCGCAATCTGGGGTTCTGGTCCCCTCTCAGGCATGGGTGTCTGTGTTGTCCTTAGGTTAGTTTACCTAGGTTTAAATTGTTTGCAAGCTACGGACTAATAAACAAGCAGTTGACTCCGATAAATTTACAAACATGTGAACATGTGTGTGAACTGGGTTGGATAATTATCAACAAATTTCATAAGTGAATATATGAACTCTGAAGTAACTGTGAGGATAACTAAATCCTTCAATAGATGTCTCCAGTACGATCTTGGGCGCGCTCCAGTAATTATTCTGGTTATACGATTTTGTGCAATGAATACTTTTTTTACTCAATAGTGAATTACCCGAGAATATGATGCCATACGAAAGCAGTAAATGAAAATAGGCGTAGTAAACTGTTTTACTGAGATTCTTATCGCCAAAATTTGCTAAAACACTAATAGCATACGTAGTTGAACCCAAACGTTTTAGCAGACAATCAATGTGTTGCTTCAAGTTTCATCTCTCATTAATTCACACATCTAAAAATTTTGAAACACACTGATTTCCCTTCAAAACTAACGAATAATTTCGAAAAACCTTAGCTACAGACTTCTGTTCAAAGTCTATATTTATTACTCGAGTTGTGCCATTTACTGTACGGAACTGCATATGCTGTGTTTTATCAAAAGTTAATGATAGTTCTCGTTTTTTGGATGTGATTACTATACTTGTATCATCAGCAAAAAGAACTAATCTTCATCAATATAGAACGGCAAGTCGTTAATGTATATCAGAGATGAGAGACCACCGCTTCATATTAACAACTTACTTATTTCTTTTACAAATGTCTTTCGTTGTTTACTATCAGTTCTATAACCCACATACTACAACTATATATGTCACATTTGATGTTTGATGTTGTAAGTTTAGGGAATGATGATCCCGCAGTTAAGTCCCATGAGCTTTACAAACATTTAAACATTTTTAAATATTTTGCAAACTACTGGAGTTTCTACCATTCAGGTGATCATGTCTTCCAGTAACTGCAACGTTAAAAACTGTAATTTCTGTATATACTGTTTTGTTCCGTATAGTAGACAAACGGTAATACAGTAGTCTAATCGTGCGTTATGTGCAGCGTATCTGCTTGTAGTTATCAGACCACAGATCAGCGTTTAAAGAGCACATATTAGCTTGGGCACAATTGTCACCCGTATTTTGTCGGCTTTTTTAATATTCCGCGAAAGAACATTTTCTATATTGACTTAGCCATACGTGGCGCGAACATTGATGAACTACTGCAATAATTCTTGAAGCCAATCTTACTACAAGTATTTAATGGTAACAAATCTATTCCGTCCATATCGACCAACCTATCAACAACAACTTTCTTTATGCTACTTGGTACTGCAAGTGGTCGGTGTAATTCTGCTCCGCATTTACTTTTGCAGTGCCGAATCATACCTGTTGTGCTTGACTGGTACGAAAGTATAGTATCGCATGCGGTACATTGCACGAAACCAGCAAAAACCTGTGTGACAGGATCCACAACAAGTGCAAAAGATTTCCAAGCTTCACTTTTCGACTCCTCTTCCGACATGTCTTTCTTCTTCAGGACTAACGTGCCGCTCCACAATACTTCTTTTTGTTTCATGAATGGAGCCTTTACGAGCTGTAGTTCGTTGATCCATAACGCTGTCTGCGCTGCTCAAAGCCAGGTCGGTTTCTAATGCAATTCCGCATTGTTGAGCGCACAGCGGTTGCACTGTCACCGGCCGAGACTGTGAGAGCGCTCGAGCGGCCGGCACTGCTCGACACTCCCGCCGGTAACCGAGAGGCGGAGGGCGACCGGCCACATGGGGCATTAGACGGCCACAGCCGTGTCGCAGCGTGGGCACGAAACGGTAAAGGCTCGAGCGGTTGTTTTCATCGAAATGCAGAGCTCTAGTTACTAATGAAGTGGTACTGTACAGATTTGGGGAGGAAATGAATTTCTGGCAAGGGATCGATTTGTATGACACTTTTTTAGACATCGAGGTATCGCGATTTTAGTATTGGAGAGAAGTGTGTGGGGTAAAAATCTAAGAGGGAGACCAAGAGAGGAATACAGTAAGCAGATTCAAGTGGATGTAGGGTGCCGTTCTTATGAGGAGATGAACAGGATTGCTTAGGATATAGTAGGGTGGACAGCTGCATCAAACCAGTCATCAGACTGAAGACCACAACAATAACAATCATGTCTCCCTATCTAGGTGGTTGCTAACAAATATATTCGAATTCGGAGAAGAAAGATGGCAAAAGAAATTTCGTAAATAGATCTCGCCGCAATGAATAGCGACTTTCTTTTAGTGATTTCCTCCCCAACTCGAGCATCATTTTGTAACACTCCGTCCATATCGCAACAATACGAAAGCGAGCACATGCCCTTAAATCCTGTGAAAATCATACTCTTAGTCACCACCCACGGGACTCAAGCTCCGCCCCTCAACCCAGTGCCATCTAGGTGGCACTGATTAAACCAAACCACAAGAAACTCTGAACGTCGAAGACAATTTACAGAAAAACAACAGTTCGTAATGCACAGTTTAAGTTTTCATGTACAAAATTTTAACAGATACTGTGTATTAACGAAATAGAAGCATCTATAATCTAAAGCGGATTGCCTAATGTTATTTACATGAGTACCGTAACGTACAACTATTGTTTTTGTTACAATCGAACAGCGTTTTCTATAGTTCTATTTCTGAAAGACACTCGTTATATGAAATTCTCATTTTCCCAACATAATGCGAAATTTTGCAATACAAAGAATCTACTTAACTATTATTACTAGTATAAACATTGCTAGCCAAGGCAGCTATTGGTTTTAGTAGTGTGTATTTTTACCGTAAGCTGTAATGTATCAACATGTTTCGTATTATTTATTAGCTAGACAGATGCAATTTAGGTCCAGGGGCGTAGCGAACGCCAACGTATGTCCAAAAAACGCCGATGCCGTAATATACCATCAATATCACAATTTACAATAATCCATCTTGCGAATATACAATATTATTGTTGCAACAATATAATTTATTGCACACAAAGGACGGTACAACACATACATTAAGTGAACGGTACTATGGTGGCAAGTCATGGCACACAGCTAATGTTTACTTATGAGGCTCAGGCGCGCAGCGTTGCCAACCTCTGAAGCTCAAAAATCCCATTCAGCAATTCAAAATGTCCTTTAAAAGCATTAAGTGTCCCACGACAAACAAAACCCGAAGAGAAAAAAAAGGGGGGATATAATTAATATTGTTTGTACTGTATGATGGACAAGAAGACAAAGAAGAGGAAGCATACATGTGTAAACTGTGTAATTTCTTATTGTTTTGTGAAAAAGGAGGCACCAACTAAATGTCCCATATTCATCTCACTTTTTGCAAAAAAAGCCTTCGTCCCTTTCTGAAAAATAATTGTCAAAATGTCCCACAATATGGGACAAATCCCACGGGTTGGCAACACTGAATGACTGAGGCACGCCTCGCACACCGCGTGCTCGCACGGTCGTGGCGGCGCTGCAGGCCCTCAGAGGCGGCGCCATCGTGCAGCGGACTCGGCCGTGGCGCGTCTTTCAGATGCCGCGGACGGACGGGACGCGGCTTGCAGTGGCGCGCTCCAACAATTATTCAATCTCATTCAACATACTTCGTTAATCTCACAAACGCGCGCTAATTCAGGATATCAGAAGAGAAAACTCGCTGAACGCAATCTTGCTATTGGCTGCATCCAACCATGTTTCACGCGAGCTTTGTTTGACGTCTGGGAGACGGGTCTATAGTCGAGCCGCCGAAAGAACGACTCTGACAGCTAGCGGATATGTTGCCAATGCTGTTACGCGGCTGTTTGTTGTTACGCCATGTCGGTCGCCGGTATACAAATATCACGACCGAAAATTTTGGGATCGTTGCTATGTACTGCTAAAGCGTGAAACGAACGAGAACAATCACGAAATAATGAAAACACTCTTTTTGCAGTTAAAAAGGAAAGGTTTAGAAATATATGTCGAGTTAAAGTAAAGCTTCTTATGTTTCAGTATTCCATTAAATAGAATGTATCATTTAGTCTTCAGCCAGAGGTCGTTAGTTGAAGACTTTTGTTTGTATATTTCATTTTCTATAACCATTTTCCGCAGACTCGTTATTACTCGGACACTGTATTGTACCAGTTGGCCGAGAGGGTAAACAAATAAGGACTACCACTTTACAAGCAGTAAAACCGCCTCTTCCAGTGAAATGATTTGTCTTCTTACATAAAAAGAAAAGTGTTTATTTTTTTATTAATTTATTTTTATTGCCTCATTCCTTTACGGCCGTTGTTGACTGCCATAGTATTAATGTCCGTGTAATATCATCAGATCAGTTTCGACAGCTAGTCTATCGGTCACAGAAGAGGAAATAAGATAACGTAATTTTTCAGTAAATTATCTTTGGCTGCGAA
Source organism: Locusta migratoria (assembly GCA_026315105.1). Classification (NCBI taxonomy): domain Eukaryota; kingdom Metazoa; phylum Arthropoda; class Insecta; order Orthoptera; family Acrididae; genus Locusta; species Locusta migratoria. The sequence continues at coordinate 330,483,275 of CM048750.1, forward strand.
ACAAACTATACATTAAAATCAGTCGCGGGCAGCATCATGTGCAATTTATACATATTATAATGCACTGATTGACCTCTTACCTGTATTTCACGGAAGAGGGTAGACTCCACAGTCTGAAAAAAGCATGTCGTCAGTAACCACATCTACTGCGTTACTGTCACTGTCTTCATCAGCACCGCTGCTACTGCTACTGTCATCCCCTAATCTTATTATTAATTCTTCTACCCATTCTTCTAGTGGACCTTCTCGTTCCCATGCCTCATCTAAGATGTGCCACATATGTGTGGCAACATTGTTCCATTTTTTGGGAGTAATGCTGCCCAGTGCTTCACGAACTAAGTATTCTACTTCTTTTAATGAAAAACTTTTATTTCTTTCTGCAACGTACGATTTCACCTGAGCCCACACGAGTTTCTAGTGCATTAAAATGGCAATGATATAGTGGAAGGTGCAACAATGTGACCATTTTCTTCAGCAATTATATCAATTTCATAAATGATTTTTCGGATTTTGTTTTCGTAACACAACGAGACAAACGATGAACAGGCGACAGATGTCTTGCAGCGACTGGAGCGTGCCACCCCGCGCAACGCGGCCCCGTTACCCCGGCAACGTTTACGAATTCCAGAGGTCAGGTTGGTTCTTGAGTGTCGCCCCCCCCCCCCCCCCGACCCTCTGCGGCCCACGTGCGCGAACTGTCAGGGTCGTTCTTTCGGCGGGCCGACTTTAGCCGGCCGCGGTAGCCGAGCGCTCTGCGGCGCGCCAGTCAAGGTCCGCACGGCCACTGCGGTCGGGGGTTCGAATCCCCCCTCGGGCATGGATATTTGTGCCGTCCTTAGTCTTAGCTAGTTCATAAGTAGTTTGTAAGTTTAGGGACTGATGACCCCGTAGTTAAGTCCCATAAGCTGTACAAACATTTGAATTTGCAGACGGGTCTAGCATAGCGCTTTTGTTATTAGTTTCAAGAACTGCAAAAACCGAATATTTGTGACTTAATGACTCATCTACAGCAATTAATAGATCATGCACTGCATTCATGCAGAATACTCCCCAAACATACTGAAATAATACAGCGCCAGCCAATGTGCGTTGGACTTCATATGTTGCCAGCGCTACGATTTCACCCACATCTCAGTAACTGTTAGTACGAGGCGGAGGCAGGGTTCGCATTTTCGTGGTGATTCATAGTGACAGAAAATTGTGTCATGACGTGGACGACGTTTTAATTTTATGGTAAGTTTAAAAACATTTTTATCGTGTAGTTCATGTTTTCTTCTCTAGTTATGTATATGTACTTGTTATAGATCTAATGTTTTAGTCGCCAAATAGAGCAACGTCAACGCCATAACTTGCCAGATTATTAAATCGTGTCAGAAGAGAGTGAAACGATTAAGAAAAAGCTTTCTGGTTCAGAAAATCGGAAAAGGAAAGCTGAAAAGAAAAAGTTCTTTAAAAAACTAAAAAGCACAGCTTAGCAGTGGTAACTCACTAAGTTAAACATCAATGAAGCTTAATTGCTATCTTATTATTATTATTGTTGTTATCATATTAGCTACTTTCAGTAACATAAGTAATAATTAAACTGTAGTAGAGTAGATTGCACAGCCATCACCATGGAATATAGTCGATGATGTATTCAGAGATGACAATGGTGTGAGTAGCTGTTGCTTACTGGAATAAAGAAATGCTGTTTATGTAATAAACAGAGAATTTTATTGAATTATCAACTATGAAGGTTTGTTTGCAAGCAAGCTTAGTGAATTTTGTGTTACTACAATACCGATCAAGTGTATTCACTCCATTTGGCACTTGACAACGCAGCAGTTGTTGGCCAGAATTGGGTGGTAACTGTCACGCTAAGTTCGGGGTAATGCTGTCTGTGTAGATTTCCCTCGCAGCTTCCACCACATGACATGTGCATGTACTGGGCTGCCTGCCTGACAGGACGTTGTCATGGCAGCCAGCCCCCTGCGTGAAGCGAAATCCCTGGAAGGATACAGCTCCACCACAGACTAAAATATAGTCACGGCAGTCCTGGTCGTGTTTGTTACCTACCGAAATTGCAGGGTGCAAAGCGGTCAGTAAATTGAAACCATAGAATTCGGCTGCTTTGTCGTCTTTTGACGGTGGATCGTTTTGTTTAAATTGGTTTTAATCATAGTTCTTACAAACAGAAGCTTTTACAGTGCTGTAAATGACAACAGCAAGAAAACAAGAGTAAAACACAACTTTTGACATTCTTTGGGTTAGCTAAGGACCCTAAGAGTCTGTTTACCTATACAATAACCTAAAGTTCCGTCCACTACACTTCGAAGGAAACCATTTCATGAATAATAAGAAGCTGGTACGGATTGCAGTACCTAGATTGTTTGATTTACCAAAAAAAAAAAAAAAAAAAAAAAAAAAAAAAAAAAAAAAAAAAAACGCAATTGTTGATGGAGAGGAAACTGCGACAAAGACATGTTACTGCAACATTAAAAGCTGTAAAACTGTTTAACTGTTTTGTGGGAAAGAGGTAACCTATTCGTTAAGTGTTGCTACATCAGTGCTAGAGAGAGTAGCTTCAGAAGGATAAGATCAGAGACATTAGGTATCGTACAGATGCATACAAGCATTCCTTTTTCCCTCGTACTACACGGGAGTGGAACAGGAAAGTGTAAGTTACTAGTTGTGGTACTGAGTACCCTCCGCCGCGCACCTTTGGGTGGATTGCGAAGTATGTATGTAGTGAAGGCACACCGTGAATATGACGTTACTAAATTGCTTACATTTATGTGTGTGTTACAAAGGCGTGTGACGTGTCAGAATGCACAAACGATTGGATTTCATCCAAAACTATTAAGGGGCAAGGAAATAAATAAAATTAGAATATGTCTTTAGGCCTACCTCCTTCCCCACAGTTAATTTTTTTTTAGCTGAAGCAGCAGATCAGAGCAACTGGGCAGACCTACTATTTATCAGAAACTGGTTTAAGTATAACTACATATAACTTTCAATTTTCTTCAGCTTGTAATATAACGAAATATTACTATTTGGAATAGGTACTTACCATAATGCTGTCCTTTGTTCTATCTTGTGAGTTGAAGGATTCATTTCGCGGAACATGTACTGTTACAGCAACACAGTCGGTAATATAACAGTCAAGATGGTTTCACATAGACCAAGGCACATTAACGAAGGAAATTCTTTATTACCAGCACTAGTGGACAACACAAACACTGTCTGAGTCATGCCGCGCCGGCCGCGGTGGCCGAGGGGACTGAGGCGCTTCAGTAACGGTCTGCACGGCCACTACTGTCGGGGGTTCGAACGCCCCACGGGCATGGATATTTGTGCCGTCCTTAGTATAAGGTAGTTGATAAGTAGTTTGTAAGTTTAGGGACTGATGACCCCGTAGTTAAGTCCAGTAAGCTTAACAAACATTTGAATTATTATTATTATTATTTTACTTTTGAGTCATGCCGCACGTGGACTGGACTGTGCGCTTCCAGGACTATTACAAAAATACTAACTACTACTCCAACCACTATAGTTCTTTGTCACTCGTATCCCATCGTCCATGTCTAATCATTCTGCAGTAACGAAAGTAGCCGTGGCGCTCTAAACAGCTATGATTGGTATTAAAGCTGATCAAAAACTTTGGAGATTCACAGTCGCAAAAACAAAATAATATCCTACTGGTAAGAATGCATTCCTTACCACACTGAAATTACTGGTATAAGAAATCTGCTCTTCTGTTTTGTGTGGTAAACTCCCGTATAACATTTTCGGAAAATGCAGGAAGCACTTTTCATTTTTTGAAGAAGTTCTTTTTCAATCGCCAGTGTGCTAAGTGCACTTAATCTCTCTTGAGGCTGCGTTATCCGTATATAATTATGAATTCTTCTTAACTCCGAAAACGAACGTTCCACGAACAGGTATTGACAATATTAAGGAAGCCAAAAAAAAAGTTCAAATGTTCGTATAGCTTATGGGACGTAACTACGGGGTCATCAGTCCCTAAAGTTACAAACTACTTATGAACTACTAACAACTAAGGACGGCACAAATATCCAAGCCCGAGGGGGGATTCGAACCCCCGAGTGGCCGTGCAGACCGTGACTGGCGCGCCTCAGTCCCCTCGGCCGGCTAAGGAGGCCAGTTTGTAGGTTTCGCCGATAATTTCGTAAATATTTTTGGCGTTCATGTATGGTATTAGTTCATGCACCGGCTGTTTATGAATAGAATGCGATCGACTAATTTTTTAACTTTACAAAATCGAACGGTTCAGAATACGGACTGTCGTTAAGTTTATCTAGTAAACCGTCTGGAAAATCTCGGCTGTGAGACAAATATTTCTCTTCGCTTTGAAGAGTCATGAACTGCAACTTGATAAAGATACCCAAACCAGCCGAATGTTTGATTGGATATGTTGTCTATAATCTCAAAGTACAATCGTCTTACTTCGTTTTTGTCAATACAAGTTTTCTCGGTGGAAACATTACTTCTGTGTTGTATATCATTTTTCCCCATAGTGCATCAAAATCGTTTCTCTGCGAAACAAGCAAAAGCTGACTTTTCGATCTCTTTATTACAATATGATATGTCTAGTGTCTTCTTTTGTAGTGTATCAAAAGGTATATCTGTGTGACAAAGTGTCCTTCAGAAAACTTCAAAAAGAAAGCAGTTCTTGTACTCAGACAGAAATGAAATGAATCCATAAGCCTGTGCTACACACACAGCATCACAACCATCACAGTTCTCCGTTATGTCTTCGAAAAACGTAATTAACTCATTTCTTGAACTGTGTTAACAAGTCTTGAACAAAAGTTCCACCGTGTAGGTGCGACTTTAGGAATCTTCTTTTCCACGAATTGTTTAAATACATGAGTATTTTTTGGAGAAGTGGAAGAAAAGGCAGACAACCCAGACATTGTCTTAAAAAATACATGGCAGTCCTTAATAGTATTAGCAGACTGCTTTAAAACTAAATTTGAGACGTGGCTATAGCAGTGAGTGAATGTAGCCCGTGGGCACTTTTCCTGCACGCGTTTCTGTAACCTAGTAATTTGGCCTGCTATAACTGCCGCTCCGTCGTACGTCTGACCAACTAATTTTGATTCCAAATTAAATTCTTCTACTTTTTGGACAACATGTCTGAACAAAGCTTCAGCACAGCGATCTGCACTTACATCAGAAAAATCTATGAACACTTCCCGGGCCTCTCCTATAAATGTAGATAATGTAGATAACTGAGATTTATTGGTGGAATCTATCGTTTCATCTAGTAGAATGGATACAAATTGAGAATTGGCTATTTCTTCTTTCGGTGCATTAAGAAGAACTTTTGAAATACATATTGTAAGTCCATTTTGAATAGTAGGGGACGTTCCACGGAAAATTTTACTACCTTTCATATGACTAGCAAATCTGACATCATATTTGCTAATGAGATTTAGCAGTTCAACTTAATTCCCCCTGTTTAGAGAATCACCCGATTCGCTATGACCTCTGAATGGCAGCTCTTGATTGGCTAAGAAACATACACAGTCTACAAGCCGCTTTAAAATTTCTCTGTTCTTTGTTACAGCCTCGTTATGAAGTACCAGTAGCACAGAAGTTCTGAGTTGTTGATTCCAGATGATCTATTCTTATTTGACCAAATGTTAAAAGCTCTTGACTTGCTCTAATGTGTCCAAGGGTTTTTTCGGGTCTTGAAATGAAACACTGACAACACATTCAAATTACTGAACCCTTCCATAGTCCACACGCTTGTTCTATCAGCACCAAACAAGAGACAAGGCCAGCAGAACAACCTTTGCTTAACGTCACAACCACGTAACTAACTAGTTTTCTTAATCTGTGCTGTTTGAAAATGGCGTATGTATTCTTGCTTCTTATCCTTATGCCTAGTAGAAAGTCCAGTCAAAGCAGGGCAAGGTCTTCCTTTAACAACTATTCCATTTTTTACTAAAAATGATCTTGAACTAAAAGGTTCTCTAATTCCTGTATTACAGAATTTTCAGCCATTTCGAATCTGAAAATCGACAGGCTTCATTCAGTACTAAGACCGTTAAAAAATAAATCAAAACAAACAAAATATAAGAGAATCATACAACTCAGAAGCAATGCTAAGTCTGGGAGCAGAATCGTAACCACTGACGTAACCTCCAGTCACGGGCTGCACGGCCACTACGGTCGGGGGTTCGAATCCCCCCTCGGGCATGGATATTTGTGCCGTCCTTAGCAGTAGTTAGTTCATAAGTAGTTTGTAAGTTTAGAGACTGATGACCCCGTAGTTAAGTCCAATAAGCTTAACAAACATTTGAATTTGAATTTGAACTGACGTAACGCTGGCCTCGGATGTTAGTCGAGTCATTTGGTAGTTTTACCTGGAAAGTTTTGCGGGAGTTTTGAAAATTGGTATACTTACAGATTTTGACGTGCTCTTTTCGAATTTTTACTTCGTCACCTCGTATCTTTGCCGCTCGCGCCGCCATATTGGAAAAATGGCGCCCAAAAACAGTTTTTGACGATATCTCCTTTCTAACGTATTTTACGATGAAAATAGTTCAGAGATAAATTAAACTAGAGAAAATGTCCTACAATTTATGTCCTAACCCTTTTTTTTGTGAAATGAATATTTTCAGATTAAGAGCGCCGCAAAGTAAACTACAACACGCGTATTGACGAAAAAACTCCTTTCCACACCACCATGAGCTAGAGTAACTAGCGCGTGGTTTTTTTTTAGTGATATCCCGAGGTGGCCTAGTCCACAGATGATGCTCTGATCATTAAATTTAGTGTATTCTTCTTCTCCACGCTATCCCTGACAGACCAAGTTCTGCGAGTTCTTCGTGTACATAATCCAGCAAAATTTCACGGATACAAATTTCTTACGCACTACCCGCAATAGGGTTCTCTTCTACGACGTTATCGCCTTTTTCCTGGATTTCGTCGTAGGTTTGCTGAAGAACAGTCTGCGTTTCTTCCTCTTCATCACTGTCCTGTTGTGGAACTTCGGAATTATGACAGGTACCACTGCAATTCATGCAAATAACGGAGCATTTTAATCCAGCCTTTCTGCATCCACAAGCTCCCTGACATCCCTTTCTGCAGTTGCAAGAAATAAGTTTCAATAATTTCTCTGGAGCTGGGGGCTCGAAAGTAGTGACAGCAATTAGCCCATTCTTGCCTTTCTTTCCATCCCCATCGTTCTGCATTTTTTTCTACTCCATACCACCGCTGAACTCGGTGATAGGTTCGAAATGAATGTTGTCGTGCTGCTGCTTTTGTCGGTGGCACATTATAGCCGAAACTTCAAAAAGCATTGCTTCGGTGTACGAGGAGCAATATCCGAGAGATGATAATGTATCTATTAGTCGCCGAGATCCATACTTTTGATACAAAAATGCTGCTACTCCGACTTGCATTGCCGACACGTAAGATTTCGGTCTTGCTGCGGTAATTATGCAGTGAGCAAGAGAAATACTTTCTTTCTTCCATTTCTCAAGAGACGCACGTTTGTTTCTCAATATCACATGGTCTAGGAAAACCCCTAAAGTTTTAGGTATATCGGACTCTACTGCAGTATCGATTTCGTTTGCACACGGACCTCTTTTTCTTATGTCTTCATTCGTTGGCCTTTGGTACAATTTTTTCAGGCACGAGTTGTGATACTGTGCATCGGCTGCGACCAAATCATTTACTTGCTCGAGACGCTCAACAATCGCTCGACCCCAATCATCATTACGAGGTCTAGCAATCTGTGAAATGGTGTTTTTCATTGATAATTTACGCACACTATACACAATATTACGCTAGCATAAGCGCGTCTGTTTTTGTTTCGCTATAAACTCTGCTGTTATTTCAGCAGCACACAAAAGCAATAATTTCTGAATGAGAATGTCGCGGTAGTGGTGGATCGCAGTCGTTGATGAGAAGATTCGACATCGCCTCCTCTATGCAAAAATGCAGAGATTAATTTATCATTATTGTAGCGTTTGCGACACACATCGTGAACCACTATCGTTTTCAGTCCCTCCAAGAGTTTTTTCTTGTTGTCCTTTCTTTTAGCACTTGACTTACGAGATGTTCCCTTTCTCCTTCACTCACCTCATTCCTTGCAATGGATTTTCACAGATGAAACAGTTCCCTTCTTCAGGATCCATGGTACTGAAAATACGAACGACACTGTAGAACGCTGCACTCGTACTGATTTTCAGGCAGAACATTTGAGCTCGGTTGGCAGACATTTCGTGGAAGGGATCCAAACGTCCCCAGGGTAAAGGAAGGAAATCCCACTATACCTGTGACAGACCGTGTAACCTCACGTAGGCCACAGTAGGCTGGGTTTTCACCGCGCAGTAAAATATTTTTCAAGTAGACTTTGCGGCACTCGTATGTGGAAGGGGTCCGAAAGCCCCAGGGTGAAGAAGGAAAATCCAGCCTATACCTGAGACAGGCCGTGTAGCCACGGGCAGGCTACAGCAGACTAGGTTTTCACCGCTAAGTAAAATATTTTTCGTTTAGTAGCCTTTGCTGCGCTCGTACACGGAAACTATTCATTTTACAAAATAAAGATTGGGACATAAATTGTAGGAAATTTTCTCTAGTTCAATTTATTTCATAACTATTTTCATCGTAAAATGCGTGGAAAATGAGATATCGTCAAAAAACTGTTTTTGAGCGCCATTTTTCCAATACATCGGCGCGAGCGGCAAAGATACGACGTGGCAAAGTGAAAATTCGAAAAGAGCACATCAATATCTATAAGTATACCAATTTTCAAAACTCCCGCTAAACTTTACAGGTAACCCCCTTTTTGGACACCAAATGACTGGACCATCTGCAGTGGCTTAGCTATCATAGGGCTGGGCGGGGCAGTGACCCGGGGCCCTCGAGCTCTAGGGGCCCCTCGGTCTCCGTGAGCGACTTCTGTAAACAATTACAGTAGATCGTTCAACGTTTTATTTTTTATTTTATTTTTTTACTCTCCCGCCCTACCGTCATTATTTCCCCCTCCCCTCAAACCAAGTTTCCCACAGTAGCCGCATTGGGCCACCGGGTGGCAGAACAGTGCTTCTAATGGGACCTACACACGACGCAGTCGCTGTGTACAGTACTTGGACCACTTCAATCTGCGTAACAGGAAAAGTAGAGTCAGCATCAAAGCTGTTCACAGAAACAGCTGCGTCTTCCAAGTGTTGCGGCGTGCCGATCGGCGCAGTGTGTATGAACACATTTACTGTACACTACTACTAGTTGGTAAATAAAGTGTACAGTTAGATTATCCGAATAATCTGATTTCCGAACATCTATGTCCCCCCAATTACTTCTGGTAATCGACGTTCTACTGTATATAAATTTTAGTTGAATGAAGGATTTCCGACTTTTTAACTTTTTGAACCTTCACCAACAAACCTCAAACGCACGAAGTGAAAGCCAAAAATGAATCCCACCTCAGGGGGATTGCTTGTCCGCTAAGACGTTGACACTGCCACCGTTAGCGTGTTGTCGTTTGAAGTCGGAGTTGCCATGGCTGTCAATCTTTGCGAAATAACAATGAATGGAGCTGAATTACTAGCAGTGTGTTTCACAATACATGGTGTGACCACATTTGAATATGAAGTCTCTAAATCATAGATCCCACTTAACTGCTGTAACTAATTGCACTCCGAAATTCGTGCAAGAAAAAAAGAAAATGTGGTTACTTTATCACAATAGTAAATTGTGACTTCAGGACTCTACCCTCTACCCCACTGCCACGATAAAAGGCGAAGATGTCGACTTAGTTATTTTACGAAATTAGGCTGATCGGTACGGAGCAATGACATAACAGCGCAATCCTTTAGCGAGAGAGAGTTGTCGGCACTGACAACAGTCCACCTGCTGTCACCGCGGACGCGCGAGTCCTGACTTGGCTGTTCCTGGTTTGCTTCGCGGCAGCCGGTCATGTTTTCGTGGTTAAGTAATAATTTTTCATTATTTTTCATTAGTTTTCTGCCTGCGACTTCATTCACCTAGTATGGAGCAACTTCGGAAAATATCCCATGGGGTCATTTTATCTGTATGTCCTGCCCAGATCCAAATCTATATCTCTGCAAAATTTCATCCAGTTCCACCCAGATTTTTGTTTGAAGGCATAACGAAGTAACTAACTTTCAGAGTTATAATTATATTTGAGAGTACGATTAAATATTAACTGCTGCGTGGCATAAAATAATAGTATTTAGGTGTGCCTTATGTCTTCCAGTGGGAGATAAGGAGCTAATGATTTAGTTTGGCATCTGTATAGTTTTAGTTTAAAGAAAGCCCGAATGTCATTTTTGCCCCGGGGCCCGTGGTGACAGAGCTACGCCACTGACCATGTAGCGGCCTGTCGGCAGCAAGCGGACGCGCTGGGCGAGGGACGGAGGGTGGGGGTCGAGAGCGGCGACGTGATGCGTCCCCTCCTCTGCATGCAGAGTAGTCGGTGCGGGCAGCACTTGCTGCGCTTACTGTTACAAAGTAATTTTTCTTCTACCGTTGTTACTGATGGAGACGACGCCCCTGATTTAGTCATATTATAGACGTGAAACATGTTTTACTTAATTTAACCCAGTTTTGCACTGTTTACTGCGAAAAAAAAGTGAGATTTGCCGAGGCCCCTTCTCCACCACGTGAAATTTGGTGGATTCGGTTCGACCCCCTCCTCCCCCCCTCCCCCAAACACGTTACGTAATTAATGGACGGCCCCTAAGGGCGCCAAGTGGGCGATTCGCCCGGGGCGTCTGGATGGGTAAGGCCGGCCCTGCTAGAAATGTTACATCCTCTGTTTTGTAAATCAAATCATATGAAATATTTGTAATTCTGTGGTCCTCAGCCGCTAGGCCTACAAAGTATACTTACACTATGCTACATTTACTTAAGGACAACACAGAAACATCCGTACTCGAAGGAGGACTAGAACATCCGACGGTCGAGGCCGCGCAGTCCCTGACATGGCGCCAAGAACCGCGCGAATATTCCCGCGCAGCGTGTTACCAGTAAAACGTAGCCTTTGGTTCGCCTTCCCTACGATATTTTAGATGTGTTCTCTCCAATTAAAGTTAGTCGTAATTGTAATTCCTTGGTATTTTGTTTAAATTACGGCCTCTACATTTGACTGATTTATCGTGTAAATGAAGTTTAACGGATTTTTTTTCTTTTTTTCTACTGCTGACTTTATACGAAGTATGTCCAGAAAGTAAGTTCCGTTTGGTTATATAAAACAAACGTGTACAGATACAGAAAAATATTTATTGTACAAAAATATACAACTATTAAACTACGGTACTTTTCTACATAGCTTCCGAAATTTTGTAGGCATTTGTCATAGCGTGGCATAAGTCTTGGTATGCCTTCTTCGTAGAAGGTTGCCGCCTGTGTATTCAACCATGTGGTAACATGTTCTTTCAGCTCATCATCATCGCTGAAGTGTTGACCACCATGGACAGGTTTTAGGTGTAAGAAGACAGTCGCTAGGAGCGAGTCTGTACGGAGGATGATCAAACACGTCCAAGTGAAATTCCCGTAAGAGTTGTTGAGGCGGTCCAATACCCAGAAGAGTTTTTTCAACAACGACAACGGCCGCGGAAGCCTTCGTTTACATCCCGTAAGAGTTGTTTGGTCACTTTCGCCTTGTGAGGTCGGGCAGCAACGTGAAGGGAAGAAGACTCCTTTCATTTATTCTTACACCTAAAATCTGTCCTTGGTGTTCAACACTTCAACGACGATGCGCTGAAAGAACATGTTTGTCACATGGTTGAATACACAGGCGGCAACCTTCTATGAATAAGGCACACAAAAACTTGTCCCACGCTATGACAAGTACCTACAAAATTTCGGAAGTTATGTAGAAACGTAGTTGAACAGTTGCATATTTTTATACAATAAAATTTTTTTCTGTATCTGTTCACGTTTGGTTTATATAATCAAACGGAACTTACTTTGTGAACATACCTCGTACATGTCATTATTTTCGGCCAATTGTGAATTTTTCCATCAAGCAGATACATTATCTAAATCGTTTTGCAGTTGATTTGATTTTCTGGGAGCGTTACTAACCGATACCCAGCCCAACATATGCGTAATGTCTTAAGAGAGCTGCTCAGATTGTCTCCTAACATAGGCGCCGACTACGGGTATGCTCGGTCGCTCAAGCAAACCCCATAATTTGACTGGGTATGCTGGGCATACCCCACTGAAAGTTTTGGTTTTATTTTTTCTTTACGATATATTTCTTGACTTATTTTGTGGAGACCATTGATGCTGTATAGGATCTGATGCTGAAGTATAAATACAAGTGACGGCGGATTGCCGTTTGTGCTGGAGCGCCATGTTGCGGTGAGCGGCAGGGGTTCGAATCCCCCCTCGGGCATGAATATTTCTGTCGTCTTTAGGATAAGGTAGTTTGTAAGTTTAGGGACTGATGACCCCGCAGTTAAGTCCCTTAAGCCTTACAAACATTTGAACATTTGATTTTATAAATACAAAATTTGACAAATATGGCACGAGAGCTTTGCGAAGTGTGAAATCGAAGTTTCGCTGTATCATATGCATGTGTCATGGTTAGCAAATGAGAAGAGAGAGTTCGAGTAGAGCATATTAGCTGTAGTTACCTGATCAGAACACTGCAGCACTGAAATTTAAAAATATTCTCATCACGAATGTTCGGTTAGGCAACTTCTGCCTTACTCTTCTGTTCCAACCTAACAATGACCTCGGAATTTGGGTTATAATAAGGAAAATTATTTAATGCTGTTCCTACAATACTGCTCTATGGTTGACACATTATTTTATATAATCTTTTGCGTTCAATAAATTAATTACCCTCATAAAGTGCATCCTTTAAAATGATGACATATTAGTAAGAAATAAATCTACTTTTGACAAGCAAGACAGTAAATATCATTCCTGCTCATTTCACTTGTAGCCATTTAAACTGTACTCTCAGGTCCAAGCCTAAGCACATACTCTAAATTAGTGTCACATACGCATACAAATACCCAAGTATATGTGCCAACATAGCATATGAGCGCATACTTTTGCCTCTTACTACATGATATGCATAATCCTTAGTCAATTGTCTTCCAGTAATTGAGTTAGTGTAAATCGTCACATTTTACATCCTGTTTACTAAGTTGGTGTCTGGTGTAACAATGGATTGTAAATCTATCGGTATCGATATACATGGTATGGCAACAAAAGTGTTTATGGAGTATTTTGGTAAAAATGTATAGAAAATAATTCTGCAGAAGAATGAAGCCAGGAGGATGATTACAATAGTGAACACAGTATACACAATGAAAATGATTTGGGAAAATGTTGACATTCAAATAAAAATGCTTTGTATTAAGTATTTTTTAAGAAATATCTGTTGTGTGTGTTGGGGGGGGGGGGGGCTGTAGCAAGTGGGCAAATGCCCCACCCCACTCCCGTCCCATGGATATGCCACTGAGCACACCCCAAAAAGATTTTCAAAAGTCGGTGCCTATGTCTCCTAAATCATTTTTAAAGACAAGGGACGCTAGATATTACTTTCGTTTCATTCGATGACTTTCAGCCGCTTGTGAAAGTGGCACCTGGAATACAGCTGTTTCGCTTCCTGATTTAGTCAAACGTTGTTTTCTCCTTCCTCACACGAACAGATTCACACTTAGCCCAATGTTTATACCTTGCTTGCGTGGGGCCTTCAGCACGGGGCTCTCCCGCATCGTACCCTCACCTCCTTGCTCCAGTAGAGGTTGTTCACCTTCGTCACTGAAATACTACCGATGTAACCTACTATTATGATAGGAAAATAATTAACCAGAGATGAATCTTAACAAGTATGTCAACTACAATAATGTTAATAATAGAAAATAACTTGGCTATCAGAATCTTCCAAATTAATGAAATTCAAAACCCAAATAGATTCACAGGTATTGTCCAGGATATTTACTTACATGTTCTTGGGAATTGAACTTCTCTGATAAGAAATTTAATTAGATGAGTTTATAAATATTTAGGATGTTTTGCTTTACAGTACACACTTGATACAAAATGTCTTTCCTTGATTTTCTAAGACTAAATTCATCAATATTATCTTCAAAACTCAATTTTCAAACCCGGTGATGTTCCACTGACAACAGGCCAATAATTGTATGCTATTTTCCTATTTCCCTGTCCACCTCGATAGCTGAGTGGCAGCGTCACTAACCACCACTGCAAGAGGCCCAGGTTTGATTCCCCTCAGGGAATTGTGTGTTTGCTCTTATCATCACTTTCTTCATCATCATCAACACGCAAGACGCCAAAGTGGCTTCAGTCAAAACTCTTCCAGCAGGTGGCCGAACCCTGATGGGTCAGTAACTGGTGCTGTGTTGGTGACATAGGTTTCGCTTGTTGCAGGAACCATCCCACACTGGGTGAAGGGTACACTGCTGCGCAATGGCCCAGGCAAGCTGCAGGTGGGCGAGATGCGCTACAAACACCTGTTCGACTCTGCCGCTCTGTTGCACAGGTGAGTAGGTAGCTGTTGTGCATGTCTGTATGTACGAATTCGAAATTTTCAAACATGTCGACCATTTACTGGCATTGAAATAAATTCAGTGGCAAAATTTTGGTGGACCAGGATCGAACCCGAATTTCCCTCTTTGGGCCTGCGGTCACTTTAACCACTTTTTTTAATTAATTTTATATAAAGCATTGAACCCTCTGACTGAGCGCACTAGGCCACTGCACGCTTCCCTTCCTGCCCAATTTCTTGACTTAAAGCACACTATGATCGTAGCGCTGCCTGCCCATTAGTTCTTCTTGCTCGCAGAGTCTCCTGTACTCCTGCAAGAACAGACACCATATCACTAATTGTATACAGGGAGGTCGGAAATCCCTGTTACAAACTTCTAGGACTTGTAGAGGGTAGTGAGTACATAACTTTTTAAATAGGAACCCATGTCCGGAATCGAATTGTTTCCATTCTACGACAGTTTCAATTCAGATCTGTAATTCGTTGACGTCTGCTTAGGGACAGAGTTCCCTTTCCTGGTATGCAACAGGGTAGACATGATGATGTATATTACATCAAACGATCACCGGGTTTAACCCCTATGGACTACTTCTTGTACGGTCATATGAAGAGCCTAATTTATGAGACACCTGTAGGGACAGAGGAAGATTGCTGCCACGAGTTCTGGCTGCTGTACAAGAAACTGAAGAGACACCAGATGGGATGAAGACAGTGTACGAGATCATGCTTCACAGGTACAATGTGTATAACAACGTTGGTAGTCGTCACAGCGATCCCGCTGTTGTAATGCATCAGTACGTTGCGGCTGGTGCCATAGATGTTGGGTTCTTGTCGTTGTCGACTAATGTAAACCATAAGATGTAAATTGCAATGAAAATGCATAAGTAATAAAGTAACGATTCAGTATTCTTTTCAAATTGATTGCAACAATTGTACTGGGTCATGCCTAATTACATTCCTCAAGCAGGAGTGAATGAGGTAATGATCTGAACTGAAACGGTTGTGAAACAGAAACGATTCTGACCATGGGTCCCTATTCAAAATGTTATGTACTCACTATCCTTTACAAGTCTTAGAAGTTTGTAACGGGAATTTCCATCCACCCTATATTGCTCCAACAGGCAATTGACTATTTTTTTGTGGATGCGCAACTAGTGGCGGACTAAGGCCGTCAGAGGCCCGGGGTGCCAGCAATACAAAATGAGGACCCCCCCCTCCCCGTCCACTTGGAAATACATTTACTAGCATAAAAAAGTAATTATTGAGATCTGCAGTCCCCCAAGGACTAGAGGCATGGCGCAGTCTAAAAAAAGAAAACAGCTTTCGAGTTTTGGAGGCCTCATAACGAGGACTAGAGGGGCAAAAAGAAATGGAAAAAAAGAGAGAGAGAGAGAGAAAGATGATTTGAAGGAATTTGGAGGCCCCCAATACGAGAGGCCCGGGGCAGTCCGCCCCCTCTTAGACCACCATTGTGCTGAACTATGCTCAATCACTTTTGGGAATACAGGACAGGCTGCAAGCAAGAGGTATGAATGAACAGGGGATGCTATGATCATAGCGTGCTACAAGTCAGGAAGGGAAATGTACCTGGATAGCCTAATTGGTTAAGGCAACTCTTGGTTCGAAGCGAGAAATCTGGGTTCGGACCCTAGTCCAGCATAAATTTTCAAC
Source organism: Locusta migratoria (assembly GCA_026315105.1). NCBI lineage: Eukaryota > Metazoa > Arthropoda > Insecta > Orthoptera > Acrididae > Locusta > Locusta migratoria. The sequence continues at coordinate 330,499,455 of CM048750.1, forward strand.
TACGCCTGTAAATGGTCTAGGTTTCAAAGTTTCTACTTACTCCTTGGCGCTAGAACCCATGTAGGGCCTTGGCCTCCTGGACAATTTTCACCCACTCTTCTCTGTTGGCTGCCTTGGCTCTCCATCTTCTAACTCCCATTCTTCTCAGATCCTCTTCCACATTGTCTAGCCATCTGGTTCTTGGTCTACCCCTCATACGGCGTCCATCTGGCTTTCCTTTGAAAACTTTCTGGACTGTACTACTCTCTGGCATTCTTTCTAAATGTCCCAACCAACGTAGCCTATTACTCTTTAATGTTCCCACAATATCTGGTTTTTTGTACAACTCTCTGATCTCATTATTATTTCTAATTCACCAAACACACCTCTCATTCACTGGTCCATAGATTTTTCTAAGTATCTTTCTTTCCTATCTCAGCAACAACTCCTCGTCATTTTGCATTATAGTCCAAGTCTCCGAACCATACATCACCACAGGTCTCGCTATTGTACAGTACAGTGTCAGCTTCAGGTTCCTACTAAGGCTTCTTGCTTTAAATACTTTGATCAGTGCAAAGTAACTCCTATTACTAGCTGCTATCCTTGCACTTATTTCTGCTCTCATGTCTTTACTCTCAGTTACCAGAGACCCAAGATATTTAAAGCTCTCTCAGCGTTCATATTCTTTCTCATTCACCATACCTCTTCCTAGATGTTAACATATACTTGGTCTTTGAGTGTTAATTGTCAGACCCATCTCCAGTCCATATCTTTCTAATTTTTCAAGTTTTTCCTCCAGGTCCTGTTTCCTCCTTGATAACAAATCAATATCATCTGCTTAGTCATGCATCACTCTATTAAACAGTGTTGCACCGGGGTTGTTGCTTTGGGTCTTTCGCATTACCCTCTCTAAGGCAACATTAAATATAATAGTGGAGAGCACATCACCCTGCCACAATCCTTGATTAACTTCAAATGCCTTTGATAAAGTGCCCTCAACCTTTACTTTGCACACTGTTCTTCTCAAAGTCATTTGTACAATCTTAACAGTTTGGTGGGAATTCCTGCCTCTTGCATTGCCTACCACAGTTGGTCCCTTTTGATGCTGCCATAAGCTTGTTTGAAATGTATAAACAGCTAGTGGACATGAATGATATACTCATAACATTTTTCAAGGATCTGTCTGATGGTGAAGATCTAATCTGTAGTGGATCTATTACCTCTGAAACCACACTGGTAGTCTTCTAAATACATATGTTCTTAGATGCCCAGCCATGATTTTACCTAATACTTTATATAGTATACACAGCAGTGCAATTCCTCTATAATTCCCACAGTCAGCTTTGTCATGTTTCTTATGTATAGGGCAGAGTATAGCTGTATTCCATTGTTCCAGCATACTTTCTTTCCCCCATGTTTCAACTGTTAACTCATGTAAAACCTTTATTAGTGTTTCTCCACCACATTTGATCACTTCTGCTGTGATATGGTCTTCTCCTGGAGCTTTATCATTTTTAAGAGTTTTAATACTAGCTTTAACTTCTCCCATTATAAGTTCCATGATCAATTCCTGTTGTTGTTGTTCTTCTCCTCCTCTATTTTCTTCCTGCTCGATGTGTTCTGCCATACCAACCTCAATCCTACATTCATTATCAGTAGTTCGCTAAAATACTCCACCTATCTGTCTAAAATCTGATCTTTCCCTCCAGTAAGGTTTCCACCCTTATATTTACAGAAAACTGCTCTGGGTTGATACCCTTTCTTTATATCTTTAACTCTCATATATAATTTCCTTGTTTCCTGAGTAGTCTTTCTCTCTTCTAACTCCTCAATCCACCATTCTTAAAAGTCTTTCTTTTTCTTCCTATATTTCTTATCTGCTGCCTCTTTCTTCTCTTGGTGTTCCTCTACAGTAAACTTGTTCTCCTCTGCAGCATTCTTTTCCTTGCCTCATTCCTTTCTTCTATCTTCGTCCTACAGTCTTCATCAAACCAAACATGTGTTCCTGCTGCCTCCTTTCTACCCAGTACATTTTCAGCTGTTTCATGTATTATACCTTTGACCATTTCCCATTTTTCTTCAATACCGCTTCATTAAGTCTATTTGTCAAAATTGTTTCGTAATGTTGCACTATATTTTCATCATTTTCAAAATTTCTAATTCATAAAATTATGTCCGTTAGAGTCAACCAATGGTGTCTGTTCTTTCATAAATGTCCAAAATAACAGACACCATATGAATAATTGGCTATTTTTACTTATCACATTTCTCTCTTTGCGGCAGTAGCAAGAAGATGCACTTGTGCAGGTGCACGCTGCTATTTCGATATTATCTTCTGTCTAAAACAGGATGTGCATGACCTCTATTGCTCAGAACCATATGAATGTATAACTGCTAGAGCTGTTCACATTCGGATTGTGGCATCCTACCACAACATACTTGTTTTAGGTGTAGCTTCATCTTTAGGCATTGCAACCTAAAAGTGAGAAGGCTCATTGATTTTATTTAAATAATGTCAAAAAATATCATCTTTAGTTGTCTGCAATCTGTGCTACACAATCAACTTGGAACCAAATACTAGCCTCAGATCCGCAATCAGATTTTTTTTTTTTTTTTTTTTTTTTTTTTTTTTTTTTGTAGTGGGGGGGGGGGGAGGGGGTTATCAGACAACAAAAACTGTAAATTATTATATATATTCTAACTTGTAAAGTTACAACATAATTTCTGGGAAGGTTGGGAGGGGGTTGATCGCCTTCATTCCTCCCCTTGGCTATGGCCCTTCTAACATGTATCACATTACGCTTGGTGAAGGGCATGATATGCCTAGCGTATGACACTGATATAAGAATATCATTGCTTAGAAATGCAATTAATGTGGCGTTTGATACACTGTAAAGGTACTGTATACTGGGCCAACTTTGGTCCTGTGAGGCAACTTTGTCCCACTTACGAGAAAAAGATTAACTATTTTCCTTCAGAAATTTTGCTGAAGCTGTTGGAAATCCAGTTATTCTGTAGTTTTTGCTAGCATTTAGTCTTTGTATACATTGGTCACACTTGTTTCCAGTTGTGTCTCCATGTAGAGAGCATCTTTACATGAGATGGAACTCTTTGGTTGTGATAATTATTATAACAATTTTCTTGAGTGTGAATAAAAATTGCACTCTTAAAATTCAAGCAAGTGGCATAATTTTAAATCATTTAAATAAAACAATACTTGACACTAATAATACTTAATTATTGTGTTGCCAAAATATTCTTGAAACGAGACAAATTGGCTGGCCAGTACTTACCTTAGTTCGGTACGCTGACATACACACAAAAACATGAAAATAGAAATGATAAAAGTTGACACAAGCTTTCAAAAATATTTTCCTTCATCTGGTATGGGAGGTGGGAAGAGGAAGAGAATAGAAAGGAAAAGTTATTCATGACCTAAGCCATGAGGAGATGGTGGGTAATTTGTGGATGTCAGAGATACTGTATGTGAGTATCTCTGACTTATAACAGAATTCCAGTATTGCTACATAAAAAACACAAGTAATAATTGCAATCCACATGAAGATATCTGTCTACTAGCATCTTGTACTGATCAGGGGTTAAATAGGTCCTTAATTGCAATTGTACATAAATAACATAGACTTTTCTTGAATTTGCATGACCTACATTTATTATACTTCTGAAAATCTCTAGTTTTGCAGATGCAACTGAAATAGCCATAAGTTATTAGACAAGCATGACTGACGGAAAGTTTGAAACTGAAAATATTCAGTTAATTATAACTTTTGTTATAGTAATCTTCTGGTAGATACTTGCTAGGCTGCACTGGTAGTTCCTTTGAGCTGCATGCAGGCCATGGGTTGGACATCTGTGGACTACTGATGGCAGATAAATTCTGGTTCTGGTCAGCATTTAGGTACCTGATCATCATACCGTGAGCCAAGTGCAGCATAACCTTTTCACATCTGCAACTGTTTCTGAAAACCAATAATGGATGGCCGCCCTGATACTTTGTGACATCCTGTCACATTGAATGATAGTAACTAGCAGAAGGAAACGGTTAAAGTCAGGCACACAGTCAGAAACATACTGTACTTACGTGTCATGGCAAGGTTATGATGGCAGTGGACATGTGGCATATTGGGACAAAACAGCTTGAGTCAGTTGTTTGTTTACATGTTCCGAGTGAGACAGCCATGTTCCAGTGAAAGATATAATGAAATATTTAATTTTCACCATGCAGCTCTTTCTACTGCAAATGACCAATGTTTCAAGCAATTAGTTTTTTAATAAAATCAAGCACTTTGGTAGGTGGATGCATGAAACTAAATGGATCAATTCATATTGTAAAAGGTAATGACAAAATTTTAAGAGAAGTGTACATTGTAAAAAATTAGTGTTTCAAATGAATAGTGAATTCAATCATGGTGATCAGTAGGTGGATTGGTGAACGTAAATGGATCATGTTGTGTTGAGTAAGTAATGCCACAATCATAACAAAACTTTTCTATTAAATGTAGTGCATAGCCAATATATGTGTGCTATGGAAGTGCTGCCAACACTCACACTGATTGCTTCACTGACTTTACCCCATGAAGATTACCATCTCATATTATTACAACAAAAGAGACAGTTGCATTTGGAGTGGTGATGTGACTGGGAAGTATACACCACTGACAAATGTTACACCTATGAATCATGCCCCTGCACTACCCCATGTGGGCATGAGTTGTTCAATGAGCTCAGACATCAACTCTGTCCCACTTCCAGAATTCAGGATATCATAGACCATTGGGCCAGCTTGACCCAGGAGATGATAAAACAGCTTTTGACAACCTTTCCAACCAAATTAGTGCATCATCCATGCCATATGAGTTGTAATATTCTACTGATGATGGGGAATGGGATATTAGGCTCTGGTCAGATGGATTTTTTATTTAAACCAAATGTTTCTTCCTGATCCATGGAGGACATTGTCAAGGGGGATTGGAAGACTGTTAAACATCTTCTTCAGTACCAGACTCCAAATGTCATTCAGTTTCACATCCTTCTCCACTATCTTACAGACAGAGGAGGACATGAAGCTGACTTACATCTGGATTCCAGTACTAAAGGATGTGTGTAGCAGTCTTCCACCCTGCGGCGATAGCATCATCGAATAACATCAAACGACAATGACCATTGGTGCTCATATATTTGAAACATGTGTTGTCATGCCCTGCACACGAGCACTTGGAAACGGAATTTAGCTGCAGTCAGTGATGAAGCAGGGTGTTATCCAGGCATTCAAAGAAGCCTCTATCCACATTGAAAATGTCCTCCGCACATGCAGATGAAACTTTGGGTTACAGTGATAAATCCATTCCAACATGGTATCAATAGCCTGGAATATTTTAGTAAATGTGCCAATTAACAATGGCTTGATACTGTAATCACTGAAACATCACATACTTTCTCAACACATGAAGTTTAATTTCAGTTCCTCCTCACCTCTGGACACTTCTCCATTTTACACTTCTCAGTGTAAATTAACACTGCTTCCCATATGAAATCTCTCTTAAAAGTGTTTACTGACAGTTTGAAATTAATTTTCAGGTACGCCATCAGTGATGGGCAGGTGACATACCAGTGTCGGTTTCTCAAGTCCAGAACTTACAAACGCAACATGGCAGCGCAGAGGATTGTTGTCAGTGAGTTTGGAACTCCTGGTGTACCTGATCCATGCCAGACAATCTTCCAAAGGTATGTATGCTAAGCCCATTTTACTTCATCACTAATAGAATACAATAGTAATAAATGTTGGCATGAACACAACCTCTGTGCATTGCCATATATATGGGGCAGATACTGTTCAAATTAATTCTGAGTTTACAGTTTAATAACGAATCCAAACAATGTTGATCTCAGCATATTTTACAGAGCTCTACCAGAGGCGAAGTACTTTAAAATGATGTAAATACTCATAGAACTGTGTATAGAGTTTCCACCTCACAGTTAATTACCATTATAACTATATGGGGTACAAAGCCATATCCTACATATATACTGTCTTTAAGAGTGTATAAAATCAACAAACATTTAATTATTAAATATAGTGTTGTGTTAATTAAGTAGCAAATTTAATAAACTATCCAGTAAAAACAATTTCTTGCTATATTGACATTCACATATAACGGATAGAACAATCCTTGCTTTGGAAAGTTTGGAAAGTAGGAGGCGAGGTACTGGTGGAAGTAAAGTAATGAGGCGGCATCGTGAGTCGTGTCGGGATAGCTCAGTCGGTATAGAGCTTGACCACAAAAGGCAAAGGTCCCAGGTTCGAGTTCCGGTTCCGGCACACAATTTTAATCTGCCAGGAAGTTTCATATCAGCGCACACTCCGTTGCAGAGCGAAAGTTTCATTCTGGAAACATCCCTTAGGCTGTGGCTAAGCCATGTCTCCACCATATCCTTTCTTCCAGGAGTGCTAGTCTTGCATGTTTCACAGGAGACCTTCTGTGAAGTTTGGAAAGTAGGAGGCAAGGTACTGGTGAAAGTAAAGTTGTGAGCCGGCATTGTGAGTCTTGTCGGGATAGCTCAGTCGGTAGAGCGCTTGCCTGCGAAAGAGAAAAGTCCCAGGTTCGAGTCCTGGTTCTGCACACAATTTTAATCTGCCAGGAAGTTTCAACCCTTGCTTTTGTTTAGTGTTGTATTTCTGAAAAGGACTGTGTAACAATGCAAAATTGGGCTTCTAGCTAAGAGGATCATGTTATATGATCCTACTTCATCAATATGTTTCTGCAGGATACAGTAAGTCATTTTCAGCAGTTAGTGGCGTGATTCCACAAAGGAATCAAAAAGATAGTTTATGAGTTTATGAAGAGCAATCGACTCAGAATTGATGGGATCAACAGAAAGTTATAAATAGAGCATTTTTCATAATCATCTATGGGGTCTGCAAACACATACTTTTCCAGAAATCAAGGAATGAAACTTTTACAACTGCTGCTTATGTACCCACATGGTAAATACTTTTTGCCTAGAGCTCCAATAGTGCAATGGCCTAGGTAACTGCCTTTTAAGTGGAGAACATGGTAGCAGAGTCTGGGGCCAGGAGGGTTACTGGGGCTGAGCACATGCCAATGCCTGCTTAATAACCTGCATCATACAGATCCTTCCCTCCAATACTAGCTTTTCTGAGCCATGCAGCTGGGAGTTATCCTTCCACCACACACTTACCTCCCATAAACCTGGCCTCAATCTCTGCTAAGCCAGTGCATCAACATCCCCTCCCAAATAGTGTCATTACATTACTGTCAATGTGCACCACACATACTTACTGACTCCAGCATCCCCTGTGCACTTTCTGCTTTTCCATCCCACACTTATATCCCCCCAAAACCCTCTAATCTGTTGGATATCCATACTAAACAACTCCTCCTCTTTATCCCATCACACCAGACACAATCACTTACCCCATCCTACTTGCTGTGTGTGTGTGTGTGTGTGTGTGTGTGTGTGTGTGTGTGTCTGCTAGCTTTTTTTTAATTTTTTATTTTTTTTTATTTTTTTGTTTTTTTGTTTTTTACAGTCACAGGAGGATGGATGCAGTAGCAGCATGTTCAATAGCAAATCTACATTTCATGACATTCACCTAGTATGGCAGAAGTGCTACACACATGACAGGTTCGCAGAATATATGGTATCAACTGCGTATGGGCAAATTTGAAAATGTGTACCCAGCTGGGATTTGAACCCTGGTCTCCTGCTTTCTCGGCAGTTGCGCTGACCACTACACCACTAGGGACACAGTGACCATTGCACCTGCACAGACTACCTAAGCACACCTCCTGTCCGATACAAATTCCCAGCTCTACCTTGCCCACAGTACTCAAACTCGTAGTTTCAGAAACTAATTACCGTAAGAGTAAAGTAAGTGGGGAGGGATGGGCAAGTTTGGGGCCCTTACTCTTACGGGAATTAGTTTTATAACTACGAGTTTCAGTACTGTGGGCAGGGTGAAGCTGGGAATTTGTATCTGACGGGAGGCATGCTTAGGTAGTCCTTGCAGGTGCAGTGATCACTGTATCCCCAGTGGTGTAGTGGTCAGCACAACTGCCTAGAAAGCAGGAGACCTGTGTTCAAAACCCAGCTGGGAACACATTTTCAGCTTTGCCCATACGCATTTGATGTCATATATTTTGAGAATATGAAAGAATAACAACTGCAGGATCAGAAGTGACAACTGTTCTTTCGGAACAGACGCCACATGTATATACATGTGACAGAGTTTCATGAAAGCTGCTTAGTTAACAAGACATCGGTAGGTGGAAAATTTACTTTGGTGTGACATGTTTCAAGTGGTCCTTAATCAGACATCAAAAGTGTCACAGGTATAAGATGTAGCTATGGCACTTTTGACTTCTGAAGATGTGCCAACTGAAGTGAGAAACTGTGAAGCCATTTTTCCACCTCATGATGACTAGTTAATTAAGCAACCTAACAGCATTTCTGCAGTACTGCTACAGTTATTTACCATGGTCACAATCTTCATGTATGGCTTTGTCACATGTTCAAATATTATGTCAGAAAAACAAATAAATACTAAATATTAGTTTTAATCAATACATAACAATACCTTCTGGAGATAAAATAGTCCCCCTTTCAGATCTGTGGGTGGGGACTATTCATTAGGATGTGGTCATCAGAAAAGACAAAACTGGCATTCTACAGATCAGTGTGTGGAATGTTAGATCCCTTAATAAGCTAGGGACATTAGAAAATTTAAAAAGAGAAATGGATAGGTTGAAGTTCAATATAGTAGGGATTATGGAAGTTCATGAAAAGAGGAACAGAAATGAAAAAAACTGCAGAAAGGTAGAAAATTAAGGAGATGGGACCTGGATAAATTGAAGGAACCTGAAGTTCTTGAGAATCACAGAATAAGCTTTAGGCAACAATTGACAGAAACAGGGGGAATCAAACAATAGATGAGGAATGGGTAGCCTTGAGAGATAATATAGTGGCAGCAGCAGAGAACCAAATACTGTTATTAGGAAGATCTACAAAAACTCCTTGGGTATCACAGGAAATACTAAATTTAATTGATGAAGGGAGAAGATATGAAAATGTAGTAAATAGGCAAAATGGAGTACAGATGACTAAGAAATGAGTTTTTTAGGAAGTGCAAAATAGCTGAGCAGTAGTGGCTGGAAGGCAAATGCAAGTACGCGTACAGGAAAATAAAGAAGATTCATGGAGACAAGAAAAGCAGATGTATGAATATAATGAACTCAAATGGAAAACTAGTTCTCAGCTAAGAAGGGAAAGCTGAAAGGTAGAAAGTGTATACAGAGGGGCTCTGCAAAGGAAACAGCTTAGGGACAATATTGTAGGAAGGGAAGAGGAAGTAGATGAAGATGACATAGGAGAAGAATTTGATGGAATACTGGAAAAACTAAGTCAAAACAAAGCTCCTGGACTGGATGACATTCCCTCAGAACTACTGAAGTCTCTGGAAGTGGCAGCCATGACAAAACTATTTCACCTGGTGTGTAAGATGGTATGATACAAGGGAAATACCTCGGATCTTAAGAAAAATGTAATAATCTCCACTCCAAAGAAAGTGGGTGCAGATATGTGTGAGAAATAAAAACATGTGTTTTGATTATGACATTTTCAGAGACAGCAAAGGACCTGGAAGAGCAAATGAATGGAATGGACAGTGTGTTGAAAGGGGCATATAAGATTAACATTTACAAGGGTAATGGAATGCAGTCTAAGAAAATCAGGTGATGCTGAAGGAATTAGATTAGGTAATGATACAACAAAGGTGGCAGATGAGTTTTGTTACTTGGACAGTAAAATAACATATGATGGTCACAATACAGAATGGCAATGGGAAGAAAAACGTTTTTGAAAAATAGAAAATTTTTAACATTGAATATTAATTTAACTGTAAGGAAGTCTTTTCTGAAGGCATTTGTGTGTAGAGTGCAGGCTTGTACCAGAGTGAAACATGGATGATAAACAGTTTGGACAGGAAGAGGATAGAGGCTTTCGAAATGTGGTGCTTCAGAAGAATGCTGAAGTTTAGGTGGGTGGATTGCATAACTAATGAGGAGGTACTTAACTGAATTTGGAAGAAAAGGAATTTGTGGCATACCTTGACTAAAATAAGAGTTTGATTGTTAGGACACATTCTTAGACATCAAGGAATCATTAATTTAGCATTGGAGTGAAATGTGTGGGATAAAATCACAGAATAAGACTAAGAGATGAGTACAGTAAACAGATTCAAATGGATGTAGGTTGCCATTCTTATGAGGAGATGAAGAGGCCTGCTCAGTATATAGCAGGGTGGAGACCTGCATCAAAGCAGTGTCTGGACTGAAGACCACGACAACATCACATTTTTCCTACTGGAGCATGGTAGTTTGCACTAATGAGTTTTCAAGGCAGTACTATTTCTAATCAACTAATAACAATACTCTTTTATTACTGGATAATAGTATTTTGCTGCTGGTTAAGGGTTTTCCATATCTTTTTGAAGAAATAAAAAGTTTATAAGCATCCTAGAAATATTAAGAAGTGATGCATCAACTTTGATGGTTTCATATTCACACATGACAACATGGCGCCACATGTTACACACTGAAACTTTTTATTCATGACTGCAATACCATACAACAAATACTAATAATATAGTAATAAGGACAGTTTACAACTCACCGCAAAGATGTGACAACAAGCTGTGACATGCACATACAAAGGACACACACGTACAACACTTTCTGCTATCAGCCATGGCCTTCTTCAGAAAATAGAACATTCACGCAATAACTCAGGCACACAACACAGTCAAACAACCATCACCTTCGGCTTCAGAGGTGATGGTTGTATGACTGTGTTGCGTGCCTGTGAGATTGCAGGAATGTTCTATTTTCTGAAGAAGGTTGTGGCCGATAGCTGAAAGAGTTGCATGTGTGTGTCCTTTGTATGTGCCTGTTGCAGCTCGTCACCACGTCTTTGTAGTGAGTTGTAAACTGTCCTTATTACTATGTTATTAATTCCAACCTGGACTTTCCATTATTATACATGGAAAATAATGACTTGTAGTCAAAAAGTATTTTTTTTTTTAACTGTTTTTGCTACTGCAACTTTCATCAGACTTGAATGGCTGTACAAATCTTAGGTACATCTAAGAAAGAAAATTAAATGATTTGCCTTTGAAATCACTGACATAGCTTTACTACAGGCCTGGCAGGTTTCTGAACATTTTTACTCAGAAAGTATGTATATCACAGTATCTTCAAAATTGTCATCTACTTTTTGCATAGTTATCACAAGAAAATGAAAATAGTAGGACATAACAAGATATCTTTCAGCTGCATTATCATAATAAAATTTTCTCCTCAGTCATCAGGAGTTTTAAATATGCAAAAACATTATGACAAATGTTCTTTTGTCAACAGCGTATAAAACCAACAGACTTTTCTCTTTAATTAGATCAGAAATTTCATTGAAGTGGATATAAAGGGCAACACTATCATTACAATTGCACATCACTCAACTTCATAATACAGGAATCTTTGAGAAATAACTTGGTTCGTCACTGAAAAAGAAAGTATAGCATTATTCTTTAACAAGGCCTCTGTATAAACTGGACAGAGGGAAAAAAGTAGTCTATCATTGAACCAGAATTGAAGGAATTTTCTTGTCTTCATAAAAAAGTTTAGTGTCTAGAATATGTTCTGATTTTATACTATACATAAAGAGGTAGTATTTTAACCTGTAATGTAAATGATGAACTAACCAATGCTTATGTTTTAATAACTATTTTCAGAGTAGCAGCAGTATTCAATCCTGGAGAAACACTGACTGATAATGCCATGATCTCAATTTATCCTTTTGGAGATGAGTTCTACACATTCACGGAATCACCAGTCATACATCGCATCGATCCCGCAACACTTGACACCATGGACAGGGTAAATGACATGTGAATTTAGTATTTTATCTTGCTTTATGACCAGTGAGTATTAAAGAGAAAGCACAAGAGGAGGAATGTGAATAACACTCACTACGTCACAGACAGAAAAGTTAGTTATAAAATATCAACCTTCTACAACTAGTAGCATGCTGTAGCTTGTTGTAGGTGCCAAAAAGTTGGAAGTAAAAGGTAAGGCGTGGAAGAAAGTAGATAAAATAGCACACAGTTACAAATGTGAATCAGCATTACAGCAGAAATAATCATGGATGATATGAGATGAAATCATTTATACCATGAGTGTCTCTGAATCTTTCCCAGTTTCAATAACTTGCCTTATATATGAATAAATGATTATTTCTTTGTCAATCAGCGTAAACTTTGAAGGATATTTCTTGTGACACATGATTTGCACATTCCAATATCAATATGATATCCACACAATGGGAAGTGCAGGACTGAATAAGGACAATATGAAAAGCAACATTTTGAAAATGACTGATTGCTACTAGTGACACAGAGAAGACATTGAGTCACAAGCAGGTACAATGAAAATATTTAAGGTTTTTGGCAAAAGTCCTCCTTTGGAAGTAAAAAAACACACAAATTCATACAAGCACAACTAGCACACAAATGTGGTTGCTGTCACTGGCTGCTTGAACCCCACTGTGGACTGTGACTAGGCCTGATACAAGTAGAAATCTGGGAACAATGGTGGATTTGAGGAGGAGGCATCAGGCGGGAAGGAGAGGAACAGCAGGGTAGGGTAGGGGAATGTGTTGTGCCATTTGTGGGAGTGAGCAAATATATAGTGCAGTCACAGAGCTGCTAGGTGCAGGGTCAAGAAGCTGGGGCAGGGAGGTGGGAAAAGAGGAATACAACTCCTTTAAATTTCTGAAACCAGAAAAGCTGCTTATGATCACAAATTGCTGTGGTTACATGAATTACATTTATTCAAATGCACTTGAATTCATACTTGCTTTCACAGGGGTGTTTTCTGTAAGTCATGGAAAAAGATTTATTCAGAGTAACAAAGTGTAACAATAAACCTCACAATTGCCACAAGATGGAAATAAAGGATAAAGGCTGGTGAAGGCAAAATACATGTATACCTAATAGTTATTGTAGAAAAAAAACCTTCATTTGTATGTAGACTTTTTATTTAAGCCTCTGTCCATTTTGGGACATTATAGCCCCCATATTCAGGTGAACTAATAAATAATCTCATATGTTGTGAATTTCAGGCCAGTTAGTGCACGCCCTGTATACAGTGAGTTCCCTGATTGGTATCTGCCACAGGTAACTGCTCTCAGTGGATGCCATCAAGGACATATAGTTAGTCCTTGCTGGCACCTATAAAGTGCCGTTACCTAAGCCAAAGGTAACTGCTCTCAGCAGATGCTACCAAGGACATATATTCAGTCCTTGCTGATGCGTGGAGAGTACCGTTACCTGCGGCAGATACTGACCAGGTAACTCACACTATACAGAGTGTGCACGAACTGGACCAGAATGCACAGTACATGGTATGATTTATTTGTTCACATGAAGATGGGACTATAATGTCCCACAATTGGCAGATGCTTAAATAAAAAAGTCTACATACAACTAAAGTGGAATTTTTCCCCCACAATAACCTCACCTATGAGTTTCAGATGTCCCAATAACCAAATCTTGCATGTGCAATAGTCTAAGTTTAATTTTTGTAGGAACTGCAACCTGAGTTACTTTGAAAAGCAATCTTGTACCATATTTCCAATACCATATGTTTGAAATGTAACTTGTCACTTGTGAAAGCCTGAGTGTTACATGCTTTGCCATACAGAACTGATGTTATGTATCTTGTGCAATTCAAGTGTTGGGGAGGAACAAGTACCAACAGATTATGTACAGTATGTGCAAGGGGACTTGTACTATGACTGTAGATAGTTACATTAATGACAGTGGAACAAAAGAAAAATATATTTTCTGATGAGGTAATACCCAATTATGCAGATGCTGAAGAATAACCTCACACATAAATGTATTATTTACTCTGAAGATGCACATTATTACTGTAGTGTAGTTGCAACACAATAAGATGTTAAATATATGTGTTTTACAAGTTACATGCTGGTAATGTGAAACTGAAGACATCTGAGTGCAACTTTAAGATAGTTACTACTTCTTACAAAATGGGTTACAATATGAATCTGAGTGGAAATATTAGTTGGGTGTATGGAGTCAGCCAGTGGTGTCTGGTGTCTAAACAAATGGCATTCACTACTTTTGCTGCATCATGCAAACCTTTTCAAATAACAAGTACCTACACCTTACCTCATGTGTGTGAGGCTGCTCTGTCCCACTTCTCATCAAACAGTTAAATATTTGTGACCCTTTAAATCACAACATATTTTGAAAAGAATAGCTGAACATTTATGATAAGTAAGAATACAAAAGTTGTTACTAGCGTGATGTCTTTAACCACACAGTTATTCTGACACTTACATTCAACAACATTATTATTATTCATCTTAGGATCTTCTGAAGGCTTTTACTGTTGATGTGTCATTAACTGACACTTATTTATAAGAAGTTTTACCAAATGAAATGTGCCTTGATAAATATTCAATGTGCCGAAAGCAACTGTAAGGTTTGGATGTTGTCTTCAGGGAGGCTTAGTCCAAACACAAGGTGAGATGTAGGAACTAATTACATTACCTTGCATTTGGGCCAATTTGTGAGTTTTCAAATAGCATAGAAGCTGTAACTTTTCAGGTTTTCCTGGCGATCTAGTGACATGATGGGTAGTCGGGTATTCTGCCAGATGTCAGTGTCTACTCTGCACAATATTTCAGCTACGTAACTCGTAACCTTCATCAGGTGCAATCTGAGACTGCCTTCTGAGTGGACCGGGTCCAGTATTTATGTCTGCGGCCTTCCCCCTCCACTGGCGGTTCTAGGTGCTCCCTCTGTGGTCTGCGCCCATCAGACCCCCCTCTGATCATTCCATCTGTGGTCTGGTGCTCTGTTTGCGGTCCGTGCCCACTCGCTGAGGTGTTCTGGGGCACTGATGTAAGTAAAGGCACTAGGTGCTCCCTCTGGGGTCTGTGCCCACCATACCCGCCTCCGATCATGTCATCCTCAGTCTGGTGTTATATTTGCAGTCTGCGCCCACTCGCTGAGGTGTTCTGCAGTGCTGATGTTAGTAGTGGCACTAGGTGCTACCTCTGTGGTCGGTGCCCACCATACCCGCTTCTGGTCATGCCATCCGCAGTCTGGCATTCTGTTTGCAGTCCACGCCCGCTTGCTGAGGTGTTCCGAGGCGCTGATGTTCTGTTTTCCATCCGCTGCAACCCTGGGTGCTCACTCACTCTCTCTCTCTCTGTGGTCCGCACCCATCGTACCCACATCTGAGAGCTTCATCTTCGGTCTGGTGCTCCCTCTGTGGTCTGTGCCCATTGTGCCCGCTCCTAGACATTGTATCTTTAGTCCTGTCCTCCTGGTACTCTACTTGGGGAACGTTCCTCATGTCCATGCCCCCAGCACTTGTGTCTGTGTTGTACTGGTGCTGTCTTCGTTGCTTCTTCAATAGTTCCAGAGCAGGGCCCCAGGCTCTACTTAGATGGTAGCCTGTGTTTCGGTTCATGAGATTGTCAGTCACTTTGATTTCTATTGACTCATTAATAACACTGTCCCAGAATCTTGGTGTCTGTGCCAAAATCTTGGTATCATCATAGTTCATGACATGATCCAGCTCCAGACAGTGTTCAGCAAGGGCTGATTTTGTCACTTGTCTTAATCGGGTGTGCCTTTGATGCTCCTTGCACCAGATATCCACTGTTCTGGTGGTCTGACCAATGTAGGACATTCCACATTGACAAGGGATGCTATAAATCCCTGGTTTCCATAACCCCAGGTCGTCTTTTACATTTCCCACCAAGCCCCTGCTGGCTGGACAGAAGACACACTTGATGTTGTGTTTACATAGAATCCTGCTGATTCTGGCTGAAATGGAACTGGCATATGGCAGATAAGCTGTCTTCTTTGCTTCTGGAACCTTTGGTGTAGGGGCTAGTTGGAATGCCCTCTCAATCTGTCTTGTCGTATATCCATTCTTGTAGAACACTGCTTTAAGGCGCTCAATTTCAGAAGGTAGACTTTCTTGGTCTAACAAGGCATGTGCTCTGTGAACTAATGTCTTGAGGACCCCATTCTTCTGTGCAGGATGGTGGCAGCTGCTGGCCTGCAGGTATAAGTCGGTGTGTGTCAGTTTCTGATACACACTGTGGCCAATAATTTGATCCAGCTCCTTTCCTTCTTAGTAGCACATCCAGAAACAGCAGCTGTCCATTCTTCTCCTGTTCCAAGGTGAACTTGATGTTGGGGTGGCACGAGTTAAAGTCTTCAAGAAGCTGGTGCATTCATCAGTGTAAATGCACATATTACTGATGGCATCTCCGCTCGTCCCTCCCTGCCAAAGGAGTGCCCATGGGCTAACTCAGAAAGTTCTGAAGAGAATTTAAACCATAGCAGTGCCTGTGCAATATTATGGCACATTTCTATTTGCATGACATAGAAGTTTCTCATGTGATAAAAATTGTTTGAAACTGTAGCTGAAATGATCTGATATGAGAACGAAACGAAGAAAGATAGTTTAAATATATAATTTTAATTTGTATGAACAGCTTTTTCTTCAGTGGTTGACTGAACCAGTGAACATTTCGGACACACCACCACTTGTGGCAGCCTTGCTTACTCTATGCACACAGAATATAATAGTAGATAGCAGTCTACTATGAACTTAGGCTTGTACAGGCTTATTAACTGTCTAATAAGTCCATAAGTTTTGTTTTAAAACTTCCTGTATGTGTGTCAATATATTAGCCCACTATTTGTACTTTATCTGTGCAAGCCTATGAGTGATCACACACTAAATCAAAAGCAGGAGGAGCGATTCAACAATTTATGATACTCTGATTAAAATTACTTTTTCACTGACAGTTTGTAGAGTCAGGGGGCATTGTTGCCAGTATGCAGCCAGACTCACTTCACAAACTGTTGCAGTTACACATAAAAAAAGGCAGCACATACTGCAAGTGGTGAGTTGATAGCAGCTGGCCCCTATCACATGACTCACTGAAATGTCAAGCACAAAGAAAGTTTAATGGGAATATATTTTAGTAACCAAAGTGATAGTCCTGTTGTGTGTCAAATATACTACAAAGGAAGGATGTTGCTCCGGACTTTAGCAATATCCTTCAGGTTGAGTACAGAGAAGTGCACAGAGTCCACTGTGTCCTCACTCTGTGATGTGAATGGATTGTAATAAGAGTGGCAGAATTGCAAATTACCGCCCACTGTATTTATCTTTTAGATTTAGTTAAATTTATGTTTGCTACTAATGAAAAAAAAAAAAAATCTAAAGAGGAGGATAATTTTGTTCTTAGGGTTCACAATGTCCTGGTTACTAGGAAACTTTTTCTGCCTGGAAGTTAAAAGTTAGTGTGCAGACATGTGCATGAATGGCTTACACAAAAAATGAACATTGCATGTGGTTACAGGTTCTTTGTACATATGTGCTAACAATTTGGTACATATGTTTTTCCCTCTTGTTTTATAAATGTATTACTGTTATATTTCGCATAAATGAACATTTACATTCACAACATATTATAAAGCAACAATGGAAATTCCTGGATGAAGCAATATGTAAAATAGTAGGCTGCTATAAAGTGCATAATAACACCTAGGTTCCATGCTCTTTTACTACACACACACACACACACACACACACACACACACACACACACAGACAGAGAGAGAGTGTGTGTTATTAATAGCAGTTGCATTGATGTACATGGCTATGCTCTCCAATATACCTGCTAACCAGCCACTTCAGTGATTATGCAGTGTCACCCTGAACTTTAAAAGCTCAGCCTCATCCTTCACCAGGACTCTGACAAACTTTGAGAAAAGGGGTATGCTTCCAAAAACGCTATCTCCATCACTGAAAGTAGTTTTCCACTGCTCATTAGACCTACAGAATATCATTTTCCATCCGTATCCCAGTCCTGTAATCAAAGGGTCATTCCCTTGTGATTAATCCAGGTGCAAGACCTGCACTGCACACCCCTTCACCACCTCTACTGCTATCCAGCCAAGACATTTCCTAACCTTATAATGGGTAGAGCCATTTTATTAGATTTGAGCTTACCTCAATTTTCTATATCCTTTGTAGCAGCAACTCAGTCGAAACCAGCCTGTAATTGTGGATACAATTATTCTAAACCATTGATGACAATTTGTTTGGATTACAATAATTTTTATTGCACTTTTATGCAAGTCTGGATTAATGTTTATGGCCATTTAAGGTCTCACAGTTTGTCAGTGGGATTGCAGTTGGCTGGATAATTTAGTGCTGTAATTATGATTTCATCACAAAATATTATTATTATTCGCATGCGGCAACAAATTAAAACAGTTATAAAATAACTCCTGTAACACTTATGTTATTACAGCAGTTCCAAATCAGATATATGAAACTTTTTGGCAGATTAAATCTGTGTACTACATGGGATTTGAATCCAGGATCTTTCTGTTTCACAGGAAAGAGTTCTACTGACTGGTTTGCTATGTATGCCTCAGGGCCCATCCTCACATGTTTACTTTCACCAACATTTTGTGTCCTAACTTCCAATCTCCACAAAAGCTCTCATGTGAACGTCACAGGGCTGGCATTTCTGGAAGAAAGTATACTGTAGCCACAGCCTAGGAAATGTTTCCAGAATGATGTTTTCAGTCTCAATGAAGTGTTGACTGATATGAAACTACCTGGCAGATTAAAACTGTGTGCCAGACAGGAATTTGAACCCAGGACCTTTGCCTTTTACAGGCAGGAACTATCTGTGGATGCCTCATGGCCCACCCTCACAGTGTTAGCTGCACCAGTACCTTGTCTTGCAATTTTAAACTTCTCAAATATTCTCCTGCAAACCTTACAGGACATAAACTCACAGAGGAAGGGATATGATGGGGACATGACCTAACCAAAGCGTAGGGGGTGTTTCTTCCTGCAGACTTTGCAGGAGAACTTCTGAGAATTTTGGAAGGTAGGAGAAGAGTTACTGGTGGAACTAAGGCTGTGGGGAGGAGCTATGAGGTGTGCACAGGTTTCTCAGTTGCTAGAGCACTTGCCCACAAAGGAATAGGTTCTGGATTTGAATCACATTCTGGAGCATGGCTTTAATCTGCCAGGAAGTTTCATACATCTGCCAATATGCAACCTCTTCTATGACAAGATGTACACTATCTTAAATGAAAAATTCACAGTGTTTGCAAGTATGTAACCCAACCAAGCTTTTGGTGTTTGCAATACCTACTACCACAAAAGTTAGACATTGAACTATCTATTTGTACACTGTCATAACTGCCATGTAACTGGAGACAACAGTGTGAATAAGCAATGTAATAACTGTGCCCATGTTGACTTGCAGCCAGAACACTTTATCAACTTGAAGTAAAAGCATGTCTTGACTTTCAAATATAAGTTAAAACAATGGTAAAACTGCAAAAACTTTGAAATCCAATGAGTCTTATGAGTTTGTGATGTATGTGTTGATAATGGTTTTACAGCCCTAAAATCCACTGGTTGCAATTGTGGCTGCAAATGGCACTGTACCAAAATATGTCTTGTATTGTGAAATTGGTTGCAGATTGCCCCTCATTTAGGGTATGTAGACCTATGAAGACTTCAAAACAGTGGATACAAAATGGAAATGTCTGCCTCTGCCATAACCATGGGAGTGACATTTGTTGATTATAGCACCTATGTCCCATGTATTTGTATAGCTCTTTCGCGCTGCATAGCAACAATTTTCCGCTCACTTTCACTTTCGTACACTACCATAATTATTTTAAGTGAGAAACTGTATTTTCGCATTCCACACCATTTTCTTTTCATTTTTTTAGTCTTATGTAAACCTTTATAAATGTCTGATTAACAGTATCGAGGTTAAAATTTCATGCAATATCGTGAATTGGAAACTTTCTACTGTCCCAACAAACGGAAAAGCGTTCTAACTGCAGTTGTCATCCAGGTCATTAGCCACTTTATTTATGTGTCTCAGGCAAATACTGGTGCACATCGACTTTTCTGTTTTAGGATGTTGTATTCTTTCTACATACACCCTCCCACTTAACTGACCAAGAATGAAATCTAATACATCCTATGGAAGGTATGGAAAAAACAACCTCAAAACAGTCCAGAATCACCCCATTTGATGGAACTGCACTTATCAATGCACTTAACAAAAAGTAATTTTTATATCATCACGTATGAAGGACCCTCAAGACAAAGAGACATAGGGAGGAAATGGGAGTCTGGTATATCAAGAGGAAGAAGAAAGGTTGAGACAGATATATCCAACCAAGCTATGAGTTTGAGCATGATGAAATTTATGAAGAAACCTAATTAAGGTGAATCTGCTCCACCTCTGATGAATCTGTCCTCTAAGTTTTTGTAGTAGCTGAAATAGAACCAGGGTCGAATGATACAGCATCAGAATTGGGCTAAACTGCTGTTATCCAACATTCTGAGCCAAATAAGGAGAGTGATTTAGAAAATCGAGAGGACATTGTTTATAAAAGAAGAGTCATTTACAGAAGTAGATCCAGGAAGTTGGTGTTTCCAGTAACAGATTCACAGCATCATGACTTAATTCAAAATGGCCCCAATAAATCTTCAAGAAATCTGATGAGAGTTACCCCAAAGACGCAAATAAGAGACATTATACTAAATTTCATTTTGCTAGAAAATTGAGTAACAGTGAAGAGCAACAACATTACAGGTGGTAGGTTTGCTCCACATCTCAAGATAAAGTTTATTGTTTTCCATGTGGAATTTTTCCATATTTGCAGACACAAATGACAAAAGAAGGCTGCTGTGACTGGAAAGATCTGAGTAGGATATTGCAAAGACATGAACATAGTCACGGACACATTGCATGTATGATTAAATGAATGGAGTTCTATAAAGGAATCAAACAAGGGAAAAAATAGGTAAGGAAAGTTAAAGAGTGATTAGGGAATCACAAAAGTTATACCATAACTTGTTTGATATTATCAACTATGTAACCTCACACAATCTGGCATTTAGAGGTCATCGAGAATCCCTGAACCTGAATTATACTGGAAATAGTGGAAATCTTATAACCAGGTCTATTTAAACTGTTATCCAAATATGATCTAATACTGAAAGAGCACTTGCAACATATTAATGAAAAACAACTTGCTCAGCATTACCTGAGCCACGAGATCCAAAATGAATTAATTTCATTTATGTCAAAATCTGTCATTAACTAAATTGTAAAAAGAGTCAAACAAGCCAAATACTACGCCTTCATGCTGGATGTGAGCCATGTGGAACAAATGTCAATAATATCAAGATTTTCCAATTCCTCAACTGCAGCGATAGAGGAACACTTTGTTGGGTTTATTGACGTTGCAGAAACAATGGGAGAGTATTTAACAAATGTAGTTTTAAAAGAACTAGAAAATAATGAACTAGATATAAAAAAACTGTTGACAACAGGGATATGATAACGGCACCAGTATGGTTGGAATTAATAGAGGTGTTGGAACAAGAATACTCAATATTAAACCACGAGCATTCTTCACGCCATGCGGATGCCATGCTTAGAATTTGCTTCTCATAGATGTAGGTAAGTGCCATTCTTCGAATTTGCTTATCATAGATGTAGCTAATTCATCTACAACATTTTTCGGCTTCATCAATAAAATTTGTGTGCTCTTTACAAGGTCTAGCAATTGTTAGTAACTTATAAAAACTAAATTAAAATTGATATTGAAACCTCTGTCTGAAACAAGATGGGAAAGTAGAATCGGAGCACTAAAAGCTATACTATTCCAATTCGATAATGTCATCAAAACCGTGAATGACCTGAAATGTAAAACTGATGATTCTAAAACTCATAGTGACTGTGAAGCGGTCTCCAATGAAATTTTAACATTTGAGTTTATTGTTGCAATACACCTGTGATACGATATTTTACTACATGTGAACAATATAAATGAACAATGGCAGTCGGTTCAAGTGAACCTGAAAGTAGCTGTTGATGCTTTATGTTCATTTCGTGATTGGATTTGAGAATTCCGTATTACAGGATTTGAAACATGCATTACAGAAGCTCCATTGTTTGTAGAAGAAAGTAGTTATGAAATTGAGTCTGAGTTTACAAAGAAAAGAATAGCACAGAAAAAAACGAATGTTCGATTAGGAACAGAGTGATGAACCAACACAATCTGTTGAAAGCAGTACAGAGTTAATTTTCTTAACACAATGATAGATGCTGTAATAGTCGACAGTGAATGTCGATTCAAAGCGCTCGAAGAATATTTTGATAGATTTTGGTTTTATTTATGATATCAATTATTAGAAATCTGTAACCAAGTTGGACCTTCTCAAGATTGTAATGACTTAGGTAACAACCTCTTCAGTACATTTTAGAAAACAATTTGGAAGAAGTATTTCCAAATAACAATCAGACTCATGCTCACAGTTCCAGTCAGTACAGCTTTGGCCGAGAGAAGCTTCTCAAAGTTAAAATTGATTTAGACTTATTTGAGAAGCACAATGGTCCAAGAAAGACTATCTGTGTTGTCAGTAATATCAATTGAAGGCAAAATAGTGGCTAGTATTAATTATGATGTGACATTTAAAAAATACAGCGAGGCAAAAAGCCGAAACGTTTCTCTATTTTAATTTGTGTTTGTTTATTGTAAGTTTTGTCATTGCAATAATACATGTATATTATACTATTAAAATTTTAAAGATTATTGGTGTATAATTCAGCTCATTTTATTTTAATTTCTTCCTTACTGAAAAAATGAAAGGGGCCTCACAAAGACGGTTCACCGACGTCCAGTTTTCATCTAGCACCGCCACTGAAAGTTCACTAGCCATTTGCCAACTTTTCTCATATTAAATATCAATATTCTCCCTGCCTCCTACAGTTATCCTCCTTGCCATAACTAACTGATACTTTTTGACCATGAACAGGAATTACTGTGGCAATGTCACACCAAGCTTAAATTTTATCACCAACATCATGGGAAACTTTAAAAGATTAAACAGTGTTTAGCACTTCTGTAAGTGGCTTTTGTATTAAAGTGCACAATGGTGCATTATGAACTATAGAATCAGAATAAGAATCCTTAGGAACATTAGTAAATAATTGATATTCGCAATTGAGACTTTGTCATTTGGCTGCCAAAGCACTGTCAGAAAGATGTGGTTTTTCTGACAACAAAGGAATTAATTCAACATCATCACAGGATGAACAAAACAAATCTTTGAAAGCAACATTATGGCCCTCACAAAAACATAATAGACTAATTTAGCAAATTGTCTGATTATAAATCTGAAAAAAAAAAACTGTTGCAATGCACATATTCACCACTCAAAATACACCACCAACAAATCCCCATAACTGGACAGACACTTAAAAACAGATAATACAATATTTCTTTGAATATGGATCCAACAAAACATAAAGTGAGGTACACATGTATAATATATACACAAACTAAGCAATTCATGTTACATATATGAACAGTGTGGAACTGCGTATCATTTGATAATCTAACAACCATATATTTTGCCTATGCTCAATTAATAATGAAATATGGTATAGTATTTTGGGGAAAATGTGAGGCAACTATAAAAACATTTAGATACAAAAAATATTGTTAGAATAATGAAAAAGGTACCCAAGAATCATCATAAAAGTCACTATTTAAGAAAAATAAAATACTACCCCTTCCATGTATGTACATATTAGAAAATGTAATTATTATAAAATAAACTTAAACAGTGGTAGTCCATGCATTATCCATAAAGAATCAGTTCACATGTACCACACAACACAAAAAAATGATGTTCATGTTCAACAGACAAATACAACAATGTTACATAAAAGAATCATCCAGGAATCAAACTGTACAATCCTTTACAGAAAACCACGAAAATAATAATGAACAAAAACAAATTCAAAAGTGTTATTAAGCATTCTCCTGCTAGCATGTACATTTATTGAGCAACAATACTAAAATGTAAGTGTTAATTTTATCCCATTAGATGAACATATCTTTTATTACAATCTATTTGATTCAAAACTGCTTCAAATTTCTGTAACCAACTTTTGTACATTTTATAGCCTTTACTGTATACCACTGTACTCGTGTGCCTGTATAGAGACCAGAAGAAGGGCACTCAAGTGTCCGAAACTGGTCGTCAAAAATAAATAATCACAAGCAACTGGTTGCTGCATTTTATTAATTTATTTTACATTCACAATTCTAATAATTCTGTATTCCTCTCTACAGGTTAATGTAGCAAATTATCTTAGCATTGTGAATCACACATCACATCCTTTGGTTATGAATGATGGCACAGTATACAATATTGGAATGACACTTACTGCATCAGGTCCTCATTACTGTGTAATGAAGTTTCCACCTCCTTGTACTACTGATGATAAAAGTAAGTAACATATATATGTTAAAATAGGAATATGATACATATCTTCTTGGTGGATAACATAGCTATATTAGTAGCTTATTTGATCAGGAAATATTGTTTATAGTTTACTTAAGTATTCTTGAGAGGAAGAAATAGCCAGAAAAATCGATTGTTTTTCTTGGTTTATCAACTGAATACTAAAATGAAAATATTTTTGAACATATTTTACAAAACCTTTGATGAAACTTTCAATTACTATACTCATTCACAAAAGAGATAGATTGGCTGGCCAGTACTTACCTTTTTGCTGTACTGCCGATAGTTACACTCAGAAAAAAAGATGGAAAAAACGAGCTTTATGAAGTGTGTTCATTCTTCAGGTGGAGAGAGAAAAAAAGGAATGGGAAAGGAAAGGAAAGGTAATTCATGACCTAGGTCATGAGGATGGTGTTAGGATTGTGGAAGTCAGAGATACTGTGTAGTCGTACCAAGCCAGGCTCCTTTCCCATTCCTTTTTTCTTTTTTTTCTCTCTCCACCTGAAGAAGGAACACAGTTCTGCAAGCTCTTTTTTTTTTTTTTTTTTTTTTTTTTTTTTTTTTTTTTTTTTTTTTTTTTTTTTTTTTTTTTTTGAGTGCAACTATTGGCAGTACAGCAAAAAGGTAAGTACTGGCCAGCTAACCTATCTCTTTTGAATAACAATTTATCATCTTTGTGTAGAATTTCCATATTAATCAATTACTACACTCATTGTAATAGACTAACATATTTTTCATAAACATTGTGGAATTGATACCAGAGAATTCTAGAGGACCGCAGATCACACAATGAGCAGCACTTGCATAGGTCACCTCCATTTGTATTACATTCTTCTCAGGTGTGAATTATTTCATTACCAAATCAGGCCCTGTTTTCCCATAGCTTTCTAGACCAGAAGGTTAGATATAGGGTACTTAAAGCTATTATTATCAAAATCCGTCTGCTTAGTACAATGGCATCAATTAAAAGACATTCCACACTATTTACTCAACACACAGTCCTTTTCCATTTTTCCAATTTAAATATCTGAAAACTTGCTTTAAGACTGGTTTGCCTAATCCATCTTTAATTTTTTAATTCTTCTCTGTCCTGATGATATCTAATTAAAACTGCAGCACTGACAGATACAAAGAGTTCATGTCTCATTTAACTAAAGCAATTAGTATAAATTTTGTGCAGAGTCTAAAGCCTTCTCAAAAGCAATAAATCCCAGACAAAATTGGTAATTCATGCTTATTATTCCAATAATGGAAAGTCCAGGTTGGAATTCAACAAATAATAGGAACAGTTTTCATTCACCGCAAAAACGAACGACAAGTTCAAGCTGCAAGCACTGTCATAAAAAACACACACATATCCAATACTTAAGCTATTACCCATTGGTCTTCTTCAGAATAGAGTATTCACATGATCACACATGCCCACTTCACAGTTACAGAACCATCATCTCCAGCTGTTGCACTCCAGATCACACTCTGCAGTGAGGGGTTAGGAGGACAGGGTAGGGGAAGGAAGGGGGAGCACAGGAAGGTTGCATCATGGTAGTGAAGATGGATACAGCATGGCCTTAAGGAGCATGAATGTATTAGATGGTAGAACCAGATGCAGCTCTTTATTCTGAAGAAGGCCAATGACTGATAGCTTAAGTGTTGTATGTGTGTGGAAGGGGCGGGTGGGGGGGGAGGGGTTGACATTTATAGCAGGTGATTTCACCATTGGCTTTGACTCCTGTTGTTGGCATGTGATGCTGAATGACATCATCTCAAATGCACGGTAGTTTTGAACTGATTGTTTATATGTGTTGTGTGTAAGTATCGAGGGCACTCTCTTCTGGTGGACGTTACATAGAATGAGTATTTTGTTGTACGGCCATTCTTCTTTCTGTTGTCATATGTGTGGTCGCTATTCATGGTATTGAGCTATTGAGAAGTGAGTGCAATAATGTTATTTCTTCAGTTATGTGATTTATTGTTTTAGTGTTGGAGTGGTAGTGTTTAAGGATCAACTAGTATATGTGGCATCAGTTTTGAAGATTATTTGATGATTTCGGTGAAGCTTTTCTGTGATTTTAACTAATTTTTCAGTTATAAGAGGTTTGCTACTTTGCTAACCAGACAGGGGTACATTGAGAACCTGTCAACCACAGAGCAGGAGCAGCATTAATTATTTACTCCATGGTCAGCAAGAAAAAGTAATCCCATAGGTCTTTGATTTGTTTACATAGTACAATTGTAACACTCTTTCTTACTGACCACAGCAACTTGGCTCCTGATTGTCTGCTCTGCCCTTCCTAACCTCGCGAGCTCTAGCCACTGATGAATAAATTCAGTTTTTCTCTGAAATTTTCATTTTAGTAACAGACTGATCTGTAGTGCAGCCTGAGGCTTAGGTTAAGTTGGGAAGGGGTTTTGAAATCTAATGTTTACCTTGCCATCTTATTGAAAAATGCAATTCGAGGGAGGGGGAAGGGGGACATATTTTTTTTAGTTCCACAAGTGAATGCTGAAAGTGCGAATTTTTGGGCTGAGTCCTGTGATCGATGATAAATTATGTTGTTGTAATCTGTAATTTATAAGTATAAACACAGATTATTTATTATCTACGATACATAAGTATTACAATATTACCCATATATGGGTTTTTTGATACGTTGATTTCATGAGACAAAGCAGATGGGTGGAATCACATCATAAAATAATGCCTTCTTCATTTTAGGTGTATTATAGGTTTATTTTAGTATTTGATACCATTTTAATGTTGATGGGAATTGGGAGGGCCTTGATTGGTATAATTTTCTTGATTTTACGTGTAGTATAGGTTAATTGAAGTATTCGATACTATTCTCATCCTAATTGGCAACAGTGTTGTTTGGTATCACTTTCTTCATGTGATTTTTGGATCAAGTGAACTATTTGATTCCATGCATACATTTTAGGTCATTTTTGTTTTTTATTTCCCTTATTTTCGTGTGTTTTTTAAATTACATTTTTCTGTGTTGTTGTACTTTCCCGCACAGAATGTCCCTGCTCAAAACCCCCACATTTTCGCGCTTGTCCTGTTAGTGTCATTTTACGTTAATTTTCGCATTTTTATATTTGCGTGTTTTTGCGAGTGTTTTGGTCGCCATATTGGTATGAATGCATACGTCATTGCCACCTTTTTAATGACATCATGGGTCAAAACAGACAGATGGAATCACATTGTAAAGTATTGCCTGTGTATATGTGTGGTGATTCATTAAAAAAAATGTGCCTGTCAACTTGTTGTACATCTTACCAGTGAGCTATAAACTGTCCTTATTATTTGTTATATTCATTATTTCATTATATAAATTTATTTAAAAGTTTCAAATAGTCCTATGTGCTGTGCTACATCAACTGCTAAGGAACATTCATTCCTTTTTCTGATTAAATCGACTGATTTTACTACACAGTTGATGATAATATTAGTGAGTATTTCATGTTATGAACAGGAGACTAATAGATTTGTAGCATTTGTGTCTTGCCTATCTCCTTTTTCTTCTAGTAGTGGGGAATTGGCTTCTTTTGTAGCCATTTGGTAGCAGTTTTTAAGTTTGTTTTTATTACTTTGTGCCCTGAATTACCATTTCTTTTAAAACCTCATACCACTAAGTGACCATTGGAATAGCCAGAATAAGGATTTTCACAATCTGAGCTCATATACTGACCAGCCACACAGACAGACATATGGATTCAGTTACCAGTTTCAAATAAACTGAAATATTGTAAAGGATATGAACTAGAATTACTAACTTAAGGAACACCCTCCCTCTTTCCCTTTCTATCAAAACCAACCCTAGCTAATGCGGAGCCCTGGCAAAACTTCTTGATGGGGCTCTCCTGCATCATTCCCTCATCTTCCCTCTCCAGCAGAGGCTATACAACTTTGTCACTTTCAAAAGAATTCTAGGTTTCGTCATTAACATACAGCCAATATATCAAAAGCAGACCTGTTGTTATGATAGCAATGTAATTAACTAGAGAAGGAATCTTAATAGGTATGGCACTTTCTAAAATGTTAATAATAAAAAATAACTTAACTACCAGAATCCTTCTAATTCAATTTGTTGTTCAGGATATACAGTTAAATGTTTTCAGCACTTAACACACTACGAATTTATAAGAAATTTAGTTGTAGGTTATAAACACCAAGGCTCTTCTGATTTACACACTTTTCCTTGGTTTCTGACAAGCAAACTCATGAATAATATATTCAAAACTCAATTTTTAAACCATGACATGTTCCACTGACAACGTGGTAAGAGAAGACAGGCATTCTTGCAAGATGCTGCTTCTAAAATGATAAGAAAGGTAGAAATGATCATCAGAATGAAATACAAGAAATCAGAGCTCGAACGGAGATATTCAGGTGTTCTTTGTTCCCATGCGCTATTCAAGAACGGAATGGGAGATAAATAGTATAACGGTGGTTCGATGAACCCTCTGCGAGGCACTTAAATGTGATTTTGCAGAGTATCCCATGTAGATGTAGAATGTTGTGTGTTTGTCATCATCATCATCACTTTCATTTTCATTGGCATGCAGGTCACGAAAGTGACATCAATCAAAAGACTCACAGTAGGCACCCAACTCCCCACGGGGATATCCCAGCCAATAAAAGCCACACGATCATTTGATTTCCTATTTCCCTGAGATAACAAGTTGCTACATCATAGTTATGAGTATGTATCTGGTGCTTATATAAGACACAGCAGACAAGCAAAAAAACTCGCCATGCCAACTTCAGTCTTGTACCGAGTGCCTCGCCATCCCATTTAACT
Source organism: Locusta migratoria (assembly GCA_026315105.1). Taxonomy (NCBI): domain Eukaryota; kingdom Metazoa; phylum Arthropoda; class Insecta; order Orthoptera; family Acrididae; genus Locusta; species Locusta migratoria. Next base: position 330,528,760 of record CM048750.1, read on the forward strand.
GTTCGCAGTGAGTGGGACAGGGAGTGCTGCACAGCTCAGCTCAAGGTGGAACAGCCTGTCTTGTGGGAAACATGTGCTAACGGACAAATGTAATGCTTAAGTATTAGTCACAATAGTCATGGAGAGTCGCTGAGAAATAATGAATCTCATACTTCTTAATTAAGGATGAACAATATTCATGTGTTGGCACTGTATATTAATGTAGGACATTAGTACATTACCTCTGGTTCCTTCAACTCTGATGCAGGCATAATTTTCTAAATCTGAGACATACTCCAGTGGCCATAGTTGTGATACAATGGGTATACAAGAATTACATTAAAATCAGTTTCATAAACAAAATTATGGATGACAGTTTTCAAATTAAGTTCTACTATTTTGCATGGGTCCCCTAGAAGTGGGTGCTCTGTGCGACTGCACTGTTTGAACATGCATAAAGCCTGCTTTACACCACTCATTTTGGATATGGATGCTTTTTCAAGTGGCCTTTATCTCAGTGTGCATGGATTGGCTTTATTGTTCCCATGTGTCATTATTTTCTGAATACTATAATGTTCACCCCCATCCCCAGATCCAGCCACCACCTACACCTCAATAGGATAGAAAAAAAACCAAAATAGTATATTATATAATGGAATAGAACTATATAACAGACTTCCTCAGTATATAAAAAAATAAAGGACTTCAGAAATTCCCTTACAAAAATATCTATTAGAGAAATGCTACTATACCATCCAGGACTACCTAAATTAAGAGGCACATGTATGTTCGTCAATAATCATAAACAGTGTCATATGAACATGTAAATTTACTAAATATAATATTTTATTTGTCTGTAAGTGTAGATGATGTACTTAAGATTTTATGTTTGTATTGAATACAAATATGACGACAATATCCATACAATTTTTATTGTATATGGATGGATAAATAAATAAATAAAATGCTACTGGCAAAATGCTAAGAATCAATAATTTCTGTACAACTATCCATTTGTAGCTATTTTCTCTATTCAAATGTTGAAAATTGTATTTGCATTCAAAGGGAAGGTTTTAATAAGTTAGTAAGAAAATATTTTAATAAGAAATAGTTTAGATTTCCAATATTTTCGTATATATCTAATGCCAGCTTTTTAATGTCTGTTTGATCAGATAATTGTAGCACAGGATGCCGAGTATATATAAAGTTTATTATTTTGTCTTTGACAATGTGTTTTACTTGTATTATCTCAAAAGAAATTGTACCTACTTCTAAGTAATTTAAAAAAAAAATGTTTCAGAACATGTCAACTCATTTGAACAGGCTACAATTGTTGGAACTATTCCTGCAAGATGGCGGTTACATCCATCTTACATGCACTCATTTTCTGTGACTGATAATTATTTTGTGATTCTGGAGCAACCATTATCACTTTCAGTGCCTTCATTTCTAAAGTGCCACATAAAAAATGATGCAATGATAGGAGCTCTTCAGTGGTATCCAGGTGAAAAGGTATGGTTCTTTTTAAATGTAGCCACATATATTTGTGAGAGCATATTCATCTTTCTAAACAACCCAATAGCTCCAATTTTAAAAAGTAGAATAAATGAAGAAGAAGAATACTGTGATATGATATTTATATATCAAAATTGGAAACAGTGGTAGAAAAACATGCTTTGTGGAAAGTCTCAACAGATCCATTGAAACCAATGATCTGAGCTTCTTACCCCAGAAATTCTACCAACTGCCCCATCTCTCTCCTGATACTTCTATATTTTATCCTTGAAGTAGAAAAATATTGGACAAAAAGCTTGTCTCATTGTTGAAAGAATTTGGTACTGTAAACTTTGGAATGTTCAGGGCTGTGGCTTAGGCATCCTCTTAACAATGAAACAAACTGATCATCAGCTGAACTAAGTAAGCTATCAAACCATTCAATTACCAAACACTGAATTAGTTACAAACCAATTTAAACCACATAAACTGGGTACAATACTCATTAAGGACATGTCTGCCAATGAGATAACACAGATTGTTTTAGAATGATTAGTAGAAAATCTTGAACTGTGTTGTCCCAAGTATTGGATAAAATATGGAAAACAGTGCTGGTGTAATAAACCACAAGATTAAGAAACTGATACATGGTACACCTAAGAAAATTTTGGGAAGAAATGATGATGGACTGTGACCAAATACACAGTAATCAAACTGCAGAGGAAACCTACACAAAAATGAAAAGTAGTACGGGTTGAATGATTGGGGGTGGAGGAGGGAGGTGAGGGCAGGCAAGGGGACCTGGTCCCCTCTCAAAATAATGAATATAAGGAAAGAGGAATTATTTTAATGAACGATCCATGAAGGCATCACCATGATAGACAGTCATACACTCCTGGAAAATGAAAAAAAAAATGACATGAATTCGTCGAGCCAGCAGACGTTAATTTTACTGACACATTTTTGAGGCTGCATTCAACAGATGACACGCAGACAGAGCCATACCCACATGAGTAGAGTCACCAGAGTGCGCACATTAGCTATTACCTCTTGTACCCTTCCTCTGCAGCAATGCACACTACAATTATGTCATGGAGATTGAAAATGAGCATTTTAATCCCTTTAATGAAAGCACACAGATACTGGGCACAGGAGGGTATCACTGATGGACATTTTCATCGAAATACCAAGACAATGTAATTTATAAATAAGGGCAACATTTAACATCACACTTAACATCAGATAACAGCTGGCATGAATAGATAAACATGCAGATGCTCAGCACAATACAATAAGAAGATCCTCTAAATTTAAAGGAAGAAGGGAGCAATCAGAACACATTGCACAACAGAGAGAAGGCTTAGACCTTTACCTAAATGACCTTTTCAACTCGACAAGTTACACTAAACATCAGATGGCACTCAAAAGAAGGGAAGGCAATAACTCTAGATATATTTGGATGCTATTTAGGCAATTTCCTTTCATAGACATATGGCTCAAATCAAGTTTGGAACATCACAATAAAGATACCATTTTACAAAATAAATTGGCCAAATGAGATGATAAAAACAATACACAATATACAAGCATCAACATCAACAGTGTAGTTGAACAGTGCCCTTTAAATATTGGCCAGAGCACATTGTGCACATCAGGTAAAGCTTCTGTTACGAGTTTTCTAAACAGTGATACAATAACAATCTCTAAATCAATAATTATAACATAAGAGTACCTTTATAGGGAGAGGACCACCACAGCTGACCTGGGGGAGACGTCGAAAAACAATTAAAACCAAACTTCCTCAAAGGCTGGGGGCTAGCGTCACTGCCACATGTATTGACAGTCACCAGACCACTCAGAAAAGACATGAACAGAAGGCTGCAAACTACAACTTGCCGATGGCAGCAATGGTGATGAGATGGAAAAGGGCCAAACCCCAAGTTCTGACTATGCCTGGGGGTGGCAACCAAGCCACAGAAGGGCAAAACACCAAATAAAGTCCGCTTATTTTCCTCACTATGCCAATTCAACATCATCCTCGCATGAGAAGCGAGACATTTCTAATGCACCTAACGCAACAGCGAAGTCAAACTTAACTCCAAAGCAGAAAACATCCGGAAACACCAGACACAAAACCGGCTCAGTTTCCACACCTGAGCAGAGAAAGTTCACGGACGCAGCCCAAGCGCCCGAATTGGCTGTCACAGACCCACTTGCCTGGCCGTCGTATCCTGGTTGCTGATGGAAACACCAACGGAGTTAATGCCACCACAGATAGGAGGAGAAACAAACACAAATTGGGGTGCGAATTTAGAACAGAACATGCCCACAGCTCAGAGATGATCATAGAGGCACAGAATGTAATCTTGCAGAATGGCCTGCTATGCAATTTCCACAAAGTGCCTCAGTTGGGCCAGATTTCTTGCCCGTCGTGCAGATGTCGCAAAATGTTTCATCTGGACCCAAACATGCTTGATGGGGGACAGATCTGGGGATCCTGCTGCCCAGGATAATTGACGTACACCTTGAAGAGCACATTGGGCGGTACAGGATGCATCTTCATCTTGCATTGATCTGTTGCAAAAGCATAACTTGTTCTTCGTGCATGAAAGGTAGTAAGACGAGTTGAATGATAGTTTCATTGTACTGTGCACCAGTCAATGTTTTCTAATGGTCAACAGAGAAGAATGGCCATTGTAAGAAATGGCTCCCCACACCATGATGCCTGGTGTTCGCCCTGTGTGTCTCTGTCATATATACTCCAGACACTGTATGGGCATGATTGTCACCAAAGCGGAAGTGACTCTCATCACTGGAGACAACACATCTCCATTCACCTTTCCATAAGCACCCACTGTGACATCACTGGAGGTGAGCTGAACAATGTACCAGTGTGAATGGAAGATGCCCTAATGGCACGCATGATCATGCATCATGGTGTGTTGGGAGGCATATCCTATACTGGCTGCTCTCCTCTGGTGATTGTCCAGGAAACAATAAAACCATCATTAAGCCCATCTTGCTACTGTTCATGCACCAGCAATGCAATATGATTTCTTGATAGGATAACATGCGTGCACGTGTATCCTGTACCATCCGACGTGCTCTTCAAGGTGTATCTCAACTACTCTGGTCTGCATAATTCCCAGATCATCCCCCATTGAGCATGTTTGGGACCAGCATGGTCTGCACAACCAGCACAAAATCTGGCCCAACTGAGGCACCAGGTGGAAACTGCATGGAAGGCTATTCCAAAAGACTGAATTCGGCTCCTCTATGAATGTCTCCATGGGAGAATTGCAGCTCACATTGCTGCAAAAGGGTGGTATACTTGGTACTAGTGTCAACTTTGTGCACACTCTGGTGACTGTACTAAAATGTGTACAGCTCTGCCTGTGTGATCATTTGTTGTATACAACCTCAAGAATGTGTCAATAATTTTCCCTCTACTGGACTGATGAATTCATGGTGTTCTTTTTTCATTTTCCAGGAGTGTACGTCCCTGTATTGGTGACTGGGGAAGCTTGATCTCAGTAAAGTAAAAGTGGCTTCATTGCAAATTATTCTCTCAATGTGAGCAGAAAAACGGATTCAAAATATCATAGGTTAATGCCTCCCCCAAAAACATATGCTATATTCACCACTGATGAGAAGGGTGTTCAAGTCAGAAATTAGAGCAGCCAATAGGAAGGCCAATGACTACTATATACAGACCTCAACAAATAAGTGCAACAAAACATCAAAAGTTATTAAAACAGAAATAGGATCTGAAAATAAGCATAATAACATTCCAGTCCAACCAGCCACCTTCAATGCACGCTTTATCAGCTCTGGCTCAAATAAAAATCTCACTGAAGATGCAAATAAAGCAGAAGTCCTGCTTACAACTCCAAATAGTGAGTCACCTCACACCTTCTGTTGGTCCCATTTATCCTGCAAACAAGTTAGTGTAGCTGTTGCCAAACTTAGCAATTCAAAAGCAGAAGATACTATGGGTTTGTTGTGTAGGTCTTGCAGTGGCAGAAGCTACAAGCTTTACGAGGCCTACACACAATACACAGTGGAAATTGGGATTTTAATCCCTTTAATAAAAGGACATGGGTACGGGGCACAGGAGGATGTCACTGATGGACATTTTCATCAAAATATCAAAACAATGTAATTTATTAGTGAGGGCAAAAGTTAACGTCACACTTAACTTCAGATAACAGCTGGCATGAATAGATAAACATACAGATGCTCAGCTCAATACAATAAGGAGATCCTCTAAAGAAGAAGGGAGCAATCATTTGCCTTTACAAAATAACAACTGAGATTTAAAACAATATTACAACAAGGATACCACTAACCAGCTGTCCATTAGGATGAATGGCTACTGCCAAACTGGCAAAGCATGCAGTGGAGCACATGCTTGATTTCAATGGCTGCTTCACAACCCGAGTAATCTGGATCCTCCCATCCACCACCAGCTTTTCTGAACTGCACAGATGAGAGTTATCCCTACAATACATTCTCCGATCCTGAAATCATCCAGGCCTCAAGCTATGATAACTTCCCTTTTTTCCATACCTTACAGTTCCTACCTCTCTAGCCTAAACCTCTCCTATTTTGAGTGGTGTGTGAATGTGCACGCATATGCATGTGTGCTTTTGTGAGTGTGTGTGTGTGTGTGTGTGTGTGTGTGTGTGTGTGTGTGTGTGTGTGCGCGTGCGCGATCGTGTGTGTGTGTGTTGCCCGAAAGATGCTAACAGTATCTCTGAACACATTAAAATAATGGGCCTGTTATGATTCTGCATAGACAATTTAAAATTTTTCCTTTTTTAAAATATATATATGACACAAGTCAGGTCTGGAAGTTTCACAATGAGCAGGGTAATTAAATAGCCCTTTTAAAATACTAGGCAGAGCACGTTATGCAAAGAGAGAAAGCTTAAACCCTATTAACAGTGGCACCAACGAGATTAGCTCAGGTAATTATGCAAGCAAACACCAACAGTGTAACTGAACCATGCCTCTTAAATACTGGCCAGAGCCGCCTGTGCAATTTAGAATGAAACCTTGCCACGTAACATAAATGACCAATTGCAATAAACAAGACTCAAATTACAGTGTACTAGCCCAAAAGATGCACACAGTAACCATAGATAGATTAAACTAATGCCCCCCCCCCCCCTTTTTTAACTCATATGGGGCAGCTTAATTTTGGAAATTTTCACAACAAAAATACCTTTTAAGAAAAACTTTGGTCAAAACTAGACAATTAAAAGGCAGTAACACTAGATATATTAAGGCACCCCTTTGGGTTAATATATAATTATACCAAAACCATCAACAGAGTAATTGAACAACGCCCTATACATACTGGCCAGAACACATTGCGCAACAGAGAGAAGGCTTAGACCTTTACCTAAATGGCCTTTTCAACTCGATGAGTTACACTAAACTTTAGTTGGTGCTCAAAAGAAGGAAAGGCAATAACTCTAGATATATATTAACAATGCCATTTTTGGGTGCTATTTAGACAATTTCCTTTCATAGACATATGGCTCAAATCAAGTTTGGAACTTCACAATAAATATACCATTTTACACAATACATTGGCCAAATGAGATGATGAAAACAATAGACAATATACAAGCATCAATGTCAACAGTGTAATGCAACAGTGCCCTTTAAATACTGGCCAGAGCACATTGTGCACATCAGGTAAAGCTAATGCTACGAGTTTGCTAAACAGTGATACAACAACAGTCTCTAAATCAACAATCATAACACATGAGTATCTTTATAGGGAGAGGACTGCCACGGCTGACATAGGGGACGAGTTGAAAAACAGTTTAAACCAAACTTCCTGAAAGGCTGCAGGCTAGCATCACTGCCACATGTATGAATAGTCACCAGACCACTCAGAAAAGACATTCGCCAATGGCAGCAATGACGACGAGAGGGAAAAGGGCCAAACCCTAAGTTCCGACTATGCCTGCGGGTTGTCAACCAGGCCACAGAGGGGCAAAACGCCAAATAAATTCCACTTGTTTCCCTTAATATACCAATTCAAGATTGGCCTTGCATGGGAGGCGAGACATTTCAAAACACGTAACTAACGCAACAGCGTAGTCAAACTTAACTCCAAAGCTGAAAACAGTTTGCAATGCTAGACACAAAACCAGCTCAGCGTCCATGCCCAAGCGGAAAATTTTCATGGACCCATCCCAAGTGTCTGCATCAGCTGTCACAGACACACTCCCTCCGCCGTCGCATCCCGGCGGCCAATGGAAACTCCAATGGAGGTAGCGTCACCACAGTTAGGAGGAGAAACAAACACAAATCAATGTGCAGATTTCGAACAGAACAAGCCTGCGGCTAACATAGGTGCTAGGAAAAAGGACATGGTGGCTGCTAGGCGGTACTAAAGATACTGCTTGTGTGAAAGTTGCACTTATTAGTTACTCATTGACTGCCACAGCTAAAACGAGGAAACTGCTTCAGGATGCCATGTTAAGCAGTTTGAATTCTTTGATCTGTCATCTTGTTTGTAGTCCATCTGTATTATCAAAAATTTAAAAATAAATTTTTTTGCGGGGAAAATGAGACATGCATGTTACCTCACAGCGTGCATCAATTCATTGAGTAGCGGGGTCGTCCACCCAGGCGTCCGACTTAGTAAGCGACTCTGCTGCACTCTGCTTGGTGATAGTATATTACAGGGGACACTGCATAGACCACCTACAAGAGAGATCACAACAGCTTGCAACACTTAATATCCAAGTGACTGACTGACTGATTAACTGAATCACTCATCAACTCCCAGTCAAAACCACTGATGATAAAAACTTGAAATTTGCAGAGGGTGTTCATCTTACACCGTTGGTGCCATTTAAGAGGCAATTTATAATCCGTCCCTAAGGGGGTGAAATAGGGGATGGAAAGTTTTTTGAAAATATGCTGTTATAAAGTCAAATTTGAAGCTAGACCTACATACATTGCTAGGCCTATATGGATTCTTGGTTAGAATTTAAAAACATGTCTTTCGGCTTTTACTAAAAATCAGCCATTAAGGAGGTGAAGTAGAGGATGGAAAGAGTTTTGAAAAATGCTGATATTAAGCCAGTTTTGAAGCTTGAACTACAAAAGTTGGTATTTGGAATCTTGGTTACAATTAAAAAATTATGTCTGTATCTTCCCTCCCCGTCTTCGTCATTGCCTACGCTTCCTGTATCTCGTCTTACAACTCTAACTTAGAACCAAGTTTAGTGTTATGTTCAAAATCATATCTCCAAAAGTTCTTGACCAAATGATTTGAAATATTGATACGACATACTACTGGAATAAGCACATGTTTTTACATAAATATTTTTTAAATATATGTCATATATGAATTTATATAAATTTTACAATGTGGAAAAGTTGTTGCCTAAAATCCCTAAAGTGTTCTATATAAACATTATGTGTAATATATTGAATTAATAGGTATCTAAAAACCTTCATGTGTTACAGTGCAATATTGTGACAAATTTGGAGCTCAATCGGTGAATAACTTTTTGAGATTTTCAAACACATACAAATCAACAATACATTTTTATATAGAGATATACACACAAAATAACACAGGCACACCTCACACATACACACAACCACCATCCTCATCTGCTATGTCCTAAGTGAGGATGTAAAAGGCGTGGATGGGGATTGTGTGTATACAAGTTGTACCTGTGCGATTGTATGAACATAAGTATTGTTTTCTGCTGAGGGCTGTGTGTGATTATCTTTTCTTCATGTCTGCCTGGATCTCGGCATTCTTGTTTGCTTTTTAGCTGAAAGAGAGAGAGAGAGAGAGAGAGAGAGAGAGAGAGAGAGAGAGAGAGAGATAGAGAGAGAAATAAGGTTGCAGGAGTGGAAATGAAATGTATTTGAAATAGGCAAGGTAGCTATTACAGAGGATGTGAGAATTTCAAGTAAATGTTAATGATAAAATAATACAACATGCAGAATAAAATGAAAATATTTGTAAATGCTATCAAATGGATTTGCAAGTATACAATTAAAATGTAGTAGGCCTCAATGCTCACAGAAGTTTCACTTGATTGACGTACTAATTCTAGACTATATAGTGTTTGAAGAGAAACTTTTTGATCATCCCTTAAATGTTTTAAATTATTTCTGTAATTCATGATACAGCATCATAACATCCATATTTCTATGTTACAGACTAACATATATCTTATGAGCAGAAAAGATGGTTCATTGGCACATACATTTGTGGCTGAAACATTTTTCTATCTCCATACAATTAATGCTTATGAGTCTGATGATCATCTAGTCCTGGATGTGTGCTGTTACAAAGATGCAGAAGTGTTGAACTGTATGTACGTAGAAGCTATGGAGGTAAGACATGTTTACGTAAAATATTATTTTCAGTTCCTGTATTTATATAAATTTCTTCTGTAAAGGAATTAGCTGTTAGTGGTAGCTAATGATGTAACAGGAAATTTAAATAAGAAATTTGAAAGAAAAATAGTGAATTATAAGTAATAAGAATGTGTATATCAATAATGGAGGACAGGTAACAACTCACCATAAAGAGGCTCACTGAGCTGCTGACGGACTCAAAAACAGACAATCACATTCACACAACTTAAATTTTCAGCCATGGCCTTCATCAGAAAAATAAACACACATATTTATGCAATCACTCAGACAACTATACATACACAACTATCATGTCCGGCCACTCCAGCGACACAGGCATATAGACTGCGAGTGATGTGGGGAGTGGAGGGGGAAGGATGCTGGGTAAATGGGGGGATGGAAAGTTCCACATTGCATGATGGATTTTAAAGGTGTGAATTTGAATTGCGGCAATTAATACAGTGAAGGGAAGGGGCGGGAAACGGTAAAAGGTAGGTGTAGAGGAGTGTGGGGATTTGAAATGATAAGAATAATAAGGAAAAATAAAATTAGGGGGGAAAAAAGGAAAAAAAATTATAAACAGTCCAGAATAATTGACCATAACAAATGGAGAAAAAACTTTACAGTAATCTTCCTCACTACATAAAGACAATAAAAGAACTACAAAAATTCACACTTTTGCAAGAAAGGTATTATTACAGTGCATATGAATATCCACTGACATAAATTCAATTACTTGTTTCTTTTAAGTAACTATATTGTGTTACATATTGTGTAGTGTATTTGATTGAACTGTTGTTTAAATCCACTATCCTATAATGCTTTATTATCCTGTTCATGCTCATGATGAGTGATATTGGATCAATTTTACTGTAATATAATATGTATTTATTTATTTTATATATTTATATTTTTACAAAATATGCACTATTCTGTGTATCAATAACTTGATGAAATAGATGTTTAAATAAATAAAATGAAACACATCTTGATAACTTAGATAGCTCTCAATGAAAATATTAAAGGTTGTTGTATGATATCATAACAAATTCAAATATCTATTATCAGAAAATGTACTATTTTCTTCTATAAGTATTACACTGTAATCTATTGATTATAACCTGATGTTTCTTAAATCTCATTCCAAAATAATGCTATTTTTAATTATGAGAATTCTTCTCTTCTAGAATTGCCACGACAATCCAAATTACGCACAAATGTTCAGAAGTCGTCCCCTAAGATTTGTTCTACCTTTGGGAAGTACAGAAAAATGTGATAACGATAGTCAAGACATAAATGACAACAAAAATGAAGAAAACTTAATTAAGCTCAAAGGTAGCAGAGCATACGCTTTCAAATTACCATGTGGAAACATATTAGTGAAACCAGAACTTCTGTGCAATCTGGGATGTGAGACACCTCAAATCAATATCGGTGATTGTTTGGGAAAGCCTTACAGATATTTCTACGCAATATCAGCTGATGTTGATATAGAAAATCCTGGCTGTGTAAGTTATTTTAAATTACTAACAATAACAAAACAGTTCTTTTTTATTATTATTATTTTTAATATAAGGATATAAAATAGTACAACATAGGTTACTAGGAAGAAACTTATAATTTATTACTGGAGTATTATAATAAATTGGCACATTATCTAGGTATTCACAATAAGCAACAAATACAGTGACTGTCAGTTTTTGTGAAGATGCTTTTGTTTTTCTTTACCTAGTATGATAATTTTAGCTTAGTGTATATTTTCCTTGTAACTAAAATAACCAATTCACGATAAGGCCAAGAATATTACTCTTACTCCTTTGTAGATGAATAAACATTTTCAACAGAAAAGACTACACTCTAAACACCATACTGCCTTTTTTTTTAAATCCATACTTTTAAATCTTTCACATCTCTTTCTTGGAAGCATCTATAGAACTAGATGAATACTTGAATAAGTAATATTATCCACATGTTGATTTTGTAGACATGACGACATCTTTTGTAAGTTCCCATCAAAACAGTTTATCCATATGACATGACTAAGTTGTATGGATCCCTCAGACACTATCATTTCTAACTGTATAACATTATCCAGTGACTGCATCAATGCATCAAAATTGCAGTATCAATCTTACATCCTATAAAATAGGCTGTATGTGTGTATGTATGTATGTTCCACATCTCCTCCTAAACTACTGGACCGATTTCAACCAAACTTAGTACACATGTTTCTTAATACCAGGCAACAATCACTGTTGGGGTAAGAATCGTCTATAACTCATACATAAGGAGATATGACATCAAATACAATGAGATGTGCGAAAAACTGCTGCATCAAATGACAATGCTGCACATTTTCTCCTAAACCACTGGACTGATTGCAACCAGATTTGATACACATATTCTTTATGTGAGATAACAATTGCTGTAGGAGTAAAAACCAGATACAATACATGGTTTAGGAGATATAATGTCATGAACAATAGGAATCACAAAAAACTGCTACATAATGCGACAAGACTTAATAAATACACTATATGAGAATAACAGTAGTTGGCAACTTGCAAACTGCTACATAATGCGACAAGACTTAATAAATACACTATATGAGAATAACAGTAGTTGGCAACTTGCAACAAACTTTAAACATAATTTCAAACCTTTACTAAAATTTTTCTTGCAGACACAAACATGGAGATACTGAAAGGGAAAAAGTTTCTCGCTTACTACTTTTCGCTGTTCATAGAGCAAAGCTCTGGCATTCAGTATAACACTACAATTTATAATTTCTACAATACCAATTGTCACAGAAAATTTTGCAGACAGAATACACTGTTGAAGCTGAATGTACGTTTGAAATTGTATCACAGTATGGCATGTAGGTCATGAGCATGGGCATAGATACTTTTTTTTTAAATTTATTTTTATTTTATTTTATTTTATTTGTCACTTGTACTAAAATTAAAAATTGACAATAATTTGTGTAATGAACATGAGACTGAAAACTTTGCCAACATAGAGAGGTATCTGGAAGAGTACATACTGGAAAGAGTCACACAAACTTATAGCTTGTTCCATGTATATTTCAGGAAATTACCAGAAGGATATTCAAGAAATTAAAAATAGTATAATTATTTACCATCAATCAATTTCCCCACATGCCATTTACAAATGGTAACAGTGGTACTCTTTGCCATACAATGTTAGGTGGCTTATGGCCATTAATATTTTAAAAGTCAATACTTCACAGAATATTGAATGTAGAAGGTAAGATTACACATGGTTTTTTTAAAGATAGAAAAAAATGCACAAAATAACTAACATATGGCACTTAGCATAAAAACTGATTTTAGCAGAGCCAATGCTCAACGGGCCAGCAATCATTCATTAAAAATACCTGTAGTCAAGGAACAATGTTATGAAAACCATTGTAAAGCATATTAGTAGTTACCGGTATGGTGAAATTTGCATTGGATGTTGTCTTTTAGCATCCCTAATGAGGTTGGGCAACCAAAGCAAACTTGGGACTTCAGGTAACCCCACAAACAATACTCTGGGAGGTCACAAATTGTATTTGATTGTTCAGCATGTGATCTACACCAAATGATTTGCACAAGAGATATTTCAAATGTATAGCAGTATAGGGTGGATTGCCATTCTACATCAAACTAACACTGGATCTTGTCCCCATTGAATTTGATTGTTCAGCATGTGATCTACACCAAATGATGTGCACAAGAGATCTTTCAAATGTATAGCAGTATAGCCATTATACATCAAACTAACACTGGATCTTGTCCCCATTGAAGATCCTGATGCAAGATCTGCCCAATCCACTTACCCAGCACTTCAAATTCCAGTCCTGTCCCAGGATTATCCTATGCCATCAGAAGCTGAGCCACCTTTGAAAGCAGCCATGTGATGTACCAAATCTGCTGGTGTCACTGCACAGTCTTTTACATTGGCATGACTACCAACCAGTTGGTCCATCAGAATGAATGGTCATCATCAAACTGTCTCCCAACTGTGCCACCTTTTTCCTTTTTTTGCATCTCCCCTTTTTGCTCTCTCCCCCTCTCCCTTCACTGCATTCCAAGTTGCATCTGACATTCCATTTATCCAGTACCTGCATGCTCATAAATTTTAAAATCAGCATCCTTCATTTCCTTAAGGCAAAAAGATAGTCACAATTAATGTGGTAAAAGCTCATAACTGTGATTTTCTTGTTGTGCAGTGCATTTATATGGAGGTTCTGGGGTTTTTGGTACTCATATTTTGCAGTTGGGCTGGTTGATAGACACTTTCCAGTGTCATCTGTTGGCCTGTTAGGAAACTCTCTCTCTCTCTCTCCTTTATTTATTAAAAAAAAGGGAGGAAGATTAGGATTTAACATCCCGTCAAAAGTGTGGCCATTAGGCAGAGCTTGTTCCAACAATACCCCATTTCATTTGAAGCATGTGTGTCAATTTTTACCTCTCTATGTACATTTTTCAAATGTTAATTAACTTCTGGTACTGTATGTCTAGGTAGCACAAGCATTGAAACTGTGACAGTAAAAGTTTGTTGCATCAGTAAACGTCTGCAGAATTTTTAAGAGCTGTTTGCTAGCACAAAGACTTATAACAAACCAGACTACAGTGAGTGGTACTGAAATTAATTAAATGTTTGTAATAAGTAAAACATTTTGAGTGGTTTAGAGAATAGTTTTGAACATCTTTCAATGAAGGAGGTAATGCTGGAATAATAGAAACCTCACAGATCGAAATCATTTCCCTCAACCATGTTAAATTTTCATTGCAAATGTCTTCTTCAAACAACACTATTTCTCATGAACACACCATAGACCAGCAGAGTCTGGTCATATCTTTCCAGTACCAATTTGTTACTTACTATGAGAATAACTTAGCTGTTATGTTTGTGTAGGAGTTGGAGTGCCTGGTTCTACTTTGGCTTAAAATAGTCTTATCTCTCTAATTCTCAGAGAGCATTTTTCATCATAAGTTTTCAGTTAACCCAGCAGTACATGCAGGTGGTCTGTCAGATCAAGGAGAATATTTTCATATAAATGAAATGCCTGAAAATTGCTTCCAAGAAGCTCTCATCTCAGTACCTTTAAGTGAATGTATTAGGAGTTGTTTGGTATGATTTACCTCATATTTCTACAATAGCACTTTGTCATATATTTTCTTTAGAGTTTAAATTATTCTACAAATGAAAGCATATGATTCAATGATGTTTTGTCTCAAACACCTGTGATGTATTTACACAGACTAAAGCATCAAATGAAAGTTTGTACCAAAATAATTTCAACAAATGTCATAGTGATTAAATTGCAAGGAGTTTATTGACAGATGTTATTTTTAAATATTATTTACAGCTCATCAAGACTGATACAGAAGCACGTCAGACACAAATCTGGTTTGAGAAAAATGTTTTTCCAAGTGAACCAGTATTTGTTCGGGATCCAGATGGAACAGTAAGTACAAAACTTTTAAGCCAGAATGAAAGCATGAATTATCAAGATAATGTAGTCTGTTAATGAAAATCTAAAAATATTATTTATAAAATTACTCAACTTTTTTTTCCCAACAGAATATAAATTTATCTGATCTGTAAATAATGAATCAAATAATCAAATCTACAGACTTTCAATAACTTTGTCACCAGACACAAGATTAATGCGCAGTTTGTCACCATGAGTCTCCTAAATGCTCACAAGCATTAAGGAAAGTTAACTGATTGGCAGAAGAGGTTTTAATCAGTAGGGAAACAGATTACACGTTACAAAATGATTCAACTTTGGCACACTTATCTTTGACATGGTATACAAAAATAGTGTTATTTAGTAGTGTCAAAAATCGTTTCGTCTTTTGTGGAACAGAGCAATATGGCCAGGAAGGGGAGAGTTGAAGAGCCAAGAGCAGGAGCAGAGAGAGAACTATTTCCACCTGAACAGATTGTGGAGATGTGTGGACAGAAGTAAGGAGGTTAACATGCCTTATGTACAGGGCTTCTGTTTTGCTACCACCCACCTCAATCAGAGGTTCACCCCATGCACACTACCCAGTCAAGGCATGGCTGCTTGGCACAGGGATTATTGTGTGAGACTGGCCAAGCAAAAGTGGTCAAAGAACAAATGCAGAACTGTAGAAGAATGTATAACTAGGGGAAAGATAGATATTGCCTACAGGGAAATAAAAGAGATATTTGAAGACTAGAAAAGCAACTGTATGAATATCAAGAACACAGATGGAAAACCAGTACTAAGCAAAGAGGGGAAAGCTGAACTGCGGAAGGAATATATAGAGGGCCTATACAAAGGAAATAAACTTGAAGTCAGTATTCTAGAAATGAAAGATGAAGTGGAAGAAGATGAGATAGGAAATATAATACTGCGAGAAGAATTTTACAGAGTGCTGAAGGATTTAAGTCGAAAAAGGCCCCTGGAGTAAATGATATTCCATCTGAACTACTGATATCGTTAGGAGAGCCAGTCATGAAAAAATGGTTCCACCTGGTTTGCAAGATGTACAAGAACGGGAATATACCCTCTGACTTCAAGAAGAATATTGTAATTCCAATTCCAAAGAAAGCAAGTGCAGACAATTGTGAAAATTACAGAACTATCAGTTTAATAACTCATGGTTGCAAAATACTAACACAAATTACAGACAAATGGAAAAACTTGTGGCATCTGACCTTGGGGAGATCAGTTTGGATTTAGGAGGAATGTAGGAACATGGGAGGCAATACTCACAGTATGAATTATCTTAGTAGATAGGCTAAGGAAAGGCAAACCTATGTTTTTAGCATTTGTAGATTTTGAGTAAGCTTTTGACAATGTCAACTGGAATATACTCTTTAAATTCTGAAGGTATCTGGGGTAAAATAGAGGGAGTGAAGAGTTATATTCAACCTATACAAAAACCAGATAGCAGGTATTAGAGTCGAAGGGCAAGAAAGGGACGTAGAGGTTGGGAAGGGTGTAATACAAGGTTGTAGCCTTTCCCCAATGTTGTTCAATCTGTAGATTGAGCAAGCAGTGAAGGAATTCAAGGCGAAATTTGGAGAGGGAATTAAAGTTCAAGGAGAAGAAATTAAAACTTTGCGGTTTGCCGATAACATAGTAATTTTGTCAGAGACTGCAAAAGATCTAGAAGAGCAATTGAATGGAATCGACAGTGTCTTGAAAGGAAGATATAAGATGAACATTAATAAGATTAAAATGAGGTTAATGGAATGGAATGTCAGAAAATCATTATGCTGAAGGAATTAGATTAGGTAATGAGACAATAAAAGTAGTAGATGAGTTTTGTTATTTGGGTATTGAGATAACATCTGACAGCTGAAGTAAAGAAGATATAAAATTCCAAATGGCTATGGGAAGAAAAGCGTTTTTAAAGAAGCGAAACTTGTTAACATCCATTATTCATTTAAATGTTAGGAAGTCCTTTCTGAAAGCATTTGTCTGGAGTGTAGCATTGTATGGCAGTGAAACGTGGACGATAAGGAGTTCAGATAAAAAGATTATAGAAGCTTCTGAAATGTGGTGCTACAGACGAATAATGAAAATTAGACTGTTTTCTCACTGGAGAACCGGAAACCATTGGCGACACTCCAAGAGTACAGACGGTCGAGACAACGCTGAAGGCAGCGTTCCAGGAGACACGTTCTCTGAGCACCGCAGTAAATCGCAAAGTCGTCCACAAAAAGGGAGCCAGATACGTCAGCTGGAAGACAATCCATAATTGGGTTAATTGCTATGGTGAAAAGTGCCTCGCTCAACACAAATCCTTGTGGCACCCCATTCTCCTGGCGGAAGGTGTCCAAGAAAACAGAGCCCACTCGTACACGGAACCTTCGATCTAGTAAAAATGCTTGGATAAAAATGAGAAGGCGGCCGCGAAAGCCCCATGTATGGAGCGTGCAGAGAATACCCGCCCTCCAACAGGTGTCATAAGCCTTCTCCAAATCAAAAAACACAGCCACCGTCTGGCACTTACGCAAAAAGTTATCCATAATATAGGTCGACAAGGTAACGAGGTGGTCGATAGCAGAACGATGCCTACGAAATCTGCACTGGATGTTGGTAAGGAGACGGCGAGATTCGAATAGCCAAATCAGCCGAGCATTAACCATGCGTTCCATCACCTTGCAAACACAGCTGGTGAGAGAAATGGGGTGATAACTCGAAGGAAGATGTTTGTCCTTCCCTGGTTTTGGTATGGGAACAACAATTGCTTCACGCCAGCGTGTGGGGACCTGACCTTCAATCCATATGTGATTATAAGTGTGGAGGAGAAAACATTTACCTGCAAGAGAAAGGTTTTTCAGCATCTGTATATGAATTGCATCAGGCCCTGGAGCAGAAGATCGGGACACAGAGAGATCACGTTCAAGCTCCTGCATGGTGAAGATGGCATTGTAACTTTCCCGATTGAGAGATTGGAAGGAAGGTGGCCATGCCTCTTCTGTCTGTTTTTGAGGGAGAAAGGTGGGGTGATAATGTGTGGAGCTCGAGACTTCTGCAAAAGATTGACCCAAAGCGTTGGATATATCGGCTGGGTCTACGAAGACTTCATTTGCAACAGTCAAGCCAGGAATTGGGGAGTGGACCTTTGTGCCAGATAACCAGCGCAGGACCCCCCCCCTCCCCAGACAATAGAAGAAGGAGTAAGTTTGTTAAATGAACTAGTAAAAGCAATCCAGCAGGCCCGTTTGCTTTCCTTGATGACTCGACGGCATTGCGCTCGTAGACGTTTGTAGTTAATACAGTTCGTCAACATTGGGTGGCGGTGAAAGGTGCTTAGAGCATGTCTCCGAGCTCTAACAGCATCGCGACATGCCGAAGTCCACCAGGGGACTGGGACTCGACATGGAGAAGACGAAGTGCATAGAATCGAATATTCAGCAGCATTGAGAATGACTTCTGTGAGGTATTCGACCTGGCTGTCACAGGTGGGGAAGTTCCCATCATGGAAAACCGCCAGTGAGGAGAACAGTCCCCAATCAGCTTTTGAGATGTTCCAACTAGTGGAACCCGGAGGTAGGGTATGATGAAGGAGATGAGTTATGCAGGGGAAATGGTCGCTCGAGTATGTATCAGAGAGAGCATACCACTCAAAACGACATGCAAGTTGAGCAGTACATATCGAGAGGTCCAAGTGAGAGTAAGTATGCATCGTATCTGAAAGAAAGGTTGGTGCACCTGTGTTTAGGCAGACAAGATTAAGATGGTTGAGAATGTCCACTAAAAGGGAGCCTCTCTGGCAAGAGGCCGGATAACCCCATAGGGGGTGGTGGGCATTGAAATCGCCTATCAACAAAAAGGGGGAAGGAAGTTGGGCAACAAGGTGCAGCACATCTGTCCTAGTAAAGGCAGAAGACGATGGAGTATAGATGTTACAAAGGGAGAAGGCAAAAGTGGGAAGAATGATGCGGACGGCAACTGGCTGTAGTTGAGTGTGCAGTGGAATAGGATGGTAGTATATGTCATCTCTAACGAGCAACATGACCCCTCCATGGGCTGCAATACCCTCCACAGGGGGCAGGTCAAAACGCACGGAGGTATACTGGGAAAAAACTATGTTGTTGAGTTGGCGTAACTTCGTTTCTTGAAGTCCGACCACAAATGGACGGTGCAGTCTGAGTAGAAGTTTCAATTCATCTCTGTTGGAACGAATGCCGCAAATATTCCATTGAAGGAGCGCCATGATAAAAAATGAGAGAAGAAAAGAAGATAAAGAGGAACAAGCAAGCTAGGTCACCTCGACGGCCGCTAAGGACTGGACTTCGAGGGAGCACTACTGTCGCCATCTAGAGGCAGAGAGTCATGTTCCATAGGTTCAAACGATACATCTGCCACCTTCCCAACTTTATCAGGAGGGGCAGCTTCCGCCGCCAGTAAAATGCTGGTTGCCCGGCTAACAGAAGTGCGTCCCGGCAAGATAGAAGATGATCGGGGCGGACTACTGTCGGGTGACTTGATGGATGGGTCACCCCTTGGCGGGGAAGGAGAGGAACTCTTTTTCCTGTTGGCTCTTCTGGAAGAGTGACGGTGAGAAGAGGCAGTTGATGGTTGAGAATCCTGAGAACGCAGAAAATCTTCACACACGGGTTTCTTTTTCAAAGTCCGGGCATCTTGTTTAGGTGCCCGCGGTTTATTAGAGGTTGACGAAGACTGAACTTTAGAAGCAGCAGGAGGAAGCAGGGACTTGGAATGGGCAATCTTCGGGCTGGCCGATCGCACAACTGTGTCAGCAAAAGTGAAATCGCAGGTCTGCGTACCTGCATCCTTAGTAGTTCGAGTGGAGGTGAGGACCTTACTGTATGTGCCCGCTGGGAGGACAGTGGGCTTTCGACTCACCAACAACTTTCGAGCGGCAGATGTTGATACCTTTTCTGTAACCTGAATTTTCTGGATGACCTTTTCATCCTTATATGCAGGGCAGTCCCGAGAGGAAGCCGCATGGTCACCGTTGCAATTAAGGCAGTGAGGGGACGGAGGTGGGCAATCCCCCTCATGGGCGTCCCTACCACAAGTGACACATTTTGCTGCATTAGGGCAAGATTGATGGGTGTGGTTGTATCTGTGGCATTGGAAACAGTGCGTTGGATCTGGTACATAAGGGCGGGCGGAGATAACTTCATACCCTGCCTTGACCTTCGACGGGAGTTCAACTCTGTTGAACGTCAAAAACACAGTACAAGTCGGTGTCAGCTGGTTATCTACCTTTTTCAACACCCTATGCAAGGCTGTGACACCCTGATCAGACATATAGGTTTGTATGTCTTCGTCAGACAACCCGTCAAGGGATC
The DNA here is from genome assembly GCA_026315105.1 of Locusta migratoria. Classification (NCBI taxonomy): domain Eukaryota; kingdom Metazoa; phylum Arthropoda; class Insecta; order Orthoptera; family Acrididae; genus Locusta; species Locusta migratoria. Next base: position 330,549,460 of record CM048750.1, read on the forward strand.
TCGTAAAAACTACCCCCCCGTGACGAGTTGAGCGCGCGATGCGCTTCTACCTTGACAGGAAACGTGTGTAACAACGTAGTCCGTATGAGTTTTTGGGCCTGGAAGGCACTGCCCGCTTCCAGCAACATTGTACCATTGTGCTGACGCGAACATGTCTTAACAGGGCCAGCAATCGCATCAACACCTTTCTGAATGACGAAAGGATTTACAGAGTTGAAATCTTTACCGTCAGTTCGAGAGACAACTAGGAATTTCGGGAGATTGGGCAAGGATTTCTTTTGCTGAGGCGAATCTATCTTTCATTTCTGGGTCAAAGTCACAGTAGAAGAGAAGGAAGTCATTGCGGAAGTGTCCCCCGTGATTACCGACGTCTCCGATGGCGCGCTCCTTCCTAATGGGGGCCCTCTCTGAGGGCTTACCCGCCTTAGGTGATTGTTCACACCTCAGGTCACACCTCCCGAGAACTGATGGAGGGACCAATCGGCACGTTCGGAAGGTACCAGCTCGGGTAATCGCCCCTCCCTGGGCCTGGCCTTTACCAGGGGGTACGTACGTTCCCTACTTGTCTACCCGGGGCGGGAATTACGCGTACACACACAGGGAGGAAAGAAGAATAATAGGGGAAGTGAAGAGAAAGAAGTGTCTCAAATGCCGAAGTGGAGACGAATGAGGAGGAGAGGAAGGGTAGGAAAGTACAGCAAGGAGAGAAAGACAGAAGCAAAGGTTAGGAAAGGAAGAAACCAAGTAAGAATAGAAACTAAGACAAGAAACCACCGTAACTCGCAAAGGAAGCCCGTCTCCGGGCAAAGCCATGAACCGGGAGGGAAAGTGAAGCAGCCTGGGGCGGAAGAAAGGCTGCTCCGGATCGGGGCCCCGTGCTTGCCACATACGTACCCACAAAAGACCTGTGGGCCCCCTGGGGGATATATGTTTGTGTAATAGACAAGTAGCCCTACTGTCTTTGAAGAATAGTAAACTTTTTTTTATTTTCCATGTGCAGAAGATCATCCAGTAAAATCTAGTGGGGGTCCGCTGTTTTAAAATTATTTGATTTTTACCCAATACTCAACCACACTGAGGGACTTCTCATTGGCTAGCTGTAAATCCTGCTTGTTGATGAGGTTTCACCATGTCAGTAGATGGTTGTTAATTTGGACATTCCCAAAGTCTCACAGAGGATCCCCATCAAGATAGCCCCATCTGGAAAGGTTGTACTTGCAGTTTGAGACCCCATTCCTCAGCCTGTTGAGAGCCTTCTAGGTTGTGAAGGATTTATTACTTCCCACCGCAAGTTCGACTTTCAGCTCCAAGTTAGGATTAGATGTTGCCTCCTACCATAGCTGAAGTCTCCTGTCTTTGGTGGATACGTCAATTAGTTCTGACATCCAAAGGAAGCTTTTTCTAGAGCAAAGCTGCCTAGGCTGTTGTTGGTGACCGTGTAGAGGGTGGCGATTATCTGTCATTTGTTTCTTCCACTCCACCTTGGTGGCAACCTGCCACTGTATTTTGTATGGGTGGAGGGGGTCTCTAGGAGGAGAAGGAGGATCTTCTCTGTTGGCATAAGCCTCAGGAATCCTGATATGATGTGGTCGGATTCATTTACAGCTGCAACAGTCTGTTTTAAATGTGCTGGATTCTTCCAAAAAGGTGCAGCATATTCAGCTGCCAACAGACTCAGTCAGTGACTGTTGTTTAAAGCACTTTTGGGTTAAAACCCCAGTTTGTTTTGGTAAATTTATGAATGATTTTATGTTTAGGGCTGACCTTTTACTTAGTGCCCAAACAGTGCTGTTTGTGTGACAGCTTCAGCCCTAAATATATGGGAGTGTAGCAATGCTCAGCTCTTGCACTTTCCAGCGCACGTAGTTTTATTTTGGCTTCTTCGTTCCTCAGGTAGAATCAGACTTGCAGCTTAGCCAGGTTTGATTTCAGGTGATTTTGGATATAGTAATTACCTAATATTTTGAGGGTTCTGGCTAACTTCTTCTTCCTTTCATCAACAATTCTACCTGCTTACTAGGGACAGCCACACCATCAGCATATATGAACAGTCTCACATTAGGTTGTGTTGACTGGTCATTTTTGTATATGTTGGACAGCAGTGAAGCTAATACACTGCCCTGGGTGAGACCTTTTTTTTTTTTTTTTTTTTTTTTTTTTGTTTCTCCACCTACTATTTTTCTTCTTTCATGGTGACATAGAAGCACCTATTCTGAAGTATGAACTGTACAAACTGAAAATCCAAAACCTTTAGTCACCTGGTAAACCAGTATACTGTGATTAACAGTACCACAGGCTGCACTGAGATCAATGAAAGCCTTACCAGTCACATGCTTCCTTTCATATACATCCTCACTGAGCTGTGTTAAATTCAAGATTTGCTCAGTGCATGGACATTCTGGTCTAAATCGAGCTTGTTCTGGCCTTAGCACCATTCTCTCAAGGACCTTGAACAGGTGTTACAATAGGTATATTGGGCAAAAGTTTTTGGCATCTTTTGGCTCCTTGCCTGGTTTTAGTAGGGCTAACAAACTTGCCTTCCTCCACATCCAAGAGATCTGCAGGGTGTTGATAGTTGTTCATTAGGTCAGTTAACCACCTAAGAGTTTTTGATCCATAAGTCATCTTGGCCAGCTGCCTTATTTTTTATTGCATTTATTGCCATTTGCAGCTCTTCAAACATGAAAGGTGCTTCAAGGAGATAGTATTTGTTTCCCATATCTCTTACAACAGAATGTCATGGTGTTCTGTGGGTTGTTTTCCCACTGAGCAGAAGCTATCATGCAATTTGGTTTGAGTAAAAATTAATCTGAGGTGTTTAGAACTTGTTGGCTTGTTGCTGAGGTTCCTAGGTAGGCTTCAGGCTTGTCTGCTATTCTACTTCATATTTAGTATGTGACACCATTTCTCTCCTCTACTAGTCGTTAAGGCTCAGAGCAGATCCTCTCACTTCTCCAAAGTATCTGCAGATCTGCAGAGAATGGATCAATCGATTTTGGCATCAAATTCTTCTATGAAAACTCTCCATGCCACCTTCTTGTAGTTAAACTGCCAATTAAATAGAACTGTATATGTGCACACTACAGCTTTTACTGTCAGTGAGATGTGTCCATGCGGTAACATGTTCCTTCAGCTCCTCATCATTGTTGATGTGTTGACCACCAAGGACAGATTTTAGGTGTAAGAACAGATGAAAGTATTTAGGAGCAAGATCTGTGTTGTATGGAGGATGATCAAACACATTCCAGTGAAATTCATACAAGAGTTATTTGGTTACATTCGCCATGCAAGGTCGGGCATTATCATGGGAAAACAAAAACAACACCTTTTGATAGTGATCCTCTACTTACACATAAAATCTGTCCTTGGTGGTCAACATTTCAACGATGATGACAAGCTGAAAGAACATGTTACCACATGATTGAATACACAGCGGCAACCTTCTATGAAGAAGACATACAAAAACTTGTGCCAAACTATAATAAGTGCCTACAAAATTTTGGAAGCTTTGTAGAAAAGTAGTTTAATGGTTGTGGATTTTGTACAATACATTTTTTTCTGTATCTGTACATATTTGTTTCATATAACCAAATGGAACTTACTTTGTGGGCATACCTCAGATTATTTTAGTTGTATGTCATTCCACACTTTCTAACTAGCACAAATTGCCAACATGACTAAATATACTGTCACAGCATGACGCCATTTTATGCATAGTGAAACTGGCATTTAATCTTAATGAGTCTCAGATATTCATTTTTGCCCCACAACTATTGTGTAATCTGTAAAAGGGACAGCATGAAGTGAAGGTTTTTTACTTGGTCACATTAGTGTATGTGTTAACTAGCAATTGTGCCAAATAGTATAAGTAGTCCAACTACATCATTTCAAAAACCAAATTATTAGTCAAAGACAATAATAAATCTGAAGCATAGAATTAAAATTTTGTGATGTGGCCTGGGATCAAACCCAGACCTCCATGCTTACTAGACAGACGTCTTAACCGTTAGACCACCACGTCACTAATGATAAAGGTGCCTCGGAATAGTCTATATTCTCTTTGACAAATTCGAGACAAAAATTCGTCTCAGGGATTGTTTACTTGTATTAAATTGATACTTATATCACCTTAACAGGATTGTTCCAATATGTCCATTGCCGAGGTGCTATTCCACTGTGGCAATTATCTTTGGAACACAGAAGCTGAATTAAAGTTTTTGACGTGGAGGGAAATCGTACTTAGACTATTCCGAGGCTCCTTAATTGTTAGTGATGTGGTGGTCCAACGTTTAAGACGTTTGACTAATAAGCATGGAGTTCCGGGTTCGATTCACAGCCGCATCACAAATTTTAATTCTATGTTTCAGATTTATTATTGTCTTTGACAAATTCGAGACAAAAATCCATCTCAGGGATTGTTTATTTGTATCAAATTATTAGTGTTACACAAATTCACAGATTCAGACATGAAGTCAACAGCAACATATATTTCTTTCATTAGGCACTTGGGAAGTCACATTCATGTTGTCTTAGAATTATAAGGCTAGATTCAATAAATGATGGAAATTCTCCTCTGAGATGATAAATTATTTTTCAAAAGAGATAGATTGGCTGGCCAGTACTTATATTTTTGCTGTATCACCGATAGTGACACAAACAAAGAAAAAGGACATGCTTTCATAACATAGTTCCAGAGATACTGTATATTAGTACTGAGCCATGCCAGAGCCAAAGAGAAAAGATCAACCAGTAAAGAGAAGAAAAGATGTGTGAACCGAATGATGCTGAGCAGTGGGTAACCAGTAAAAAACTATTCAATCTCCTGGTTGCCCACCTCTGAAAAGGCAATACTCTCTCCCTCAATAACCTCTCCAACAAACCTCAACCTCCTCTTATTGCACACAAACCCATTCTCTCCCATCTACTCAATCTCCCACTCTCAACTCCTCTCCCCCTCAAACCACAAAATTCTAATCCATACAATCTGGAACCACGACATCCCAGATCAGTAATCAACCTCTCTTCTAAACTTCTCTCCCAGTCTGAAACCTCTGTCCTTTCCAAAGGCATCACCCTTAGCCATACTCCTAAATTCAATCAAACAGCCATTGTTAAGGATTTACTGTCCTGTAGTTGTAGTCTTTGCTGGAGATATCACTTTGCCATTAAGAAAATAATCGTACTCCTAATGATCCAGCTCCCCAAGACACAATTCAAATTGAACCCTGCCTGGAACAGTTCCGTCTTCCGTCACAGCGAGACCCACCTCCTCAAAATCACCCTCTTCAAACCTTCCAGGAATTTCTCATTTCCAGCCTTGCCTCTCAACCTTTCCTGTAAAACCTGAATCCAACTCCCAACATCACCACAGCTGAAGCCAGGCCATTCATGATCTGGGGACTGAACTGTCCATCATCATTCTCCCGGCCGACAAGGGATCCACGACCGTGGTACTTGATCGGCAGGAGTATGTGGCTGAGGCACTGTGTCAGCCTTCAGACAGTACCACATATAAAGTTTGTCAAGGCAATCCCATTACTGATGTCCAGACAGAGCTTAGCCCCAGTACAAAAACTTTCACCTGACTCCATTAACCTCACAACCCGACTGACACCCTGCACCCCCACCTTCTACCTAATATCCAAGATTCAAAAACCCAATCATCCCAGCCGTCCCATTGTGGCCGGTTACCAAGCCCTACAGAACTAATCTCTGCCTACATAGACCAACACCTTCAACCCATTATGTGCAGTCTCCCATCCTTCATCAAAGACACCAACCACTTTTTCGATCACATGAAATACTTACCCAGCCTGTTACCTCCGGAAACCATCCTTGTAACCATTGATATCACTTCCCTATACACAAATATCCCACATGCCCAGGGTCTCACTGCGATGGAGTATTTTCTTTTACGTCGAACACTAGCAACCCTACCTAAAACCTCTTTCCTTATTATCCTAGGCAGCTTCATCCTAACCCACAACTTCTTCAGGGCCAGACATACCAACAACTAAAGCGAACAGGCATGGGAACCAGGATGGCCCCCTCATATGCCAACTTATTTATGGGACGCTTAGAGGAAGCCTTCTTGGATACCCAGGCCTGTCAACCCAGAGTTTGGTATAGATTTATTGATGATATCTTTATGATCTGGACTCACAGTGAAGAAGAACTCCACAATTTCCTCTCCAATCTCCTTTGGTTCCATCAGATTCACCTGGTCGTATTCCAACTCCCATGCCACTTTCCTTGATGTTGACCTCCATTTATTGAATGGCCAGTTCACACATCCGTCCACATCAAACCCACCAACAAACAACAGTACCTCCATTATGACAGCTGCAATCCATTTCATATCAAACGGTCCCTTCCTTACAGCTTAGGGCTTCATGGAAAATGAGTCTGCTCCAGTCCTGAATCCCTGAACCAGTACACCAATAACCTGATGACAGCTTTCATATCCTGCAACTAGCCTCCTAATCTGGTACAAAAGCAAATAGCCAGGGCCACTACCTCTTCCCCCTAAACCCAGAACCTCCCACAGAAGGACCCTAAAAGTGCCCCCTCCTGTCACTGGTTACTTCTCGGGACTGGAGTGGACTCTTAAATGTGGCTCTCCAGCGAGGCTATGACTTCCTTAAATCCTGTCCCAAAATGTGATCCATCCTTCATGACATCCCTCTCACTCCACCAAGAGTGTCTTTCTGCTGCCCAACTACCTTTTGTAACCTCCTTGTCCATCCATATTAAATCCCCAAACCACCTTCCTTACCCTCTGACTCCTACCCATGTAACTGCCCCAGTGTAAAACTTGCCCTATGCATTCTCCGACCACCACTTATTTCAGTCCTGTAACCCGGAAGGTTATGAAATTAAGGGCGGAGCCACTTGTGACAGCACCCAAGTAATTTACCAGCTGACATGCCAGCACTGTGAGGCCTTCTATGTGGGAATGACCAGCAACAAACTGTCCATTCACATAAACGGACACATGCAGACAGTGTTTGTTGGTAATGATGATCCCCCTGTGGCTAAGCATGCCTTGGTGCATGGCCAGCACATCTTGGCACAGTGTTACACCATCTGGGTTATATAAATACTTCCCACTGACATCAAACTTTCAGAACTCTGGAGATGGGAACTTGCCCATCAACATATTCTCTCTTCCCATTACCCACTAGGTCTCAACCTTCATTAGTTTTAAATTCCCGTCCAGCATTCTACAACATCTTTGCCTCCAATCTCTGGACAGAGTCTCTGCCTCAACTGGCATCCCTCTCCAGCTTCTTTGCATTTTTCGTATGTCTGCTTTGGTGTGTGTGTGTGTGTGTGTGTGTGTGTGTGTGTGTGTATGACTCCTCACCCGCTCCTTTAAACCTGCATCCTTTCCTTTTCCCTCTTCTTCCCTGCTCTTTGTCTGAAAAAGCAACAAATGGTTGTGAAAGCTTTGCATTTGTGTGTGTGTGTGTTTGTGTTTGTGTGTGTGTGTGTGTGTGTGTTTTTATTTATGTTTCTGTCACGTACCTGTGCTCCTTCGCCTAGTAAGTAAAACTCATCTACTATATAGCGTGTATGTATTTGTGTGTGTGTGTGTGTGTGTGTGTGTGTTTCTATGTCTTTCTTTCTTAATCAAAAATGTTTTAGACTACCCCCCCCCCCCCTCTTCCACCGCTCAGCATCATTCGTTTCACACATCTTTTCTTCTCTTTACTGCTTGATCTTTCCTCTTTGATTATATATATATCCTATCTGGCATGGCTCAGTACTAATATACAGTATCTCTGACTTCCACACTCTTCGAACACCATCCTCATGACCTAGGTCATGAATTACCTTCCCTTTCTGTTCCCATCCCTTTTTTCTTCCCTACTCTCCTACCAGAAGAAGAAACTGTGTTCCAAAAGCTAGTCCTTTTTTCTTCATTTGTGTCACTATCGGTGATACAGCACAAAGGTAAGTACTGGCCAACCAATCTCTCTCTTTTGAAAAATAATTATAAGGTTAGATGTTTCAATCGTTCATCAGTTGCAATTAAACATATTTTTGGTTATTATTTTAATTTCATTTTCCCTACATTATTTTCAGGATGAAGATGATGGTGTAGTGTTATCTGCTATCATTTGGGGAAAAGGAGAGGAGAATAAGGCTGGTTTGCTTGTATTAGATGCCAAATCATGGAAAGAAGTTGGCCGAGCTGTTTTTGAAACACCAGGACCTGTGCCAAAAAGTTTGCATGGCTGGTTTACTGACACAGTGACATGAATTACATTTTATGAATTATTATTTGTAACTTTTGTTTCCTACAAATAAATTATTTTAAATATTAGGCCTAAATGTTTTAATATTTCCTCCTTTTCAGCATCGGTTTGATGTGATGTCTACAAAAATAATCAGCGTTGAAAAATATAATTTAATTGATAAAACTCTACTCACCAAGCACCCCACAAGAAATCATAACAAGAAAGTAAATAAGAAAATACTTAAGCATTCAGTGTTAGTGCCTCCTTCTGGCTTTCTCCAGTTTCCTAAACCTTGCCAGTACATTTCCTTCTTTCCTGTTTCTGTAGCTTTTTTTCCTGTTGCCACTTGGAGACAAGAAGTTTTTATCTACGAAAGTATGGTGTAATAATATGTTACTGAACATCTTCAGATTTTTTATTTTATACTGGTATATGAAACTCCAGTTGAATTATCTAGATATTCTGCATTATTTGTACATTCAGAACATGTGTGCAATCCTTGAGTCTTCTTATACATCCTTTGAAATATAGCTAATCAACATGAAATGATTGAGTTAGACTACACATCAACAGATATAGACTACACATCAACAGATACTTTTAAACAGGATATGATTAGTAAAAATTAATTGTTAAGGAACACTGAGCCCTTTGTTCAATTGTATTAATGTTTAAAATACAGTTAATCATAAAGTAAACAAATATTTGGATGATCAATCTGGGTTATCAAAACAAAAGATACAGTACTTAAAACTTAAACAATTGCACAGAAACACCCACTCAGTCAAAGCTTATTATCAGATAGCTGTTACATAAAAATACACAAGAGTTTTCTATGGTTCTTCCATTAAATGGTTAAATAATTATTATCTTAGTAAAGCTACTGACTGATCCTCTAAAAGGTACTGAATTACACAGATATTGAAACATATTGTGCACTGTAACTGTGTACAGTATTTAAACATCTAACTTCTTTAATGCATGCATTAGTCAACTATTTGTTAACTGCTAACATAATTACAGACCAATATGAAATTTAGCTTACACATTTTATTAATAAAGAATAATAAATTGAACACACTACTATTGAGGGAAACAGGAAACAATGTGTGGAAATATTACGTAACTCTGCTAATACCAAAAAGAAAAAAAGTATACTCAGTGTATTAAGAGACTGAGTACAGGAATGACATTTCGTGCTAACAAAGTGTGATCACCAGTTAACTGGTTACAGATAGAGTACCTACTTCACCCATTGGCATACTTTGATGGATATATCCGTCACTGTACTCATGTGTATTAACGTACAATGACGGATATTTCCGTATACGTCTAGGCGACTCGTAACACCGCACTTCAGTAGAATTCTGCCTTACCGGTAGCTCCTATTTTAGTTTGCAGGCATTGCCAATGGATGACAGAAGCTGTATGTGTTGAAACAGGCCAGTGGTTCTCAAGAGTGGGCATTTTCTACAATGTTGGACTTCCAGACTATAGGGTTCAAGGACGCCAAAGCCAATAAGGAAGCCCACTACAAGAAAGTATTTGGGGCTATTTCCCTACAAAAATCCCCCCAAAAGACAAAAAAGCAGCCCCTACGAAAAGATGCAAGGTGTGTTATGACAGAGGACAGCGCGGAGAATCGTGCTTTCGGTGTGACAAATGCAAAGTTTGTCATCATGTAGACAAATTTTTTAAAAACGACTCTCATAGTTAAACTATGTCTGAATGTATCTCATAGTATAATGTAGTAATACAATGAAATAATCACTGTAAAGCAGTGTTTAGTATGTTGCTACAACAACCATCAAAATTTGTCAGAAGTAATAGTACGGCTGTGTGAAAATGCTAATAAAAAACGTTTATGCCAATGGGTTAATTGAATTTTGGGTGTGCTCTACCATTCTTTTCACCATACTATAACATTATCCACAACTAGGATGGTTTACTTTATATATGCTTTCACATTCACAGTCAGTAATAGGCCTACACACTGATCTTGCATTCAGGATAAGACATTGTTGTCAAATAGGTAGATGGTACCATACATACAAAATAATTACACTTTCAATTTTGAAGAACTATACTAATATTTACTGTGCTACACAGTCATAAAACATACATGTTAGTGTTGGTTAATGTGGTGTTGGGCCATCATGGTTGTGAATAGAAGTTTACACATCTCAAATATCGTCCAGGTATTTCAAGCTGATTTCACCTTAACACGCAATTCACACACATCGGTGGATGTAGGTAGACTCAGAGATCATCCATAACACCCCACATATCCTCAGATTCAAAAACAACAGAACATCTGGAAATGTCATTGGATAACTCTCGCAGAACGTAGGCCAAATTGACGATTTCACAGAAAACTTAAAAGACATGTGACAAATGGAATCCAATAAATGGAACACCTATCTGAAAGCTGGAACTGTAAGCTACACTTATCCACACAATACCTAAAAAGAGACTAGATCGATGTTAATAATGACAGTGGAATTTTGACACGTGTACTGTCTAAAATAGTGATTAAAGAAAGAATAATAAATTTTATAGAGAAACAAAATATCCTAAATGATGTACAACGTGGATTCAGAAAGAGGAGATCCACCAAGACTGCAGTGGTAAATTTCGTAAGTCACATAACCAAAGCCCTGGATCACCAAAGGAAAATTTTTGGTGTGTACTTAGACCTTTCCAAAGCTTTCGATTGTGTTTGTCACAAAATTCTTCTACATAAACTAGACTACTATGGCATGAGAAGGAAAACAGCGCATATTAATTTAGAAAATGAGGAAAGCAGAAAACAATGTGTGGAAATAATACAAAACTCTGCTAATACCAAAAAAAGGTATACAGTCAATTGGGGTAACTTTGTACCACTTTTCTCCATTTTTTGAAAATACTGTACTTAAAATAAAATACGCATTACAACAGACATTGTAACATTTTACATCTACAGTTACTGAATGCATGGGAAAGTAAAAATGAATACTAATTATGCCCTGTTAGGGTAAAATTTTAATTTTAATACTGGTACAAGGTTACACTGTCATTCAGGGAAACTTTAGACCAGACTTAAAAAACACAGAATGTTTCCTATATCTGATGCTTTGGGTAACTTTATACCATTCCAAAAGGAAATCAGGTGAAGTAAAAACAAAGTGTTAATTCAGTATTGACGTTTTACTCCGAAATATCAAGATATTTGTGTGGAGCTGGCACTGACAGCTCCTGTATTAAGTAAACACAAATAGAGAAAAAGACATTTATTGCAGTGAATTGTTTATAATACACATTGCAAATAATAGTACACACATTTTTTTCATAACACAACACAACATATTCAATAATACTAAATAGGACATAAACTCCTTCAAATATCCTCATCTGATGAACACAGGAACTCATCACTGATATGAACCATGCCCCTTTTATTAACAGGCTTCATGTAGGATTCATCAATTATTTTTAATATACTGTTCTTGTTGTACCAAGTTGAATCCTCTTTCTCTCAGGCCACACACACACACACACACACACACACACACACACACACACACACACACATATATATATATATATATATATATATATATATATATATATATATATACGTAAAAAATAGATGAACACTTACCAGGCGAAGGGGCACAGGCAGTAATAGCAACAAATAAACACACAGACACACACACACTCAAAAATGCTAGCTTTCGCAGCCTAGCTGCTTCATCAGGCAGAAGGGAAGGAGAGGGAAAAGGAAATGATGAGGGATTTAAGGAAGGGGGTAAGGAGCCATTCCAATCCCGGGACAGGAAAGACTTACCTTGGGGGAAAAAATGGAAGGTAAATAAATGCACATACACCCACACATTTACACAGACACAAGTACACTTAGGCAGACATACTGTAGAACTGTAGAAAGCAAAGAAGTTAGACAGAGATGCCACTTGAGGCAGAGGCTCTGTCCAGAGAACCAAGGCAAAGATGTTAAGATGGTGGGTGGGAATTCGAATTTAGCGGAGGTTGAGACCAGGTGGGCAACGGGAAGAGAGAATATGCTGAAGGGCTAGTTCCCATCTCCGGAGTTCTGAAGGATTGGTGTCAGTGGGAAGTATCCAGATAACCCGGACGGTGTAGCACTGTGCCAAGATGTGCTGGCCATGCACCAAGGCATGTTTAGCCACAGGGTGATCCTCGTTACCAACAAACACTGTCTGCCTGTGTCCATTCATGCGAATGGACAGTTTGTTGCTGGTCATTCCCACATAGAACGCTTCACAGTGCAGGCATGTCAGTTGGTAGATCACGTGGGTACTATCGCAAGTGGCTCTGCCTTTGATCGTGTACACCTTCCGGGTTACGGGACTGGAGTAAGTGGTGGTGGAAGGGTGCATAGGGCAGGTTTTACAACGGGGGCGGTTACAAGGGTAGGAGCCAGAAGGTAGGGAAGGTGGTTTGGGGATTTCATAGGGGTGGACTAGGAGGTTACGGAGGTTAGGTGGGCGGCGGAAAGACACTCTCGGTGGAGTAGGAAGGATGTCATGAAGGATGGATCTCATTTCGGGGCAGGATTTTAGGAAGTCGTATCCTTGCTGGAGAGCCACATTCAGAGTCCGCTCCAGTCCCGGAAAGTATCCGGTGACAAGAGGGGCACTTCTGGGGTTTTGTGGAAAATTCTTAAATTGGGGAGATGAGGAAGTGGCTCTGGCAATTTGCTTCTGTACCAGACCAGGAGGATAGCTGCGGGATGTGAAGGCTGTTATCAGGTTATTGGTGTATTGGTTCAGGGATTCAGGACTGGAGCAGACTCGTTTGCCACGAAGACCTAAGCTGTAGGGAAGGGAACGTTTGATGTGGAAAGGATGGCAGCTGTCATAATGCAGGTACTGTTGTTTATTGGTAGGTTTGATGTGGACGGATGTGTGTAGTTGGCCGTTGGATAGATGGAGGTCGACATCGAGGAAAGTGGCATGGGATTTGGAATAGGACCAGGTGAATTTGATGGGACCAAAGGAGTTGAGGTTGGAGAGGAAATTCTGGAGTTCTTCTTCACTGTGAGTCCAGATCATGAAGATGTCGTCAATGAATCTATACCAAACTTTGGGTTGACAGGCTTGGGTGTCCAGGAAGGCTTCCTCTAAGCGTCCCATAAATAAGTTCGCGTACGAGGGGGCCATCCTGGTCCCCATGGCTGTTCCCTTTAGTTGTTGGTATGTCCGGCCCTCAAAAGTGAAGAAGTTGTGGGTTAGGATGAAGCTGGCTAGGGTATTAAGGAAAGAGGTTTTAGGTAAGGAGGTGGGTGGTCGGCGTGAAAGGAAATATTCCATCGCAGCGAGGCCCTGGGCATGTGGGATATTAGTGTATAAGGAAGTGGCATCGATGGTTACAAGGAAGGTTTCAGGAGGTAACAGGCTGGGTAAGGATTTCAGGCGATCAAGGAAGTGGTTGGTGTCTTTGATGAAGGATGGGAGACTGCACATGATGGGTTGAAGGTGTTGGTCTATGTAGGCAGAGATTCGTTCTGTTGGGGCTTGGTAACCGGCCACAATGGGGCGGCCGGGATGATTGGGTTTGTGAATCTTGGGAAGTAGGTAGAAGGTGGGGGTGCGGGGTGTCGGTGGAGTCATGAGGTTAATGGAGTCAGGTGAAAGGTTTTGTAGGGGGCCTAAGGTTTTGAGGATTCCTTGAAGCTCTGCCTGGACATCAGGAATGGGATCGCCTTGAAAAACTTTATATGTGGTATTATCTGAAAGCTGACGCACTCCCTCTGCCACATACTCCCGCCGATCAAGTACCACGGTCGTGGATCCCTTGTCGGCAGGGAGAATGACGATGGAATGGTCAGCCTTCAGATTACGGATAGCTCGGGATTCAGCTGCGGTAATGTTGGGAGTAGGATTAAGGTTTCTCAGGAAGGACTGGGAGGCAAGGTTGGAAGTAAGGAATTCCTGGAAGGTTTGAAGAGGGTGATTTTGAGGAAGAGCAGGTGGGTCTCGCTGTGACGGGGGACGGAACTGTTCTAGGCAGGGTTCGATTTGAATGATGTCTTGGGGAGCTGGATCATTAGGAAGAGGATTATTTTTCCTCGTGGCAAAGTGATATCTCCAGCAAAGACTGCGAGTATAGGATAGTAAATCTTTTACAAGGGCTGTTTGGTTGAATTTGGGAGTAGGGCTAAAGGTCAGCCCTTTGGATAGGACAGAGGTTTCAGATTGGGAGAGAGGTTTAGAGGAGAGGTTGACCACTGAATTGGGATGTTGTGGTTCCGGATTGTGTGGATTGGAATTTTGAGGTTTGGGAGGGAGAGGAGTTGGGAGTGGGAGATTGAGTAGATGGGAGAGACTGGGTTTGTGTGCAATTAGAGGAGGTTGAGGTTTACTGGAGAGGTTGTTGAGGGAGAGAGTATTGCCTTTCCGGAGGTGGGTGACCAGGAGATTGGATAGTTTTTTGAGGTGCTGGGTGGCATGCTGTTCTAATTTGTGGTTGGCCTGAAGGAGGATATTCTGAACTGCAGGTGTAGATGTAGGAGAGGAAAGGTTGAGGATTTTGATTAGGGATAGGAGTTGACAGGTGTGTTCATTGGCGGAGTTGATGTGTAGGTTAAGGATTAGGCGGGTGAGGGATATGGATTGTTCAGTTTGGAATTGGTATAGGGCGGGATGAAAGGATGGATTACAGCCAGAGATGGGAACTTTCAGTGTGAGGCCCTTGGGAGTGATTCCAAATGTCAGACAAGCCTGCATAAAAAGAATGTGGGAGCGTAATCTGGCTAGGGAAAAAGCATGTTTACGGAGGGAATGTAAATAAAACTGGATGGGGTTGTTGTAGGGGTGTTGTAAGGAAGGCATAATATATGGATGAAGGAAAAGTGAGAAATATGGGCTATGTAACAGGTTGCAATGAACGAATAAAATAATATAATAAAATAAAATAATAAAATAAAATAAAATATAGAAATATATATATATATATAAAAATTTAAAAAAATTAATGTGAAAAGTAATTCAGATAAGCAAAAAGGAAGGAAATAGAAAAAAGAAGAAAAAGTCGTTAAAATTCGTTGTTGAAACTGTGGTCACCTTAAGTGGTCAACCACGTAGTGTTAATGGTTAGGTAGTGGTATGGCGGGCAAACGAGGTTTAAGGATGGTGAAAATCGGAAAAAATCGGAAAAAAATACGAGAAAATTGCGTGAGAAAGCAAGGAAAACGTCTAAATAGGATTGGTGGAGTGGTAGCAGATTACGATATTGAGGCTAAGAATAGTCTGACGATGGAATAGTAGAGTCAAGACCAACGTAAAGTAGCTGAAATACGATCGGAAAAGTAGGAAAAACGAACGGAAATGTGGAAAAACGGGAATGGAAACAAACGTGAGGTGACTAGGAAATGCCGAAAATGGTTATAAACAATATGAGAAACTACAGTTGTGAATTAATGTTTACGTTATATAGCGAGAAAATTTAATGAGCGGCGTATTTCAGTCGGAAGAAGGAGTAATGGAAGTGGTAAAAATCATATAAAAGTACTCAAAGGTTAGGTTAGGAAGTGGACGTATTGTTGTAAGTATTGGCGAAAAGTGAACAGTAAGATAAGAAGGGAATGTAGAATGGAACTGCTATATAAAATATATATAAATGAATAAATAAAAATAAAAATAAAAACAAAAACGCAAAAACAAGGGAAAGTTAGAAGACAGAAAAGATTTCGAAAGGTAACAGAACAATGACGGAAGTAATTGTTGAATTCAAATTTATGATACGAATATTATAGAGGAAAAATTCCTAACAGGAAAAAAATATACGTAAAAAATAGATGAACACTTACCAGGCGAAGGGGCACAGGCAGTAATAGCAACAAATAAACACACAGACACACACACACTCAAAAATGCTAGCTTTCGCAGCCTAGCTGCTTCATCAGGCAGAAGGGAAGGAGAGGGAAAAGGAAATGATGAGGGATTTAAGGAAGGGGGTAAGGAGCCATTCCAATCCCGGGACAGGAAAGACTTACCTTGGGGGAAAAAATGGAAGGTAAATAAATGCACATACACCCACACATTTACACAGACACAAGTACACTTAGGCAGACATACTGTAGAACTGTAGAAAGCAAAGAAGTTAGACAGAGATGCCACTTGAGGCAGAGGCTCTGTCCAGAGAACCAAGGCAAAGATGTTAAGATGGTGGGTGGGAATTCGAATTTAGCGGAGGTTGAGACCAGGTGGGCAACGGGAAGAGAGAATATGCTGAAGGGCTAGTTCCCATCTCCGGAGTTCTGAAGGATTGGTGTCAGTGGGAAGTATCCAGATAACCCGGACGGTGTAGCACTGTGCCAAGATGTGCTGGCCATGCACCAAGGCATGTTTAGCCACAGGGTGATCCTCGTTACCAACAAACACTGTCTGCCTGTGTCCATTCATGCGAATGGACAGTTTGTTGCTGGTCATTCCCACATAGAACGCTTCACAGTGCAGGCATGTCAGTTGGTAGATCACGTGGGTACTATCGCAAGTGGCTCTGCCTTTGATCGTGTACACCTTCCGGGTTACGGGACTGGAGTAAGTGGTGGTGGAAGGGTGCATAGGGCAGGTTTTACAACGGGGGCGGTTACAAGGGTAGGAGCCAGAAGGTAGGGAAGGTGGTTTGGGGATTTCATAGGGGTGGACTAGGAGGTTACGGAGGTTAGGTGGGCGGCGGAAAGACACTCTCGGTGGAGTAGGAAGGATGTCATGAAGGATGGATCTCATTTCGGGGCAGGATTTTAGGAAGTCGTATCCTTGCTGGAGAGCCACATTCAGAGTCCGCTCCAGTCCCGGAAAGTATCCGGTGACAAGAGGGGCACTTCTGGGGTTTTGTGGAAAATTCTTAAATTGGGGAGATGAGGAAGTGGCTCTGGCAATTTGCTTCTGTACCAGACCAGGAGGATAGCTGCGGGATGTGAAGGCTGTTATCAGGTTATTGGTGTATTGGTTCAGGGATTCAGGACTGGAGCAGACTCGTTTGCCACGAAGACCTAAGCTGTAGGGAAGGGAACGTTTGATGTGGAAAGGATGGCAGCTGTCATAATGCAGGTACTGTTGTTTATTGGTAGGTTTGATGTGGACGGATGTGTGTAGTTGGCCGTTGGATAGATGGAGGTCGACATCGAGGAAAGTGGCATGGGATTTGGAATAGGACCAGGTGAATTTGATGGGACCAAAGGAGTTGAGGTTGGAGAGGAAATTCTGGAGTTCTTCTTCACTGTGAGTCCAGATCATGAAGATGTCGTCAATGAATCTATACCAAACTTTGGGTTGACAGGCTTGGGTGTCCAGGAAGGCTTCCTCTAAGCGTCCCATAAATAAGTTCGCGTACGAGGGGGCCATCCTGGTCCCCATGGCTGTTCCCTTTAGTTGTTGGTATGTCCGGCCCTCAAAAGTGAAGAAGTTGTGGGTTAGGATGAAGCTGGCTAGGGTATTAAGGAAAGAGGTTTTAGGTAAGGAGGTGGGTGGTCGGCGTGAAAGGAAATATTCCATCGCAGCGAGGCCCTGGGCATGTGGGATATTAGTGTATAAGGAAGTGGCATCGATGGTTACAAGGAAGGTTTCAGGAGGTAACAGGCTGGGTAAGGATTTCAGGCGATCAAGGAAGTGGTTGGTGTCTTTGATGAAGGATGGGAGACTGCACATGATGGGTTGAAGGTGTTGGTCTATGTAGGCAGAGATTCGTTCTGTTGGGGCTTGGTAACCGGCCACAATGGGGCGGCCGGGATGATTGGGTTTGTGAATCTTGGGAAGTAGGTAGAAGGTGGGGGTGCGGGGTGTCGGTGGAGTCATGAGGTTAATGGAGTCAGGTGAAAGGTTTTGTAGGGGGCCTAAGGTTTTGAGGATTCCTTGAAGCTCTGCCTGGACATCAGGAATGGGATCGCCTTGAAAAACTTTATATGTGGTATTATCTGAAAGCTGACGCACTCCCTCTGCCACATACTCCCGCCGATCAAGTACCACGGTCGTGGATCCCTTGTCGGCAGGGAGAATGACGATGGAATGGTCAGCCTTCAGATTAC
Organism: Locusta migratoria; assembly: GCA_026315105.1. Taxonomy (NCBI): domain Eukaryota; kingdom Metazoa; phylum Arthropoda; class Insecta; order Orthoptera; family Acrididae; genus Locusta; species Locusta migratoria. Next base: position 330,567,754 of record CM048750.1, read on the forward strand.
GGATAGCTCGGGATTCAGCTGCGGTAATGTTGGGAGTAGGATTAAGGTTTCTCAGGAAGGACTGGGAGGCAAGGTTGGAAGTAAGGAATTCCTGGAAGGTTTGAAGAGGGTGATTTTGAGGAAGAGCAGGTGGGTCTCGCTGTGACGGGGGACGGAACTGTTCTAGGCAGGGTTCGATTTGAATGATGTCTTGGGGAGCTGGATCATTAGGAAGAGGATTATTTTTCCTCGTGGCAAAGTGATATCTCCAGCAAAGACTGCGAGTATAGGATAGTAAATCTTTTACAAGGGCTGTTTGGTTGAATTTGGGAGTAGGGCTAAAGGTCAGCCCTTTGGATAGGACAGAGGTTTCAGATTGGGAGAGAGGTTTAGAGGAGAGGTTGACCACTGAGTTGGGATGTTGTGGTTCCGGATTGTGTGGATTGGAATTTTGAGGTTTGGGAGGGAGAGGAGTTGGGAGTGGGAGATTGAGTAGATGGGAGAGACTGGGTTTGTGTGCAATTAGAGGAGGTTGAGGTTTACTGGAGAGGTTGTTGAGGGAGAGAGTATTGCCTTTCCGGAGGTGGGTGACCAGGAGATTGGATAGTTTTTTGAGGTGCTGGGTGGCATGCTGTTCTAATTTGTGGTTGGCCTGAAGGAGGATATTCTGAACTGCAGGTGTAGATGTAGGAGAGGAAAGGTTGAGGATTTTGATTAGGGATAGGAGTTGACAGGTGTGTTCATTGGCGGAGTTGATGTGTAGGTTAAGGATTAGGCGGGTGAGGGATATGGATTGTTCAGTTTGGAATTGGTATAGGGCGGGATGAAAGGATGGATTACAGCCAGAGATGGGAACTTTCAGTGTGAGGCCCTTGGGAGTGATTCCAAATGTCAGACAAGCCTGCATAAAAAGAATGTGGGAGCGTAATCTGGCTAGGGAAAAAGCATGTTTACGGAGGGAATGTAAATAAAACTGGATGGGGTTGTTGTAGGGGTGTTGTAAGGAAGGCATAATATATGGATGAAGGAAAAGTGAGAAATATGGGCTATGTAACAGGTTGCAATGAACGAATAAAATAATATAATAAAATAAAATAATAAAATAAAATAAAATATAGAAATATATATATATATATAAAAATTTAAAAAAATTAATGTGAAAAGTAATTCAGATAAGCAAAAAGGAAGGAAATAGAAAAAAGAAGAAAAAGTCGTTAAAATTCGTTGTTGAAACTGTGGTCACCTTAAGTGGTCAACCACGTAGTGTTAATGGTTAGGTAGTGGTATGGCGGGCAAACGAGGTTTAAGGATGGTGAAAATCGGAAAAAATCGGAAAAAAATACGAGAAAATTGCGTGAGAAAGCAAGGAAAACGTCTAAATAGGATTGGTGGAGTGGTAGCAGATTACGATATTGAGGCTAAGAATAGTCTGACGATGGAATAGTAGAGTCAAGACCAACGTAAAGTAGCTGAAATACGATCGGAAAAGTAGGAAAAACGAACGGAAATGTGGAAAAACGGGAATGGAAACAAACGTGAGGTGACTAGGAAATGCCGAAAATGGTTATAAACAATATGAGAAACTACAGTTGTGAATTAATGTTTACGTTATATAGCGAGAAAATTTAATGAGCGGCGTATTTCAGTCGGAAGAAGGAGTAATGGAAGTGGTAAAAATCATATAAAAGTACTCAAAGGTTAGGTTAGGAAGTGGACGTATTGTTGTAAGTATTGGCGAAAAGTGAACAGTAAGATAAGAAGGGAATGTAGAATGGAACTGCTATATAAAATATATATAAATGAATAAATAAAAATAAAAATAAAAACAAAAACGCAAAAACAAGGGAAAGTTAGAAGACAGAAAAGATTTCGAAAGGTAACAGAACAATGACGGAAGTAATTGTTGAATTCAAATTTATGATACGAATATTATAGAGGAAAAATTCCTAACAGGAAAAAAATATACGTAAAAAATAGATGAACACTTACCAGGCGAAGGGGCACAGGCAGTAATAGCAACAAATAAACACACAGACACACACACACTCAAAAATGCTAGCTTTCGCAGCCTAGCTGCTTCATCAGGCAGAAGGGAAGGAGAGGGAAAAGGAAATGATGAGGGATTTAGGAAGGGGGTAAGGAGCCATTCCAATCCCGGGACAGGAAAGACTTACCTTGGGGGAAAAAATGGAAGGTAAATAAATGCACATACACCCACACATTTACACAGACACAAGTACACTTAGGCAGACATACTGTAGAACTGTAGAAAGCAAAGAAGTTAGACAGAGATGCCACTTGAGGCAGAGGCTCTGTCCAGAGAACCAAGGCAAAGATGTTAAGATGGTGGGTGGGAATTCGAATTTAGCGGAGGTTGAGACCAGGTGGGCAACGGGAAGAGAGAATATGCTGAAGGGCTAGTTCCCATCTCCGGAGTTCTGAAGGATTGGTGTCAGTGGGAAGTATCCAGATAACCCGGACGGTGTAGCACTGTGCCAAGATGTGCTGGCCATGCACCAAGGCATGTTTAGCCACAGGGTGATCCTCGTTACCAACAAACACTGTCTGCCTGTGTCCATTCATGCGAATGGACAGTTTGTTGCTGGTCATTCCCACATAGAACGCTTCACAGTGCAGGCATGTCAGTTGGTAGATCACGTGGGTACTATCGCAAGTGGCTCTGCCTTTGATCGTGTACACCTTCCGGGTTACGGGACTGGAGTAAGTGGTGGTGGAAGGGTGCATAGGGCAGGTTTTACAACGGGGGCGGTTACAAGGGTAGGAGCCAGAAGGTAGGGAAGGTGGTTTGGGGATTTCATAGGGGTGGACTAGGAGGTTACGGAGGTTAGGTGGGCGGCGGAAAGACACTCTCGGTGGAGTAGGAAGGATGTCATGAAGGATGGATCTCATTTCGGGGCAGGATTTTAGGAAGTCGTATCCTTGCTGGAGAGCCACATTCAGAGTCCGCTCCAGTCCCGGAAAGTATCCGGTGACAAGAGGGGCACTTCTGGGGTTTTGTGGAAAATTCTTAAATTGGGGAGATGAGGAAGTGGCTCTGGCAATTTGCTTCTGTACCAGACCAGGAGGATAGCTGCGGGATGTGAAGGCTGTTATCAGGTTATTGGTGTATTGGTTCAGGGATTCAGGACTGGAGCAGACTCGTTTGCCACGAAGACCTAAGCTGTAGGGAAGGGAACGTTTGATGTGGAAAGGATGGCAGCTGTCATAATGCAGGTACTGTTGTTTATTGGTAGGTTTGATGTGGACGGATGTGTGTAGTTGGCCGTTGGATAGATGGAGGTCGACATCGAGGAAAGTGGCATGGGATTTGGAATAGGACCAGGTGAATTTGATGGGACCAAAGGAGTTGAGGTTGGAGAGGAAATTCTGGAGTTCTTCTTCACTGTGAGTCCAGATCATGAAGATGTCGTCAATGAATCTATACCAAACTTTGGGTTGACAGGCTTGGGTGTCCAGGAAGGCTTCCTCTAAGCGTCCCATAAATAAGTTCGCGTACGAGGGGGCCATCCTGGTCCCCATGGCTGTTCCCTTTAGTTGTTGGTATGTCCGGCCCTCAAAAGTGAAGAAGTTGTGGGTTAGGATGAAGCTGGCTAGGGTATTAAGGAAAGAGGTTTTAGGTAAGGAGGTGGGTGGTCGGCGTGAAAGGAAATATTCCATCGCAGCGAGGCCCTGGGCATGTGGGATATTAGTGTATAAGGAAGTGGCATCGATGGTTACAAGGAAGGTTTCAGGAGGTAACAGGCTGGGTAAGGATTTCAGGCGATCAAGGAAGTGGTTGGTGTCTTTGATGAAGGATGGGAGACTGCACATGATGGGTTGAAGGTGTTGGTCTATGTAGGCAGAGATTCGTTCTGTTGGGGCTTGGTAACCGGCCACAATGGGGCGGCCGGGATGATTGGGTTTGTGAATCTTGGGAAGTAGGTAGAAGGTGGGGGTGCGGGGTGTCGGTGGAGTCATGAGGTTAATGGAGTCAGGTGAAAGGTTTTGTAGGGGGCCTAAGGTTTTGAGGATTCCTTGAAGCTCTGCCTGGACATCAGGAATGGGATCGCCTTGAAAAACTTTATATGTGGTATTATCTGAAAGCTGACGCACTCCCTCTGCCACATACTCCCGCCGATCAAGTACCACGGTCGTGGATCCCTTGTCGGCAGGGAGAATGACGATGGAATGGTCAGCCTTCAGATTACGGATAGCTCGGGATTCAGCTGCGGTAATGTTGGGAGTAGGATTAAGGTTTCTCAGGAAGGACTGGGAGGCAAGGTTGGAAGTAAGGAATTCCTGGAAGGTTTGAAGAGGGTGATTTTGAGGAAGAGCAGGTGGGTCTCGCTGTGACGGGGGACGGAACTGTTCTAGGCAGGGTTCGATTTGAATGATGTCTTGGGGAGCTGGATCATTAGGAAGAGGATTATTTTTCCTCGTGGCAAAGTGATATCTCCAGCAAAGACTGCGAGTATAGGATAGTAAATCTTTTACAAGGGCTGTTTGGTTGAATTTGGGAGTAGGGCTAAAGGTCAGCCCTTTGGATAGGACAGAGGTTTCAGATTGGGAGAGAGGTTTAGAGGAGAGGTTGACCACTGAATTGGGATGTTGTGGTTCCGGATTGTGTGGATTGGAATTTTGAGGTTTGGGAGGGAGAGGAGTTGGGAGTGGGAGATTGAGTAGATGGGAGAGACTGGGTTTGTGTGCAATTAGAGGAGGTTGAGGTTTACTGGAGAGGTTGTTGAGGGAGAGAGTATTGCCTTTCCGGAGGTGGGTGACCAGGAGATTGGATAGTTTTTTGAGGTGCTGGGTGGCATGCTGTTCTAATTTGTGGTTGGCCTGAAGGAGGATATTCTGAACTGCAGGTGTAGATGTAGGAGAGGAAAGGTTGAGGATTTTGATTAGGGATAGGAGTTGACAGGTGTGTTCATTGGCGGAGTTGATGTGTAGGTTAAGGATTAGGCGGGTGAGGGATATGGATTGTTCAGTTTGGAATTGGTATAGGGCGGGATGAAAGGATGGATTACAGCCAGAGATGGGAACTTTCAGTGTGAGGCCCTTGGGAGTGATTCCAAATGTCAGACAAGCCTGCATAAAAAGAATGTGGGAGCGTAATCTGGCTAGGGAAAAAGCATGTTTACGGAGGGAATGTAAATAAAACTGGATGGGGTTGTTGTAGGGGTGTTGTAAGGAAGGCATAATATATGGATGAAGGAAAAGTGAGAAATATGGGCTATGTAACAGGTTGCAATGAACGAATAAAATAATATAATAAAATAAAATAATAAAATAAAATAAAATATAGAAATATATATATATATATAAAAATTTAAAAAAATTAATGTGAAAAGTAATTCAGATAAGCAAAAAGGAAGGAAATAGAAAAAAGAAGAAAAAGTCGTTAAAATTCGTTGTTGAAACTGTGGTCACCTTAAGTGGTCAACCACGTAGTGTTAATGGTTAGGTAGTGGTATGGCGGGCAAACGAGGTTTAAGGATGGTGAAAATCGGAAAAAATCGGAAAAAAATACGAGAAAATTGCGTGAGAAAGCAAGGAAAACGTCTAAATAGGATTGGTGGAGTGGTAGCAGATTACGATATTGAGGCTAAGAATAGTCTGACGATGGAATAGTAGAGTCAAGACCAACGTAAAGTAGCTGAAATACGATCGGAAAAGTAGGAAAAACGAACGGAAATGTGGAAAAACGGGAATGGAAACATATATATATATATATATATAAATGGTATAAAATAAAGATTTTTGACTTACCTAAAGTATAGGCTGGTCGATAGGAACACTAAACACACACAAAAACACACAACCATTCGAGCTTTCGCCACCAGTGGTGGCTTCTTCGGGAAAAAGAGGGAGGAAGGAGAGGAGAAAGGGAAGGATACGGGTTTTAAGGAAGTGGAAAAGGAGCCATTCCAATCCCAGGAGTGGAAGGACTTACCTTAGGGGACAAAAAGGAAGGTAAACAAATACACACACACTCACACATATCCACATCCAAACACACTTGTATATATATATATATATATATATATATATATATATATATATATATATATATATATATACGTAAAAAATAGATGAAGAACACTTACCAGGCGAAGGGGCACAGGCAGTAATAGCAACAAATAAACACACAGACACACACACACTCAAAAATGCTAGCTTTCGCAGCCTAGCTGCTTCATCAGGCAGAAGGGAAGGAGAGGGAAAAGGAAATGATGAGGAATTTAAGGAAGGGGGTAAGGAGCCATTCCAATCCCGGGACAGGAAAGACTTACCTTGGGGGAAAAAATGGAAGGTAAATAAATGCACATACACCCACACATTTACACAGACACAAGTAGGGTACTTGTGTCTGTGTAAATGTGTGAGTGTATGTGCATTTATTTACCTTCCATTTTTTCCCCCAAGGTAAGTCTTTCCTGTCCCGGGATTGGAATGGCTCCTTACCCCCTTCCTTAAATTCCTCATCATTTCCTTTTCCCTCTCCTTCCCTTCTGCCTGATGAAGCAGCTAGGCTGCGAAAGCTAGGATTTTTGAGTGTGTGTGTGTCTGTGTGTTTATTTGTTGCTATTACTGCCTGTGCCCCTTCGCCTGGTAAGTGTTCTTCATCTATTTTTTACGTATATTTTTTTCCTGTTAGGAATTTTTCCCCTAAGTGTACTTGTGTCTGTGTAAATGTGTGGGTGTATGTGCATTTATTTACCTTCCATTTTTCCCCCCAAGGTAAGTCTTTCCTGTCCCGGGATTGGAATGGCTCCTTACCCCCTTCCTTAAATCCCTCATCATTTCCTTTTCCCTCTCCTTCCCTTCTGCCTGATGAAGCAGCTAGGCTGCGAAAGCTAGCATTTTTGAGTGTGTGTGTGTCTGTGTGTTTATTTGTTACTATTACTGCCTGTGCCCCTTCGCCTGGTAAGTGTTCTTCATCTATTTTTTACGTATTTTTTTTTTTTTTTTTTTTTTTTTTCCTGTTAGGAATTTTTCCTCTATAATATATATATATATATATATATATATATATATATATATATATATATATATTCCTTTCTTAACAATGCAACTTATTCTGAATGTCATACGATTGCCTCGCTCCTCCAGTGCAGTGATTTTTCCAGGATAACATGTACCCTCATACACTTCAATGACACAATCATTTACATGAAAGTCATCTTCACATGTAGGTGATTTGCTGAATGCTTCTACAACAACGTTTCCCTTAGCTATTACAATAGGGCCATTTACAAGTTACATTTCATCGGTCATAGTTATGTTCACATCTAATTCAATAATGATACTACAGCTGTCAGGAGCATCTGCTGACACATTCTTTTTATTCAAAGTTCTGAGTGTTCTAGCATGGGTGCTTACTCAACCTCTTGTCTTCGGTCCTGATTTTGGTCATGATGTACCAGGTTGCACAAATTCTAGCACTTCCCTGGGTTGATTTTCTTCTTCTGCCTAGATTCGGGTTCATCTCTTCTTTCTGTTGTTACGACTTACTTCTTTATTCTCATAAAATGCCCTAACATCTTCTGCAGACAAACTCTTCCCAGGTTCTATGGGCAACTTATGCTTTTTGACAGTCTTCACATTGAGATCTGACTGTCTTACTATCTCCAAATAGTTCTTGAATAATTCAGTTCCCACACTGCTTATCATTGCTTATTATTGAACCTGTATTGTAATTTTTGAATAATTTAGAAATGAGTGACAGCAGTTTTACAATCATCTGACAAATGTTTATAGATATTATTGGGATGTGAATTTCCAAATTTGTACTCACAAATACGCTAAATTGGTAGGCACAACCATCAAAATCACGTAATTCATGCCATACCAACTGAAACAAAAATAGCGAGTAACTTTGTACCACTTTTCTCCATTTTTTGAAAATACTGTACTTAAAATAAATTACGCATTCCAACAGACATTGTAACATTTTACATCTACAGTGACTGATTACTTGGGAAAGTAAAAATGTATACTAATTTTGCCCTGTTAGTGTAAATTTTCAATTTTAATACTGGTACAAAGTTACACTGTCATTCAGGGTAACTTTAGATGTTTCCTATATCTGATGCTCTGGGTAACTTTCTACCATGCCAAAAGGAAATCAGATGTTAATATGAAGTAAAAACAAACAGTGTTAATTCAGTATTGACGTTTTACTCTGAAATATCAAGATATTTGTGCCGAGCTGGCACCGACAGCTCTCATATTAAGTAAATACAAATAGAGAAAAAACATTTATTGTAGTGAATTGTTTATAATACACTTTACAACTAATAGTACACACATTTTCTTCATAACACAATGCAACATATTCAGTAATACTAAATAGGAAATAGATTCCTTCAAATATATTCATCTGATGAACACAGGAACACATCACTGATATGAACCATGCCCCTTTTATTAACAAACAGGCTTCATGCAGGATTCATCAATTATTTTTAATATACTGTGCTTGTTGTACCAAGTGGAATCCTCTCTCTCAGGCCACACATGTTTTTTCCTTTCTTAACCATGCAACTTATTCTGAATGTCGTATGATTGCCTCGCTCCTCTCCTGCAGTGATTTTTCCAGGATAACATTTACCATCATACACTGTAATGACACAATCATTTACATGAAAGTCATCTTCACATGTAGGTGATTTGATGAATATATCAGTTATCATTACTTCTTCTATAACAATGTTCCCATCAGCTATTACAATAGGGTGGTTTACAAGTTCCATTTCATCGGTCATACTTGTGTTCACATATAATTCAGTAAGAATATTGCAGCTGTCAGGAGCATCTGCTGACACATTCTTTTTATTCAGAGTTCTGAGTGTTCTAGCGTGGGTGCTTACCCCACCTCTTCTCTTCGGTCATGATTTATTTTTAGTTTTATTTAGTTTGGTTTGTTTCAGCACTCAGGCTGATGTTTTACATCAACTTATTGAAATACAACTACATTGATTTACTATTGTGTGTTTCAGCATTACAGGTTTATACATTATATTTAAACACATACAGTATTATAATTTTACACATTATATATCACAGGTTTCTCTGCTGTAGACCTATATATTTCTTCAGCTTTCTTTGAATAAAGCCAATGAGTGACAGTCTGTTAGTTCTTTTGGTAAACTGTTGTACTAGCTAATACCTTTGAAAAATATGCAGTTTTGACCTATTTTTTATTTTTTTTTTTTATTTTACACTCCAAGTACTAGTTGTTGCTACTTCTTGTATTATAGTTATGGACCTCTTTCACTAAAGTTAGTTTATTGCCTAAATAGTCTGGACACATTCCTAATTTAATCTTATGAATAAAAATCATTGCTTGTAGTGTGATGAACTGTTTGACAGACAACCAATTTAATGTTACATATATTCTATTCTAGTGTACATATCACAATTCAATATTAATCTCATGCATCTGTTTTGTAATATCTGTAGCCTACTCACTAATGTAATGTTACACAGGTACAGTATTGATCCAGCATATGAAACGTGAGGCATTATGATGGTGTTGTACACTGTCATCCTGCTTTTTTCTGTTAAAATTTTCCTAATCCTACTAAGGAATCCTATTTTCTTACCTATCTTCTTGGTTATATAATTTATATGTTCATAAAGTTTTAGCTTACTATCAACAATCACTCCCAAGTATTTATAATAGCTAACCCATTCAATTTTTTCACCATCAATAACTATGTCACTGTTCAGATCACCTACCTCTGATTTTAGTGTAAGAAGCATGCACTCTGTCTTCTTTGTGTTAAACTTTAATTTATTCCCATTTAGCCAATGATTGACACTGGCTAGATTGCTGTTCAAATTGTCTATAAGGCAATCAATGTTTGTACCTGAAGCATACAGAAGTGTGTCATCTGCAAATAGGTGTATCTCACAATCCTTTAGCACTTTTGGGATTTCATTAATGTAAAGTATAAACAGTAATGGGCCAAGAACACTGCCCTGTGGCACACCTAGATCATTTGCTATTATTTTGGACACAACCTGATCACATTTCACACACTGCTTCCTCCCCGTCAAGTAGCTTTCAAACCATTTTAACACAACACCACGTATACCATAGGCTTCCAGTTTCTGAAGTAGTTGCAGTCTGTCGATAGTCTCAAAGGCTCTCTTCAGGTCCAGGAAAACTGCCACTACACTTTGTCCAAGATCCATCTGCTCCTTCCATTTAGAAATGATACATTGTAGAGCAGTTTCTGTTGAATGCCCGGCTCGGAATCCAGGCTGGACAGTTGTTAATATGTTGTTGTTATTTAGGAACTTCAGTAGTTGCTTGTGTACTACCTTCTCTAGTACTTTTTCAATACCAGGCAGCAAGTTTATTGGCCTCATATCTTCTGCTTTGTTGGAGTCCTTCACTTTCGGTATAGGTTTTATTGTAGAGACTTTAAGTGGTTCAGGTACTTCACCTGTCTCAAGTGATCTCACTATTATATTATGTACTCTTTCTCTTATGTGTGACCAACTCAATTTCATTACTTGTATAGAGATTTATCACCTGTGGCTGTTTTACTGTTCATATCATTAACAATTTCATCCAGTTCTTCAACAGATATTTTCCTAAATAAGTCAAATGAATTCTCATTCTGAGTCAGGAAGTTTATATTCCTAGTGCAAGGTATTGAGTCCACTATGTCCTTTATACTGTCTATATAGAATTCATTTATCTTGTTCACAATGTCAGTCTTGTTTGTATAAACACTGTCATTCACTTTTAGTTCCCTTATATTGTTACTACTTTTTGTTTTTGATATTACTTTCTTTAGTGTGTTCCACATTTTGGTTGGGTTTTGTCTGCAGTTACCTATAGTCTTACTGTAGTATTCCTTTTTTTCTCTTCTAATGACATATAGACAGTTGTTTTTTAACGTTTTGTAATTGTTCCACTCTTCTAGGATAACCTTATTGTTAGGACATAACTTCGGAGATACGAGTACCTCTTATACGAGAGGTCTCTTTGCTGCACGGCATTATGGACATTTTTATTAAACCAAGGCTTAGCATTTGCATGATTTATATATTCCTTTGTGGATAATTCCACAACATTCTCCAGTTCTTCTACTAATTGTTGGTAAGTTGAGGTCAAACTATTGGATGGATCACATAAGGGAAAAGATACATGCTCTATGTTTATTGCAAAGCTTCCAGTGTCATGTATCTTCATTCTTTCTTCTGCTCTGCTCAAATCATGCAAGTGGATCAGCACTATGGAGTGGTCACTAATTCTAGGGGTAGTTAGAACACTAGCCTCCAGTGTATAGTTGTTTGTCATTACTAGATCTATTAATGTACTTGATGTCTGTATGGTATCAGTATACTGGCAATGTCTTGTGCTTATTCTAGTTGCTTCTTTTACAACTTGGTTTAGTCCACACATCTGAACTATTTTTCTTATTCTACATGATTATGCATCACTGTACCAATTTATATTAAAATCTCCTGTCACAACTATGTTTTTTCCACTGTCAATTAGCATTTCCAGCCACTCTTCAAAGAAATCTAGAAATCTTGAGCAGCTTCCAATTGGTGAACGCTAGATGCAGCAAATATAGTATTTCTCCTTTTTAATAGCAGTTGTAATACCTACAGCCCAGTATTCCATGGATTTCACATTGTGGAATTCAATCTTGTACGGTTTTTTATTTATTTTTTATTTTTTATTATTATTTTTTTTTATGTAGGTAAGTACTCCTTCTGTGTGACTGGATTCTGTGTTACAATGAACTATATTATAGCCCTCTATTTCGAGTTCTATGTCTTCAACATCTTGTGTGACATGAGTTTCATGGAGGCAGAGCATCCATGGAGAATTTTGTCTTGCAATTTCTTCTACTTCATCCTTGTGGCATAGGAAGCCCTGTACATTAATTGACACAATTTCACCTTTTTCATGTATGTTGTTGCTTTTACCATTCTTTAGTTGCTATTTGGGTTGTGTCCAGGTTCATTCCTCATCTTGCATTAACTTTAATGCACTTTGAACACTTCAATGTGTCTTCTGTACATTTATCTGCCTGGTGAGAGGAACTAGCACACTTTAAACAGGGGCTGTCATCATTACAACGGTCTGCATAGTGATTGAACCCCTTGCATTTAAAACATCTAAAAATATTCAAGTGTTCATATTCTTTGTATCGTTGCCATTCAATATTTACTTTTCCCACTTCTATGATTTTCCTGAAAGACTCTGGATGCATTTCCACAATTGCTAATTTTTTCTTTCATGCCTACTATTTTGATGCAGGGTTGATAAAGCGACAGAACTCTGCAATTATAATCTTGTCCCAAGGCTTTCTTAGCCTCATTTTTTTTTTTTTTTTTTTTTTTTTTTTTTTTTTTTTTTTTTTTTTTTTTTTTACTGCTGGAATACTTTATGGCTACAGTACTGTATCCCTCCCTTCTGCAAGTTTCGTATTCCAGTAACCCCAACCTTCAGTTCTACTGGTTTTATATTTGCCTTACAAATTTCTCTTGTGGTTTCACTACTTTGATTAGTTTTTGGCTGGATTAAAACAACTTCTTCTTGTTTGTTGTTAGTTATGTGTGCATACGGTTTTTTTTTTTTTTTTTTTTTTTTTTTTTTTGTACTTTCTTCTTTCATTTTCTTCACTTCTTGTTTTAGTTCATCCACCATTTCTATATATGATTTTAGATATTAATTTTGTTTTTGCAGGAGTACAGTCTGTGTAGAAATAATATTTGCTAGTTTCTCAATTTTGTCCTCAATAAGTCCGAGAGATTTCTCACTTTGTGTACTTGCTGTTTCTAACCTCTCCATGCAAACATCACAACAATATATTATATTTTTACACTTCTTTGCGTTTACAATTCTAGCTTCATTATTACTAATTTCTATACACTCAATATGGTAAGTTGCTCCACAGAATGCGTTACATTTAACTGTTGTAGAACCACTTTTTGTGTTTTGTTTATACTTCTCACACACTGCATCCTTATGGCCTGCCATAACCTAGTTTACACTTTCACTTTCGTCGATATGATTCTCGTATTTTCCCACTAATACTGCCTGTTTTCTTTCCTGATTACGTACAGATACTATCACATGACTCTTTGAACTTCACTATGACACTTTTCACTACTGAAATCACTTTATTTCGCTCACTAAATAGTCTAGAACTTTAGATGTCCGCCATGTTCTTTGTTGCCCAAATGACACATGTATATGTAACTATATGCCGCAGTACTGTATATCTTTCTGAAGTTGGAGACGTCAAAACAAAACTGTCATTTAGTTCAGCACATTACTCGGTTGATTTTCTTCTTCTGCCTCCATTCGGGTTCGTCTCTTCTTTCCGTTGTTACCACTTACTTCGTTATTCTCATAAAATGCCCTAACATCTTCTGCAGACAAACTCTTCCCAGGTTCTATGGGCAACTTATGCTTTTTGACAGTCTTCACATTGAGACCTGACTGTCTTACTGTCTTCAAATAGATCTTGAATAATTCAGTTCCCACATTGCTTATCATTGCTTATTATTGAACCTCTATTGTAATTTTTGAATAATTTAGAAATGAGTGACAGCAGTTCTACAATCATCTGACAAATATTTATATATTTATTTGGATGTGAATTTCCGAATTTGTACGCACAAGTACGCTACTATTGGTAGGTTCAACCATCAAAATCACGTAATTCATGTCATACAAAGTCATTATAGAAATTTTAATGCTACAGGCTCTTAGTTTATTATTCTAATTAAACATTGTACCATGGTCTTGGTAATTGAGTACTAGTACAATGTCGCCCTGAAATGAGCATGAATCTGCCACTAGCTATATAACAGTGGTTATGTCGATATAGTAAATCAGAATTTAAAATCAAGTTATAACACTGCAAACTCAAAGCATTATTTAATTGTTTAAAAACGAAATAATATTAAGGAGGTCATTACTTATACTTACAATCACAAATTGAAATCACTAATGTCAGATGCTCTCATCACAGTCAACACAATAAAAGACTAACCACAACCAAAAGAGCTTGTAGGAATACGGAAAGGCAGTTGAAATATGAAATATAAATAACAGAGATAATAAAACTGTTACTTTTAGTACAACATAATATCACTAGACGGAACACCAGGCAACTGCAACACAAATAGCGAGTGATACAAAGTTACACTGACTGGTACAAAGTTACCCCAATTGACTGTAACCGATTTACGAATGCCGAATGTACGATAAGCTGTGTTCCATACAGGATATACTCACTTGTCGCTACGTTCGTTTCAGGCTATAGTCATTCGTAACCAGTACAGGCAAAGAAATTAAACTTTGAACAATCTACCAAGGCAAGAAATTTAACGGAAAAATATAATGAAAATGTGGGAGAGATATTAAAATGATGGTTTAAAGAGGTAAAAGTTCCAAAAAAGTGTATGTTGGTCAAAGCTAAACTCAAATATCATATAAATACGGCCAGAAAGAATATTATGTATTGGGTGCATAGGCCTACATATCATCTCAATAGTAGAATCATAATCATAGGCCTATCACTATATTTTTTATTATTTACATTATTATTTTTGTCCAAAATATTTGCAAAAGAATTATAAAACTACAAATCTAAAATGGGTCGTAAAACTCGCCAATGCAATTTTTTCATTCACTAAACTGGGCATGTCATTTATGTTCAATATGAAGAGTAGAGGTCCTAATACCAAACCTTGAGGTACACCATATTTTACCTGCAAAAATTTAGAGTACAGTATGTGACATCCCTCGCAGAAAAATCTCTTTTGCGTACACCATTTTGCTTTCTCTACTTGATGATTTTCTTATTATAACTCAAGCATTGTCTATTTCAAAGCAATGGCACACTGAAAATTATAAAAAAACACGTTCTCAGGACAATGAATTATAATCAAATGTTTGTTAGTTAGTTAACACCTACCACCGATGGTACGAAAATTATGGATTACTCTCGAGGTTGTTCGCCATAGCGTAATGGGCGAAGAATTAGTTTGTGATGTACGAACATGTTAGACGGTGGCAGTGGCGGCTACTCCTTGTGAGGACTCTGGGGCGGCGCCCTCCCAAAAATATCCAACACGGAATACGTACCAATCGTTAATCACAAATCTACTTTAATAATTTTCGTGTAGCAGCAGCCTGTGTATGTGAATGACCAATGT